>OU342735.1:479874288-480474288 GCA_910589765.1 Avena atlantica
TTGGTTTGACCAATGCACCAACATACTTCATGAATATGATGAACAAGGTGTTCATGGAATTTCTTGATAAGTTTGTTGTCGTTTTCATCGATGACATTTTGATCTACTCCAAGAGCAAAGAAGAACATGAAGGACATTTGCGTTTGATACTTGAGAAGCTTAGAGAGCATAAACTTTATGCCAAATTCAGCAAGTGTGAATTCTGGTTGAATGAAGTTGGATTTCTTGGACACGTTGTGTCAGGAGATGGTGTTGCAGTTGATCCTGCTAAAGTTTCGGCTGTAACTGAACGGGAATCTCCCAAGTCAGTGAAAGAAGTTCGTAGTTTCCTTGGCTTAGCAGGTTATTACAGAAGGTTCATTGAGAATTTCTCCAAGGTAGCTAAGCCTATGACAGAATTGCTAAAGAAAGACAAGAGGTTTGCTTGGTCTGAAGGTTGTGAACTTAGCTTTCAAGAATTGAAGAAGAGACTTGTGACAGCACCAGTCTTGTGTTTGCCAGATTTGGAAAAAGATTTCCATGTGTATTGTGATGCATCTCATCACGGATTAGGTGTAGTACTTATGCAAGAAGGAAAATTTGTGGCTTATGCCTCAAGACAACTCAAAACTCATGAAGTAAACTACCCTACTCATGATTTAGAGTTAGCCTCTGTTGTCCATGCACTCAAAACATGGAGACACTATCTTTTGGGAAAGCGATGTGAAGTGTTCACAGATCACAAGAGTTTGAAGTATATCTTCACCCAGAAAGAAATTAATATGAGACAAAGAAGATGGCTAGAACTCATCAAGGACTATGACTTAAGTTTGCAATACCACCCCGGTAAAGCAAATGTTGTAGCGGATGATCTAAGACGTAAAGTTTTTGTGAATGGCCTCACTAAGGGAGAACTGCCAGATGATCTGTGTGCCCAATTTAGAGACCTCAGATTGGAGATTGTGCCTGAAGGACATCTCATGTCTTTGGATGTTCAACCTACTTTGTTGGACAAAATCAACGAAGCCCAGAAGACTGATAAAGAAATTGAAGAGATCAAGGAAAAGATTGGCAAGGGAAAAGCCAAAGGATTCCATGAGACGAACAGGGTACTTTATGGCATGGAAAACGTATCTGTGTTCCACAAGATCCGGAGCTTCAGAAACTGATTTTGCAAGAAGCACACAACTCACCGTATTCCATTCACCCGGGTAACACCAAGATGTACATGGATATGAAAGAAATATTTTGGTGGAATAATCTCAAGAAAGACATCGCTGAACATATTGCTTTGTGTGATGTATGTAGCAGAGTGAAGCCAGAACACCAAAAACCAGCAGGTTTGCTTCAACCACTACCTATTCCTAATTGGAAGTGGGACAAGATTGGTATGGATTTCATTACCGGATTGCCAAGGACCCGGTCAGGATATGATTCTATTTGGGTAGTAGTGGATCGCCTAACTAAAGTGGCTCATTTCATACCCGTGAAGACAACCTACACTAGTGCTAAGTTATCCAAGATATATATGAGTAGAATTGTATGTCTACATGGTGTACCCAAGAGTATTGTGTCAGATAGAGGAACCCAATTCACTTCACATTTTTGGAGGCAATTACATGAGTCATTGGGAACGAGGTTGGAATTTAGCAATGCTTTTCATCCTCAAACTGATGGACAGACAGAAAGGACTAATCAGATTCTTGAAGACATTTTGAGGGCATGTGCCCTAGACTATGGATCCAGTTGGGATGAAAGTCTGCCTTACGCAGAATTTTCTTATAACAACAGCTATCAAGCCAGCATTGAGATGGCACCATTTGAGTTTCTCTATGGGAGAAAATGTACCACCCCATTACTATGGAATGGTGTGGGAGAAAGAAGTTTGTTCGGACCAGAACTTATCAAAGAAGCTGAAGAGAAGGTCAAGTTGGTTAAGGAAATATTAAAGATAGCACAGTCCCGACAAAAAAGCTATGCAGATCCTAAGCGTAGAGAAGTCACCTATGAAGTTGGTGATAGAGCTTATCTTAGAGTGTCACCACTTCGTGGAGTGAAGAGGTTTGGAGTCAAAGGGAAGTTGGCCCCAAGATATGTTGGACCATTCAAGATTCTGAGTCGTAAAGGAGAAGTTGATTATGAAATTGAATTGCCAGAATCTTTGTCAGCTGTTCATAATGTGTTTCACGTGAGTCAGCTTAAGAAATGTCATCCAGAAATGGAAGAAACTTCTTTGAAGGATACTATACCTTTGGAATAGGTTCAATTGGAAAGTGATCTCACTTATGAAGAGAAACCTATCAAGATTCTTGAGACTGCAGAAAGAGTCACACGGACTAAGACTATCAAGTTCTGCAAAGTTCAATGGAACCATCATTCCGAAGAAGAAGCAACATGGGAAAGAGAAGATGATCTTCGGAAATACCACCCTCACCTATTTGCTAGCCAATCCGAATCTCGAGGGCGAGATTCACCTTAAGGGGGTTAGATTTGTAACATCCCTAAAATCATGTTTCAAACTCATGCATATCATCCATGCATCCATGATCACATATAGAGTTCATTCCAAACAAATCAATTCAAAAACAGGAGCATTGAGCTCATTATTTTATGTGATCAGCATTTGAATCAAATGCTACTCTCCAATGAGAGATTGTTGTTCATGAAACCAAACTTTGTTGTCTTATTGCTCTTAGGTTGTATTTCTAGATTACTAAGATTTAAACCAAAGTTTCAAAACAAATATGATTTGAAAACCAATTTCAAAACATATTCAAACTAGAGCTATGCCACTGCTTATTTTATTTTATTCCAAGTGACCAAGCCAATTCAAAGTGACCACTTGGTTTTATGCCCAGAAATGTGATTGTTGCACACTGCAAAAATTCTGAAAAGATTTGAATTCAAATAGGTTTTGAAATCATTTGAATTTGATGCCTGAAATTGAAAAGAGAAAAAGAAAAGGAGAAAAGAATTGGAAAAGGGCCTGCGCCACCTATCTAGCCCAACGACGGATTCAGCCCACTAAGCCCACCCGGGTTCCCTCTCTCTCTCACTTGCAGACGCACCCACCGAGTGAATGACGCCAGGACCCCACCCCCTCTCTGTTTCTCTCGCTGACAAGTGGGCCTCACTGCCGCGTCACCCTTCGTCCCCAAATCGCGCCCACGACCACGTCGTCGGCCGTTCCCTCCGCCATTCACTTCCGCGTTGATTCCGCGCTTAATTGCCATTGATATCGCGCGAGATCCTCGCCCCCGCTCTGGCTATAAGACCACCTCCCCCTCGCGGCCATTTCCCCCAACAAATCCAGACAGAAACGCCCCCAGGCTGCCCGCAATCACTCCTGCACCGCCGCAGACAGAGCTCACTCCGGCGACCAATCCCGGTGAGCCCCGTGCGCCCCTTCTTCTCTAGTTCTTGCAGACACCTTCGCAACTTCCTTGCGCACCTTCTGACACCATTGGTTCCTCCTATACCGCCCCAGGTCGTCATCTTCGTTAAGCACAACAAGGTTCCGACGACGTCCTCAACTCCGGCGATTAAATTCGGTGAGCCCCTTGTTCCCCTTCGCCTCTGATTCACACGATCGTGTTCGCCATACTCTTGCGCATCTCCTGATGCCTTTTATTCATGCTAGGGTGACCAGGAGCGTCGCCAATGTCGTCGTCCACCCAAGCCCGACTATGTCCGCAACTCCGACGAGCCTGTGCAGCCGTGTCCGTGCGCCCCTTACCAAGCCGTCGCCAGGTTTTGCATCAGTGCATCGCTACGAACCTGGTAAGCGCCTCCGACGACCCCAGAACCCCCTGTAGCGCCGCGCCGCTGTAGACAGAGCTCGCTGCCGCTAGATGCCACCGCCAGCGCCGCCCATCTATGGTTGCTTGGTCGATGACCGTTGGATCTAGATCCAACGCGTGTAAATAGATCACCTATCGAAACGTTATGAGTAGATCTAGACCGTGCAGGATAAGTTAGATCTAACGGCTTGTGAGCGCGATCCGGAGCGAACCGGTACGCACCAATCAGGTTATGACGCGTGGCTAGAGTTTAGGTTTAAAAACAGTATTTGAATCTATTAGATGTTTGAATTTGTTTTAGCCATAACTTTTGATTCCCACGTTCAAATTTGACAAATTTTATATCAATGGAATCAGGAGAACAAGCCCTTTCCAAATATGCAATGTGTTTAATGTTTTGTTTCTGTTAAAATGGTTTTATTTACAGAAACATGTGTAGGCCTATTTTGTGTATATAAATTATTTGAGAAATGTTTTAAGGTTTAAATAAATGTTGTTTGGCAAGTTTTGAACTTGTTTATGAACCAGTACTATACACTTGTCTTGTTGAGTTTAGAAAATCATCACATATCATGTTGCATGCATCCATATATTTTTGCTTGTATCTATTTGTGTGTGATTTGTTGCTATGATTCTATGTGTAGATTTTGGTGCCAATAGTGATTGTGATTGTGAGGAGTGTAGCTACTCTCCAAACTACCAAGGCAAGTGGTGCTTCATGATATTTTTATCCCTATGTTTTCTACTAAGCATTAGAAATATTTTGCTAGTCTTGCATGTTATATTTTGCTTATATGCCATGTTGGGAAATCCTAGTAGTGTAGAAATGTTAAGAAATTTCTAAGTTAAGATGCTTATATGTCATGCTTAGCCTAGCTAGTAGAAACCAAGGGTGGTGAAATATACATGTTATGATGAAAATATTTCTAAGTCTTTGGACTTGTGTTTTGCCTAATAAAACAACTAAGTAAATGAAACACCTGGGTGGAATGGAAGGAATGGTTTATGTTGAGTGGTTACACAAGGCCCATTTCTATGGTTTACCTTGTGTATCTCACTTGTGGAAAGCCACCCAGGAATAAAGGGATTTAAGAGGCCAAATGTTAAGAAGCTTCTAGTGCAGCCACTTGGCAATATGGGCTCTGCCAGGATCATATAGGTTGCAATAACTTAGCCATTTGGACAGTTGGTGGTAGTGGGATGATAGGTTGGAGCGCATCCATTTGGTCTAAGGGAAGGCTTCTGAAAGGTCCTGTCTTGGTGAAAATCAAGGCTTATGGGGAAAGTGCACAACCTCTGCAGATGGAAGAATCTAAGTACTTAGCCATGTCCCTGGTATTGGACAACTTGAGCATCAAGACATGGAAGCTATCAGGAATCTCCTCATCCCAATTTCTAAGTAAAAACTTGTGGGTGAACAAGGGTGAAGGACCCCAATGTCTATTGGTGGTTCCTTGGGAAAAGCTTTGACAAAGAAAAACTTAGTGATTTCAACTAATAGGCAAAACCTATTTTGAGCAAAGCAAGCCTAAGCTACACTTAGCCAAATTGCATATAGTATCTAGTCCACCAAAATTATACTAAGGTATCACTTGCCAATACTATTCCAATGTATTGACCCACTGTGGCTGTAACTTGTGATGTTGCAGGTTACTCTGATGAGGATTAGGAGTCATGAGTCTACACTCAACATGTTTGCCTGTGGCACATGAAGATGAAGACTTTTATCTATTTACTTATTTAAACTCGTGTATTAGGCCTGTGGCCATGGAGCTGTAAAGACTATGTTGTCTCTGGAATAACTGTAATAATGACCTTTGTTTCTGTGTACTTCATCTTAAACTGTGGATGCTAGCATTGATCCAAGGACTAGCATTGCAATCACAGGGATCCTTTTCCTTTATAAAGGAGGGATCTTACATAAACTCATAATACTCCCATTACACCGCAGATGCAGTTATCTAATAGCCTATTGTTAGCAAGGTTGGTTGTATATTAATGTGTTATGTTCGTCTCCTTGGGCGCAAAGACGTTCTCCTATAGAGCGATCTTAAAAGAACAGACCTATATGAGATACATTGTTGGTCACAGTGTATCATATTTGGGTGAATTATTAGGAAGCTCATGAAAGGCCGAGGAGTATGAATTATAAGCTCCACCCGAGGGGTAGCTTATGGAAGCTAAGTACCGATAACGGTATTGAGTGAATTCAACTCCTAGTCCATTGCTCAATTTTAGTAAGGCTTATCTCTTTGTCTAGGTGGAAATTCAGCTTAATAGTCTCCATGAAACTGCAAGTATATTGAATAGTGATTGGAATTATGAGCCATATGATGTGTCTCTGAGACCTGGTGGGAGATTGTTAGATTTATATGGGCTATTTCCCATGTGGGCAGCCCATGTAGCCTAATAAATCCTGAAATCTCAATATCCATCAACTATGACAATTTAGGAGTTTTGTGAGAGTCAAAGTTTTGTCCCACATTGTTAGTTGGGAGAGAGTTGAAGCATCTTATAATATGAGTTGTTCCACTCCACTAAGTGAGTGAGAGTAGAAGGAATCCAAACACACTCCTCTATCACCACTCGTCTCGCCCGCCCGCACGACGCTTTTGGTTAATCGAGTTCGAATTAGAAACTTGTTTTTTGGAAGCCAAATGTTTTGCACGGTGCACCAACTGTTTGGGTATGTGTCAACATTCTTGTGCATCATTGATGTGTGTCCTCATCTTCCACCGCATGGCGTCTCGATCGGCTCACCTCCCAGTCTATAGAGAGGGACATAATGGATCTAGACGTTACTTTTTATTTGCCTCTCTCGCCCTTGTTCCTTTTGTTGCGCTTCTCTATAGTCTTCCCCATCCCGGCGATTACATGCAGGTCATCCGGGAGAGCAGGCCTCCAAATCCATAGCCATCGAGATCATGCACTAGGAGACAGACGATAAGGTTTTTGGAGATCGTGTCAGCACGACTGCTCACCTCCGTATGTGCTCTTTTTCCTCTACAGATACCAACGGTGACATCAACAATGACCATGGTGTTGCTGCGTTGATAACCTTCCCAGGCAAAGTATATGTGATATTCCTTACTTTTTTGCACTAGTTTTTTTGAATATGTATTCCCGTGGGCATACATTACTTGAATTTATAGCGGTAGCAATACAAAGATGGTACACATACAAGTAACAGAAAACAAGGAGAAAACAAACGGTTGAACAGTTGCAAACCGTCCTCGCCACAACTACTAAGGACCCAAAACCTTCACCATTGCTAGAGAAGAAGAAGATCACAGTAGCCAGTCCACACTTTGGCACTGAAGCAACCCCTAGCCATAAGGCGTTAATGAGCCACAATAACCACCAGCCACATAAGACTGATCTAGCCTACTGCTAAAGAACATTGGTCGGAGGAGCCTTCCGAGCATCTTCAACGCCAGATCTGGGGCTGATACGTCCAAAACGTATCTACTTTCCCGAACACTTTTGCTATTGTTTCTCCTCTAAACTTGTGTGATTTGGATACAACTAACACGGACTGACGCTGTTTTCAGCAGAATTACCTTGGTGTCTCGTTTTTGTGCAGAAAATCAACTATCAGGAAAAATCCTGGAAATATGCCAAAAAATCCTATTTCACCAGAAGACTCACGGAGCCAGAATATGAGATAGAGTGGAGGCCTGAGGGGTGCACCCCCAGCCGCGCGGCCCAGGCCTGGCCACGCCTGGAGGGGGTGTGGCTGCCCCAGGCACCCCCTTGGCCTCCCTCTTCGCCTATAAGTTGCCTTCTGACCTAGAAACTCATGGGGGTTCGACGTTTTTCCAAAAAGAGTTCCGCTGCGCCGCCACTACCAGAAACCGCAATTCGGAACCAGAAACTCCGTTATGGCACCCTGCCGAGACGGGGAATTTGGAGGGGGGTCATCGTCATCATGATCACCAACGCCTATCCATCAACCATCCATGTTTCCCCATCCACGAGTAGTAAACCCCCGCTATAGGCTATGGGGATGGTAGGGATTGGATGAGTTCTATCATGTAATCGAATAAGATTGTTAGGGCACGGTGCCTAGTATCTCTATTAGTTCTATTTGACTTTGTTGCAACTTGTTGTGCTTAATGCTTGTCACTAGGGCCTGAGTGCCATGATCTCAGATCTGAACTTATTATTGATTCATGATGATAGTATTGTTTGTGATCTTATCTGCAAGTTGTGTATACATATCATTGTCCGGATCCAAAGGCCCCTAAGTGACAGAAATTGGGATAACCTGAGGGGATGGTTGTGATGTAAGGATCACATGTGTTCATGGAGTGTTAATGCTTTGCTTCGGTGCTCTATTAAAAGGAGCACCTTAATTTCCAGTAGTTCCCTTGAGGCCATGCTGCAACGAGCTGGCAGGACAAAAGATGTTGTGCAAGTTCTCATTACGAGCACGCATGACTATATATGGAGCACATGCCAATGATTGTTTAGTACTTGGATGATTTATCTTATTTATCTGCAATTTCCCTAGATCTTGAAGTTACATGCTTAGACTTGTCCATGCAACGCTCGTCCATCCATCCCTATGCCTACCGCACTCATATCCTACTGTTTGCTACTATTATTTCTATTGCTCTTGTTCTATTGCTGCTGTTACTTTGCTATTTCTACTACAAAACTGTTGCTACTGATAAACTTCTATGAGCAAGAACTATTTCCAGGTGCAGCTGAACTGACAACTCAGTTGTTAAGGCTTAGAAGTATTCTTTGTCTCCACTTGCATCGAATCAATAAATTGGGTAATACTACCCTCGAAGACTATTGCGATCCCCTATACTTGTGGGTCATCAAGACTATTTTCTGGCACCTTTGCCGGGGAGCATAGCTTTATTTATAAGTTCACTTGGATCTATTATTGTTCACTGCTACTCCTTTCATCATGGGGAAGTATCGTGATGGAAAGTTTCCTATTTTACCTTCCACTACAAGAAGAGGTATTGTCCTAAACACCTCTGTTGCTCTTGATTCACCGTCTATTATAAGTAAGCTTGTTACATCACCACCACATACACATGCTACACACACTACTACTAATGTTGAGTCTGAAATTGCTTCTGATACTCATGATGTTACTTCTACTGTGCTTGATGCGTGATACGTCAGAAACGTATCTATAAATATTTCTTTGAACCTCTTATCTATAATTTTTGATGTTCCATTCTTGTTTAGTATCTACTTTTCTTTTCTTTGTATACACTTTGAGGTGTTTTTACATCTTTTCTAGAACTAACCTATTAACAAGTTGCCACAATGCCAATTGCTTGTTTTCTTCTATTTTTGGTCCTAGAAAGGCGGAAAATCAATATTCTCGGAATTCGACGGGACAAAAGCCAAAGTCAATATTTTACCGTGGGCGACACGAAGCCAGAAGATGAGCCGAAGGGGCGCCACAGGGCGGCCAGACCCCCCCCCCCCCCTAGGCGCGGGTGGGCCCACCCCGTGCCTGGGTAGGGTGTGGCCCCCCTGGTGGCCCTCCTGGCTCACCCCTTCGCCTATAAGAAGCCCCCGATGCAGAAACCCTAGGCACCAGATCAAAAATCCACGAAACCTTCTGTAACCACCGCCACCATCGTCCCTAGATCGGGGGGATCTAAAGTTCTTCCCGGCACCCTGCTGGAGGGGAGATCATCCCAAGGCCTTCTTCTCCGGTATGAAGTGTGAGTAGTTCCACCTTGGACTACGGGTCCATGTAGTATCTAGATGGTTGTATCTCCTCCTTGTGCTTTCATGTATAGATCGTGTGAGCTCCATTCATGATCAAGATCTAATCTATTTGTAATCATGCATGTTGTGTTTGCAGGGATCCGATGGATATTGAGATTACTATGTCAGATTGATTAATGGTTTTGTCTATTTGATTCTATCATGTCTGTGTTGTTTGTGATCTTGCATGCTCTCCGTTGTTAGTAGCTATCTTGGCCAAGTAGTTGCTAGTGACTCCAAGAGGGGGTATTTATGCTCGATAGTGCGTTCATGCCTCTAGTTTCCAAGGTAAGTGACAGAAATCTCTTCGGTTGTAGATGTGTTGTTGCCACTAGGGAGAAAACAACGGTCTCTTTTTCATGGAACAAGTGTTGTGCAGGTTTCCACGTTGCTTGCAACACCTTTGAGACGTTTCCTTCCTCCTACTGGTTCGATAACCTCGGTTTCTTACCGAGGGAAAACTTGCTGCTATGCTCATCACACCTTGCTCTTGGGGTTTCCAACGAAGCGTTCCACGACATTGCTAGGTGCCATCAATGCGAGTGGTTCATTAGGTCCTTTCCTAGATGCTACTATTGCTAGAACTATTTTAGGAAACACTGAAACTCCTAGTGAAGACACTGTTACACCTATTAGCTCTCCTGGGTTTAGAGAGAGATATGATATTAGTGATGGTTACATTGAAATAACTGATGAATTTATTGAAGAGTACCAAAACACGCATGGTGCTAGTGCTATTAGGATCCTCCTTGAGAGACGTACCATTATTCCTAAATTGTGTTCTGATCCTAATTTTGCCACTTCTCCCATAGATATTAAAGATAAAGATTATGATTTCTCTCTTGATTTATCCTATATAGACATTGTTGAGAAAGAACCATTTTGTGGGACTGAGAGTGAGAGTGCTGTGGCACATATGAATGAGCTTTCCACTATGAGTGCCTTATTCTCTGATGATTTTAAGATGCGCAAGTACTTTGTTATAAAGATCTTCCCTTTTTCATTAAAAGGGGAAGCTAAAGCTTGGTTTAATAGATTACCTCCTAGATCCATTGATAGCCCTGATTGCTTGATTGCTTCTTTCTTTCAGAAATATTTTCCTCCCGGTGCTAAACATGCTTCTTTGCAGAAACTTTTTTATTTTAAATAGGGAGAAGAAGAGAAATTGCTTGAGTCATGGACAAGGTTCTGTGCCTTGATTCATGCACATCCTGGATGTCCATTACCTAGAAATGAGCTTCTTGATATTTATTATAATGGACTAACTGATGATTCTAGGACATACCTAGATAGTTTTGCTAATTGTGTTTTCAGGAAAAGAACTCCTATAGATGATGAAGAATTAATGGCTAAAATAAGCAAAAATTATGATGATTGGACTTCAACTAAGCTAAATGCACCTGAAGCCATTACTCCTGAACCAGTTGTGCCTGAACCAGCTCCAACACCAACACCAAGGAAGAGGGGAGTGATTGCATTAAATGATGAAGTGATGAAGGAAGCTAAGAAATGTCTTAAGTAGAAAGGTACTAGAGCTGAAGATGTGAAGAATCTACCTCCTATAGAAGAATTATGTAAGCCAATTCCCCACTCATCCACTATTAAGGTACACTCTCTCCACTATGATGAAGGTGATATTACCTATGGTAAGCCTCCTGATCAATGCTTAGATGAACTTGACACATTTATAGTTAAACAAGGTAATTTTAATAAACAAGTTCAGAATCATTTATTGGAAAACTCTAGAGCTATTAATGAGTTGAAAGATATTGTGGAAAGAACTTCTAATGATATTAAAATGCTTTGTAAAAACTTTCAAATGGTTCAAACCCAAATTGATCAACTTGCTAAGGTACAAAAAGATATGCTAGTTAATGCCTCAGGAGATAAACATGCTTATGGAATTAGAACTAGGAGTGGTATAGCCACTCAAGATCCCTTATATCCTGAAGGACACCCTAAAAGAATTGAGCGGGATTCTCAACAAGGTGAAAGTAGTGGTAGTCCTCATAAGAGAAAGAAAAAGAAACACAAAATAGTTGAGGAACCACCTGAACCTGCTGTAGACCCTAATAGTATATTTGTCTCTGATGCTGAAACTGAGAGTGGTAATGATAAAAATGATGCTCCAGATAAGGAGGAAGTTGAGGAAGAAGCTGAGAAGCACACTAAGAACACTAGGTACACTAAGGAAGATTTTATTGCTAATAAACATGGTAGTGAGAGAGAACCTTGGGTGCAGAAACCTATGCCTTTTCCTAATAAGAAACACAAGTCAAAGGAGGAAGAATACTACAACAAGTTTTGTGAGTGGATGAAACCTTTATTTTTGCAAATTCCTTTGACTGATGTTATTAAGTTGCCTCCTTATTCAAAGTATATGAAGGATATTGTATCTAATAAAAGGAAGATTCCTAATGAGGAAATTTCTACTTTGCTTGCTAATTATTCCTTCAATGGTAAGGTTCCAAAGAAACTTGGTGATCCAGGTATACCAACTATTCCTTGCTCTATTAAGAATAATTATGTTAGAACTACTTTATGTGATTTGGGAGCTGGAGTTAGTGTTATGCCTTTTCTCTCTACAAGAGACTCCAGCTATGAAAGTTGATACCAACCGATATATCTTTGCAAATGGTTGATAAGTCAACTACTATTCCTGTTGGTATATGTGAGGATGTTCCTGTTCAAGTGGCTCATAATTGTTTGGTTTTAACTGACTTTGTTGTGCTTGAAATGCCTAAAGATGATAATATGTCTATTATTCTTGGGAGACCTTTTCTTAATACTGTAGGTGCTGTCATCAATTGTAATCAAGGAAAAGTAACTTTTAATATTAATGACAAAGAGCATATTGTCTATGTCCCCAAGAAGATTGATAAGAGCTATTGCCTGAATTCCATTGAAAATATTGAGAGCATCAAAGTTGGAGAAATATATTGTCCCATTCCACAAGGAAGTTTTGAAACTATTATGATTGGGACCATTGCTATCAAGTTTGAGGTAACATAATCACTTTGTGGAATGCAAAGTTTTGTTTCATATAAGATTGTTTTGGTAATAAGACTTGATCAACCTTGTTAACAAAGGGATTTTAATGAACAAAACAATGTTTTCACAGTGGTTATACTTGCTCACTTTTATTTTTCTCCTTCCTAGTCTTCGCTCTTTCTCTTATTAGCTTTAGTCTTGCTAGTTGTTTGCTTGTTAGAGTGTCTGTATTTTTGGTTTTGGTTTGCTTTTTGCTTCTTCTAAAAAATCTTTTTTCTGCGAGAAAATCATTTTTCATACCCTAAAAATTGGCCAAGAATAAGTTTCCCGAAAAAATTCCAGAAAATTCATATTAAATTTTTCCTCAAAAAAAAGGGGCAGAGGGACACCTGGAGTGGCCCAGGGGGAACCGCCAGGCCAGCACACCCCCTGGTGGCGCGGCCAGCCCTAGGGCGCGCCTGGCCTAGGTGGGGCCCACTTGTGGCCCTCCAAGTTGACTCCTTCTAGCCACTTCTTTCTCTCTCCCAAAAACACCGAAAAACTTTCTCAAGCTTGAGTTCCTGTTGTTCTTGCTCCCGATTTTCGATCTCCTTGCTCAGCCCATCTTTGCTGCTGATTTTTGGAGGAATTGTTCCTTGGTATGTGCCTCCTCCGCTTGTCCAATTAGATTTGTGATTGATAGATTGTATCTTGAGTATTTTGTTGCTATAGGTGTCAGGTTGTGTGATCTTGCATGCTTGTTCTATGCTTAGAGATTTCATTTTGATGCATGTTTAGCCCTCTAGCAATTTCCTATAGTAGTCCCTCATCAATTATCAACTTGGAAATCACTTGGTTTGATATTTGTCTAAAAATTTCAGAAAAAATGGACCACCACACCTTTGGAGAAGTGTTTGAGAGTGATGCGCCGAGGAGGACAAGGCCTTCAAGATCATCCTCCTGATCTAGGCCCTCATACAATGAGGATCTCATTACACCGTGTTTTAGTGACGAGGGAGATGAGGGGGATGCTCACCCTTCTACCTTCCCTTGTCCAACCTTTTTGTGGGCTGTAGGGATTCTCAATGATTTCCTAACCTTGGTTCGGAGGGTTGGACTAACTAGTTATATAAAGGATGTAAGTGTGAAGTATGCTATGCTCACTAAAACTTTTGTGGAGAGTTTCTCTTTTACCAATAACCCTTTCAGGTCAGAGGTGTCATTCAAAATCTATCATAGGCCCTTCACAATGAGAATGAAGAAATTTTGTGAAATCTTGGGTATTGGCACGACTGGGATGGTGAAGAAGATTCTAGCTCAACCCGCTGATTTGTTGGAGCTCTACCGCGGGATAACTAATGATGATGACCGCAGAGCCCAGCGCGGAAAGATTAGAAATATCCAACTCCCGGCTATCAGATATTTTGCTTATTATATTGCCACTAGTATTCTTGGTAGGGAGAACACTAGTAATATTTCCAACTATCATTTGGATTTCCTAGCTGTTGCACTCAACAATGAAACCAAGTACAATCTTAGTTCTCTCATTGCTCGTCGCTTAGCTGCTAAGGGACCCATTTATGGGGGAATTATTGCGGCATGTGTTGCTGCTTCCTTAGAACTTTCTGTTGATCCAAATGATACAATTTTGGCTCCTTAGAGGCTTGATCTTTCTACCATGAAAGCGCATCACTTTGTCACCGCTAGCTCTACCCTTGATAATTTGGTTTATAGGATGATGTTTACTGACGGGGAAGAGAGGGAGATTCCTTTGCCCCAAACCACTTTGTTCAGTATTTCCCAGGGACCTTTGTCACGCTCCAAGGAGGAGATGGACGAGAAGCCACACATTTGTGGTTTCCACGGACACTACCAGGGGGACGCGCCCTCATACGACCCCTCTATGCACTACACAGGGGCGTCCTCGAGCTTGTACCAGGACGAAGGGGCCTCCTCGTTGTATTACGGAGGTGCACCTTCTTGGTCACCATGGAGTTGAGCCCCACTTAGGCCAAAATCCTAAGCTTGGGGGGGAGGTACACCGACATCACACTCATTTATATATCATGTTTCGTCGGTTCTTTGTATATCCATGTTTCGCTTTATTTTTGGCTTTTGTTTCTGCTTTCCCAAAACACAAAAAGACCAAAAGTATTTTTGTTGTTTCTCTTGGTTTGTTTCTTTGCTTTTTAGCTTTGGTTTTCCTTAAAAGAAAAATCCAAAAATATTTTACTTTGTTTGTTTTTGATTTGTGTGCTTGCTTTAAAAAATCGAAAACACCAAAAATATTTATTGTTCTTCTTTGGTTTTGTAAAGTTCTTTGCAGGGTTCAACAGTCCACAGTGGAGTTTGCTTTCATGTTATTATTCAAGCCACACAAGTGAAGGACAATAATGAAGGTTAAGACAACTTGAGGTGTGGTAAGAGGCTGGTAACAAACTCTATCTGTTTTCATTTTTGTACATATATTCATCATTGTGGGCATGCTTAGTCTGTTCATCTAAGGTGTATGTTATTTATGGATGCTTAGTACTTCTTGCTTTCTTATGATTAGCTCTAGTTTGCTAATAGTTTGTAGCATGTCATATGAATGTTTGCTTGCATTCTTCTATTCATAACTTGGTATAACATTGTGGTATCCTCCTCTGAATGTTTCATGTGAATCGACTTGGCACATGCTCACGCATGCATATGACTGAACAATAGTCAGTAAGCCTCGATGATTTATTTTGCCTCAGAGTTCTTGTATCACTTCCATGCCATAATTAGTCCTGTTTTGCTGTAAGCATGATTATGACAGTTATTGCTCTCTCGTTTGTCGCTCCCTCTCTTTTGCTAGCCTTCACTTGCACTGAGTATGAGCTCTACTTGTGCATCCAACTCCCCAAAACCAATATTGCCAACAATGTTCACCATACCTACCTATTAGCATCATTTGCTAATTTTGTGCATATTCATTATGCCTTGTTTTCTTCCAAATAAAATGTTTGACTGTTTTGAGAAAGTTAGTTAGTAAAGCTCTCACGAACTTGATGGCACACTTTATTTCTTGCACTTAATAAACCTGAACCATTGTGACTGTCCATGAAAGTTATATGCTTGCAAATTATAGGCTGGGAGTTAGCAGAACCGTGATGTCACGAGGAACACTTTCAAAACTTGTATTTATATATCCATTTGATATCATGCTCTTTTATTTGTGGATGTCGTCAGTGTGAAATAAAACTGGAGCTTGTATGTTCATGGAGTTATATATATGTGTTAGAGAAATGCATGGGCCGCTAGCCTAAGCCATGCCTAATCATGGTGGAAACTTGCAGCATAACCATAATGAGAAATCTGTGAAGCATCCTCAATAAAAACCTATGCAAATAGCAAATAAAAAGATCGTTGAGATGCTCATTGTCTGCTTTCCTTGTCATTTTGATTATGGGATAGCTCCTGTATCATGTGCAAGGGGTACCCCATTGGCGGTTCTCTATGATACGCATGTATTTACTATGACAAGAACTTAAAGGTAACTAAAGTTGAGTAGCATGAGGAGCGGCCCTCGTACTCAAGGGACATGAGATTTCCAGTTTATGGTCTGTCAAGCATATAACTCATATTGGACCTCACTTTCACCATTAACCATCTAAAGATGCCTATGATAGGGGCAATGAGATCTCAAAGCTAAGAGTACCATACTTTTAGCATTTGGAAGCCTTTCAAACTTTTCAAAACCTTTTCACTTCCTTGTTGAGTCACCACTTATTCTATGAGCACCTTCTTGAGAGCATAGTTGTCATTCTTAGTGTAATGTACTTGTCTCAAAACTTGTTAATTATGTCATGACTTTGATGCTTGTATCTCTCATATCTTTACTTCTAGTCTTCACTTGAAATTCAGAGGTGCCTTGGCATTTATGTTGTGCTCTTCAAACAAAGGCAAGCGAGATACCACTCTATCATACCTCTTTATGAGCATTGCAATGTTGCTTATGTTTATGTTTCATGCTACTTATTATTATTGAGTTGGAATCTCTTCATAGCTTGCAATGACTATTGAGTAGACTTAGTTGCATACTCCTTATTATGAATTGTCTAAGTATCTACTCCTGTGCTGAGAATATATACATCATATGAAGCAAATGTGTTCGTGAAAGTCTTTTATCGCACTCAGTTTTCAACTGAATTGCTTGAGGACAAGCAATAAGCTAAGCTTGGGGGAGTTGATACATCCAAAATGTATCTACTTTCCCGAACACTTTTGCTATTGTTTCTCCTCTACACTTGTGTGATTTGGATACAACTAACACGGACTGACGCTGTTTTTAGCAGAATTACCTTGGTGTCTAGTTTGTGTGCAGAAAATCAACTATCAGGAAAAATCTCAGAAAATATGCCAAAAATCCTATTTCACCAGAAGAATCATGGAGCCAGAATACAAGACGGAGTGGAGGCCTGAGGGGCCCACCCCCCAGCCACACGGGCCAGGCTTGGCTGCGCCTAGAGGGGGTGTGGCCACCCCAGGCACCCCCTCGGCCTACCTCTTTGCCTATAAGTTGCCTTCTGACCTACAAACTCATGGGGGTTCGATGTTTTTCCAGAAAGAGTTCCGCTGCGCCGCCACTACCAGAAACCGCGATTCAAAACCAGAAACTCCGTTCTGGCACCCTGCCGGGATGGGGAATTTGGAGGGGATCATCGTCATCATCATCACCAACGCCTCTCCATCAACCATCCATGTTTCCCCCATCCACGAGTGAGTAATCCCCCGATGTAGGCTATGGGGATGGTAGGGATTGGATGAGTTCTATCATGTAATCAAATAAGATTGTTAGGGCATGGTGCCTAGTATCTCTATTAGTGCTATTTGACTTTGTTGCAACTTGTTGTGCTTAATGCTTGTCACTAGGGCCCGAGTGCCATGATCTCAGATCTGGACTTATTATTGATTCATGATGATAGTATTGTTTGTGATCTTATGTGCAAGTTGTGTACACATATCATTGTCCGGATCCAAAGGCCCCAAAGTGTAAGAAATTGGGATAACTTGAGGGGATGGCTGTGATGTGAGGATCACATGTGTTCACGGAGTGTTAATGCTTTGCTCCGGTGCTCTATTAAAAGGAGCATCTTAATTGCCAGTAGTTCCCTTGAGGCCCCGCTGCAACGAGCTGGCAGGACAAAAGATGTTGTGCAAGTTCTCATTGCAAGCACACATGACTATATATGGAGCACATGCCTATGATTGTTTAGTACTTGGATGCTTTATCTTATTTATCTGCAATTGCCCTAGATCTTGAAGTTACATGTTTAGACTTGTCCATGCAACTCCCATCCATCCATCCCTATGCCTACCCCACTCATATCCTATTGATTGCTACTACGGTTACTATTGCTCTTGTTCTATTGCTGCTGTTAATTTGCTATTGCTACTACAAAACTGTTGCTACTGATAAACTTTTGTGAGCAAGAACTATTTCCAGATGCAGCTGAACTAACAACTCAGTTGTTAAGGCTTATAAGTATTCTTTGTCTCCCCTTGTGTCGAATCAATAAATTGGGTAATACTACCCTCGAAGACTGTTGCGATCCCCTATACTTGTGGGTCATCAGGGGCCAGCACCACACCGCCTATCAAGCGGTCGGATCCTCCACCATCCAGCATAAACCAACAACAATCCACACCGCCGCACTCCAAGGCCGCCAGGATCAAACCGGCAATGAGATCAACACCACACAAACCGGAGCACACACCCGGTGAAGACCATATCCCACAGGCTTCCTGACCCTGTAAATGCCACCAAGATGGGGTTGAAGCTGAGTTACTAATACCTTTGATCCGGATTATGGATGTAGCATAGCTTATTTTTTCCTAGTAGACCTAGGTTTATCGAATCCTCGAGAAGTAGAAACCAAAGTGAATTTACTTTAACGGACCTTCGGGAGTTTGGAATTCTTTTTGTGTTTCACCGGACCAAGAGTTTGCGATCTTTTGTTGTTGTTGATTATGGAGAGAGAGGGCCTAGGGCTTTCGGTTTCACCTATAGCTGTGCAAAACATCTTATGGGAATAAAAGATAATAATAAAGTATGCATGTAATTGTTAGAGCAAGATAATTATATGAGGGCAGTGCATCCATAATTGCTATTGCCTCAACAACCGCTTATAGCAATAACCTACTAGTCTCATCCATAGAAGAAAGAGAACTAATGATATGCATAGTGACGTTACCGTTAATCCCAAGTAAATCCCTCACATACAGCTGTACTACCTTTTCTGTCACTAGGGTTACCATCCTGCAGATTAGTCATTACTCACACTCCCTATACCTGGATCAATCCTCGGGGTCTTGGGTACCTGACAAGTCCTTATATTGAGGCAAGAGAGGGTACAATAATCATCATGTCATACAAACTAATACATGATCTCATCTATGATAAATAACATGCACATGCTACATGGCTAGGATGAATCCCTTAGCCCAAGGAGAATTACTCACACATAGAGATGAAATCAACAATCATAAACATTGTAATAGAGATCACAATATTGATAGCAAATTGTCTTACAATGTTGCCAATTGGAGAAGAGATCTACTATTACAAGTGTTGGAATATGGCTATGGTGGTGGAGAAGGGTTTGGAGATTAGATCTAGATCTATTCCTCCGACGGTGTGGTTTCTGATGGCTGAGTGTCGTCGATGGCGAAGCAAGAGATTGATAACCCACAAGTATAGGAGGTGTATCATAGTACTTTTGATAAATAGGAGTGTCGATCCCAACGAGGAGCAGAAGGTGTTGACTAGTGATAAGGAGCAGGAAATCTCTGTAGATACTTAGCAAACGGATTTTTAGGGGTTTTCTGATAAAGAAACAAAACAAAGTGCAAGTAATAAACACAACGAACAACTGCAGCAAGTGTCCCAATCCTTTCTTAGCAAAGGACAAGTCGGTGGAAATACTTATAAGGACCAAACGTTCTCTATGACACATGGGAATTCTGTCAAGTGTTTTCGCTTCAAATAGCTAAGTACCCTTCTTTGGTGTTGTAAGTGTTGTGTGGGTGAACCTGTGCTGATGTACCGACCTTACTTGGACTAATACATACTTGTGATTAAACCCCCTGCAAGCATCCACAACTACAGGAAAACAATTAATATATAAACCTAACCACAGCCTTAAACTCTGAGATCCTACGCTCCCTTGTGCAATGGTGTCCTAATGGGGGTTCAAGTTTCTGTCACTCCGGTAACCCCACAATTAGTAGCCAAATACACAATGTATTCCCCTAGGCCCATAAATGGTGAAGTATCATGTAGTCGACGTTCACATGACACCACTAGAAGAATAGCACCACAACTTAAATACTAAACCATTGAATAATATCTCAACACAAATCCACTACTAACAACATGACTTCTCCCATGTCCTCAAGAACTAGACGAACTACTCACAAGACATCATATGGATCAAGATCAAAGATGATATGGTAATGGATAACAATCTGAACATAAACAATAATCCAATTGTTCCACTCACAAGCATCAACTACAATAGTAATCAACACCGGGAAAGTTTCCCCTAAGAACTAATGCAGGTATTCAACACGATTGTTACAGCGGGATGGAGTGGTGATGATGGTGCTGGTGGAGATGATGGTGTGGATGATGATGATGATGATGATCTCGATGAAGTCTAGCTTGATGACGGTGTTGATGCGATGATCTCCCCTCTCCGGGAAGGAATTTCCCCGGCAAAAATCTGTCTGCCGGAGAGCTCTTTCTCTCTCGGTGTTTTCCGCCCCGTAGAGGCGGCGGAAATCTTTCTGTGGTCGGCCCCCTGGTATTAGGGTTCCGAGAGGAAGATATAGGCGAGAGGGCGGAGTCGGAGGCCGGTCAGGTGGGCAACACCTCCCCTAGGTGCAGCCCAGGGGGACCCGTGCCTGGGGTGTGTGGGCCCCCTAGGGCCCAGCTACGCCTCCCTTCTGGCTTCCTTCCTCTTCTGGGAAAATATAATTTTCCAATATTTTTCTAGGATTTTTCTAATCTTCGCGAAATTGCATCAAAACGCCTCTTTTTCCATCAGAAACCTGACTCCGGCAGTTCATCCTCCAAGAATCATCCAACATGCAAAAACAGAGGAAAAGACATAAGTAACACCTCATAGTAAGACACATATCAATGAATAGAGGCAAATTATGATATAGAATGGTGATGCAAATTGGACGTATCAGAGATCGAGAGTGGAGCAATTTTTTCGTCGCCCGAGGCCTCTTTATATAGGGGTCCCTTCACGAAAGTTGTTCTGTTTGACCTAGCGGTGTCGAAGGCAACTATACGGCCGGAATTTTATTCCCGTCGTGTAGTTGGTCATTAAAGCTTCTAGATCCGCTTCACGGCTCCTGGTTTCTTTGACGTGTTGGAAATCTCGTATCTTTGACTTTAATGTTGTGATTCTCATCATCAAACGTCATTATCTGCGCAGGAAAAAAATAACAAGACAGGATTGCATACCCCTTTGATCATTAGGCATTAATGGCAGGGTTTAGAGAGATATTTCATAAAATATATGAATAATATATAGTTTAAATGTGAGTGTGGATGGCTATATTTCACAGCCATCAGTTACCATTATTCAGAATAGCGCATCCAGCGCCAACTGAGATGCGCCACCACGACACCACAAAATGCTAACCTTGGGGACCTTTTCACAGCGTCAAACGAAGGTCCTAGCCCCCCTCCATCCCGCAGGAGCGGCAACAGAGGGGGCAAGGATTCGTCGATCGCGGGCGGGGGAAGAGGTGGTGGCTAGGGTTTTTTGGAGGAGGAAGGGAGAAAGTGTGGGGTTTGCACTAGTTCTTGCTACATATGCAGATCTATTAGATGTGATTTTTTGGCTGCATGTGTTTAGATCTGCTAATACTTACATGGCGATGATTTCAATAATTAATATCTCACAGGAATTGTTTAATAATCCAACAGGTTCTTCACCGCCCTCATGAATTACTAGCTTCTCTCAACCATGAGTAGGTACTAGTACTAGCGACCCTATTAAAATTCATCATTGTATTTTCGAGCATATGAGATGCCCGAAATGATACGACAAACTATATGTATTTGTATGGTGGATCCAATGCACAAGGTAACTTTTGTGAACTGTTGCACGGAGGAAGAAATGTATCGGGTTTTGGGAGACAAAGTTGGGGGAGATGGAGCTCGTGATGTGGATGGGGATCCAGTGGCGAACGAATCATTCGGCTTGAGGGTCAACTAAGGTTCTCCATATACTTCTTTCGTCCATGACTTGGATTTATGTAGATTCACATGTATCTACTTCTTCTGTTCAGAAATATAAGATATTTTAGCTTTGTGAAAAGCATGTACCAAGATATCTTTTAACCTATAGCTTCACTCTAAATCTATACACAAAAATTATCTAGATAAATTCATTTCACAAAGCTAAAACGTCTTATATTTCTAAACGGCGGGAGTATATACTAAAACTATGAGGTAATGAGGTTTGTCATGCTCCTATATTGATCCTCCAAATGAAGGGCCCCTTAATGGTAATCGTGATGATCCTGGCCCGTGCCATAATTGCAATTCTTCTGGACACCTAGTGGATCATTGCCCTACGATCAGATGTGCTCGGTGTGATAACTTGGGTCATATTGATCATATTTTCTAGACGCTTCTTCCATGGCAATGTGTGGCTTATATGTGTGGATTCCAATCTCTCCTGGTTAAGGGTTCTTTTATTTCCCTCATACTAGTACTCCTAAGCAGTTTAAAGATAAGTCTAGTACCATTATCATTACTATGGTTGAAGGAGTGGTTAGTGTGAGAGATATAGAAATGGAGTTGAATGGGGGATTTTTTGGTGTTGACTGGAGGTGCACTGCGAGAGACATTAGTCCTAATCTATTCACGATGTGATTTCCTAATCCTATAGAGGTTGAGGGAGTTTGTTATTGTGGAAAAAGAATGGAAATGAAAAAAAATGATGTTCTGAATTTGTCCCCTTGGTCTGATTCTGTTGGGTCTTTGGCTTAACTACAGAAAGCTTGGGTGCGTGTGAAAAATATCCCCTTAGAGAAAATATGTGAAGCTCATGCTTATTATGCTGCCTCATTGGTTGGTGTTCCTTTGGGTATTGATGCCTCAACTTTATATCGTCCTGAATATGTGAAAGTGCTCATTGGGTGTAGGAATGTTGAGAAGATTCCTGAAAAAGCTAAAGGGTGCCTTAGGGATAATTTTTATCTGTTCTATTATGAATTAGACAAGGTGGTTGTTGGTGGTTCTTCTGGGAACCATACCTTGGTTCATGTTGGTCGTGGGTTTGATATCCCTTCTCCCAAAAGTGCCAGAGTGGATAATTGACTCAAGATTCCTCTGAAGGGAAGAATACTTATGATGCTCAAAACTCTACATTTGGGAATTATGGGAAGTCTTATACTCCTAGGATGAAAACTATGCAAGAATATGAATCTGAGAAAGATAGTGAGGATGATCAAGGCTTACTGAAAAAACGAAACTGTGTAACCTGAGAGAGAAGAAGGTGTGGTAGATGCTAGGGTTGAGGAGGTTGGTGAAAAACATGGAAGATAATAGTGTGGATGAGGTGGTGGAGAAAATGAACACTGATAAAACTATGGTGTTGCATAAGTCTATTTGGAATGCTTGTGTAATTCCTCCTGGGACTCCTACTGTTAGTAGGGAGTTGAGTTTCCATGATATGAATCCAAGAAAAATCCTATTGTGATGGCTCCTTACTATCAAACCCGTTGTAAAGAGATGTGTCCTCCTTTACCTCAAGTGGTGGAAATTGAGAGCAGAACCCTGGCTCAGGACACTGATTCTCAGGATTATAATGTCCAATCACCTGATAGCTCATCTGGTGGGGATGAGAGGCCTTCTTATGTTATGGATACTAAGGTAGATAAACTCGGGATATTTAGAAAGAGGATCTCCACTATGGCTCATGAGAGTATCCTTGAGAAATCTACTAATCTTTGCAGGAAGAGGAATCTACAAGGGTACATCTCCTAAGAACCCCCATACCAATGCTTTTGTTGTTCCTTGTGACCAACAAATCATGCTTAGAGCCTCTTTGAAGGGAGTTATTATCCTTGATGATAATTTTGATTCTGTAAATCTCATTAGATAACTTGAAATCTCTAGGGAAACTTGCGAGACAAATAGGCTAGTGTGCTGAATAATCTCCTTATTGAGGATGTGACTGGTGCTAAAACTTCACCTGTATTTAGAATGGGTGTCTAGAGAGGAACAGGAAGGTGATTTTAATGTGGTCGAATCCAAAAATAAGTAGGAAGGATAATAGTAAAAAAGTGGTGGTGAATCATCGACCTTTCACTAGAAGTCAATAGAAAAAGACCTCTCTACCCATACTCCTGGTAGAGTCATTAGGCAGAGGAAAAAACCTGATAAATTTAAATGAAAGGGGATTTTTGGAATGGGAGAGGGGTTGGAAATAATGGTATGTTTGCCTGCTTAAATGATCTTATTAATGATCATGCTCTTGATTTCCTTGCTTTTGAAAAACTATGAAAGAGACTTATTCTGATAGTTTCTTTCAAAAAATTGATCCTGGTGGGCACTTCTTTTGGAAATGGATTCCTTCTGTGGGAAAGTCTGGGGGTATTCTTTGTGGTGTCACATAGGAGACTATTGGAGTGTTTGGGTTCAATATGGGGGCTATATCTTGAGGTTTGATCTCTGTTGGTGTATGGTTTGCTCATGATGAGTTTAGGAACAAATTCCTTGTTGAGATCTCTGCTTTCTGCAATGCTTTGGATTCTCCTTATATCATTGGGGGGTTTTAATATTTTAAGGCACTCTGGGAAAAAATAAAAGGATTCCTCTATCTCACTTTTCTGATGTGTTTAATTTTGTCATTCATGTGCTTGGGGTGAGAGATATTCATATGCATGGTGGTGCATTTACTTGGTCTAATAAACAAAAATCTCCTATTTTGGAAAAAATTGACAGGGTACTCATGTATTCTAGTTGGGAAGATATTTTTAATGTTCTTCAAGTCACAAAGTTGGCTTCTGACTTGTCTAATCATTTTCCTTTATTACTCATGTCTAGTGATTGTAATAGTGTGACTCCTAAGAATAGAGAATTTAAATTTTATATTGCTTGGTTGAAAAATGATGAGTTTCTTGGTAAGGTGGAGGAGATTTGGAAGAAACCTATTAACAGTGTTGATTCCATTGATATTTTAAATATCAAACTAAAAAGTTTTAAGAAACATTTTAAAGGGTGGGGTTCCAACTTGTTTGGGCATGTGATAAAAAAGAAAAAACTGTTAAAAGAGGATCTTAGTAATCTTGAGATAGCTGAGGAATCGTCCCCTTTATCCCCTGATAACTATATCAGGAAGACTGAACCTAGAATTCTTGAATCTATGGCGGTTCGTGAATGTTGAAGGGTAGAGGGAGAGAGAGATTGCGAAATATGATGGTTGTATTATTGAGCCTCTCGGGCGAGTATATATAGACGTACAGGGACTAGCTTGGAGTACAAGACAAGTAACCTACTTGGAGTACAAGACAAGTAACCTAGTCTATCCCTAACAGATACGTATACTCTAACATCCCTCCGCAGTCGTAGCGGTAGCATCGTGAACAACTGGAACGTCGCGAACGGTCAGACTGGAGAGCCGAAGTAGACCAGTGTGCTGACATCCCCCCGCAGTGGTAGCGGGAACGTCGTGGACGGTGTGACGTCGCAGAAGCTTGGACCGTAGAGGATGCTGGTGAGGAGCTCAGGCAAGGTGGTAGCCCTTGTGCCGGTGTCGAGTGAGCCGAGAGCGGTGGGTGCTGCAACCTTGGTCGAGGTAGCCGTGCGAGGGGTCGCCGTGGTCGATGTCGTGGTCGGGGTTGCCGGTGTCGAGGTAGCCGCATATTAAGCCGCGTGCGCATAGTGCAGCCAGGAGAAGGACGGAGACGCGTCAGGGCACTCGTCGGAGAGAGCGATGCCGAAGCCGATGCAGTCCGAGCCGTCGAGGACGAGGTGCGGCCATGGCTTTGCCAAAACCAGGCGCACGTCGGGGACGAAGGCATACTCTGGTTGTGCCAAAACCAGACTCTCTGTTGGTGTATGGTCTGCTCATGATGAGTTTAGGAACAAATTCCTTGTTGAGATCTCTGCTTTCTGCAATGCTTTGGATTCTCCTTATATCATTGGGGGGTTTTAATATTTTAAGGCACTCTGGGAAAAAATAAAAGGATTCCTCTATCTCACTTTTCTGATGTGTTTAATTTTGTCATTCATGTGCTTGGGGTGAGAGATATTCATATGCATGGTGGTGCATTTACTTGGTCTAATAAACAAAAATCTCCTATTTTGGAAAAAATTGACAGGGTACTCATGTATTCTAGTTGGGAAGATATTTTTAATGTTCTTCAAGTCACAAAGTTGGCTTCTGACTTGTCTAATCATTTTCCTTTATTACTCATGTCTAGTGATTGTAATAGTGTGACTCCTAAGAATAGAGAATTTAAATTTTATATTGCTTGGTTGAAAAATGATGAGTTTCTTGGTAAGGTGGAGGAGATTTGGAAGAAACCTATTAACAGTGTTGATTCCATTGATATTTTAAATATCAAACTAAAAAGTTTTAAGAAACATTTTAAAGGGTGGGGTTCCAACTTGTTTGGGCATGTGATAAAAAAGAAAAAACTGTTAAAAGAGGATCTTAGTAATCTTGAGATAGCTGAGGAATCGTCCCCTTTATCCCCTGATAACTATATCAGGAAGACTAACATTCTGCCTGTTCTCCATAAAATTTATGCGCTGATGAAGAACTCTTTTGGTTGCAAAAATCTAATGAGAGATGGTAGTTAAAAGGACATAATAATTCGGCCTATTTTCATAGAGTGGCTAATGGGAGAAAAATAAAAAATACAATCCATTTATTGAAAAATGGTGGTGTGATGATAGGAGGTACTAAAAATATCCTTAAGCATGCTACTAAATATTACAAAATCTTCTTTAGGCCTGCAACTGGTAACTTATTTCATCTCTCTAGTGATTTGTGGGCCATAGAGGAAACAATTGATAGCCTTTTTCTGTGAAGGAAGTGGAGGATGCTTTGTTTTCCATGGAGGTGAATAGGGTTCCTGGTCCTGTTAATATTCCCATAGAATTTTTTCAACATTGTTGGCATCTGGTCAAACCTGAAATCATGTACATTTTTCATTGTTTCTTCTTGGGGATTGTGGATTTCAAACGGCTAAACTATGGGGTGATTACTTTGCTTCATAAGGTGGTGGGTGCTGAGAAGATTACATAGTTCCGACCTATCTGTTTGTTGAGATGTATCTATAAATTGATCACTAAAACTTTGACTATTAGGTTGGAACCTTATACTCATAAGATGTTTTGTATTCAACAGAATGATATCATTAAGAAAAGGAACATTATGGATGGGGTGTTGTCTTTGCATGAACTTCTCAACTATACTCATGTTAATAAACAATGTGGGGTGATGCTTAAAATTGACTTTGAAAAGGAATATGATAAAGTCAACTAGGATTTCTTGCTTGAGTGCTTGCATTTTAGGGGATTTAATGATGGTTTTCGTTCCTGGGTTAAGCAAGCTTTATTGGAAGGAACTGTGAGTGTGAAGATTAATAATGAGATGGATCCTTACTTTACTAGTGCTAAAGGGGTGAGACAAGGGATCCTCTCTCTCCCACTTTGTTTAACTTTGCTGCTGAGTGTTTAACTAAGATGGTCTTGAAAGCTCAATCCAATGATTTGTTTGAAGGCTTTGCTCCGGATTTAATTGATAAAGGTGTTGCTATCCTACAGTATGCAGATGATACTGTGTTGTGTATTTCTCATAATCCTGACAAAGCTGACAATCTCAAGCTTCTTTTGTACATATTCGAGTTGATGTCTGGTTTGAAAATCAATTTTGATAAGAGTGAGATTTACACCATTGGAGGTGATAATGATTTAGATGAGTTTTACTCCAATTTGTTTAGCTGCCAAGTTGGTACTTTACCTATGACATATTTAGGGGTTCCCATTTTTTCTTTGGCTCTTAAAAATGCTATGTAATTTCATTGATGCTAATTTGGTGAAGAAATTGGATGCCTGGGTGGGGAATTCTATGTCTTTTGGGGGGAGAAAATTTTCTGATTGCTTCCTCCTTGTCTACTATTCTTTACTACCCTATGTATATGTGTCTTAAGAAAAGTTTCATTGAGAGAGTGAATAAACATCTTAAGAGATTCTTCTGGCTAAAATAGAAAGAAAAAAGAGCTATTATATGGTGAGATGGGATAAAGTTTGTAGACCAAACAAAAAAGGTGGCTTGGGCATTAAAGATTTGAGGAGGAAAAATATTAGTTTGTTGGTGCAGTGGTGGTGCAAATTAGAAAAACTAGATGGCTTGTGGCAAAGAAATGTGAGGGCAAGATATCTTAGAAACAAAAATATTAATTTTTTGGCTCCTAGGTTTAACGATTCTCCTTGCTGGAAATATTTACTTCAGGTCAAAGATGTTTATTTGGCTGGGAGGGGTCTCATTCTAAAAAATGGTGATATGGTGAGGTTTTGGAAAGATTCCTGGATCCCAGGGGACCATTGTGTGATCAGTTCTCTGATATCTTTATTGTTTATCAACTTCAAGAGTGTACTGTTAAGTATGTGGTGGATCATGGGTTTTCTCTACCATTTAGAAGAAGGATCCATGGGGGGCCAGGGAGCAATGGAACTCCATATTTATGAAAAGTAATCGCATTCAATTGAGTGATGAACCTGGTAAAAGTGGTGTGGAACCTTAATGGGAATAAAAATTTCTACTAAATCTGTGTATGAGCTCCTAGAGAGAAACCTTACTAGGGCCAGTAATAAGCTTCTTTGGAAAGCAAAGCTTCCTTTGAAAATTCAGACTTTTATCTAGCAGATGCTCAGAAATGCTATTCCTACAAGAGATAATATGCGTAGGAGGAATTGGCCTGGGAATCCTTTATGTTCTTTTTGTAATCAGGTTGAAACAGTGAATCATTTATTTTTCTCTTGTTTCGTTGCCAAGGTTGTTTGTGGATTGTTGGGTAGATTGTTTGGTACCTCAACTTTTCCTAAAAGTTACTGACAGGCACTGTGTTGGTTTTACTAGGGATGCAGAAGTGGGACAATTGGGACAGGTGGGATATCACTTTTACACTACTAGACTAACTCTAATTTAGGTGGGATAAGTGGGATGAACGGGATATGTCAAATCTAGTTTATCCCACTTGTCCCACTTAGTTTTAAGTTAGTCTAATAGTCTAAAAATGATATTCCACTTGTTCCAATTGTTCCACTTCTGCATCCCTAGGTTTTACCGTTTCCTTCCTGGGGGTAAGAAATTCTATTTGATTGGGATTCATGATGTATACTGGGCAATCTGGACCATTAGAAACAAAGTTACCTTCGAGGGGTATATTCTCCGATCTCCTATTTAGGCTATGTTTACGGTTTGTTCGTTTTTATTATATTGGGCAGGTTTAAAAAAGGAGAGGACAAGAACTTGATGATTTACAACACTAAGAAGATGATGAAGCTGGCAGCAGAGGTGGCGAGAGGTCCGAGAGTAAGGACGGATGGTCTGTTAAGAATCGGTGATTGATGAATCCTTGGTGTCTTTGAAGCTGGATTCCGAGTTGATGTCCCTGGTGATGATGGAGGCTGGTTCTACTTGGTTGCTTGTCATTTTGATTTGTGGTGCTGTGTGCTGGTGTTGTTTCTCCTAGCTCATAAAACTTATAGTTGCCTGATGGAGGTGGATGGTAGTTGTTGGTTTTGGTTACTTGGACAGTAGTTCTTTGGAGTTTTGGTGGTAGTAAGTTTTTGCCGTGTACACGATGTTTTGAGATTGAGCATCTTCAGCAGGTTTTCTACTAATGCTCCAACTCGCTTTTCTCTCTTTCCCTTCTCCTCTGTGTAGTGAACTTTGTATTTCCGTTGAGCAATTAATGGAAAGGGGTTAGCCCCGTTGAAAATATACTAAAACTGTGTCTAGATAGATAAGAATCTGGACAAAGCTAAGTGACTTATTTCTAGATTGATTGAGGGAGTAGATATATTTCTTATAAATAACACGTTTCAGCTGGTGTTTACAGAAGTTAAAGGTTACACACGACAACTCAGTTGCAAGCTTTTACCTCAATTACTAGCTTCAGCATAACTAGCGATGCAGCAGTCACACTGAACAGAACACGGTAACACAGATACAAGGAGTAACGAAGAAGAAGAAGAAGAGAGCGGCAAATTTAATTCTTCAGGAACTGGAGGCCATTGGCCTGCGAGTACCTCTCCATGAACCGCATGAACCTGTCCCAGTCCCTGGCCGTGCGCATCACGTACTTGGCCTCCACCCTCGCCGGCTTCCCGTTGACGAACTTGGCGCTCACGTCCACCGTCTGCAGCACGCCCTCCTCGTCGATCATGTAGAACCCCGTGATGTCCCCGAGCTCCGCCGACGAGTCGAACACCGACGGCTGGTCGAACTCGAAGATGGCCACCCCGTTGGTGCCGTCGCGGGACTTGGTCAGCCGCACGTCCGGGATCGTCTGCTCGTCCGTGCCCTGGATGAACTGGATCGCCGGCTTCACCGCCAGCATCGCCACCGGTGAGCGGGAGCTGCACGGTCTCGAGTGGACAGGCTTGCAGGGGCGCCGGCACCGCAGGGAGATGCCGCTGAAGGAGGAGTGCAGGCTTTGGCATGGCGCGCCTGTTGAGCCTGTAAACATGCGTGGTGTCAGGTACTGAATGTGAAATTCAGAATGGCTTAGCTATGGTCATGAATCGATAATGGCTCATGAGCAGAAGTCACATTTCCCAATGTTGATTTGGGGCGAAAAAAATAGAGAATAGGATATCACAAAGATGGTCGCTAAATACATAGCGCACGCTATACCACTTATCATGTGTGGAAGACTTCAGAAGGAAATATTTAGTACACGGACTGATCTAGATATGCAGTGTTTGCCTTAACTTTCTGAGGTCTGAACAAGGCAAAACACTAGATGGGCTAACAGAGAACAACCCGACCGAGTGAGATATGACCTTTTATTTCTTTCTTTTTTTGCGAAAGACCTTTTATTTCGTTACTGCGGTAAAAAATACATAAACTTATCATGCTTACTTCAACTGAAATGGCATCCTTAACAAAAAATGGTGCGACAGAACGGCATACGAAAGGCTCCATAGTCAATTCCGAACGTGCAGTGCAATTTGCATACTGGATTCACACAATTATGCATTCCTCAGAAAGTGCTTAACTATAAACCACTGCCGGGCAGAAATGAAAATGCAGCTTCAGTGAGAATGAACAAACAAAACCTGTGAGGCTTCGACGGGGCTGTGGCGGCGCCGAGACCGGTGAGGTGGCAGCAAGAGCCTTCATCACGGCGGGCATGCTGCAGTTCGGTTGCTCGGGATGTTGGACAGTTTGGTGAGGAAGAAGGATTGGTGTCTAGAAGGAAGGAGAGGACGGAGGGGGAAGTGCAGGGGAAGGTTTTCTTTTGAGTGGTACAGATGGGAAGAGAGTGAAAGGGGAGTTTAGGTGGCTGCGTGTCCCAAAGAGCGCTATCCATTCCTCTATGGCGCTCACTGGTCCACGGTCGTGCCTCTGAACCTTCTATGCCATCCTCAGGTTCCCGAATTTCCACGTCCTCTAGAACCGTTAAGGTACCAGTACACTGATTCAGTCAAATCACACGGGCTTTTGGTAACTTGGTTTATAAAGTGGCTAGAATCTTTTTGATGAATTTATTGATGAAAAATTTGGCATTGGTAGATTAGACTTCGGAACGACATTGATCCCAAATGTGAGGATGCAATGGTAATTGAGAAATTTCATGGAGTGAAGAGAAAAAAATGCCTGTCCTTTTAAAGTTGATTCTGAAAAGGCTTATGACAATGTAAGTTGGAATTGTTTGTATAATGAAGTGTTAAAAAAAAGGCATGTCTAACAAATGAAATTATATGATTTTCAGTATCATTACTAGTGTGTAGGTGAATATCAAAATGAATGACCACGTAGGACTGGGATCCTTTTTTCTACTTGCAGAGGTGTGAGACAGGGCGATCTTCTACCTCCAGTTGTCTTCAGTTTACTGTTTACCTGTAGATCCTATGAGTGTCATGGTAACGAAATGCACAAGATGCTGAGGTGTTGACTGGTCTGATCCCTCACTTGCAGGAGAATGGCATTGTCATTCTCTAGTATGCATGCAAATGATACCAATTTCCCATTAGACGATGGTTTTGGAAATGCAAGGAACTTGAAATTCTTACTTTACTTGAACAAATGTTAGACTTGAAAATAATTTTTTCTCAAAAGTGAGTTCCTTTGTCTAGGAAAATGTAAAGAACAGGTACATATTTATGAGGAGATTTTTACATGTAAATGTGGGGTTTAGCTTAAAATATCTTGTAGTCCCAATTGATAGGGAAAAACTTGATATACATTGAAGACCAGTAGAAGATGAATTTGAGAAAAGATTAGGATGTTGGCAGGGAAGCTACTGGACAATAGATCTAGGACAATTCTCATGAATGCTTGTCTAACAACCATTCTCTTGTTTATGCTTTCCTTGATCTATAGAGTACCTATGGGCATGAGCAGGGCCGTCTCCAAAAATTCGGGGCCCCTGTGCGAAAAGCAAAATGGAGCCCTAAACTTTATAAAATTTACACAATAATATTAACAGAAACACATTTTCAATTTATTATATAACTGCAACATGTGTTATTTTGTACAATACGTATAAATTAAAACATTAATTCTACTAAAAAGGGTATCACTGAAGCAATGAACTAACATCAAGTTCTACTAAAAAGTAACATCCGTCGTGTATTTTTTGAAATGAAATCTTCAATTATATCTTCATAATTGATCTCCTCTAGGATATCATCTTCGAGTGCTATTGTCGCCAATCCACTGAGTCTTTCTTGCGTCATAGTAGAACGCAAGTAAGATTTCAACAACTTGAGTTTGGAAAAACTTCTTTCAGCTGATGCGACTGTCACAGGAATGGTTAACAAAATTCTGTAGGCAATAGTAGCAACAGGATAGTAGGGGCGCTTCTTCAAGTAGTTTAAAATATCAATAGGACTCATAGATTTCTCAAGTAAATCCTGAACATATACTAACTCAACATACAATTCCTCCCCATCAATATCTTTCTGCTCTTCAATCTTATTTCCATTAGCATCTTTACGTTCTGGAATCTTAAGTGCATTCTCAAGATCAAGGCAAGCAACTTTCAAACTAGCATCATCCATGGATCGCAGCCTATCTGAAGTAAACAAGAAACCAAATGTTTTTTCGTACCCCTTATATTGTTCAAATCTCCTGTTAAGTGAAGCTATAGCTTGATCAACAATAGGTATAAAATAGTTGACTCTGAATGACTCCTCTGCAGATTGTAAATCAATAGACTCATCATTTGCATCCTCATCAAATTGTCTTTTTCTTTTGATTTTACGCTTGGTGCGAAACTCTAGAGGAATGTCCATCTCTATTGCAATTTCCTTTGCGGCTTCCAATGTTTTTGAAAAGCCTGTTTCTCTGTACTTGGTGAAAAAGGAAATCAACCCTTGTACAGACTCAATTGCAATATCAATAAGCATATCCTTTGACTGTAGCTGCTTGCTGACCATATTAATAGCAGATAATATTTCATACCAGATGATTAATGATGACACAAATTCAAAGTCACCAAGTTCATGTTCTGCCAATGATTGAGCTTGACTACTTGTCAATGGATCCTTATCACTTTCAGCCACTTGTAACAAAGCCTCCCTTATACTTGAAATTTGAAACCTTATAGCCTTAACACTGTCAACACGACTTTCCCAATGAGTAGATGACAATGACTTGAGAGTCAATCCTGTTATATTATCTTTAAGAATTTTCCACCTTTTAGTGGAATTAGCAAATGTTGTATAGATGCGTTGTACAACTCCAAAAAATTCTGTTGCTTTGCGACAAGAATTTGCCATATCACATAGTGTCAAATTGAGACTATGACAACCACAAGCTGAATAAAAGGCTCTTGGATTGATATTCAAAAGTTTTTTTTGTACCCCTTGATGCTTTCCTTTCATATTTGACCCATTATCATATCCCTGTCCTCTCACATTGTCGACATCAAGATCAAGATTCTTCAATTCCTCTTGTAGGACATCAAATAATCCTTGTCCAGTGGTGTCATTCACATCCAAAAATCCTAAAAAGGATTCTTGAATGCAAACAGAACCTGAACATGTATCAACATATCTTATTATCAAAGACATTTGTTCTTGATGGCTTGCATCGGGAGTACAATCAAGTATAATAGAGAAGTACTTTGCTTCTTTTACCTTTCCAATGATCACAGACCTGATTGCAGTAGCTAGCAACTTTATTAACTCATTCTGGATGGAAGGGCCAAGATAATGATCACGGATTTTATCATTGGTGATGCGGTCAATATGCTCTTTGATAATTGGGTCAAATTCAGCCAACATTTGAACCAGACCTAAGAAATTTCCATTGCTGTCTTGGTAAACCTTGCTATTACTACCACGAAATGCTAGGTTATGCTCTGCGAGAAATTTCACAATCAAAAGAATTCTAAACAAAACTTTTCTCCAATGCTCCCTTTCCTTCTCAAGTTCTCTCTGAGCAACTGTATCAATTGTCTGATTATTTTGCAACCTCAAACGAAAGTCATACCATGAAGTCATATTTGTGACATGTTCTCTACTAGTTTCATGCTCTCGAAGTCTCTCGCTGAGATGAGTCCAGTCATTGAAACCTTCATTTTCTAACTGCCCTCTTACACGCCCCTTTTTCAATAGTTTACAGCAAAAACAGAATACTTTATCAAGTTCTTTGCTATATACAAGCCATTCTCTATCACACTTTTCTCCATTTGAAAGATCCCTATTGTATAATGCTGCAGAAAACCTTCTAGATAATTTATCTTTAGGACCATGTTTAATAGACAAGTCTCTTTTAGGACCCTTTTGCACCAAAATATCAATCGTTTTTTTATCAAGCCCATCCCAAGTTCTTGGATCAAATATACTCGGATGAAAATAATTATTGATATCATCGACAATATTATTATTGTTACCTTCATCGCCAATATTAGGATCATCACTTGCATCGCCAATATTAGGATCACCACTTTCATCGTCAATATTAGGATCACCAGTTTCATCAACAATCTGATCCTCGACCAATACTTCATCATCACCATGAAGATCATCAATATTACTGCGTCCGGTTTGATTTTGAGAATTAACTTGAGAATCTCTCACAATAAATCTATCAAGAGCACCCCTTTGAGACTGAGCTGCGGCTTCTAGTCTTCTTTTCTTATCATGCTTTGCAGCACCAGAATCATATTTTCTAGTAGACATGATTAATTGATTATCCTGTTTTATAAAGAAATCAATAAGTAAATTGAATGAATAAAAATTCTACTTCTTTCAATCCATATTAGTTGACTCAAATTTGTCTAGACACGGTTGTATCTAATACTAAAATTAACTACTCCCTCCGACCCATATTAGTTGATTCAACTTTGTCTAGATACGGATAAATCTAGACTAGATACTTAACTAGATACATATGAATCTAGAAAAAATTGAGCCAACTAATGTGGATCGGAGGGAGTAGATATATTTATATCTCGAAGAATCTAAGTCAACTAATATGGACCAAGAGTATACGGTGAATTTAAGTTTGCAATTGTCAAGATAAGTTAAAATAAGCTGAGTACTACAAACCTTGATCGGTCTTGAAGGTTTGACTTTTGAGGTATTGGGGCGTCGGAAGACCAAGACAATAGTCGATCGACTGACGACTGGGCAGACATTTAAAAACCGATCGATCGGTGTGGGCAGGCGATTGTGCAAGGAGACAGCGGGCGTGTTCGTGCTGAGCGATTATTCAAATCGATCTGTTGATTCCCGATTTCCCGTCCTGCGATCTGCCTCTTTTTGTAGACGTAAACTCAGTTCAGCGATTAGTATTATACTCGAACTGGGTCACGATCAGTATCCGATCCCGTCCTGGACTTCCGGTCGATCGAAGTGGAAGGAGCGACAACGCGTGCGAGTCCTGCCGTAGCTTCCTCCGCCTTGGATCCGGAAAGACTAGCGTCCAAAATAGGCCAAATTCGGGGCCCAGAAAAAGAATTGCCGAGCTGTTCCGCGACGTGAGCAAGGAAACATCGGTCTTGGCCTGAATTTGCACAGGATATAGTATGTATATGGGCCATATAAGTAAAAATTGGGGGCCCCCGGTTTTTTGGGGCCCTGTGCGGTCGCCCAGTCCGCACTGGGCCTTGGACGGGCCCGCATGAGGATAAGGTTTGAAATTTTAATAAGTAGATAACTTCAGCAAGAGGAACAAGGAATCGTGAAATATCATTTGATTAACTAGGAGACTATGTGTTCCCCTAAGATTTAAAGGGTTTGGGTGTTCTTAACCTGGATCTAGTGTATATTAGTTTTCTTTGTAAGTAGATTAAGATTTGAGAATATTGCTTGGCATTTTTTAAGCCGGGCTCGGTCCGGGCCAGCAAAAATCCCGCGGGTCAAACCCAGGCCCGAGCCCGGCCCGGCTCGGCTCTCGGGTCACAAATCAAAGCTCGAGCCTGGCCCGAACCTACAGAAAACCACTAGGCCTTCGGGCCACCGGGCCGGGCCTTCCCTATTTTCATCATTTTCAAGGAACAGGCCCGGCCCGAGTTGCACATGGGCCTATGCCGCCCAGGCCCGGCCCGCGGGCCAGAAAAGCCCAGCCTAACGGGCCACCGGGCCGGGCCTTCCCTATTTTCATCATTTTCGCATGTCCATGTATACTTGAGAATGAGGATAGGTATTGAAAATAAGTTTTGAAGAAAATATCTTTCGAAAGAAACCTTGAACCAAGCGTCTCTTGAAAGCTAGGACATCATGGATTTCCTATTAACTCCTTACACAATGCCACGCAAACAAGCCTTGTGTCAAAGTTCTCAAACGGATGGGTTGTTTGAAACCTCCTGCTAAGAAAATTTATGGCTTGTATCTGGAATAGAACTTTGACAAAATAAGACTTAAAAATGAGAGTGTTTCTTTCCTTTTGAATTTGGGGCAGGAGCAATGCTTTTTTGTCGATGTAGTAGGAGAAAACAAGGCATCCGTAGCCAAACAAAAAAATGTTACATCATAGAAAGGTTGCACCACGCAAGGTGGAGACCGATAAAACTAAGGGATGAGTTGGGCAAGCAGCTATCCAAGCATGACCTTCCTCCTTAATTCTTGTTATCAGCGAAAGAAGATTTTTGTTGGTGAAGAATTTTGTGTCTCGCTCTTTATATGATTCAGTATATGAGCAGGGTCACCGATCTTAGTCTTTTGGGAAAGAACTCAGGGTGATTAGGGTAATGATCCCAAACAGGGACAAAAAACCTGCAGGGGCTACTTTGACTGAATAGTTTCATGTTGCCAAGCAAAGCTGGTGTAGAAGCCCATATACGCTTGGAGTAGCGACAATGGAATATCATATGTGTGGCACTCCCATGCACGTCTTTGTAGAGAAGGTAGAGAGGCTCATGGGGCTGACCCCTCGTGGTGAGACGGTCAGTTGTCCGAAGCCTATTCTGGATGGCAAGCTAGAAAAATATTTTGCACGTCTAGGGGCTTAGGCTTTCCAAGCCAAGTGGTGGTGCTGGCAATGGATCATTCTGGTGAAGTATGCATAGTAGGCTGAAGCGGTCGAGTAAACTTTATTGGCGGTCAGCTTCCACGGGATGGAATCTGGGGTTCTAGGATAGAGTGTGACGGGCTGAATTTTGTTCCATAGTGGCACGAATTCACCAGGTTCAGGGTAGAGAGCTGGTTCGGGGAAAGGTCATGCATCCACATCTAATGATCCAGCGCTTGGGCCACTGTCCTGTTTTTTCTTCCTAGAGCCTCCTTGAGAGTGTTTCCATCCTCGGACCAGGCGTCATTATAGAGACTTGTCGTCCAACCATCCCTAGGTTGAATGTGAGTGGAAACTGCAACGAGGTTGCAGTCCACCTCGTCGCTGGGCGGTGGCAAACCAACCCACGCCTTATGCGGGAGGGCCAACCAGTGCCACAGCCACTTAATATGGAGAGCACGGGCAAACTTGGCTGTGTTGAGGAAACCTAGATCGCCTAATTCCTTTGGCCGATACAACCGATCCCAATTTACTTTGCCTTGGCCTCCGGAGACTTCACCCTTCCCAACCCACATAAAATTGTGGCATAAATTGTTAAAGGTCTTGATGGTGCCTTTGTCGAGCTTAAGGACAATGAGTCGATGGATTGGATATCGCATCAGGGTAAACTTGGTCAAGGTAGTTTGACCTCGTGTGGCAATTTAGCGACCTTTCTAGTTATTATCCATCTTATTTGCAGCTTTGTTAATGTTGAATTGGTTGTCCATGCGCCTAAGTCACCCTAGCCACAGAGGAAGGCCTAGATACTTGATGGGGAAGTCCACACTCTGGCAGCCTGAGTCTGGGGTTGTGATGGATATACATAGTGCATGTTCTGTGCCTCAAATGAGAGCATAGATAATCTAATTTTCTGTTGTCTGGTTGCTAGATTTGTTTGGAATGTGTTCCAATGTGCTTTCAACGTTCTAATTCAACCAAAAACTATGGCTGAGCATTTGATACTTCATCATTTTCAAAGGGCGTGAGAGGGACATAGAGTTGTGGTGAAATTTTGTCATCTGGTCGATTTTGAAAAAAAAAAAAAATGTGTGCTTCCATAATATTATGGTTGATGATATCTATGATATTGTTTATTATATTTCTCACTGGATTAATTATTGGGCTGAAAACTGCATAAACCGAAGGTTACTAGAGGTACTACCACAACAATTAAGGAACTGAAGCGTTGAAGGATTCGAGTATTGATTATCATCCAGTGGACCACATAATTTGCGCAATAGTACTGCTTGAGTACAAGTGTACTAGTACTAATCTGCAGGGGATATGTATCTTATGACGAAACTCTGCATGCAGATGAAACAACCACAATTCCCTCTCCATAAATCAAATGTTGGTACAAATTATTGGGGACAGCCACATGTTTCAAAAGATTGCAACCAACAAGGAGTCGTCCAAAAGTTAAGTGTCCTACAGTACTCATCTTCCTTGTGATCAAGAAACCTGCTCACGACTCTCACGACAGTTAATCAGAGATGACGACTGAACATGAACAAATGGCACACCGGTAGGAAAGCACACCAACCGCGCGCACGCGCGACACAGAGGCAAAGCAATTAAATCGTGTACGCGCGCACGCACGCACGCGAGCAAAAGGGGACGAGAATCTTCCTAGCATTTGGGGAGATCGGACGGCGGGGGTAGGATCTTCTGGTCGGGGAGGCTCCCGTCCTGCACCAGCCACGCCATTTTCAGGCCCCAGCTCACGTGCACCTCCAAGTGACAGTGCATGAACCACACCCCTGCACACATCCAGAAACAGATCAGAAACAGATCCAACTACTCGTTTGATCCTGCTAGTATATGATTGATGAAAGATATTCGTACCTGGATTGTCGGCACGGAAGCGAATGGCGACCCAGCCGGCGGCGGGCACGCCGACGGTGTTCCGCTCGACGGGGTCGACGAGGTTGTACTTGGCGGGGTCCTTGGCGGGGTCGAAGTTGCCGAACCCCTGGCCGACGACGAAGAAGTTGAAGCCGTGGAGGTGGAACGGGTGGCTCTCGGCGGTGAGGATGCTGGTGCCCTGCATCACCAGCTCCACGGCGGTGCCGTACGACAGCACGACCAGCCTGGTCCCGTTGGACACGTTGGTGTTGTTCGGCGGCGTGCCCGTGTAGTTGAACGGCGTGGCGGGCACGACGGGGAAGTTGGACGAGTACACCCCGCGGGACATGCCCGTGAAGTGCGACTGCAGGAGCGCCGTCGATGGGAGCACGAAGGAGACGTTGTTGACGGCGGCGGCGAACCGGCTGCTGTTGTTGGGGCCCTGGCAGGTCCCGTTGACGGCGCAGGGGTGGGTGCCGAGCCCGACGGTGAAGAAGAACCGCCTGTCCACCTCCTGCGGCACCTGCGCCGGGTACTCCTCCGTGGCGAGGCTCCGGAGCTTCGCGGTGAAGTTGGACACGAAGCTGGTGTCGTTGATCTTGGGCAGGGTCGGCCTGAAGAGGGGGAGGTTCTTGTTGAAGGCCGCGGAGGGGTTTGAGCTGCTGGGGTCCTCGTACTCGAGGATGCCGGCGACGGTGGTGTTGTCGAAGGTCCCGGAGGCGGCGGTGGAGTAGGGCGCCGCCATCATGTAGTAGGTGGCTCCCGGGTAGGACGGCTTGGCGGTGAGGAGCACGTTGGAGGTCTGCCCCGGGGTGATGAGCAGCGTGTCGACGGTGACGGGCTTGACGTAGACCGCGTCGACGTCGACGATGGTGAGCTGGTGCCCGGCGACGGAGAAGAAGAGCTCGTCGTTGAGTGCGGCGTTGATGATCCGCAGCATGTACGTCTTCCCCGGCTTCACCTTCAGCTTGAACGTGTCTGCATTCTCGAGTCGGTCAGTTACACGGTTCGTATGTACACGGAGGAGTCGGTCAGACATGCATTCAAATTACTAAGGTAACCTTTGGCGGAACAGTTGTAGAGCGGGCCTGGGAGGCCGTTGATGGTGAAGGCGTCAGAGACATTCGGCCCTCCGCCGGTCTGCATGGCCTGGCTGATGACCGCCTCCGTGTCGGCCTTCCACCACTCCCCAAAGATGACCGGAACCTCCTTGTCCGGCGCGGCGAAGGGGTAAGGGACGCCGAGCTTGGGGAGGATGACGATGGGGCCGTAGACGGTGGCGCGGAGCCAGGAGATGTGGGCGTGCCACCACAGCGTGCCGCGCTGGCCGGAGATGGTGTACTTGTACACGTAGCTCTGGCCCGGCTGTATCGGGCACTGCGTGATGTACGCCGGCCCGTCCGCCCACCCGCTCCGCAGCTGCCGGACGCCGTGCCAGTGGATGCTCATGTTGTACTGCGCGTTGTTCACCACCCGGACGACCACGAGGTCGCCTTCCCGCGCGAATACAGTCGGCCCTGGGAACTGCCCGTTCACCGTCACGATGCTCTTGCTGCTGCACAGCCGTGTCAAGTTCATCGTTGCCACCTGCATTAATTACCAATCGCATTGTAACAACGTTAATTACCTTCTTGACATCGAATCCATCGATCATCCGCATGCATGTACTAGATCGCAAAGGAACTGAGATTAACTTACATCAAACTGGTACTCCACGGTGGCGCCCTCGGCCACCTTCGTGGCCGACAAGGCCACTAGCGCGGCGGCGGCGAGCTGGAGGAGAAAGCAGTAGGCAGCAGCCGCCATTTTTCTATGCCTCCTCCTGAGCAAGCAAGCTCTCGGATGGTGGCAAATGTTTATGTGTTTGAGATCCTAGGTACGCCCATATATATATATACAAGAAAAAGGAGGAGCATGCAGGACACAAGATCAGCTCATGCATTTTTGTCAAGACGTAGTTCAAAGAGTTTACCCCGAGTTCAGAAAGCTAAGCTTTAGTTGGTGCACGGTTGGTCGCTGACCGCAAGGCCACACTGTGGGCTGGGGCCAGTGGAATGCATACACTATGGCTGTAGCTTCGGAGTGCGGACAAAGTCAACCGCCCTTCTGTTTAGATGTCACCTTGATCGAGCCCTTGATGACCACCCTCACGCGAGCCCTTTCCCGTGGCTTAATTAACACGCAGAATGTTGGAGGCTGCCATCTACTATATGAAAGTCGATCTAGTATAACAGAAGGATAATTAGGTTTTACGTACTGACTTTTATTGCTCGATGATTCCTTGTCGCGAAATAGTGCAAAAAATCAATGTAGACATGCATCTTTGCTTCAGAGAGAGAAAAGATGTGCTTGCCCGTTTTACGCCATGGTTTAACGATGTGAAGTGGGGTTCACTCAATGCCAAAACATGGAATTGTTGCACGTACTTCAGGTGACTTTGTTGTTGTTGGTGGTGATGGTGGTGGCACTCACTTAGCCCCTGATATTTCTGCTACTAAAAAAAAAACGTGCGCAGAACAACACTTACAAAAATTAAAACACAAGGCAATGACTCCCCGTACCGCTTTCTGGAAGGGAGATATAAGCCATAACTGCACCTTCAGGAGTTGTACTTGTGCCCGACGTACGTGCATCGTTGAAACCACAACACCTGGGAAAGGTTACTTCAGAAACACCACATTTCACTTTCGCGTAACTCCTCTTTCTTCAAATCATACAAAAAAGAAAAGGGGGATCGGAGGCAGTGACGTTGCATGCTTTATTGTTACTGCCTTTCCATTATTCTTCCGACGGCATGTCAAGCCAACCGTGTAAGTGTTACTGAAATCTTATTATATGAGGCTGCTGTAACCAGACTGATCAGACAAGCTTCCAATCCCTTTGGATTGCGTCCACCAAACTGCGTTAAATCGGAGGTAGTTGGACCCTGGCTTTTGGAACTAAAGGTCAGAGGGGGTGGGGGGAGACCAGGTGGACCAGCTCCGGATCACAACTTTCTCCTATGGAGCACCTACCTACTACACTGTATATATCCTCCTTGCATGCCAAGGGACTGGAGCCGGAGACGATCGACAGCGAGCCTGGCTGATGGATAGATAGATAGATAGATGGAACTGGCCTGTTGCTGATTGGCCACACGTTCGCGTCGGCCACCATCCGCCAATGCGTGTCCCGATGTGAAAAAACGGCCGTGGTTTGGAAGGTGGGCAGGTGCGTCCGTCCGTCGCCTCCTGTGGATTGTTTGGTCGGGGGCTGTTCGTGCTCCAACTGTTCATCTTCTTTTTCCCCGCAAGTCTTCTCCAAAGGGGGAGAAGGATGCCTGACCCAACCTCATCTACATCTTGCTTTCAATGGTTACAGCTCATGGCGTCGTGGCTACAAGGCGTATACATGTTAAACAAGTATAGTACGTATATACACGTAGGTGGACCATTCTTGGAAAGAGACGACGGGTGTACGTATGTCTTCAAGCGCACCATACGCCGCTTTTCATCCATCAACTTTTCTGGTAATGAATCTACGTCGTCTTTACCAGAGTCGTGCAACATATGCAAGGAATCGAGGATCATATATCTGTGCCATTCATTGCAGCTCAAGAAACAAATCCTGGTTAATTAGTGATTCCCCTAATTCATTCTCGAACAAAATGTCAACGTCATGCAAAACTACAGACAATGCCCTCTGGCTGTCTTACAGTGCAACCAAAAACACCAGAGTTTCATGGCTAGAGCCGAGTAACAGAATTCAAGGAAATCTCGGCATTTCCTGGTGCCGATTGCAGGGGAAGGCATGTTTAGTACAGCATAATCGCCTAATTAAGGAGAGTCGACGATATCTCAATTAGCAGTAAAAGAAGTGCTACGACTTGACCAAGGCATTCATTCATACAGCCTATCATGCCAAGGAATGAGCTGAATCCGTATGTGCAATGCGGCCATGGCCCTGTCAAAGTTACGTTGGAACAGCCTCGCCAGCGGTTGCTGATGGGTCGACCTCAGCACTCTTACTGCTATCAGAACCTATGAAACCTTGTTTGAAGCGATCATAATTCGTCGGCTCGGCTGTCTTGAACGGTCGTTCCCCTAGAACCCGGACTAGGTCATCCTGATGGAGGACCTCCTTCTCAAGCAACAGCTCTGCGATTTGGGCAACTTGGTCCTTGTGCTTCTTTATCAGCTCCACTGTGTTTTTGTAGGCCTTGGCAACCCATTCCCTCACCTCGGTGTCAATGATGGATGCTGTCTCGCCGCTGAATGGCTTTTGAAAACCATCGTCCCTTCGAGGGAAAGAAAGAAGCCCGACCTTTTCACTGAAGCCATATACTGCAACCTGCTCGTAGGTCATTCTAGTAACTTTCTCCAGATCATTCTGAGCACCAGTCGAGATCTTCCCAATCAAAACCTGGGGAGGAAAGAAAAATTATGTCACTTGCTACTTGCTAGGTTGCTATCAAGAGGTACTCAACTATGCAAGCAAAGATGTGTATGAGATGTCGGAGGTACCTCCTCAGCAGCTCGGCCACCTAGGGTCATGCATGTCATGTCAAAAAGTTGTTCTTTTGTCATCAAGAGATTTTCACTTGGTACATACTGAGCAAAGCCTAAAGTAGCTGTTCCACGCGGTACAATTGTAACTTTAAGCAGTGGCTCTGCATGCTCCAAAAACCATCCGGCAACAGCATGACCAGATTCATGGTAAGCAACGGTTCGGCGCTCCAGTTTGCTTATGACCTGCACGCAAATTAACATAGTCAAGAAATATGAATGTCAGTACCATATGTCCATTTGTCTATAGTTTAATCCATCACAACATATCAAGAAAAGTATGCCTTCAACTGGCTATTCCCAATGCTGCATTACCAGCACAGGACAGTACACGCAACAAGATTAAATTAACTACTGAACTGGGGCTAAATAGAATGTTACCTTATTTTTCTTCTCCAAGCCCCCAATTACCCTATCAATTGCAGATTCAAAATGCTGCATCGTAATCAGTTTTTCGTCAGCACGTGCAGTAATCAAAGCAGCCTCGTTACAAACATTGGCAATATCTGCTCCAGCAAATCCAGGTGTCAAAGCAGCTAATCTTTCTGAATAAAATGATGGCTCATTATCCAGCTTAAGCTTTGCAAGGTAGATGCGAAATATTTGGTCACGGCCATTTATGTCCGGCCTATCAATACTTATCTGACGATCAAATCTTCCTGGTCTTAGCAAAGCCTTATCCAGGATGTCAGGTCTATTCGTGCCAGCAAGTACGACTACTCCCTCTGTGGTACCAAACCCATCCATCTCTACAAGCAACTGATTCAACGTATTTTCACTCTCAGAACTTCCGCCAGCAAACCCCCCACGGCCTCTGGCACGGCCAATTGCATCAATTTCATCAATAAATACAATACTAGGTGCACATTGCCTAGCTTCTTGAAATAAGTTTCTCACCCTGGATGGTCCAACACCAACAAACATTTCCACAAAGTCTGAACCAGAAATAGACAAGAAGGGCACGCCAGACTCTCCAGCAGTTGCTTTAGCAAGGAGAGTCTTTCCTGTGCCAGGGGGGCCACAAAGAAGAGCACCCTTCGGTATTTTAGCTCCCAGTTCTTCATATTTCTTCGGATTTTTCAGGAAATGAACAAATTCCATAATTTCTTGTTTGGCTTCATCACAGCCAGCTACATCCTTAAAGAAAACCTGCAGCATATGAAAAAATAAGGATTACTTGAGTTGAATCATATGTATATTGTGTTCAGCTCTGCTGTTCTTTGGCAATTGTGAACCAAGCCAAAGCTCATTAACTACTATACAAGTGAAAGCAAGTAAGAAAATATCTGATAACATAAGCATCTTAAGTGTTTCCTTAGAGATTGCATTGCCTTCGAATTAGAGATAGAATGAAACAGCAGACAGAAAACTAACCTTGTTTTTGGAATTTTTATCCATCTTTGTCACTTTTGCTTTTCCAATATTGAAAATATTAAGGCCTCCATTTCCAGAACCACCACTGATACTGATCTTCGTCTTCTTTCCCACCACATATAACAATCCAACAATGAGAACTACCGGGGCAAACTTCAGGATTTCTTTGAACCAGCTTACTTTTTCAGCATAAGTTACTGGAATATAATCATGTCGATCTATCCCTAATGCTTTCTGGGCCTCTTCTAACTTCTCTTCTAAAGAATCAACACTTCCAATGTTAAAGTAATACTTGTATCTGCTACGAGTCTCTTTCCCGGGAAGATGAGTGGTAGTAATACTTGTATTGCTATCCTGGTTTTGCTTTGTTAAGGATGAACTCCTGACATAAACTTCTGCAACTGACTTGTTTATTACAACAATGCGGTCAACTAACCCAGGTTCCAGTAACTTGTTCTTAAATTCTTGGAAGCTTATCTGCAACAGTTAGAGCAAATGGACCTTATGAGTTAGTATGACGGACAAGTAAAAGAAACTGCATCCTATATATCGAAAATGAAACAGATATCAAACTGTCTGACTCATACGGGTCATTCATATCAAGTATTAGCAGGAGGTACAATAGGATATACCATAGAGATTATAAATAATATTATAAGACACACCGTAGCAATGCCCTAGATCAATGTATTAACTAGGATAATAAGATATGGCATCCGTTGTGAACTACAGGGATGTATTTGCAACAAGCAATCGAATCTTCGAGCGTAACTATGATATTACCTTTTCTCAATAGCATTAGTCACTGATAATAAATAAACATCATTACAAATACCAATAAACTAAGAACATCTAAAAGAAAAGAAGAAATGTTTTCTCTACCACTCAGCTAGATTATAGCACCAAATATTTTTTCAAGGAAGTGCAATCATTTATACAGCTACCTGGCACCACTCACACTGGATGCTGAAGCAATTTTCCTAGGCAAATAATTTATACACTACGCTTAAGTGGAATAACTCTTTTAAGATGTCTAAGAGACAGATAAATGGTGGAGACCTTGAAGCAATTAAATAAGAATAGAGTATCAATTATCACCTATCCAGAAGAGGTCAGGTGAATAACACAATTAAGAAAAACATTGATGAACTATTGTTATTGTAAGAATAATACCTCATGCTCTGATGAACTGGAGGATATGGTTGATAGCACTATGCCAAGAAGGAGTACAGGACCAAGGACTTCCTTGAATAACTTCGCAACTTTCTCCTGGGAATTTGTCTGAGAACCTGAATTGGATGTCTCTGCATAGTGCACAGAGGAAATGACCATATTAGTGCATGGCCAAGCATGCCTAGATAAAAGGACCAAATGCACTCAGCCGCATGAAAGTTGCAAACTTGGAGGCATGTTTGTACATGTTCATGCAAGTACATTACCACTCAAAGATTAGCCTTATCCAGCAGAGGTGACACTAACACAGTAACACTCAAAGATTAGCTAAAGCTATATTATCCCCTCTGTCCAAAACTGTCCGGTCATGGGATCCAGGGAGTCAATCTACTAAAACTTCTACCACTAGGATATGTGCAAGTATACATACTGACTATGAAAATAACGGCATTGGATTTGACTTACAAAATTCCTCTGCTTTTTAGAAAATATATGCACGACAGAGGCATTGTCATTCTAATAGGAGAAGAAAAAAACAGTAACAAGGTTATGTACAAGAGGTAGAACGAAAAATACAGCATTCCTCCATAGTATGTATGTAGATCCTACTTCTTGTAGCATGTTAGGGCTGAACATCATAGCCAAATTCGAACCAGTGACTGCTGAAAGTTAAAGATGACTTGTATTTCTGGACAGTGGTGCACAATAATACTTCAATACTATTGGGGATTATGCTTGTGCAATGAAGTAAAGATCCTTATACAGCTCCATGTATTTTTTAAGAGGAGAAACTCCGTGGATTTGACAATTGTAAACTACTGTGCAACTCAAAACAGGAACCAGAACTTACGCTTCGATTCAGACTTGTTTGTCCCATCCCCTTTCGGCGCCTCCTTCTTCTCCTTGGGGCAATCTACAACCATTAAAGGCGACGTCATCATCAGAGCCAGGTAAGCGGGGATCAAATGGCCACGAAAACCCGCAGAGAAAAAAGCTTACTCTTCTTCGACTGGTCGGACAATAGCCGCCGGGACTGCGAGTTGGCCATCAGGAACCTCCAGTCCCTGGCCTTGCCTGCTCCATTGGCCGTCGCGGACCGGCTCACAAGCGCGGACGTCAAGTAGCGACGCACAAGCCCAAACCCGCCGCTCTCGGTGCCCGGCAGCGGCGAAGGTTGCAGCGGCGCTCGGAGCACGCCATGGCCCCCGAGCAGGTAACCCTAGGGGGGCGAACATTGCACGCCGTGACGCGATGTTCCTGAAGCCGCGGAAGTGGACGGAATGGAAAAGAGGAGGGCGGGGGCGAAGGGACTACTCACCTGGCGCGACCGGGGGGAGCGGGCGAGGGCGCGGGAGAGGGTGGAGAGGCTCATGGCGGCGACGGCGAGGGCATGGAAAGGGGGGGCCTCGACTAGGGTTTTCGCCGCGCCGATCGAGCAACGGAACGTCTCTCTTTTTCCCCACAGGACGGCCGGTGCGGTTCCTGTGAGAGGGACGAACTGGGCGAGGCCGAGGCGACACGCCGACACGGTTTGATTTGCGCTGGAGAGCGACAGCTTCGTGTTTATGATATGGCTTACTGGCTAGGTGACACGTGGCGCTCTTTATTGACGAACTGGATTCTTTGAACGTAACACGTTTTTTTTTAGTTTGGATGCAAGTGGATTAATTAGTGCGTCGGCTCGGCGGCCCAACGCAGATGGCGAATCTCTGGTAGAGAGTAGGGCTGCGCGCACCTGGAGGGAGGCCCAAATGGTTAGTACCAAGCCCATATACCCTGACATTCAACCCTCAAAAAAAAAAATCATGACATACATTCTCGCCCATGGATGTGCAGATTATCCAAAGTATTCCCCTCAGCACAAGGGTGCAACCCGATTTTTACGCGTGGCACTATGATTCTAAGGGCATTTTCAGTGTGCGATCGACGTACCAAATGCTCTCGAGTACTAAGGAGAGATGGGAGGCTTGGCTAGAGGGATCGACAGCAAGCTTTGATCATCACGGGATGGAGAAGAGTTGGACCAGGTTGTGGCATATTCAGGTCTCAGCTCAAGGTGTTCCTATGGAGGTTGGCTCAACACTCTCTGCCAAATATGTATCTCTTGCATCATAGTCATATAGCACCGAAGAGGGTGTGCGGTATCTATGGAGCGGAGGAGTCGTGACGACACTCACTAAGCTACTATATTGCACGCAATGGCAAGGTGTGTGTGGACTCTAGTGATGGTCGAACACATGTGTAAAGCACATAACCAGAGCCAAGGAATTGGTTGTTTACCATGATCGATACACTCCCTCACGGTCAGTTGGTCTGTATGTCTGCTACTTTGTGGGCAATATGGCACGCTCAACGCAAGGCGTTCCATGAGGATCTTTTCCAAATCCCACTTAGTACTCGCCATTTTGTTAAGAGTTTTATCTCTTAGCTAGAACAGGCGAACAAGTCATTGAAGGCTGGGAAGAAAACTCCAAAGCAGAGACTGGGACACCTTCGATGGATCTAGTCTCCTGCGGGGATGGTGAAAATTAATGTGGATGTGGGGCTTGCAAAGACCAGGGCTAATGGGTGGTCGCGACAGTGGCCATATCGAGTACAAGGTCTTATCTTGGAGCTTTAGCCGTGTATTTTTGATGGTTTAACTGAACCTAGAATTCTTGAATCTATGGCGGTTCGTGAATGTTGAAGGGTAGAGGGAGAGAGAGATTGCGAAATATGATGGTTGTATTATTGAGCCTCTCGGGCGAGTATATATAGACGTACAGGACCAACTTGAAGTACAAGACAAGTAACCTACTTGGAGTACAAGACAAGTAACCTAGTCTATCCCTAACAGATACGTATACTCTAACATCCCCCCGCAGTCGTAGCGGTAGCATCGTGAACAACTGGAACGTCGCGAACGGTCAGACTGGAGAGCCGAAGTAGACCAGTGTGCTGACATCCCCCCGCAGTGGTAGCGGGAACGTCGTGGACGGTGTGACGTCGCAGAAGCTTGGACCGTAGAGGATGCTGGTGAGGAGCTCAGGCAAGGTGGTAGCCATTGTGCCGGTGTCGAGTGAGCCGAGAGCGGTGGGTGCTGCAACCTTGGTCGAGGTAGCCGTGCGAGGGGTCGCCGTGGTCGATGTCGTGGTCGGGGTTGCCGGTGTCGAGGTAGCCGCATATTAAGCCGCGTGCGCATAGTGCAGCCAGGAGAAGGACGGAGACGCGTCAGGGCAGTCGTCGGAGAGAGCGATGCCGAAGCCGATGCAGTCCGAGCCGTCGAGGACGAGGTGCGGCCATGGCTTTGCCAAAACCAGGCGCACGTCGGGGACGAAGGCATACTCTGGTTGTGCCAAAACCGAGTATGCAAAGACGAAGTCGGTATGACGCAGTCGAGGCAGACGTAGAGGAGGTAGTCGATGCCGATGAAGACCTTGTCGAAGCCGATGAAGACGAGGCGCTACAACCGAGCTTGCCAGACTCAGGAACGCGTCGGGGACGAAGGCACGCACCGGTGTTGCCAGTACCGGGCATGCGAAGAACGAGACCAGTATAAACAACTTCACGCCATGTCAGAGAGGAGACTAGCAGAGGAGGACTCTACGACGGTTGCGTTGCGCAGATCGGCGAGGTGCCGATGCAGGCCGCGGTTGTCGGAGTAGACGAGTAGGTGTGGTCGAGGACGAGGCGAGGACGATGGCGACGAAGTCGTGCTGGACGAAGACGTAGAAGGCGGCGAACCAGCGACGACCAGGGGTGGTCAGACTGGATGCCTAGACGGAGGGGTAGTCGGCGGGACCTACGATAGCCAGGAGTGGCCATGCAGGCTACCTGTGGAGATGCGACGGCGGTGCTCGAAGTAGGCGAGGAAGAACCCAGCGACGTGACGAAGACCATGCGCGGACGGCGGCGACCCGCGCCGAGGGAGGTGGCGTGGTGGAAGCCTGCGACGTCCTTGCGGGGTGACGGCGATGACCGCGTGCAGCGATGCTACTGCCCGATGGGGCGGCGTAGCTGCAGGGCGCGAGTCGGTGCAGTGGTGTGAGAACCACCAGCGACGGACACGCCTGAGATGGCGCGTTGGTAGCCGGCGGCGGGGACCAAAGGCGGCGACGCTACGGCCCGAAGGGGCGACGCAGCGGCAGCCCGATGCTCGATCGATGGTAGGCGTGTGCTCGGGGACGTACTCGGCGGAGACGAGCGCCAGATCGGTTGATCAGACCGACGGCGGCGTGCGTACGCGCCAAGTCCGTGACGACGACAGATCGGAATCTGCGGCGTCGTTGTCGGTGCGATCCCGGGCGATGACGGCGAAGACAATCCGAGGGGGGGTCGGCCGCGAAAGCCTCCCGAGGAAGCCGCAGCAGCCGGCCGCGGTGCGCGGCAGCCTGTCATGAGACCGCGACGGCCTACCGAGGAAGGCACAACGGCGCAGGTGACAGGCGCACGGACGCGGTGTAGATCGTCGATGCCGATGGTCGGAGTAGAGGCGCGATGATGACGACGGCGATGGGCGACTCAATCCGATCTAAGATCGGTAAACCAAAAAAACAAAACCGATCAAGAGATCGGAAAAAAAGACTTGCAGGGCAGCCGATCACGGATCGGCGGACGAACCCTGCGTACGGGTTGCGCGGCCCCCGGCGGAGATCATGGAGATCGACCTCCCCGGGGGCGGCGCGGCGCGGAAGCGGAGGCGGCGGCTAGGTCAAGGACCGTGCCGCTCTGATACCATGTTGAAGGGTAGAAGGAGAGAGAGATTGCGGAATATGATGGTTGTATTATTGAGTCTCTCGGGCGAGTATATATAGACGTACAGGGACCAATTTGGAGTACAAGACAAGTAACCTACTTGGAGTACAAGACAAGTAACCTAGTCTATCCCTAACAGATACGTATACTCTAACAGTGAAAGCCTCAACTTAGCTGAGAGAAGGCAATATTACTTGCTAAAATGAAAATACCATCTGCGTCATAAAATATTCTATTGCGATCGGTAAGTGACTGTCTCTCGGCGGTAACAATGATGAAGGAGCGGAAAATTCAGCCATGTCTCTCAAGAGACCAGCAATATCAGTTTCACACATGTCACCGTTGTGCATGAAAATCACCTCTCTAATAAAGAGCTGCATGATCTGGCTAGCTTAGTTTCTTTATCGCCCTGGTTGCACGATATATCTGTCTTGCAAATCCGCTGGAGGGAGTTTGGAGTCCCCATAATATGAGTTAACAAAAGACCAGATGATTTTCAATAGATATATATCCTAACATACATACATGTGAGTGGGAGGTCCTATATATCGCGGCACAAAGGAGCCGCACATCCGAAACTAAAACAATTTTAAGCTATTTTTTTAAAATAATACATTTTTATAAATCAATTTTATGAATAATGCACGAAATTGTTAATTTGAAAAACTAGCGTAGCCCTGGGGTCTGAACTCCCGACAAGGACCTTTCGGGAGTTTAACTCCCGACCAGTTGGTCAGAGACATAGGCGCAGGGTGGTGCATGGCGAGTGCTTGTCGGTGGTTCAAACACCGACGAGTGCTTGTCCATGACAACCGATAGGTGTTGGTCGGTGTTTAAGACCCCGAGGCCGCGCTACTTTTCAAAATTCCTAATTTTGAGTATTATTCATGATATTGATTAAATAATTCGTATTGTTTAAAAAATAACCAACTTTAAAATTATAATATTTTAGATTTTAAACATGTAAAAATTTGAATAATTTATAAAATCTGAACAAATTCCAAAGTGAACAATTTTGAAATATGAACAAACTCGTAATTTGAACATTCTTAATATCTAAACTTTTTAAAATCTAGAACTTTTTTCAAATTTGAACTTTTTTCAAAAAAGTAAAGTAAAAAACAAAGAAGAAGAAAATAAAAATATATAGAAAACAAAAAAATCTCATCCAAACTAGGGCCTACCCACACTATGAGTGGGTGTGCAACGCCGGCTGGGCCGAAATGAGCGGCGTGTATGTTTTTCCATGTGACCGGTCGAGGAAATTTTCTTCATGAAAAAGTTATATTGTGGTTGTTGTTTCGTAAAGTGTTGTATCTTTCGTCAGAGCAGCGCCGGAGATAGAGACAGTAATACCGATGAAGCCCAAATAAGGACATTTACAAACCGGTTGTCCCCTCTGTTTTAAAATATAAGATATTTTAGATTTATGAATAAAATGTATCTAGACCTTTTTTAGTAGTAGGTTTATTCCAAACTTAAGTGAACCTATACATTAAAAGAAATCTAAATATATTTCATTCACAAAGTTAAAATATCTTATATTTTAAAACGGAGAAAGTACAATGTATGAAATTTTATGAGCTAGAGGGGACATAAGAAGGAAAGAGAAAGAGGTCATCGGTAAAACTACATAAGATCGATTGGCGTAAAACCAGCTAGGTAGCACACGTGTTCTGCCGTTGTATAAAATGAGTGTCGGCAGTTGTGGCCCTGGAGGAAATCGTGCTTCCTTGGATTCTTAAGTGCTTTAGTAAATCGTGAGTTTGTGCAATACAGCTAAAAGGTCGACCCATTGTACAGGGTGTCTATAGTGTTGTCCATATATGATGTGAATATATATTGGATTATGCTACCCGGCTATCCATCGTAAATTGGCAAATTCTGGTGGACAAACTAGACAGGCTTGGATGTATGCAAGTAAAATCATAACTGTTGATGTCAGCTGCGTTTGCAACATATGTAAAAATTCAAAATGTTCTATAGTTCAAATTGTTTACCAGATTGATGATTCTTTTTTACTATTGGGCTAGTTGCGACAAGTTTTTCGAAACTAGATTCTATATGATATGTTTCGAGGAATTTTTTGAACTAAAAAGTTATCCATATATAATACGCAAGTTATTCAGATTATACCATGTAAGTTACCCATCAGATAACACATACATACGCTATTTACCATACGAATAGGTTATGTGCTTGAGTTTTCATACACGTGCGAAAATATAAACATGAACTTCTTCGACTTAGGATCCGTTTTCACTTAGTCGACGGCGACGCGGTCTCGCTATCCTAGTACCTAAGCTACCCTGTCCAGATTAAATAATTCTATCGAACATATAATTAATTAAAATAGAGATAAACAATGCTTAAAAAATATAGTGCCCACAAAAAGAACTAAAGTTGGAGTGGCTCCCATGACATAGCTACGCAGTACATGTACTTTCAATCTCTAACATGTGGGTCCCACCACTAACAGTCCCCACTTATTAGGGACTCAATGGCAGAAGAGGCCTCGTTAAGGGATCCTCTTTCACTAAAATTATTCTGAAAATTGTATAAAGTTAACCGTAAAGATAAACAAAAAGTTATCAATGAAATTGTATAATAATTACCACTAGTAACACAAGAGTTATCCAAACTTTAGCATATTAGTTACTCATTTAATCTTCTTAAAAAAGTTATTCATTTAATAACACGTAAGTTATTCACCACTATAAAAATTTACCCATAAATATAATACAAAATTTATTCTAATGACTCAACTTTGTCGTCCGTTGCCACGAATAGCATACAGGATATTCAATCTCGAAATTCTATCGCGTCAAAAATCAAATATAATTTTTTAAAAGAAATTAAATTTAATCTTCTTTTGCATACGATATATTAAACATAGACTTATGTCCCACCTATCCACCACCCTAAGTTATAGTGAACAAACGCAGTACACAAATAGTAGTCCAACAACTCGGCTTCATCATATGTCGCCGCTATAGTGGCGTACGGGTGACGAACCTTTGATCGTGTTAGGGTACCGAACATTTATTGCTCTGCTAATGCATCAAGGGCGACAAAGTATCGGTATGCTAATAAAGGAAATATGTCCTAGAGGCAATCATAGAGATGATTATATTTCTTATGTATCCATGAGTTATTGTAATGTTCCTTAAATATCCATATCAGACAACTTGTATTGATTGGCAATTATTTGAATTGTTTGTGAAACTCTTTACTTGTATGGTTATTTAATAGTTGTTCCTAGTCGGAGTTCATGTGAGAAAACATGTGATTATTAGACTAGCACATCGATTGGATGATGACTATGTTTCGCAAGTCATAGACATGGAGATGTCAAATCAATGATATGGACACATGTTATTAACATGGGATTGGACTGACCCAACTTGAGACTGGCAATTAGTTGCAGCTCTCTCTCTTTCTCTACACATCGTGTATGTTTTGTCCTTAGATCTGAGATTGTCGCATGTACTTGAGATGTGGATCGACATACTTTGGGCTATCAGACGCTACTCCGTAACTGGGTAGTTATAAAGGTAGCTTTCGGGTTTGTCCTGAAGCATGCTGCAAGGCATGGTCAATCAAGATGGGATTTGCCCCTCTCTACTTGAGAGAGAGATCTCTGGGCCCCTCGAGTGATCGGATCTATAAATGCACGGCCATGCTACATATGGTTAAGAGTTAACCTAGTAAAGGGCTTCCGAATCATAGTATCGAGAAAGGGAGGTCAGCTTGGAGCTAGACCAAATATCGTGAGGCAAAGGTAAAGACATGTACTAAACCTTGTGATGGTTCGTCTGATATGATCTTTGTATGCGTTTAGGAGTTGACACGTCTTGCTGGAGGCCGCTACCAACTATTGACGGAGTAAATGTATCCGTGTCATGTCTATACGTATATGAACATATACGATCACACACTTAAGGGGCTGAAAGCCTAATGAGGATTGGATCCGAATTAGACCAGACTTAGGCTACTAATGGGCTGTTAATGTAGAAGCCCACTAGGGACGCCTATTTAAGAGAGGTTGGGGCGTGCTGACTAGGGTTAGACCATTCCTTCCAGCCGCCACTCCTCATGTCTGTGTTGCACGCGCGGACCTAGCAGTCCGGCGTCTGACACTTCCACCATGTACGTGTGGATACCTCGGAGGCGCTGTATCGGTAGTGCTTGGACGAGCCGCGCAAGGGGAGCTGCTCGTGGGACGAGGACAAGGAGGAGACGTAGAACATCTACACTGCCTCGACGCGCTTCATCAAGTTTCACAACTGCGCGTCTAGTGGTAATCCCATGATCTATGACAACAATAATTATAGTTTACGCAGTAGAAAATTTTGATTTGCGCTAATGTAGCCTACCCGTATCCCTTCAGTGGTATCAGAGCCGATGCTGTTCAGTTATAGGTTCGGGATGGTTGCATATGGTGATATGCAGATTGTATGAATGATGTGATCGTTTATATTGCGGTGCTTCAGGACTGATATATGATCTTACTTTCTGTGATCGTGATTCTGAGGTAGTCGAACGACTTACCCCCACCAATCAGTTTCCGCCATCGGGGTAGACAGTGACACATAAATCCTGTTGAGTTACGCAAATATCAATATGATTGATCGAATCAGAACCTAGATCTAAAATCGATGTACCGTGATCAAAGGAGTTTGATCTGATCGGAACAATAGTCGGTTTATGGTAAATTTTATTTCCCGATCAAAATCCTTAAAGAAAATTGGGTAGATTCGAACCCCCCAGGGGGAGACCCCCCTAGTCGTAGCACATTTTTTTGTATCTCGTTAAGGTAACTAGGTGTTGCGAGGTCACATGATCCGGTAGAATGCGATTCTATGCATAACTTGTTTTTGCAGGATGTATGTGATCAGTATGGCCCATATATGTATGTGATGCATGTATGAATTTTATCATGACCTGCGTGTCGTGAGTAGGGCAACACGGCTGGAGCGATATGTGTTGTTAATTGTTGTAATGGCCTGTGTGTCAACTTGTGATGATCCCAATTCTATGTAATACTAGTTGTTAGGTGTAATAGCTTGTTTTATTTCTTGGAGGACTCATCACTTGGAGGATGGCTCACATGGAACATGAAGATGGAGACCATCATGGTGGACAGGTTCTATGACGATGGAGATCACCATGAGAAAATGGGCCATACTATGTCACATTTATGTGAATGCTATTCTTATGCGTTTTACTACTATGCATGCTTAGATGATAGAAGTAGAACGATCCCTCACAAAGTTTAAGTTAAACCATGCCCTCCTAACAAAACCTTGTACCATCCTATACTCTGTACAATCGTTGGTGGGCCTATGAAATTAGGGTGCCGCGGTTTTCCTTGGCTGGATGGGTTTGTATCGGATACCTACACGCATAAGGGTTGGTGAGCTTGACAAGGTCATCTTAACAGTTAAGGACCTTGGGGCATAAAGGTTGGGCGCCTAGTTTTGACATAGAGATGTCACCCAACAACAAGAGTCATATGTGATATGATTAGCAAGTGTTGCTTACCGATTTACCTTGTCTTCTAGCAGTGATGCTAAAGCTCACTAGTCGACTTGTTAATTATGGATCTTGAATCACTTAGTATCAATAGAAGAATATTGATTTAAGTTGGAGTATATGCCATTAAATTGTTTAATATGTTTTACTCTTTCATGGTTACATGGCTTAGTATTTTGCATGTTTTCTGTTGTAGATCAATGGCACCGAACACTGCATCACCTTTTTCTTTGCGCTCGATTCTTGACAAAGACAAACTAAATGGAATAAAATATTCGGACTGGGTCCGTAACCTGAGAATTGTTCTCAGGTCTGATAAAAAGGAAACGGTTCTGGATACCCCAATCCCCAATAAACCTGCTAATAATGCATCTGCTGCCCTAAAGAACGCCTACAAGAGAGCATGTGATGATTCTCTTGAGGTTAGCTGTCTTATGCTTGCATGCATGGAACATGAACTTCAAAAGAAGTTTGAGGATTAGGATGCGTACGATATGTTCGTTGCGCTTAAGGACATGTTCCAAGGTCAGGAAAGGACTGAGAGGTACAATGTTTCCAAGTCCTTTTTCGAGTGCAAGCTAGCAGAGGGAGCAGCTATAGGCCCCCATGTGATCAAAATCGTTGGTTACAATCAGACTTTGGAAAAGCTTGGTTTTCCACTAGGCCAAGAGTTGGCCACTGACTTCATTTTGGCGTCTCTTCCATCCAGCTATGGGCAGTTCATTTTGAACTACCATATGCATGGGGTGGAGAAGGGCCTTAATAAGTTATGAGGGATGCTAAAAACAGCAGAAAGTGACATGAAGAAGTGTGCAGGGCATAGCCATGTGATGGCTGTGCAGAACAAGCCTAGCTTCGAGAAAAAGGGTACTTCTTGGAAGAAGAAGGGCAAGGCTAAGGATACGATTCCTAAGCCTGCACCCAAGCAAAAGGCTGGACCTGTAGAAGACACTGGGTGCTTATTTTGTCATGAACATGACCACTGGAAGAGAAACTGCAGCAAGTACCAGTCTTCTTTGAAGAAGAGTGGAAGTAAGAGTACTTCCCACTCAGGTACGCTTGTTGTAAATGTTATGGACATTCTTCTCGCTGATTCCTATGTTAACTCTTGGGTATTTTATATCGGATCTGTTGCTCATATTTGCAATTCGATGTAGGGGCTAAAAAGATTAGAGATGTGCAGAAAGGCGAAGTGGATTTTCGCGTCGGAAATAAAGCAAGGGTTGCTGCATTGTTCGTCAGCGTCATGCAACTTCACCTTCCTTCAGGATTTATTATGGAGTTGAATAATTGTTATTACATTCCTAGTATGGGTCAAAACATTTTATCACCTTCATGTTTGATGAAGGATGGTTATTTATTCGCGAGTGCAAACAATGGTTGTGAAATCTCTAAGAATGATATGTTTATGGCTAATGCTCCCATTGTGAATGGGTTATTTATTTTAAATCTTGATGATGCATATGTTTACAATGTTAGTGCTAAAAGGCTTTGGCCTAATGATTTGAGTCCTACCTATTTATGGCATTGTCGTTTGGGGCATATAAGTGAAAAGCGCATGAAGAAACTCCATGGTGATGGTCTTCTAACTTCGTTTGATTTTGAATCATACGAGACATGTCAGGCTTGTTTACTTGGAAAGATGACCAAATCGCCTTTTTCGGGTTTACCCGAGAGAGCGACAGACTTGTTGGAACTCATACATACTGATGTGTGTGGACCAATGAGCATGACAGCCAGGAGAGGATATCACTACTTCATTACTTTTACCGATGATTTCAGTAGATATGGTTATGTCTACTTAATGAGGCATAAGTCTGAAATTTTTGAAAAGTTCAAGGAGTTTCAGAATGAGGTAGAGAATCAACGTGGCAAGAAAATAAAGGCCTTGCGATCTGATCGCGGAGGTGAATATTTGAGTCACGAATTTAGCAATCATCTTAAGAGTTGTGGAATTGTTCCACAGCTCACGCCGCCCGAAACGCCTCAAAGAAATGGGGTCTCCGAACGACGCAATCGAACTTTGTTGGACATGGTTCGATCGATGATGAGCCAGTCGGATTTACCATTATCATTTTGGGGTTACACTCTAGAAACGGCAGCTTTCACACTTAACAGGGTACCATCTAACACTACTAGGAAAATGGTCTTCTGTGGCGCACCTAAAAGGCCCATCCGTGGCGCACCTGTAGTGCGCCACGGGCCTTGCGCTACGGCTATCTCTCAGCCGTGGCGCACTGCTAGTGCGCCACGGTTGTGTAGAGATAGGCGTAGCGCACCACCTAGTGCGCCACAGAAGTTTGGCGTGGTGCGCTACCCCTTGGATCTTCTGTCGCGCACTACCCAGTGCGCCACTAAACATCCATGGTGCGCTTTAGGTGTAGTGCGCCACAGAAGGTAGAACATGTGCGCCACAGATGTATTTTTTGTTTTTTTTTTAATTTCCAAGCCAGATTATATGCAATACAGATTATATACAATATTACAGCAGATATACACACAGATACAAGATATACAATTATATATATAAATACTCGATATGAAAAACAAGATTGAAACAAATACATATAGATAAGTCTCATACATGAATACATAGTCCAAGTTACATTGTTTTGATCATGTTACAAAGTAGTAGTTGGTGACATGCGAATACATGTGTCGATCGAACAAGTTAGAGCTCGGAAGCTCGCCTAGACATCTAAACTAGCTAGCTAGACACAAACGCGGGATAAATAACCAAAGAAGATAAGCATGATCACCGCCGCGACGAAGGTGTAGGTCTTCATCCGGTTCCTTGTCCTAACTCCCGCTAGATAGCGCGTGTATCTATCTTCCGCCTCCGCCATAGTGTTGTACCCTTTGTAGCTATTGCCGCTGAAACGGTGCACCTGTCTCCGGCAGTCTTCCCAATCATCGTAGACTCCGGGAACCCGTCCCTTGTACACGACGTACCACGTCATCTACAAGTTGACAATAATAACTAATCGGTGATTGAAAAAACATGTATAATTAAAGTCGCATATGAAGATACACTTATAGAAAGTACTCTTAAATCAAAAAGAGCAAACTCAAAAAGCATGCCTCATATATAACTAGCTAGGTCGTTGGACACAGGAATTGCTTATGACGGGACTGTTAGCCAAGTAGGATGCACAATTCCTGGACTTGTGCATATCACAAGGCTAACAATCCCGTCATAGCACATTCACATATATATTGTGCCACGACATTTCAATCATCGGCATATTCTCGAAAAAGACAAAAATAACTCGAAAAGCATGCCTCATATATAACTAGCTAGGTCGTTGGACACAGGAATTGCTTATGACGGGACTGCTAGCCAAGTAGGATGCACAATTCCTGGACTTGTGCATATCACAAGGCTAACAATCCCGTCATAGCACATTCACATATATATTGTGCCACGACATTTCAATCATCGGCATATTCTCGAAAAAGACAAAAATAACTCGAAAAGCATGCCTCATATATAACTAGCTAGGTCGTTGGACACAGGAATTGCTTATGACGGGACTGTTAGCCAAGTAGGATGCACAATTCCTGGACTTGTGCATATCACAAGGCTAACAATCCCGTCATAGCACATTCACATATATATTGTGCCACGACATTTCAATCATCGGCATATTCTCGAAAAAGACAAAAATAACTCGAAAAGCATGCCTCATATATAACTAGTTAGGTCGTTGGACACAGGAATTGCTTATGACGGGACTGTCAGCCAAGTAGGATGCACAATTCCTGGACTTGTGCATATCACAAGGCTCACAATCCCGTCATAGCACATTCACATATATATTGTGCCACGACATTTCAATCATCGGCATATTCTCGAAAAAGACAAAAATAACTCACACTTGTCGTCCGAGAACCAAAGAGTAAGCAAAAAAACCAAGCATTGATTGATATATAATAATAATAAGCAAAAACACACACGAAGGTCATCTATAGTTTGCAACTACAACTAAACCAACATCAAGCCTTCTGGCTCGGCTTAGGGAACGGGAGGACGCCCTGCCTCGTCATGAACTTCCTATAGTCACCCTGCATCTCTAGGCGATCTTCTATGTCACGGTTATTCGGGATATTTCCTCCGTAGAAGATCCCCCCCGAAGTCATGACATCACGAAAGATGATTGCCCCAAACTGCTGCTGGATGCGATACATCTCTTGTCTAATATCCGAATCATTGATCTTGGCCTTTGCTTCGGCCCACTGTTTGAGATGATCTGGCAGCGTAGAATTCTGCTGGTCAAGTAGGAACGCCCTCATGTGATGGAGTGCGTAGTAGGCTTCCTTCTTACTGTTTTCCGGCTGCTTCACGCAGGGGAACTCTGTTACGTGGTTGAAGACGTGCCTGCCGAACTTGACCTTCTTACGCACGAAGCTGGTGCCTTCCGTCGAGGCAAAGCCAGTGAGAGCATCATCCAGAACTTCCTTGATCTTGTCGTAGTTTTTCTTCTTTTCTAGACTCCCCGAGTCGAAATACGTGGCGTGGGAATGCTTCGGCGATAAGGAGATGAGCGTGCAGTGTTCATCTCTACGCAAAAAATTCAAATGGAATGTGTTGAAAAAAGAATGATGATGATCTAATAAAGCCAATCGACGGTGGCGACTGAATAACGACTTACTCGAGAAAGTAAGGCACGAGAATGTATTCCTTTGTCTTGTTCGCCACGAGGATTCTTTTTAGGTACGAGGCCACGATACGTCGTTCGGCGGGGGAACCCAAGCAGCCGTCACGCATGTAGTAGGGGTCCACTATAGCGATGCCCGGTGTGTTCTCTCTAATGATCTGCATGGCCAGGCTGAGAGAAAAGAGACGGACCATGGTATAGTGCAGCGGGTATAGGTGGAACATATTGAAGATGTCTTCGAACCGCAGGAAGAACAGATCCGCGGGGGCAGTGTCGACGAAGCCCAAGCCTGGTGGCACCTTAACCACGAATACCGGGTGCGAGGGATCTTTCTCCGATAGAAGGCGTCTCTCTATCGTCAGCACGCCGTCATGCACACTCTGCAGTTCCGAACTGGCGAGCTTCCGCAAATTCTTAGGTAGCATGGGCTCACCCGCCACATGAATCCTCCACATAATACCCTCGGGTCTTGGTGGCCCGTCCCGAAACCTGATCGGATTCGCAGTTGTTGACGCCACCGGCTGGCTCGAGCTGCTAGATTTTCTTTTCCTGCCCTTTTTTCCTTTTGGAGAGCGGGCAGGCACCGCAATCTGAGCACCGGCCGCCCTATGTAGTGTGTCAGGGCTTAGAATAAAGGGCCGGTTGGTTGTATCAGCTGGCTCTGTAAAGGCGCAAGCTGGAGGCGTCTCCTGAGAACCAAACAGACGCTTGGTGATAGTGGCTTTCTCTGTGGGGCCACCAGCTAGGTCTTCTTCGTTGCCAAACTGAGTGCTGAAGAAGTGATCATTCCAGTCTTCGAAGTCCTCGGCCGGATCCTGCGCCATGTGCATATCATCAACATGATCATCCGACCCACCGCGTGGAGGTGACGGCGAGGGCGGTAAGGGGGCCTTGCCACCGCTTGTCGCTGGCACGACAGGCGGTGCTGTTGTCTGTGGCGTGATGGCCCCCGCCGTCCCCAAACGGATCATGCTCTTTGGCCATAGCAAGAACAAGCCGAAGCAACTTCTGAGGACATACGACTCTTCTTCATCCGCTCCTGGGGGTTGAATGGGAGGTTCCAGGTCGTCGCAGCCCCTTAGCACCCGACTAATTTTAACCCTGTGCACGCTATCTGGCATCGGCTTTGAGTGGAACGTGCGTTGCAAGGGTTGAACGATGGTACCCTTGGCAACATCCCTCAGCTCGTTGTTCACGTAGCATAAGAGAGTGCAAGGAACATCCGTCTGCGAAAAACATGTACGGCGTCGTCAGAGCGAGATGCCACAAGAGTAATATATAGATGGTATGAAAGGCGGTAATTAAAGCAATTTGTTTACCGTGATGGCGTCGAGATCGGCTAATGTCGACGCACCGCATACGGCGACGGGCGTGCAAGAGACGGAAGGGCTGCTTGATGGCGCGGTGCTGGCCGCCGGTGTATTCTCCCTACCGACGGGTGCTTGGAGCTCCGGTGCCGCCGCGACGATGGCAGGGGGGCACCAACATGTACTCCGGCGCCGCGGTGATGGCAGGGGGAGTCACCAACACTTGCGGCGCCGCGGTGCTAGCGGGCGGAGTCACGAACACGTAGTTCGCCTGATTCGTCGGCGCCGCGTTGTTCGAGTGGCTGCTGACCATGCTTGGAATCGGGCACGGCCCTACTCGACCACCCGCACTCCAGTTTGCTATTGACTCCACCAAGGTAGGCAGGAAGGACGTAAGGGTGATTGCCAGGTTGTCTTGGACGATCTGCGGGATCCGCGCCACTTGTGCCTTAAGTTCTTGAACCTCTCTGTTTTCCTCCTCGCTCCTTCCCGACGGCGCCACATGCGTCCTCGGCGGTGGACCAAAATGATCCACCCAATTCTTACCCCCGAGGCCGGCCAGACGGCCAGCCGACGACGGCTTCTTCGTAACCGGCTCTATTTTCTTGGCCCGGTTCATCGCCCTGTTAAAAGGGTTCTCCCACCGGTGGCCGCCGTCGACCCCTGGGATGAGGAACCCTGGGATCCATGAATAGCAACAATTTCCTCCTCCTGCAGAAGAAGTAACAGTGAATCATTTAGATCATCGATTAGATTGCAATCGTGTTGATCACCGGTAATTAGATTATACTTACCACAATTTCCTCGAATTCCTTCACCGCAGGATCCGCGGTGAGTTGTTTGGTTTTTGGGTCCACATGGTAACGGGCCCTGATGAAGTTTCGAACCTGCCCGGGTTCGAATTTAGCAAAGGGGTTTTCTATCCCCTTGGATCTATACTCTTCGTCCTCCTTATTCCATTTGGCCTCCGCGGTTCTGTATCCACCAAATCCGAGATGGTGATGACCTATATTCATCGCCTGCAGCGCCTTTCCCCGATTACTATTGGCCAGGGCTCTTTCGGATTCACACCTCTCCTTGAACTCCCGGAACTGATCTTCGGTGATCTGCGGGTCAATCTTCTGGATCTCCTCGAGACTTTTGCCTTCTTTATAGATCTTCTTCTTTATCCGGGTTCTCCAGCTGGCCAGGGCGGTGCTCATCTTTGTGAGGGCGGATTTGTTTACTTCGTTCCCATGATAATTTGTGTTCTGATACTTAGCGGGGAACTTGTATCTTGCGTGCAGCTTCTCGAAGAGGAGTGTGCGCAAGTGGCCATTATCTTTATGCCGGAGATTCTCGGTGTTGATCGAGATGGTTGTCCGGGTGATCGCCGCCACTTGCCCACCGTACCCTTTGACGACAAGGGCGGGCTCCAAAGGAACCCCTGATGGGCTCACTTCGGTAATTTCCTCCCTGACCGTGGCGACCGTGTTCGGGCGCCGGTCCTTCGGCTTCTTCTTCTTAGGAGGGTTGCTACCACTCCCTGTGCCCTCGCCGCCATCAGTGGTTTCATCGTCCGCCGTTCCTTCGGCTTCTTCCTCCGCGTCTTCCATCTCATCATCCTCGCTCTCCGAAGGATGGTATTCTTCATCGTCTTCTAGACGCTGGGCCGCCTCCCAGAATGTCAATTGTTTATTCGGAGGTCTGAGTTCTCCTTCAGCGCTGATGCGCTTAGAACATCCAGCCTCGTCGTTGTCACACATCTTTGCACTAATAAAAAACAAATAATTGGTTAAATGCACGGAAAAATCCGGCATGACCTTTGCTAATTTTCTTAAACTAGGAGTGCCCGATTTCTGCCGAAACGGAAGTTAATCAACATTCCGGCAAAAATCGGGAATCATTTCATACAAGAACCTGCATTCAAAAAGAACAAGTTCCATTCCTGGTTTTCCATAAGGACCAAACCACAGTTTCATGGACCCGTTGGGTCAACCCGGTCCATTCTCATCCCGAACCTTGAGCGCGCTGTGCTCGACCGGCGTGCCTCATTTTGAAGATCACCAGCGATGATGCCTAGTGCCTTGGCGAGCATGCCGACGATCGACCAGGCAAGTGAGCGAGCCTAGGGTGCGGCGCAACCCTTGCTTCGAGCCTGTGTCGACATGTAGGTAGTCGAGCATGTAGGTAGTGCTGCCAGAGTACTATATTCATATGTGTATCCTCCCATTGAAAATGAAAAACACCGAATCGTGACGTACTCCTTATTTTTCTGGACTATTGCCAATCAATTGGCTGCCCAGCCAGAATATCAGGCGACCAATCAAAAGCAACTTGTGGCTGTTTCAGTGGGTCCTATCTCGCATTATTTTACTGCATTGGCAGCAGCAGTTTTTCTGGTTCTTTGGTTTTTTTCTCTTCCTTCGCTATTAATTCATCTATCTATCCTTTCAAACTTAGATAATAGATGTGTCAAATATTAGTATACTTATCAAATCAGTTGGTTGCTAGCCAATGAGGCTAATTTATCAAATTTTTGGGCAGTACAATAACTACAATCCAAACAAGAATACGCATTTGTACTGGTTCATATTCATATTGTTGTCTTCCCCCCACAAGGACGCACATGCCGCACCCGATATTAAAGCACAGTGCAACGACAGTGGCTCGTGGAAGCAGGGATTGGGATGAGTAGAATCGTTTTTTTTGTCAATGTCTAGGATTAATTGGAAAGAAATCCTATACGACCTGGGTCGTACAGCCCCGATGGCTGAACCAGCTTCCGACACCTATACTGAACCCTAACTATGGCCTGCAGAGAGAGGGGAGAGAGAGGGAGAGAGGGAGAGAGGGAGAGAGGGAGAGAGGGGAGAGGCGATGCTCACCTCTGACGGGCGGACGACGACGGGCGAACAACGGAGTGCGACGACGGCGGCCTCCACCTCCTGAGACGCGGCGGCTGCCCCTCCTCGGACATGGGCCTCCTCCTGAGACGCGGGCCTCCTCCTGAGACGCGGGCCTCCTCCTGAGACGCGGGGAGCCCTCCTCCTCCTCAGACGCGGCGGCGGCGGATCGAGAGCGGCGGCGGCAGATCGTGCTCGATTGGGCTGAGAGATGGAGAGATGGGGATGAGAAGTGAGCGGGGACGGAAAGAAGAGGAGGCACGCGCTGTTATAACTAAAGGGCCTTTAGTCCCGGTTGGTGGCTCCAACCGGGACTAAAGGTGCATACGTCCCGGCTGGAGCCACCAACCGGGACCTATAGTCCAATTTTTAGCAGCTGAAGGGGCGCGCACGCAGGGGGCTCTTTCGTCCCGGTTGGTGGCTCCAACCGGGACGTATTCCCCTGATTTCAAATTTTTTCAGTTATTTTCTCTCTGTTCCCGCCTTATTTTTTATTTTGGGGTTTAAATTTGTAATGTTTTTTAAATGATAATTACTTTGGAATTTAGAAAAACTTTAAACATAAAAAGTGTTTGGATTTGAATAACTAATTCGAAACCATTTTCTGTTTTGAAAAATAATTAATGTAACCATTTAAACTACGAACCATTTAAAATTAATAATGAAATAACTTATATTTTTTAAATATTAATTTGGAATTTAGAAAAACTTTAAACATAAGAAGTGTATGGATTTGAATAAATAATCCAAAACCATTTTCTATTTCTAAAAAATAATTAATGTAACCATTTAAAATTAATTAACTTATATTTTTGCATATTAATTTGGAATTTAGAAAAACTTTAAACATAAAAAGTGTTTGGATTTGAATAAATAATTCAAAACCATTTTCTGTTTTAAAAAACAATTAATGTAACCATTTAAAATATGAACCATTTACAATTAAAAATGAATTAACTTATATTTTTTTAATATCAATTTGGAATTTAGAAAAACTTTAAACATAAGAAGTGTATGGATTTGAATAAATAATCCAAAACCATTTTCTATTTCTAAAAAATAATTAATGTAACCTTTTAAAATGAATTAACTTATATTTTTGAATATTAATTTGGAATTTAGACATAAGAAGTGTATTGATTTTTGAATATTTTTGAGATGAACCGGTTGGGCTAGCGTTTACAATATTACAATCTTTTTTGACCACGCGTTTACAATATTTTAAACAAAATACTTTGTTCATAAATATTACAATCTTTTTTGACCACGCGTTTACAATATTTTTTGAGCTAGCGTTTTACAATCATTTTTCCCTTCTTTGTCGCGGTTGAATAATCATTATCATTATCCATACACACATGAACAACTAGTTCACATACAAACACAAGAGAGAGAGAAACCGATCCATACACACATGAACATATCATTATCCTCTCCATACACACATGCATGAGCATCATCGATACTCTCCATATACACACACATATGACCATCGATCCTCTCCACACATACACACATCATGAGCATCGATAGATCATCTACATACATATGAGCACATGCATCATCCATATACACATGAACACATCCTTACATGGACAACTTACCGAGATGAGAGACCGATCGCGAGAAAGATGGAAAGGAGAGGTGCGCGCATCGACCGGAGAAGGAGATGAGATACCGGAGACCTCCTCTATTACTTATGTAACATCCAAAGCAAGTTTTACATGCTAAAAATGGTGAATGGGTGGAGAAATTGAGGTGGGAAGGAGAAGATCCCGACTAGATCTAAGGAGGAAGAAGAAGGGGAAAGTGAAGTGTGGGGTGGTGATGTGTGGTCACACATAAAGTGCTGTCCTAAAAAAATCGACACATCCGTGGCGCACACGGCCGTAGTGCGCCACCGGGTGTAGAAACAACTGTGGCGCACTGGGCCATGTGCGCCACAGATGTTCCTACTCCCAGTGGCGCACTAGGCCGAGTGCGCCACAGAAGTGTGTGGCCGTTTCACAGCAGAAGGGAGCGTGCGCTTAGGCGTAGCGCACCCCCTATGTGCGCCACAGATGAGACTAACAACCGTGGCGCACATGACCGTAGTGCGCTACAGATGTTTGGCGTGCGGCCAACAGGCCCCTGGCCCACACACATCTGTGGCGCACTATAGTCATGTGCGCCACGGTTGTTCTAGTTACTAGTAGGGCACTGCCCACTGGTGAGCCACGCCTGTTTTAGCCGTGGGGCACTCCAACCATGTGAGCCACGGATGTGTTGATTACCTATAGCCGTTTTCCTAGTAGTGTAAATCCATAGTTAAGACACCATATGAGATGTGGACTCGAAAGAATCCCAGTTTGTCTTTTCTAAAGATTTGGGGTTGTGATGCATTTGTCAAGCGACTTCAGTCGGACAAGCTAACACCCAAATCGGATAAGTGCATTTTCGTGGGATATCAGAGGGAAACCTTAGGGTATTACTTCTACAACCGAGAAGAGGGCAAAGTGTTTGTCGCTCGCAGCGGTGTTTTCCTAGAGAAAGAGTTTCTCACAAAGGGAACGAGTGAAAGGTCGGTGCGACTTGAAGAAGTTCAAGATGAGCCAGTTGGGGATGCTTCTACGAGTGATGCTATTGTAGCAGAACAAGTTGAGGAACCCGTGGAAATAGACGCACCACAACCACGAAGGTCGATGAGGCTCCGCGAGACGCGGGAATTATTATTATTAGACAATGATGAGCCTGCGACCTATGCAGAAGCGATGGTGGACCCAGACTCTGAGAAATGGCTGATCGCCATGAGATCCGAGATAGAGTCCATGGGTGACAATCAAGTTTGGAACTTGGTTGACCTGCCTGATGGTTTTAAAGCCATCGAGTGCAAATGGATATATAAGAAGAAGATTGATATGGATGGAAATGTTCACATCCATAAAGCTCGACTTGTTGCAAAAGGTTTTCAAGAAGTTCAAGGAGTTGACTACGACGAGACTTTCTCGCCCTTAGCGATGCTTAAATCTATACGGACCATTCTAGCCATTGCTACACATTTCGACTATGAAATATGGCAGATGGATGTCAAGACGGCTTTCCTAAATGGAATCCTAACCGAGGACGTGTATATGATGCAGCCCAAAGGTTTTGTCGATCCAAACAATGCTGGAAAGGTATGCAAACTTGTAAAGTCCATTTATGGGCTAAAGCAAGCATCTCGGAGTTGGAAAATTCGATTTGATGAAGTTTTAAAGGAGTCTGGCTTCATAAAAAATGAACAAGAACCTTGTGTTTACAAGAAGGAAAGTGGGAGAGCGCTGGTATTTCTAATCTTATATGTAGATGACATATTGCTGATTGAAAATGACATTCCTATGCTCGGGTCTGTTAAGACCTTGTTGAAAAATAGTTTTTCGATGAAGGACTTAGGAGAAGTGGCATATATTCTAGGCATCAAGATCTATAGAGATAGATCAAGGAGGCTAATTAGATTAAGCCAGGGTACATACATTGACAAAGTGTTGAAACGGTTCAGCATGGAAGAGGCTAAGAAGGGGTTCTTGCCCATGTCTCACGGCATTAAACTTAGCAAGACTCAGTGTCCTTCGACTACTAATGAGCGTGAGCGCATGAGTAGGGTTCCATATGCTTCGGCTATTGGATCCACCATGTATGCAATGATATGTACTCGACCAGATGTTTCCTATGCTCTAAGTGTTACGAGCAGATATCAGGCTGATCCAAGTGAAGGTCACTGGACAGCGGTAAAGAATATCCTTAAGTACTTGAGAAGGACTAAGGATGTGTTCCTAGTTTATGGAGGTGAGGATGAACTCAGTGTAAGGGGTTACACAAATGCGAGTTACCTTAACGACTCAGATGATTCCAGATCACAATCTGATTATGTGTTTGTCATGAATGGTGGTGATGTGAGTTGGAAAAGTTCCAATCAAGATACAATGGCCTCCTCTTCAACAGAAGCTGAATATATTGCCGCCTCGGAGGCTGCAAAGGAAGCTGTTTGGATTAGGAATTTCCTGATCGCTCTTGGTGTGGTTTAGGGCGCGTCCAATCCCATGGACGTTTATTATGACAACAATGGTGCTATTGCACAAGCCAAGGAACCTAGACAGCACCAGAAGAACAAACATATTCGCATGCGTTACCATCAGATTCGAGAGTTCGTTGACGATGGTAGTGTCATGATATGCAAAATACATACAGACTCAAATGTTGTTGATCCTTTTATAAATCCACTCCTGCAGCCTGTGCATGAGGCGCATGCAAGAGCAATTGGTATTAGATACAATCTTGATTGACTCTAGTACAAGTGAGAGACTGAAGGAAATATGCCTAGAGGCAATCATAGAGATGATTATATTTCTTATATATCCATGAGTTATTGTAATGTTCCTTGAATATCCATATCATGCAACTTGTATTGATTGACAATTATGTGAATTGTTTGTGAAACTCTTTACTTGTATGGTTATTTAATAGTTGTCCCTAGTCGGAGTTCATGTGAGGACACATGTGAATATTAGACTAGCACATTGATTGGTTGATGACTATGTTTCGCAAGTCATAGACATGAAGATGTCAAACCAATGATGTAGACACATGTTATGAACATGGGGTTGGACTGACCCAACTTGAGACTGACAATTAGTTGCAGCTCTCTCCCTACATATCGTGTACGTTTTGTCCTTAGACCTGAGATTGTCGCATGTACTTGAGATGTGGATCGACATACTTTGGGGCTATCAGACGTTATTCCGTAACTGGGTAGTTATAAAGGTAGCTTTCGGGTTTGTTCTGAAGCATGATGTAAGGCATGGTCAATCAAGATGGGATTTTCCCCTCTCTACTTAAGAGAGGTATCTCTGGGCCCCTCGAGTGATCAGATCCAGAAATGCATGATCGTGCTACATATGGTTAAGAGTTAACCTAGTAAAGGGATTCCGAATCGAGAAAGGGAGGTCAGCTTGGAGCTAGACCAAATATCGTAAGACAAAGGGAAAGACATATACTAAACCTTGTGATGGTTCGTCCGATATGATCTTTGTATGTGTTTAGGAGTTGGCATGTCTTGCTAGAGACCGCTACCAACTATTGACGGAATAAGTGCATTTGTGTCATGTCTATACGTATATGAATCTATAGGGTCACACACTTAAGGGGCTGGAAGTCTAATGAGAATTGGATCCGAATTAGACCAGGCTTAGGCTACTAATGAGCTGCTAATGTAGAAGCCCACTAGGGACGCCTATTTAAGAGAGGGTGGGGCGTGCTGACCAGGGTTAGACCATTCCTTATAGCTGCCACTCCTCACGCCTGTGTTGCACGCGCGAACCTAGCAGTCCGGCGTCTGACGCTTCCATCCTGTACGTGTGGATACCTCGGAGGCGCTGCATCTATAGTGCTTGGACGAGCCGCGCAAGGAGAGCTGCTCGTGGGACGAGGACGAGGAGAAGACGTGGAACATCTACACCGCCTCGACGCGCTTCATCAAGTTCCACAACTGCGCGTCTAATGGTAATCCCGTGATATATGACAATAGTAATCCTGGTTTACGCGGTAGAAAATTTTGATTTGCGCTAGTGTAGTCTACCCGTATCCCTTCAGCTAACACCTTGACTAGCGCGTTCCGATTAAACGAGCTCGTAGATGATATTTAGTTACTAAACTGAAATACATGGGGCAATCGAAGTTTCATGAGACAAAAAAATACAAAAGTTACACACATAAGAAATACGAGAATGCCTCCACCCAACTAGTTTATATTATGGGTACTTACATATTATAGAAGAATAACTTACATGTTATGGAATGGATAACTCACGTGTTACAGGTAAGTAAATTTTTGGTCCGATATTTTTTATCAAAACATATTAACATGAGATCTAGTTTCAAAAATCTCAAAACGACTACCACACAGTGAAAACGGATCCTAATCCTTAGATGGTTCTGGTTCGTTTTGTCGTTTAGTGCCATATGTGCGCAATAGACAACTATACACTTCACGCATCCGCCGAGTTCGATCAATTGCCAACCGGTCTATCGGTCTACAGATAGATTTCTCGTATATATTATAGACAATGAGTGTAAGAAAAAATCGTACATGTCTTAAAGAAAAAATCGAGTTGTGTCGAGGGAGAGAAATTAGGTAGTCTACGGACGGTTCACGGTTAGCGGCTCCAATAAATCGCACCCACGGAGCTCTCACAAAAGGACCTAGCACAGGAGGATCACTTAATTGTTAACCCAACAGCCTCACTGGTTAGCTACTCAGTGACAGCCTCGATGACTAAAAGTCTTTCGATCGCGATGAGATAGATTGTTGCGCTGTTGTTTGTTGGATCCGATCAGCAGTGGCGGGCTTCATTTGTTTCGCTCCTTGGATAGCTGGCAATTGCCTGATGTGTTAACCATCCACGTCGCAGCATGTCGTGCATTTTCTTAACAAACATCGCCCCTAGAACCACTTCAGTCTAAAAGTTCCTTTTTCCAAAGTACCACTCCGATCCGATCTACTAGGTTGTTCCCATCAAAACCTCTGGTCTACTCCCATTAAATAAAACTTTAAAGGAGTGTCATGTCGGGTCATTTCTCAACAGAAGCTGACGAGATATTAAGGAGAAAACGGAGTTAGCATTAAGAGACCACAACATAGATATGCATATAGCTTTTGATTTCATCAAACATGTCCCCATAATAGTCACTAATTGTCAAACAGAGTGTCTCATCTACTAGCTATAGGCAAGGAGTAGTTGGCCGTGATCGGTTAACTACAACACCTAGTATGGTGGAGTACAGGGGTACTAGACCTCCGCGAAAACAATTAGTAGCTACAGTACGTATCGATGCGAGGGTGGAGCTCCCAGTAGGGCGGGGGGCGTAAACCCTAGGGTATAAATATGTTTTGAAATTGTAGCTACTCTCATATATAACTTTTTGCTACTGTAATAATTATCTTTTTTAGTACGAAGTTCATAGCTGTAGTACGTCATGATTGACCATGATGTGTGGTGGATTGTGAATTAGCTACTCTCATATATTACCGTTTTGGTTCTTGTAGTAATGAAAATCATCGGGAAGCCCTTTTCAAAGAAAAAAAATACTCAAAATAGTAGTTGGCACTGTGGCACATGTACTAGCTATATACATTTGTGGAAAAGCCAAATGGAAGTCTGACCTCCATGGAGCTATTTATTTGAAAATCAAAAATCATATTTTTTATAAATCCTGAATCAAAATGTTGGTGTAGTCAATGATGTATACTACTAGCAAGCAAAACCTCGGTGTAAAATAATATGTATTCTATGCTACATACAAACACGAAAGTGTGGATCTAAGTATAGTGAATAGTTCACATTTCAACGGTATAGAATTTGTTGAATTTTGTCATTTTTAGCCATACAAAGATTTCGAAATTTTGCAAGCTTGTATGATACATCACTAACTTTATTCTCACTTGATTCAACTCTATTGAAATTTGAAGCTCAACCTCCATTTATCCGCACTCTATGTTCGAGTGCATATGTATCATTTTGAGGGGACACACTATTTGACCCTCGAGGCGAAGAATAGTTACTTTACACCCACCCAATTTGTCTGTAACAGTGTATGATTTTCACAACACACAAATTTTGTCTTACCCCAAAAATCGAGAAGATTGTAAGGAAATTTAGATATTCCATAATCTTTTTTTGTTTACATGTCCTACAAAAAATACGTGTGTAAAGTGTGTAAATTGCGCTTCTTATGTTGATTCTTTTCGTCGTGTGTCAATATGAGCGTAATTATCTGCGTACCCCAAGCATAAATTTTGAATGGACGATGTAAATATATCTCGGAAATAGAATAACTTTTTCTGCACCCTTAGTGCTTCCTTTCGAGTACGCTTGTAACCTTTTTTTTTTATATGGAACACAGCTATTGCATTACTCAGAAGGCTCAGCAACCTCGCTCGCCACCAGCACCATAACATGGTTCGGCAGGTCGTCCGTCCACAACCGGCAAGACGCCTGATCATTTGCCCCCATCGCTGCAAGGGTGTAGGCAACTTTATTACAATTCCTCGGACTATAATTAAATGTAACGGAAGAGAAATTTAAATTAACAAAGGACCTAATATCTCTATAGACTACTCCCTCCAGAGCAAGATCGAAAGATGAGGATTGAACCGCACGGACCAGGTTTTGAGCGTCACTTTCGACTTCTATGCTTGTCATGCCCCACTCCGCAGCCTGATGGACAACAGCCGCACAAGCCTGCGCCTTTGCACACGCAACGGTCGCCACATACGTTAGCTTTCCTGCTCCTGCGCCTCTGACGCTATCATATTGTGGCGCCCCGTAAAAACCACTACTAGAAAATCGCGTTGTTTTTTGTGCATTGCATCGTCATGACCTCATGCTCATGTCATCATGCCACCTTGCATTTGAGCATCGTCATGTCATCTTGCATTTGTTTGTATAAAACTATCTTCGAAAAATCTATTTTTGTCTTCTGAACGCCCCGTCTTTATTCAAACACAAAACCCGGGTCTCCGGTATATTCTGTTTTCTACCCGCGGTTTGCAAAAGCCCAATTTTAGATAAATAAAAAAATTTAATTGTTTTTAGGAGGCAGCCCGCCAGGCCCGAAAGCCCGGCCGGCCACCTCCAAACCCTAGTCTAAAAATATCTAGTCCTAATCCTACCCACACCTAATCCTACCCAGCCCCCTCCACATCACCCCGGCCAACCCCGTCCCGCCACCTCACCACTTCCCCAACTCCCTCCACTCCCATGCCGCCACATCAGCCTCCTGGCCCACCTCCTACCCATCTAGCCGCCACCACCCCTTTTTCCCTCCCCTCTCTCTCCTGGACCTACCCCACCACACACACACACCACTCACACCACACAGCCGGCCGCCCCTCCCCCTGGCCAGCCTGGCCGCCCTTTCCCGCCTCCCGCGCGCCGTACGCGCACCTGGGCGCGCAGCCCCAGGCGGGCCAGGCCCCACCTAGCCGACCCACGCAACCCCCAGCCGACAACCCTGGTCCCGCTCTGGCCCCATCCCACACCCTCGGTCCTATCGCCCCCCCCCCCCCCCCGCGTCCCCTCCACGCGATCCTCTCCCTCTCGCCTCGCTCCCTCTCTCTGCATCCCGCGCCGCCGGGCTCTGCTTCGAGCTCCGTCTCCGGCCCCGAGCTGCCTGCGCCCTTCCCCGATCTGCCGCCGGCCAGCGCGCCTCCACACCCTGCAACCCCCTTCGTCGCCGCTCGCACCGCGCCCTTTCTCCCCGGTGACGCGCCTCTGTCGCCCGAGCTTCTCCGCTCCCCCCTCCGTCGCCGGCCCGCGCCTCTCCCAGCCTTCCTCCTCCCTCTCACTGCGCGCGCGACCCCGGCTTGGAGCTCCTGCCGCGGCCCCCGAGCTCCCTCCTCTTCCGGCCGCGTCGCCCCGCCTCCAGTTTGCGGCCGCCGGAGTCCCAGCGCCCTCCGCCGCCGTTCGACCTCGGCCCGGACCGCCTCGCCATCGGCGCCTCGAGCCCGCCTTCACCAACCGCAGCGGCCGTCCTCCTCCGCCTGCCCTGCAGGTCTCGCCTCCCCGCTTCCCCTGTCCTCTCTGAGCCGCTGCCGAGCTCGCCCTCCCTACCACCTCCGGCCGTCGCGGCACCCACGTCCCTCGTTCGACCGGTCGCCCTCGCCCCCGATCCGCCGTCCTCTCCCCTCCCACCGAACGCCAAGACCGACCCGATACGACGACCCGACAAGACCTTCGTGACGACAAGATCGGCACCGACCAAGGGCGGATCCGATGTGCCCCCGACGCCAACCAAGTCCTTCTTCTCAGATGCGACAAGATCAACTTCCGTTGTCCGAGACCGATCTCGTCGAGCCATTCTCCCGTCGAACCCTGAGACCCGACCCCGAACCCCTCGGAGCCCAAGTTCGCCGAACCCTAAAGTGATTCCCTATCCGAGACCCCATTATTTTTATAATATGACATTATCAACTGATGCATATTAAATTGTTCATGCATGCATACTTGTCTGTGGTTTGGGGGCATTATGCCAATTCATCTCATAATTAAATATGGAGCCTATATGCGGGATATCTTTGTCTTATTCCGGACTTCATTTAAATTGGCATAGCGAACCGAAGCCATGTTTGGTCTTGCTAATCCAACATTTAATTTGCGGGGTAGAAAAATAACTTGAACCGTTTAATTAAATGTCGGGACCCCGGTTCCGCTTAATATGATCTAATTGCATTGCACCTTTGCCATGTCATACATCATACATGCATCATGCCCGATCTTCTGTCATAGTATTAAATAGTGCATCCGGTGTTTGTGCTAGTATTTTGCTTCTTCACGGACTAGGCCGATGAGTTGATGCGAGTGTCTACCCGACCTTCGGATGAACCCTCGGCAATGTTTTCAGGCGAACATCCCTTCCCCTTCTACCTATTTTGCATTTATAGTCTTTATTTCCTCTTGTTGATCTATTGATATCTGTGTTGCGATGCTCTAGTTTCCGTACCCGTGATATCCCTTGCAGCCTTATATTGCCTTGGACACATCCTATTACCTGTTGTTTGGTAGATAGTTGGACCTGCGCGTCGTAGTCGCTTGCTCAAGTACTGTTGCGTGTCGTCAAGTACCACAGTTGTTGGAGTATTGCCGCATGTTTAATGTTGAAGATGATCATGGCTTTAATTATTGTTTAATAACTAAAATTGAAGTAGGTAATTAATGCAGAGGCACAGGTGGGCAATAGATGTATTTGGATTTTAACCGCTCACTGGTGTCCCGTAGGACCCCGAGTTCTTGACACCTGTTCCGAGATCGAGCGCGCTAACCACTGGTGGGGTGTGTGGGCACCCCCATCGATTAGTACCTGATTTCAAAGTATTGTACCGGGGGCCACAAGTAGTTTGGGGCTTTATTACTATCCTGTACTTATGCCATGCTTTACTGCTTTATTTACGATTGTGCGTGGAGCACCTGTACTGTTTAGGACCGTGACACGTTTTCGCTGTATCGACAAGCCCAGTCACACTTTCGGGTCCCCAGTCGTTTACAGCCGTCTACACAAACCCTGGGTCCGTTTCGGAGCCGGCCAACTTCGTTGCGGGTAGCTTAGTGGGGTGGCCCCCATGTACTTGCTTTGGGTCTGGGAAACGTCATGACTTAGGCCCCGCCGACATACCGATGGGTGTATGTTAACTGATCTGGCAAAAAGGGTCGAAGTGCGTGTGGATACTTTGGTGCACCCCTACATGGTTAAATCTTTTCGAAAAGCCGTGTCCACGGTTATGGACGACTTGGAGCATAGTTCTTGATCATACACAACCATAACTAAAGTTTACTGCTATAATTTGACTTGTATCCGATATGACTAGTAATCAGCTTCACTGCAACGGAATGGCTAAATAAAAGTACCAACAACTGCTGGGATTGGGATGTCTCATGCTAATCGTATCTGACTAGTAAGTGTTGCAAGTACAACGGAATGTTTAACTAAAATTGCCCACTGCTTATTATATCAGGATGACTCATGCCATCTTTATTTGACTAGTAATTGCCGCAACTATAACGGAATGAATAAAACTGCCAACGGTGTGAGTTCCGCGGTTGACTTCCTCGTTTGGTCTCGAGGGGGAAACACCAGGATGGGTATGTTTGGTGGTAGTATCAGGTTGGTTCCGAATAGGTCTTTCTTACCCCTCTCTGATAGCCGCTAGTTGTATCGAGTCTCTATAGGTTGTTTAGTGCATGCCGCGCTGCCGCTTCAGTCCACCATACCTATGTAGGCGAGAACCGCCGAATTCTAGTCTCGCCGTGTACTGGCCTCAGTACTGACCGCTCTCTCTTTTTCCTTTGCCCTTTGTCGGCACCCCTTTTGTTTAAGCAGGTTTTGAGATCGACGTCGTTAGCAGGGTTACCCTTCCTGCTTGGCCTGGGCAGGGTTATGGACGCCATTGGTTATTCTTCAGGGCTCTTAGCTCAATTTGCATCTTGTCCGTACTCGGACGCTGTATTGTTTTCAACGTGATCTGGATCTTTGTACTGTAAATCTGTATTCTTGACTCTTTGAGTCGCTGTTGTATATATATGTTTTGTGGGTTCCATCGAGGACTATTGTGTAATGGTATTACTTCGTTTTCCACCCGCACGCAAGTGCCTGGTGGGCACCTTTGAATCGTTTCTATGCGGGTTTTGGCGGGAAGCGCTGAAACTTGCATAGGGCCGATTCTGAGGGTGTTACAGAGTGGTATCAGAGCTCAGCAGTTGCGATACCCCACAAGTCCAGCATGTAGGATAACCTAGCTAACGGCCGAAGTAGAGTGTCAAAACTATTTTTGCAAAATCGGTTGGATAGTTCTGATTAGGTCTGATTTTACTCCTTACCCCTCTGCTGCTCTCCTCTCACCTCTGCGTGTTTTGAATCCGCTCTCTTCTCCCTCTCCGAGTCCAGGATTTCTCGTGGTTGGGTTCCATCGTACCTTCAGGGTTTCGCTTCCTCCTTTGGTAACGGTGTTGCTACATCTGGTCTTCATGCTATCCGAGGAATCCTTCGTCTGGTGGACTTCTCTTTGTTCCTTCTTGTGCCTTCCGGTGCTTTCTGACGCGACGACATCATCTACGCCAGATCCGATGCAGAGTCTGCATCACTCCTTTGTTTTTGAACCTCGATTGTCGAGATCTTTAGTCTGATTCCGAGAATGGTTGCACGCTTTTCTACTGATTGTGCAGAGTAATAGTTTGGGTGCGTGATGGATTGGCCCCCATGCCGACTACTCACTCTATTCGCTTGTGTACATTCAAGTGGATGAGAATGCATCGGTTCTCTCTTTCCATCGAAGCTAGAGGTGGCTTTATTTGTTGATACCTCTACCTTCGCCTTTGTTTCCCGGAGTGTTCTCTCGACGATCACGGACAACGACCTCTTGTTAGTGGTGTCGCGAGGATCTACACGATGCGAGAAGATTCAGATCGCCGCCCTTCTTCCCGGTACCATGAGGCGGATCTCGAGGGCGAGATCCATTGTTAGTGGTGTCGAATTGTGGCGCCCCGCAAAAACCACTACTAGAAAATCGCGTTGTTTTTGTGCATTGCATCGTCATGACCTCATGCTCATGTCATCATGCCACCTTGCATTTGAGCATCGTCATGTCAACTTGCATTTGTTTGCATAAAACTATCTTCGAAAAATCTATTTTTGTCTTCTGAATGCCCCGTCTTTATTCAAACACAAAACCCGGGTCTCCGGAATATTCTGTTTTGTCTACCCGCGGTTTGCAAAAGCCCCGTTTTAAATAAATAAAAAATTTAAATTGTTTTTAGGAGGCAGCCCGCCAGGCCCGAAAGCCCGGCCGGCCACCTCCAAACCCTAGTCTAAAAATATCTAGTCCTAATCCTACCCACACCTAATCCTACCCAGCCCCCTCCACATCACCCCGGCCAACCCCGTCCCGCCACCTCACCACTTCCCCAACTCCCTCCACTCCCATGCCGCCACATCAGCCTCCTGGCCCACCTCCTACCCATCCAGCCGCCACCACCCCTTTTTCCCTCCCCTCTCTCTCCTGGACCTACCCCACCACACACACACACCACTCACACCACACAGCCGGCCGCCCCTCCCCCTGGACAGCCTGGCCGCCCTTTCCCGCCTCCCGCGCGCCGTACGCGCACCTGGGCGCGCAGCCCCAGGCGGGCCAGGCCCCACCTAGCCGACCCACGCAACCCCCAGCCGACAACCCTGGTCCCGCTCTGGCCCCACCCCACTCCCTCGGTCCTATCGCCCCCCCCCCCCCCGCGTCCCCTCCACGCGATCCTCTCCCTCTCGCCTCGCTCCCTCTCTCTCTGCATCCCGCGCCGCCGGGCTCTGCTTCGAGCTCCGCCTCCGGCCCCGAGCTACCTGCGCCCTTCCCCGATCTACCGCCGGCCAACGCGCCTCCACACCCTGCAACCCCCTTCGTCGCCACTCGCACCGTGCCCTTTCTTCCCGGCGACGCGCCTCTGTCGCCCGAGCTTCTCCGCTCCCCCCCTCCGTCGCCGGCCCGCGCCTCTCCCAGCCTTCCTCCTCCCTCTCCCTGCGCGCGCGACCCCGGCTTGGATCTCCTGCCGCGGCCCCCGAGCTCCCTCCTCTTCCGGCCGTGTCGCCCCGTCTCCAGTTTGCGGCCGCCGGAGTCCTAGCGCCCTCCGCCGCCGTTCGACCTCGGCCCGGACCGCCTCGCCATCGGCGCCTCGAGCCCGCCTTCACCAACCCCAGCGGCCGTCCTCCTCCGCCTGCCCTGCAGGTCTCGCCTCCCCGCTTCCCCTGTCCTCTCTGAGCCGCTGCCGAGCTCGCCCTCCCTACCACCTCCGGCCGCCGCGGCACCCTCGTCCCTCGTTCGACCGGTCGCCCTCGCCCCCGATCCGCCGTCCTCTCCCCTCCCGCCGAACGCCAAGACCGACCCGATACGATGACCCGACAAGACCTTCGTGACGACAAGATCGGCACCGACCAAGGGCGGATCCGATGTGCCCCCGGCGCCAACCAAGTCCTTCTTCTCGGATGCGACAAGATCGACTTCCGTTGTCCGAGACCGATCTCGTCGAGCCATTCTCCCGTCGAACCCTGAGACCCGACCCCGAACCCCTCGGAGCCCAAGTTCGCCGAACCCTAAAGTGATTCCCTATCCGAGACCCCAATATTTTTATAATATGACATTATCAACTGATGCATATTAAATTGTTCATGCATGCATACTTGTCTGTGGTTTGGGGGCATTATGCCAATTCATCTCATAATTAAATATGGAGTCTATATGCGGGATATCTTTGTCTTATTCCGGACTTCATTTAAATTGTCATAGCGAACCGAAGCCATGTTTGGTCTTGCTAATCCAACATTTAATTTGCGGGGTAGAAAAATAACTTGAACCGTTTAATTAAATGTCGGGACCCCGGTTCCGCTTAATATGATCTAATTGCATTGCACCTTTGCCATGTCATACATCATACATGCATCATGCCCGATCTTCTGTCATAGTATTAAATAGTGCATCCGGTGTTTGTGCTAGTGTTTTGCTTCTTCACAGACTAGGCCGATGAGTTGATGCGAGTGTCGACCCGACCTTCGGATGAACCCTCGGCAATGTTTTCAAGCGTGCATCCCTTCCCCTTCTACCTATTTTGCATTTATAGTCTTTATTTCCTCCTGTTGATCTATTGCTATCTGTGTTGCGATGCTCTAGTTTCCGTACCCGTGATATCCCTTGCGGCCTTATATTGCCTTGGACACATCCTATTACCTGTTGTTTGGTAGATAGTTGGACCTGCGCGTCGTCGTCGCTTTCTCAAGTGTTGTTGCGTGTCGTCAAGTACCACAGTTGTTGGAGTATTGCCGCATGTTTAATGTTGGAGATGATCATGGCTTTAATTATTGTTTAATAACTAAAATTGAAGTAGGTAATTAATGCAGAGGCACAAGTGGGCAATAGATGTTATTTGGATTTTAACCGCTCACTGGTGTCCCGTAGGACCCCGAGTTCTTGACACCTGTTCCGAGATCGAGCGCGCTAACCACTGGTGGGGTGTGTGGGCACCCCCATCGATTAGTACCTGATTTCAAAGTATTGTACCGGGGGCCACAAGTAGTTTGGGGCTTTATTACTATCCTGTACTTATGCCATGCTTTACTGCTTTATTTACGATTGTGCGTGGAGCACCTGTACTGTTTAGGACCGTGACACGTTTTCGCTGTATCGACAAGCCCAGTCACACTTTCGGGTCCCCAGTCGTTTACAGTCGTCTACACAAACCCTGGGTCCGTTTCGGAGCCGGCCAACTTCGTTGCGGGTAGCTTAGTGGGGTGGCCCCCATGTACTTGCTTTGGGTCTGGGAAACGTCATGACTTAGGCCCCGCCGACATACCGATGGGTGTATGTTAACTGATCTGGCAAAAAGGGTCGAAGTGCGTGTGGATACTTTGGTGCACCCCTGCAGGGTTAAATCTTTTCGAAAAGCCGTGTCCGCGGTTATGGACGACTTGGAGCATAGTTCTTGATCATAGACAACCATAACTAAAATTTACTGCTATAATTTGACTTGTATCCGATATGACTAGTAATCAGCTTCACTGCAACGGAATGACTAAATAAAAGTACCAACAACTGCTGGGATTGGGATGTCTCATGCTAATCGTATCTGACTAGTAAGTGTTGCAACTACAACGGAATGTTTAACTAAAATTGCCCACTGCTTATTATATCAGGATGACTCATGCCATCTTTATTTGACTAGTAATTGCCGCAACTATAACGGAATAAATAAAACTGCCAACGGTGTGAGTTCCGCGGTTGACTTCCTCGTTTGGTCTCGAGGGGGAAACACCAGGATGGGTATGTTTGGTGGTAGTATCAGGTTGGTTCCGAATAGGTCTTTCTTACCCCTCTCTGATAGCCGCTAGTTGTATCGAGTAAATTTTTAAAAAGAACACGGCAAAGTAAGTGAACACGGCAAATTTTTAAAAAGTAAGTGAACACGGCAAATTTTTAAAAAGAACACGGCAAAAAAATATACACGACAAAGATTCATAAAGGAACACGGCAAAGAAGATACACTCGGCAAAGTCGATAACGGCACACGGCATAGGTGTTTTGTCACGGCAACGAGGTGGGACCCGTGACCCCATAAGTCCATTTAACGGAAGGAGCTAACGGCCCCAAACGGTGGTCTGTTTGCCTTGTGCCCTCGCCGGTCATTTTCCGTGTGTACTGCAGAATGCACACGGCAAAGGCCCTTTGTCGTGTGTACTATGGAATACGTACGGCAAAGGTCATTTGCCGTGTGTACTATGGAATATACACGGTAAAAGGCTTTTTCCGTGTATACTGCAGAATACACACGGCAAAGTCCTTTTTTTTGCCTTTTATCACATTACTCTTAGGAAAATCATAAAAAAATCATTCTAATTCAGAAAAATACAAATAATATACTAAAATTTGCAAAAAAATAAGATCTATCTATCTACACTCAAATATTAGGTATTTATATTGAATAAGAATCTTCATGCTCGTCGTTTTGGCCATAATTTAAAACATGCATAAAAAATTCAAAAACGATCGAACCAATGTGAAACCTTCGCGTGGTGTCATATTATGTGACATAGTTGGTAGGAAAAATATCAAACTTCGTATATTAATTATGTCTCAAAAAAACCTTCGCAAAATGACCTATCTCATTCGAGGTTTTCTGACTTTCGGGTCAAATGGCCAATGTTATGGCTAGAATCAAGTCATAGTTTGTGATAATCTGCCCATATTTTGCATGCATGTGCATCATGGAATGGCAAACAATTTTTTAGGAGAAAGTTTTCCTTTTTGTCGCACCAAAAATCCATTTTCCATTTTCCAAGTATAAAAAACAGGGGATTTTATGAAGCAACCACCAAATGGCTAATTCAAAATTCTACCATCCCATTTTTCAAAAATACTAGACCACCTTAAATGGACAATGTCCCAACGGGGAGATCTCAAACCTTTCCGTCCACTACAGGTAAAAAAGACAAATTCATGCCGAATCAGTAGGAAGTGGGTCAGATATGAACTACATGTACACGATTGGATGGGCATGATTTTTTACAAAAATCATCTTAGGTTCATAATATGCTATTTCATCAGAGATCCAATAAAAGTTTAAAGAGGCTCAACTCCGAGCTAAGAATCTTTATACCCGTCGTTCGACAAAGTTTGTCGATAGTTTAAAAGAGTCATAAAAAATTCAAAAACGATCGAAACAATGTGAAACCTTCGTGTGGTGTCATATTATGTGACATGGTTGCAAGGAAAAATATCAAACTTGTTATATTGAATATGTCTCAAAAAAACCTTCACAAAATGACCTATCTCGTTCGAGGTTTCCTGGCTTTCGGGTCAAATGACCAATGTTATGGCTAGAATCAATGCATAGTTTGTGGTAATCTGCCCATATTGTGCATTTATGTGCATCATGGAATGGCGAACAATGTTGCAGGTGGAAATTTTCCTTTTCGTCACACCAAAAATCCATTTTCCATTTTCTGAGCGGAATAAACGGGAGATTTTATAAAGCAACCATGGCTAATTTAAAATTCTACCACCTCAATTTTCAAAAATACTAGACCACCTTAAATGTACAATGTCCCAACGGGGAGATCTCAAACCTTTCCGTCCACTTCAGGTGAAAAAGACAAATTCCTGTCGAATCGGTAGGAAGTGGGTCAGATATGAACTACAGGTACACGATTGGATGGGCATGATTTTTATAAAAAAATATTTTTAGGTTCAGAATATGCTATTTCATCAGAGATCCAATGAAAGTTTAGAGAGGCTCAGCTCCGAGCTAAGAATCTTCATACCCGTCGTGCGATAAAGTTTGTCGATAGTTTAAAAGAGTCATAAAAAATTCAAAAACAATCGAAACAATGCGAAACCTTCGCGTGGTGTCATATTATGTGACATGATTGCAAGGAAAAATATCAAACTTGTTATATTGAATATGTCTCAAAAAACCTTCACAAAATGAGCTATATCATTCGAGGTTTCCTAGCTTTCGGGTCAAATGACCAATATTATGGCTAGAATTAAGGCACCATTTGTGATAATGTGCCCATATCGTGCATGCATGTGCATCATGGAATGGCGAACAATGTTGCAGGAGGAAGTTTTCCTTTTCCTCGGACCAAAAAGCCATTTTCTATTTTTTCGAGCACAAAAAGGGGGGGGGGGTTATGAAGCAACCATCAAATAGCTAATTCAAAATGATACCACCCCATTTTCACAAGATTATATGGATGTCATGATTGATTTAGACATTTTTTCTGATTGATACGAATTTAAAATATTATTATCGAATATCCGATAAATAGAATTTAAAATATGAATAAATTAAAATCATTTTGAAATTTTATTTCATTCAAGATTATTTATTATTACTTTTCATTATTGTTTACTTAAATAATTATTTGGAATCTAAAACTGAGATGTGTGACATCATGGTCCAAGAGTTAATAAGATTGATATGGAAGTATTAGCAACAAGGTATGTTTTTTTTTCTGGGAAGCTCATTTTGTTTTGATTTTTTTATTTTTTTAAAAAAGGCAGTTTCTTTGCCGTGTACTTTTTCCACAAGACACACGGCAAAGACAGCTTCTTTGCCGTGTATTTTTCGAGGAGATACACGGCAAAAACAGCTTCTTTGCCGTGTATTTTTCGAAAAGACACACGGCAAAGACAGCTTCTTTGTCGTGTACTTTTCGAGAAGACACACACAAAGAATAGACACCGTCATCTTACTTTACATTATCATGTCTACTTATAAGACACACGGCAAAGTGTCTTATTTAGAAAACACACGGCAAAGGGCTTTTGTCGTGGCGAATGTTGCAAGCCTTTGCCGTGTTCCGAAAGACCTTTGCCGTGTCTTTTGCCCACACGGCAAAGAGCCTGTGTACAGTAGTGTGGTCCCTGGCAACAAAACCCCAGCCACCGTTTCTCTCCGATGCTGAAAAGCTTGCCTCAAAATTGATTTTAAATTTGTCCCCCTCCGGAACCCTCCATGACTCAGCTCGACGAACACTCGTTTTTTTCCCTTTTCTTTCCGATAATACTGCAAGGATTCAGCAGTCCAATACTTGATCTGCGCAACCACCTCGTTCGCCCCCCTCGCCTTCTCTTTTGCGTTAACCTTATTGCGATTAGACCACCACTGCCACAACAAGCAACAAACTAGAACCTTTTTCTCTAGGTCTAGTACATGTACATACAAATTTCACCTACTATTGTTATATCGACAGGTACAAGGTATTCGCCGGTGTCGCCCAAGGCCCACAAACATGCTTGGTTACCTCGGTTGTTTTTTCTGCTTCGACACCATGCATGGTCAGATATAACAGTTTCGTCGCTGTATACAAATTAAACACATTATTGCCACCTATGTATATGGTGCACGCGCCCTAGTGGCCTAGACAGACTCGATCATATCCTCTGTACGGGAAGTATAGATTCCAGAGACCACGGGAAGTCCTGGCCAGACCAGTTGGACGGCGGCGAGTCGGAAGAAGCAAACACGGCGGCGGCATCAGCAGCAGGCGGCACGGCAGAGGCCGGCGAGCCGTCGCACGAATCCGTGGCCACACGCTGCACGGCGTCATGGGCGCGTCCCTGCAGCGTGTTGCCCTGTCGTACCTCTTCGTCGGACGTTCCACTGGATGATGGTCGTATGCCGCAGCCGAAGCCTCCGTCCACGGCGGTCCAGTGGTAGCCGTCGGACGCCGGCGGCAATGACGGGCTGCGGGTCTTCTGATTTCCCACGGCGGCGTCGGAAACGACGTCGCCCGCCGGCGCCGCGCCGGATAGGTCCGGGTGCTGGAGGCGGCCGAGTAGCTGCTGCGGGCTGTGGAGGTGCGAGCCCTCGTAGGTGACGATGAGCATCTCCGGGTCGTCGGTGGACTTCTCGACGTGCTTCTTGGCGCTGCAGTGGGAGCTGGTGCACTTGTAGTAACTCCTGCATGCATGCATACATACATATAGTCAAACGAAAGTCAATGCCACGTACTACTACCAAGGTTAGCGGATGATACTGTAAAGAGAAGGTGATAAGGTAGTACTATGTCCAAATTAACTTGCCGAGGATCTAATTTTGCGGATCCATGCCCTGCAAGCCTTGGCCACATCCAGATCCAGTGTACAGAGAGTGTGAGAACGACTCACCCCCGAGTTCGTGGGGATGTGTCTGAGATCGATCGATCGAGCGCTGTCTGAGAACGAACTTTCGCACGAAGCAGCACCGATGATAGCACTCCTCCTCGCTGTATTTTTTGGCGGGTCGTTGTTGCGAAATTAAAGGTTCCCTCGCTGCTTCTCAACCGAAAGTTCAGCCCATATCATGGAGGCAATTAACCGATCATGTTTCGCGCGATTTGTTTACTAGTATTATATTTGGTCGATTGAATGGTCTGGTAGGAGCTGGTCTAGTGCATGCATCTACTATATATGATCAGCTGGTCAGTGCGAGGAAGAGACAGAGAGAGTCTCATGAGAAATGCAGAAGTCGTTGACAAAGAACAGGGTGCTCTCTCCGTGCTATCCCTATCGACGATTGATGAATGCTACTACTACTGGCTAAGCTGTTCTCCGTCGATCGGTTCCTATTGGACTAGACCCCAGTATCTTATCAGTTACTTAAATGCTCTGCTTAATTATGCATTAGCCGGTAGGTTTGCAGCTATTCGTTAATTAAAGGCTTAATACTGTGTGGGTTTTGCAATCGATCTTGGATTGGTATCCAGGCTGCAAACTTGAAGTTCTCGTAGGTCGCACAGTACGCGCATGTAGCTGATGGAAAGCTCTAAGAAAGCCCCATATATGCCCCCAAAAGCCAAACCTAGCACGCACACGTACCTTGGCATGGCCTACAACGCGCGGCTTGGCGCAGCCGTAGCCCCCTCCCATGGACACGTGGACTGTCTGTCAGTGCAGCGACTTTGCTCGGTTTCCAGCTGCTAACTACCCCAGCCCAGCTCAAGCTTCATGGTAGTACGACAAATAATGGGGTTCAAGTGCAGAACCGTTTTTTCTTCTTATTATTTAGATACAATCCGTTGTTCAATTGCACAAAGTTGACCAGGTCGATCTACCTCACGCTGGTATGCTCTCGTGTGCACGGATGCTTGACCTTACTAAGAATGCATTCATGCATGCATGAAGAGCAGAAAAAGGTTACGAAAATAGTGCTTACTTACAGAAATTCAGGAGTTCAACTAGGTAGTAAGATAGCTAGATGCATGTATCGGTCAAGTGCAGCTAGCGCACCTGGGATGGGGGTTGTTCTTGATGCACTTCTGTCCGTACTTCCTCCACTTGTACCCGTCCGTCGGCGTCTTGCCGCCGCAGCTCCTCACCTTCGTCGTGCGCTTGCTCTCCGGCGCCGCCGTACTCGGCTCTCCGTACCTGCGGCTTCTCAACCAAAACCATACACGGATTACTCTCCTCTCGTTTGACGATCAACCACGCGATCACTGCAAAATATTCACGCGCGCGCGTGCACCTGAAATACACCGAGCCGTAGCGGCGGCCGGAGGGGTACGGCCGAGACCACAGCGCCTTCTGGATGTCCCTAATCGTAGGGCCGGAGTACACCGAGCACAGACCCTGCCCAGACGCCGGCGGCAGTCGCTCGTGCTCGGCCGCTGCGGTGCTCCCGCCGCCGCTGTTGCAGCGAGCAGAGGCTGCGCCTCCCGTGTCGCACGAGCGGTTCTCGGAGTCGTCGGCCGGGGCCGGGGCGCCAAGGAGGCTGTCGTCGCTTAGGAGCTCGCTTATGAGCTGCTCGTCGAGCTCTCCCGGCCAGACGCCAACCTCGTCTTCAGCTGCGAGGGCCTGAGCCCTCAGCGCATCCCCCATCTCTTGTTCGTGGATAGTAACGACTAATTAAGGAGCCCACGCGTGTGAGGGGATTGATCATATGTAACCTGCGGCTCAAAGGCTTTTTATATATAGACGTGCACTGGAGTCTATGTGGATGGAGTGTGGAATTTGGTACTATCGAATTTCAGAACAACCACGCTGATGGCCTTTCCGGAGGGTAGTACTACGAGCGTCTCTCGAGGATAATTTCCTAAAATTTCCCGGGTCCGGTTGACACGTGTTTCTCAAAAGCCTCTAAATCCCGCTTTTGCTACAAATATACCGTTTTGCTATGAATAGTCTCGCTTTTGCTACATGTAGCAGAAAACTGTTTGTTTCAGAAAAAGAACAAATAGACTAGATCTCGCTGGAGAGTTCGCCGGAGTTCTCGCCGACGACCCTGTAGCAAAAGATATATTTTAATGTAGCAAAACTGACTTTGTCGGAGACTCTCGCCGGAAAAAACATGGCCGACGACCACGTAGCTAAAAATTTACACTATTATAGCAAAATCACAAAACTGTTATAGCAAAATGTTTTTTTTAATATAGCAAAATCGACTTCGCCGAAGACATCCCCGAAAACTCTACCTCGTAGCAAAATCATAGAAATCGGTTATAGCAAATCAATTGCGTGAAAGTAGCAAAAAAATATGAATACTTAGCAAAAAAGATATTCTAAAGCAGCAAAACACTAGTAGCAACGATAGATAAAATTAGCAACACCGGTCAACTAAAGTAGCAAACACTCTAAACTGTGATCGCAACGCCGGACACCATATGTAGCATTGCTTTCACAGGGGCCATGTTCCAGGGCGCGTGGCGGTGGAGGCCAGGCTCCGACGGCCTGGTCCGGCCATGGCGGCCGTGCGGCGGCGCCACAGCATAGGCCATGACGGAGGCCATACAGGGCAGCGACACAGCGGCTGGGGGAAGGGGGGGCACTGGGCGCTAGACGAAGCGGCAGATGAGGCATGGCGGAGCTCGGCGCGGGACGGACGAGGGCACAACGGCACCGACCCGTCGTCCTTTCGGCAGTCGGCCAGAGCAGCGGCCGCTGTCGGTGCAGGTGGCGTCCAGCGCGGAGGAGATGGAAGCGGTCGGTGCAGATAGCGGAGGACAGAGCAGATGGAGCATGGCAGCACCGGCCGGAGGTGAGCGCCGACGCTGTCCAAGGAAGCTTGGCCATGGAGATCGACAAATCAAGAGAAGGGAGCAGAGTCACGCGTTCAGGGAGAGGATAAGAGAGAGAGAGGTGGGGCCAGCGGGCGCATCGCGCGAGGCAGGGTCCACGGCACGCACGCGCGAGCGCAGGCAGGGGGATGGATCGAGCGAAATCCCCCGGGGGAGTAATAGCGTTTTCCTTTCCGGAGCCTTCGATGCTCGCTTAGGGGGTCGCTCGACCGTTGGGTTCGACTGCGCAACGGCAAATTTTTAATAAGGTACTCCAAACTTAAATAATTGTAATAGACCTAACTATACACCCGCAACTACACCTCCAAGCCGCCGGTCCCTGCCTCCTCGGTTGGCCGCTCCGGTGGAGGGGGCGGGGATCCCGGTTCTTCAAAATCAGTCTGTAGTTAGGGTTGGTCTAGTGCTTTCTTAGAAAAGCTTAAATGTCACGAAAAAATAGAGCATCAACTTTATAAAGTCAAGTTACATTTTGATCATGTATAGTATAATCGTACATTTTCAACCTTATCTGAGTTGATAAAGTAGGAATTCATACATAGTTCATTATTTTCTATTAAAGTACTCATAACACACGTTTGGAAAAGCTCGTTATACCCTACTTTAATTATAGCCTTATTTGTGGACGCAGTGAGTATACCCGTAGATTGTGTAGTAAGTTCAATAGTATATTATAGCATTAGAATATGAGTAAGAGCATCTCTAGTGGCTTGTCTATATGACCGTCTAAAGCGATTTGAACGACCCTAAATAAAAAAAAAACTTTCTAGTGGCTAGTCTAAACGGACGTCTAAATTTATACCTCCTCCCAAACCTGCTACCCATCGTCCATATATGGACGACGGTGCCACGGCCGTCCAAAGCAACTTCTCGACCCGGGAGCTTACTCCCCCGTCCATCCGGAGAAGTTGGAGACGTAGGATGCGGGCGGCACTCGCGCGAGGTCGTCGTCCCTCTGCTCGCCGGCTCCATGTACTCTACAGTGTAGCCGGACGCGGTCTCATCTAGTCCTGTTGGGGACAGGATCGGGCGTGGAGGGGGGCATGGGGTCGCGTTAGGCGTCGGGCCTAGCGGCAGACAGGGAAGAGAATGGGAATGGGCATGGCGGCAGTAGAGAGGAGCAGCGGAAGGGGCATGGTGGAGGGCTGCAGCTACTCCGATGGTTTTGAAGAGAGAAGGCCTGTCTAGTACTGAACTTGTTGCTGCTTGTGCATCGATACATAATATAGAGATAGGGTGCTGAACATAGCTTGTATCGCTCCATAATATACAAATATTTGCTTGTATTGATAATCATGTTGTCTTGTTTGCTACTGAATATTGTTTCTAAATTTTAAAGGTAGTTATAAAAAAATCACTAAAATATTGGAGAGAGAGGATGTAGACGTCCTATATATACATGTTCCACTAAAAACTAAGATGCTCTAGGATAGACTGTCTATATATACACGTTTCACTGAAAAGCTTTAAAGGTAGTTATTCTCTCTCCTTTTAGACGGTCGTCTATACAGACATATAGACGTCTAGATTTAGACGTTCCACTAGAGATGCTCTAACTACATTATATAACATGGGAATAAATTTTCTTTCTGATAACTACTTTTGACCAAAAAAAAGAGTGAGAGTAACTTCGGATAGAGAATGGGAGTAACTGATCCAGCATTGCAGCATGTCACACAAATTCATTTCCTTTTGGCCTTGATGTACAAACCTGTCAATGTTCTTTTTCTTTAGTGCAGTGCGGTTCGCGGGTTGCCGCCATGCATTGATGACTCGAGGTTCCATATGTACTTGTTGGTAGAGAGTACAGAAGCAATTACATCGCTACATAATTAATTGGCGCTTTGCAGCTAATCGTTGGACTCAATAGGATACGAAAATGAGCTGTCTTTTGAAGTTGGGCCGAGAAAAACATGAAAACGATTTGATTTGAATCGCCTTAACTGCCACATGAACATTTATATCAAGACGTACTGAGTATATGGAGTACTACATATTTGTGTGCTTTATGGTTTCTGCCGTATGTCACGAATTGCCACATGAACAAATTAGAACCAACGTGCTTCATTTCAAGCCACTAGTGACTAGCCCACTAGCATGGCGATCCAGAGGTCAATTCGTAGCGTACGCGAAGCTCCATCTTCGGGGTCACAGGCAATGCTGACGATGGGAGATGATCCTAGTTATTGTAATCTTCCTGGGGTCCATCCTCCAGGTACTCCTCTTCATAGTCTGGCCACGGGAATAGCCAGGGACAAAGTCATGAGTACTCTTTAAGTACTCGCAAACTAATACTAACAAGTGAAAGGGGTTTTTTATAATAGGACACTAGGCTCTAAGATTGTTTTGCAAAAGCCAGATTTATCTCTACTAAGTTTAGAAGCAACGAATGCTAGTTGAAGTTTTATAACACCTAAGTGGGAACTTGTATCTCCTGCCACAACCCTGTTGTGGTCAAGTCAAGGTCTCATTTCATTTCACAAGTCATTTTGAAAAGTCTGACGGGGGAACAATATGGCCACTCCAACTGTCCATAACCCCGGACGCGGCTATTCGAATAGTTTGACACTCTGCAGAGATTGTACACTTTCACCATAACATTCGATACAGCCGTCAGGAACAAATCCTGAATTCACCATACTCAGTATGCGGATAATCAATCCTAACCTTTCAATTACATGACCTAGTATAAGCACCTCTCCTGTGAGTTTGGCCTCCCAACCATGACCAATTGTCATCTTGGTACTGCACAGGTGGACAATCTTCACAAGGTAGCCTCAGCTCAGACCTTGGCCGTGAGGGAACTAATACTAAGGTATATAAGTTTCCAGTCAAGCCCTACCCAATCTTCTGGTATTGTGGTTGTACGATAAAATTGGAATGGTATCGCATCCAGACAACCATCAGTTTTAAAAAGGGCTAAGGCTCATGTCTCAATATTTTCATCACCAAAATCATCAGGTGTTCGGAAACACATGTCCAAAATATTTCAATAGAATGATCCATCATTCTAAGGTTTTCATAACCATTTTTCCACCAAGTATTCCCATCTAAAGTTGATCAAGTTTTATGCTTAGCTCTAGCATCTACAAGTGGGTGTAAGCACTAATGAGGTGTGGTAAACAAGTGGAGTTTAACTAAGTTTAATCTTATGCCTTAGGATGACATCAAGATTATCTAGCTTAGGCCAAATTTTATGCTCTTTATGCAACCTTCAATTATCCTTCTAGTATCTACCATTTATTCCAGTAAACTCTAAGTAAGAGCTTTGATAAAGAAATAAAGTAATAGACTGGCAAATTAAACTAGGATTGGTTTATCAAGTGGATATGATCACATATGCTTGAGGCATATAGTGGTCATGGTAACAAGAAAGTATTAGCTTGTATAAGTATCAGTATAAGCTTGCATTAGTAGGGTATCTTGCAAGTGTTAGCTTGCACATTCAACTGGTAGTATTAGGCTTGCATCAGTGTCAGTATAAGCTTGCTAAGTTAATAGCTTGCAAGTATTGGCTTGCACATTCAACTGGTAGTATTAGGCTTGCGTCAGTATCAGTATAAGCTTGCTAAGTTAATAGCTTGCAAGTATTGGCTTGCATATTTAACTGGTAGTATTAGGCTTGCATCAGTATCAGTATAAGCTTGCTAAGTTAATAGCTTGCAAGTATTGGCTTGCGCATTCAACTGGTAGTATTAGGCTTGCATCAGTATCAGTATAAGCTTGCTAAGTTAATAGCTTGCAAGTATTGGCTTGCACATTCAACTGGTAGTATTAGGCTTGTCTTGTGCAGAGCAGTGGTTGAAGTTCTCCTCGGCTTCTTCTTCGTAGTATCCTCCTTCCTCCTCGTATCCTTGGTCGGTACTAGCGTCTATAAATAAATATGATGTACACAATCACCAACCAATACTTAACTACTTGCATTCATCACACAAAAGGGTCCTATAGATGATCTAGCATCATCACTAACATTACAAGATTAAAGCTTGGTTTAATTCCTTTTATTTTTAGAAAAGTAATTTCTACTCATTGAAAAACTATTTAAGATTTATATTCTCCAAACCAAACATGGGATCATGTTGACACATGTCATCACCACATATTTTAGTCCATGGGAATATGATTTAAAGTGGTGTCACAATTTAATAAGGTTTTACCCTTTTATTTTAATTACATAAAGTGACCAGAAATGCCTATGGGGCATTCTTTTATTACTTGAACATGATTTCTGTAAGTAAACCTATATATTTTTATATATTCTGAAAGGTATGGTTAAATGTGATTTTTGAGAGTTGGAATCAACTCAAAAGCTATTATGGTTTAAATTTGAAAAATGTTTGAATGCAGAAGAGCTTCTTTCTTGTTATTTTTACTATGGATAATCTATAGATCCAAATGACTTGAATCCAACGGGCTTGGATTCAGCACTTCCAGACCTTTCTAACAAAATCGGTTTCATTCAATTTGGTGCACTGAATCGACCTGGGTTGATTTTTGAAACTGGGTACAGAAGTGTGTTTGAAATAAAATGGAAAGGGTTAAATTCAAATAGCTGGGCTGCGCGGGAAATGATACTGGACCGGCCTGCTAAGCGCAGCGCTTCCGTGGGCTGTTTAAGTGGCTGTCCCCACGTGTCAATGTGACAGGGGGTGCGAAGCGGTACGGGGCAACGTGGTGCGTTCGATCTGGTTCTAATCCAACGGCTAAGAGTCATCGTCGATGTTGGGCAACGCCGGCGAGACTGAAACCTAGTGTGGCCAGTGGGGGTCATTGGGGGCTCACCGGGGCTCAGGCGAGGGTCTGCGAGGCGGGCGAACGACGAAGTCGACGACGGCGAACTCAGGGGTGGTCGCGGCAGCTCCTGGGGTGGACGAAATCGACGGCGCCCTTCTCCTCCAGAGGCGGCCTGCTCTGGCGCAATTCCAGCGATGCGCTGCTCGCCTTGCTCCTGGACTGAGGTGGGATGGTTCTGGGTGAGAGAGGAGTGGAATGGTGTGAAGAATTCGAGCAGGGAAGGCCTCTATTTATAGTCGCGACGGTGAGACCGAACGGCATGGGCAGGCGACGGTGGTGACACGGCTACGGGCTGCTAGAGGCATGGCCGGTGGTGGCGATCGCTTGGTGGTCTCCTGGCGATGTTCTACGGCTTTAATGCGCGCGTAGGGACGGTGCGGTTTGGTCTGGAACACGCGACGCTCTGCGCGGCAGAGGCGGCGTCTTCGACGGCGAGCGGTGGCTGTGAGGCATGGGGCGGCGAACGGGGATGTCTGGCGGTCTCCTGGGACGGTGGTGATCGTGTATGCATGCGGCGAGGGCGGCGCGCCGTCTATGGGCTTCGGTCGAGCGTGGCGCTCTGGCGCATGCTCGGCATGGTTGACAGAGGCACGGACGCGGCATTCCTGGGTGCTCTGGTCGGTGTCTTCGAGGCAGGGCTGGTCGAGAGGGGGCGGTGAGGCATGGGTGATCTCCTAGACAAGGTTGGCACGGCTAGTTCTTCCTCTAGCCTGCTGTCCACACTGGGGTGACATGGGTGCTCTCGGGCTGTTCACCATTGATGATATTGGCAAGCTCACAGTGGGGCTAGTGCTTGGTTTAGTTAGCTAGATGATCTACTGAGGTTGCTGTGAGCTAGAGAGAGAACAAGTTAGGAAAGAATCACTGCTCACAATAGTGTTTGGATTTTGTTTGATTTGTGTCTGCCATGTGTTTGATGAAATGGCCGCAAGAATTCAAGTTTTGAATTTTGAAAAGATTTTTGGTGGATGTGCTAGGTTGGTGCTGGTGAGTCTGCAGATGCTTGGGTTTTGAAAGTTGAGCTTGTTTGAGTGGTTTTTGAAAAAGTGGGATCTTTTCATATGATAAAGATTCAATTTTGAATTGCCATTTAAACTATGCATTTGAAAGTTTCTAGATGATCACAAAGTGGGCCTTGATACTTTGTTATGAGTACAATCAAGAGGTGCAAAGATCCAGAAAAGTTTCTGTTAGGTTCTGAAAGTTTGAGACAGCCAAAGTAGGCATGGAAGTTAAATTGGTCAAAATGACCATTCACTCATGTAGCTTTGTTTTGATTTATTTGTCTTTGGGAAAAGTTTGGGAAATGTTTAGATGATGTTTATTTCATCTAAGAAACATTTTACAAACAAAGAAACACACAAACAAGGTGGTACAAAAGAATTCAAAATGAAATGCATACTCACATGCATGCTTCCATAATTTTATTTAGAAAAGTTTTTGTTAACCCTAATTTTGATGATTAGAGTTTGATGATTCAAGTTTAGTATTTTTGGGATGTTACACTAGGAAAGCGCCAGCGGCAGTCCGATGTAACCGTCTCCCGTTCACAGAATCATGGATCTTTTCTTAATATGGTTTCAATTAAAATTTTAAAAACTGCTCCACCTTTTCAAATAAAGAGAGTACTTGTTTTGTCAGGACTAATAATTACTTATAAGTATATGACTATATGTGTCCTATACTCCAATGCGATGTAAACTGATGCTACTCACTTGTGGTTTGTGATTTTCTATCGCAGTATTAGATTCATAGTTTGATAGTATTCACTTGTGGTTATGATTATCTACCGCAGTATTAGATTCATATTCGACAATACTCACTTGTGGTTATGATTTTCTATTGCATATATTACATGAAATAAATAGTTGTCGATTAAAGACTCGTCCTTGTGTAACAAAATACCCTTTAACTTTGAAACGGATGGAGTAGATCACACGATTATTTAATAAAAAAATGAGAAAAAAAAACGTATGAACTAACATGGTGAGCGGCACATTTGTGTGACTAGACTTATTTATAAAGATACTATATAGAGTTATTTTACCTCTCTTGCAAACTATAGTATTGCATCTTCAACATCTTAGTAGCAATATTTATAGTTATATGTATTTGTTCCGTGTATCTGTATGCTAATTTCATACATACCATCGAACACTAGTAGCTTATGAGTGACAGTGTCCATTAGCAAAATGATAGCTCGTGTAGATGTCAGAACGGAGGGGGAGAAAAGGAGCAAGGGGAGAGAGGATGGGAGAAGATAAGATGTTGGAAAACCACCACCCACTGGAGAGAAGGAAGTAAAAAAGCGCTTCCCCCGTAGCCACCCTTGCCTGTGTCTACCTCATTGCCCTGCCCTTAGAGCTTCATTGGTCCTCCACAACCTCTGTCTTCCCTCTAAACTTTGTGACTCCTTGTTCGCCTCTCGTGCCAGTGCACCCGCACCCCTAGATTTCTTGCTCCCCGAAGGCTCTCTCTAGGTTGTTCATCGCCTAACGAGTCACAACGACCTAGCTTCGGCAAGGTGGGTGAAGGGTTTCGCGGCATAGTAAATCAAAATTTTCTACGGATGCGAACAGAGGGGAAGCCAAGATCTAATCTAGGAGATGCAAACAACGAGAGAGATTGGATTAGATCTTCATACCCTTGAAGATTCACACAGCGGAACGTTCGACGGAACGTGGGTGATGTAGTCGTACTCACTTCTCCTCCTCGCGATCCGATCCGATCTAGCACCACAAGTGGCGGTGCCTCCGTGAGATGCACACGTGCAGCACCTCGACGTCTCCTCCTTCCTCGGACCAGCAAGTATGGTAGAGAGACGGATTGGATCTACAACACGACGGCGTGGTGTATATGGTGGAGAATTTCTGCAGCAGGGCTTCGCCTACAAACAGTCGGGAGGGAGAGAGGAAGGGCAGCAGGGCGGCTAGGGTTAGAGGGGAAGGTGTGAGGGGTGGTGCGCCCCCAGCCCTCTTTATATAGAGGGGTGGGGCGCAGCCCTAGCCCCTCCCCCAAGCCCAAACCGGCGTCCCCAAAGGAGGAGGAGTGGGGGGCAAGGAAACCCCGCCTTCTAGAAGCTCTATCTAGGGTTTAAACCCTCTTTGGCCGGCTGGGCCCTATGGGGCCTTGTGCCCCTGGCCCAATGCGGCCAGGGCACTCCCTCATAGGCACATGCCCCCTCCCGGAAGGTGGGGCCACGTTGGTCCCCTTCCGGAAGGTTCTAGAGGCTTCCGGTATAATACCGATTAACCCAGAACAATTCCGAACTCCAAAAACTGCACTACCTTATATGAATCTTATTCTCCGGACCACTCCGGAACCTCTCGTGATGTCCCGGATCCCATCCGAGACTCCGAACAAAAACTCATAAACCAATTATCCAATCTATCCTAGCGTCGAGACACGTTAAGTGTGTGACCCTGCGGGTTCGAGAATATGCAGACATGATCTTCTATCAATAATCAACAGCGGGCTCTGGAAACCCATATTGACTCCCACACATTCATCGATGATCATATCGGATGAACCATGATGCCAGGATTCAATCAATCCCATATATATATTCCCTTCGTCTCGCGATATTTTACTTGCCCGAGATTTGATCGTCGGTACCATCATACCTAGTTCAATCTCGTTCACAGCAAGTACTTTACTCGTTCCGTAATCCGATATCACTTTGTGATTAACTCCTTAACCACATGCTTGCAAGCGGTGTTGATATCGATTACCGAGTGGGCCCGAAGTATATCTCTCCTACTTGGGAGGGACAAATCCCATCTCGATACATACAACCCAACAGATACTTTCCGATCACCTGAGAGACACCTTTATGATCACCCTCTCATAGGATGACGTTTGATGACCTCAAAGCTTTCTTCCGATACCAGGGAGTTGTATTATCTCATGGTCTAAGGAATACAATATTTGACATAAGAAAAGCTTCGCAAAAACAAACACGATGACACGATCTAATTGCTTCGCTTAGTTTGGGTTTGTCCATCATATCATTTTCCCAATAATATGATCTTATTATTAATAGACAACTCATGTCCATGGTTAGGAAACCTTAACCATCATTAATCAATGAGCTAGTCCATAGAGGCGTACTAGGGACACGGTGTTGTTCACAAACCACACAAGTATTAAAGTTTCCGCTTAATACAATTCTAGCATGGAATATAAACATTATCATGAACAAGAATTATAATAATAACATCTTTATTATTGCCTCTAGGGCATAATTCCAACAGTGGGAAGGGTAGTGGGCGGCAAGGCTACAATTCTAATGAGCTAGGTGGAGCGTAGGTGGTGGTGGAGGGGTGAGATGAGAGATGTAGAAGGAAGAAGAAAATGTAGGTGGAGGGGATAAGGCGGCTAGGGCCCACATAGGTGAGTGTGTCTCGCGTCGAGCATGGACGCGGCTTCTCATAGTAAGAGTATCACACTCCCTCCATTCACAGTTAGATTGCATTTTCTCTTTATTCGAAGTCAAATATTTAAGTTTGACCAAATATTTAGCAAAAAAAAGTATCTACGATATAAAGCTTATAGCATTGGAATCCTCATAAGTTATATTTTCATAATATATGCATTTGAAATGATGAATGTTGATACATTTTCTTATATTCTTGGTGAAAGTTGAGAAATTTTGACTCTACAAAATCCTAGAACGCAAAGTAATAAGAAATAGAGGGAGACCATGTTGATAAAAGTTGATGTCGTACAATAATAAGTTCATGATATGATACCATATCATAGCACATAAAAGTAAAAAATTTAATTGCAAAATACATCTTGTACATAAATTTGTATCGAGATACTATAGGTAAATAAGATAGTGTTACTATCAAAGGTGACATTATTCTTTGACATGCTCTACGGTGTGGAGATTTTCTTATTATTTTTTATGAATATGCTTTATATAAAATTATGAATTATAGTTTTACGGTAAATGAAATTATATAAGTTTTACTTGGAGAGCATTTTAATATAGTAATCACTAATGTTACAAACGTTTGAATGCACACATTGTTTTCCATGGTCTCTTTCTCCATCTGCCTCTTGGTTAAATGTATTGCCATTACATTATTAAATCAGTGTAATTGCATTAAGTGTCATCAATTTCTCTGCATCACTCTCGTCACAACTTATAGGTTCTTATCGTGCACATGTTATCGTATCAAGTTGCATTGTTGGCACAACCATATTTTGTATTATAGTATATCTAACGTGATAAGCTGGGCTCCCCCATTTCAAAAAAGAAATAATCTGACGAGCTTCAAACATTTTTTCTGAACACTTTATTTCTTAAAAGGTTTAAGGATTACACATGACCGCCTACATCAGCCTCCGGCGAGCTCCAGGACCGGTACTATCGCTACCGTGAGCGGTATACTACCACCCCTAGGACCGGTACTATCGCTACCGTGAGCGGTATACTACCACCCCTACTACCGCTGCCACTATCGGTCTGGACCCCCTCGGGTTATGGCAAACGGTACTTGCAATGGTACCGACGTCGGTACTACCATCGCCTCCTCGAGTGTGACTCCCGGAGGATGACCTGTGTGGTACTACCACTAGCCCTAGAGGTACTACCGTCGCGTGCACTGCCTATGTGCATATAATTGTGTTTGATGTCCTACAATATTTCCTACATTTATCCTTTTTTACCTACCTCTTTCTGTTGCACTATAAATAACTCTTATGGCTCAGCTCTGTTCCGTAGGCATAGAAGATAAGATAAGAACCCTAGATTGGATTTCTTATTGTGTCTCAACTCCCTCCTAAGAGAGTCTTTATCTACAAGACATCTATAGGTTTCAATCTTTGAGTGATGGTGAACTAGGTTGTCAAAGACCTCTCCAAGGTGTTCATCCCTCTCCGACTTGGATCGAGCGAACGCCTTGCCCAATCTTTCCTTCACGAGGAATTCGATTGGAGCGGTGGCCACCGACGAGAGCAATTGACCTTTACCGTGTTGTGTTTATGTATAGTTCATCATATTCTTCGCGTAGTGTGTTTTCGTTACCGCTAACTCTCCCTTTTCACACGTCATTCCCACGATTTCCGCCACTACTCCATAAAGATTGGGCCAACCATAGAGGCTAGCCCTTAACAATATTATTTAGCCTAAGTGAATGGAGGCTTGTTTCTAACAGAAGACGGATTGGGTTTTACAGTTCATGATATATATCATAGTAGTAAAATTCAACGTACTGTCAAAATTTACGTTTTGGAGAATGAATCCAACGTGTCATTTTCCTTAAGACCACAAGTAGTAACTCTCTCTATGGTCTCACTCACCCTATGAATTTGCACGGAGGTTTCGGCCTGGGAGGGCAGCATCTCTAGCTAACGTAACCCCATCGATCGGCGTCAGAAACTCAGGGTGATCTCCGCAACGTCGCTGAGTTCCCGTACGACGGTACGAGGACAAGGACTCGGCTGACTCCTTGGATTCATTGCATCTCTGCCGACTGCCGGCCATCACCGGAGCGGTACGTACGTCGCGACAGCTCTGTCTCGCGTCGGTTTAATGGCCCTAGCCCGGCCGTGCATATCCACAACACCACAGGCCAACGCTACACTCCACTGAATCGCTGGTCGAGAGCTCATCCAGCCGGAGGGCTCTACGTCTCATCGCGAGCTGGAACAAGAATAATCACCGCAGTGGAACTAACATCGCTGGATCAAGTCAACCTCATCCTCATGGCATGTCGCTGGCCGATCTATCGATGAACGCGCGGGCGCGAGATGGTCAGCCGAGGAGCGCGCGCGACGCATGTGGGCGGCTTGGGTCACCTCAGCGGACTCACTCAACGATCGGCGTCTCACCGGTACACCATTAAGGAGCGACAGGTGCGCCCCTATGCTGATATATATAGTGCTAGACGAAATGCTGGATCGCCCCACGTGCTCCGGCGGCAGCAGGTAGAACATCACATTGACCTTTGTCCCGGCCGGGGCTCCGGCCGAGTTGATAGATACATAGGGTCCAGATGCTTGAAGAATTTTGGTGTGTTTGGCCTTGTACGTGCTGTCTTCCTGATAGCTCCAAGGTACTTACTATAGGTATTAATCGGTCTATAATCGGTCGCGTATAGATGGGCCCGATAAATGCAAGTGCTTGCAGGCAAAGAGCCAGTAGGTGGAACTAGAGTGCTCGCAATTGCTCGCCAAATACTCGTGCTTAACTACAGATCAAAAGGCTAGACGTTCTTAGCATCACGCTCAGCATCATCTCCTATCTCGTCCGGCACCCGTATAGGGTAGAAATGAGGGCTGTGAAATAACTCTCTCGATAGCCTTTCGACCCGCTATATTAATATAGCCACGACCGGATACAACAGTTCGAACAATCGAAAATGCTGGGGCAACAGCTAAAACAAGCCCAAGAGAAAACAAAAAGGAAAAAAACGGCGAATCGACGAAGCTAGGAAGACCCGCCACCGCTGCGCTCTCCGGATTTGTCCCACCGCGCTCCTAGCACCCCGAAGCGCCCAACACCAAAACAACACCTTCACGGAGGGAAGCGTCGTCAACACGTCGCTACTGACCGAACCAGAGCACTGGACCTAGGGTTTCCCCCGGCACTCGGATTAAAGTGGAGTGGGGATATCCGCGACGCCCTCCAAGAAGGAATGGCACCACCCGAAGCGGCACCGCGGCGGAGTCGGCACCGACAAGGATTTCTCCCTAACCCCATCCACAAAACAATCCCGGGCGATTCAGAGCACCACCACCAGCCTCACCGCCCACCAACACGCGCCACCACGATCTGGGTTCACCATCGACATTGTCTCATCGTGCACATCAGCAAACAGCCGGCGAGATGGAGGCAACCACAGTGCGCAGGTTAGGGGCGTCAGCACTGCCGCCCCACGGGAGGAGCCCACCTCCACCACCTAAAGGTGGTCATTGACTGGAAAAGGTAGCAGGGGCACACCAGGCCCGACCGAGCCCGGCTGGGCCCATATGGGCCTGTAAATCCCTTGCCGCCTTGCTGCAACGGGCAAACTGCTGCACCGCCGTCCCCAACCTCAGCACCGCTGCCACTACCATCTCCGGGAGGCGTCTCCACCGCGGATGCACATGCCCGCCGAAGCCCAGATCAGGCCTGATGGCCCTAATCTGGGCTAGGAAGGCACCATCCACGCCATTGGCGTCGTCGCTTCAACGCCTTGCCAAGATCGTCGGCGGCGTCGACCAGAGGCACTCGGAGGAGCCCGAGCCGCCTAACATGGTTATACCCCACGGGTACATGATCTCAGCATACCTGGTCCAGCCCAAGGAAGGCCCATGGCAAATATACGCCGGCCCATGAAGACTTTCGGGTGGCCAAGGCCCATGACGCCTTCGGATCCTTGGAGAGCAAGACTAGGGTAGATAGGAAATTCAAAGGGGTAAAACCCTAGAACTTGTAACCGACTAGGTCTATGCCCGGGACCTGCCTAAGCCTATATAAAGGCCAGGAGGGCACGACCTAGATCTCCTCCTCATACTTTCGTATACACACCTCCACGCCAGATTGCATCTGCGCACCCCTGTAACTTTCGGTTCCGCCGTAATCAAGAGCAGACAAGAAGGAGTAGGGTTTTCCCTCCGGGGGCCTGAACCTGGGTAAACCTTGTGTCCCCATGTTGCTTGTTTGCTAACCGTTCCACGATCTCCAGCATCCCCATCTTCTCCAAAACCCAAGTCCATAACAATAGGCATTGATGAGATCAAACCTCGTCAATTGGCGCCGTCTGTGGGAACTGGGGACGCTGATTGTGCGATCGTGACGGTCCCAACCCGATCGATCTATAACTCTGCGGCGACGGAGAGTCACCTCCTCTTCGGCACCTTCGACTTCACCGCCCACTCACCGACCACCATGAAGGACTTCGAGCCTGTAGGCGACGGACTCGAGATCCTGTTCAGGAGCTTCTGCTTCCAGGTGGGGCAAACTGGAACTCTCCGCCTCCCTGAGCGGGTGCCCCTACCATCAATCAGGCCCGCTTCATGGACCCCACACCCTGTGCTACGCACAACATCATCAACAGATGATTCCTACGACAGCAGGAGCTGCAACTCCGATCTGTGCGATCCGCCATCGGATGAAGGGACCTACGGTTCCGGATTTGAAAGCTGCGGCAGCAGCAGACCAATCTATGAACGCTACCAATGCGCCATAGTCATCCAGAGCGACGTGGACCAGCAGGCGCCCAACCCGCCAGATCGAAGCGGCGGGAACAGAAGAAGCCAGTTCCCCCCCCCCCCCCGCCCGAAGGGGACAACAAAGGCCATGTCATCTGCCTTAGCAAAGAAGGATGGGCCCAGGCACGCAAAGCCATGGCGGGCAACATAGTCCTGCCTGCAGACTCCTCCCGGGATCTGCTGATGGCCTACCATCTGCTCCTGATCGAGGAGCACAAGAAGCAGGTCAAGATGCAGGAGGTGCTTGACAAACGCAAGCAAGCAGCCTCAGAGTCCAGCGTGCGACGAGCCGCGCTCTCCGCCATGGGCATCGGCTCCAGCTCGAACGACAACCAAGGCAACAAGCACCGCTCTCGGATGGAGAACATGGATCCCAAGGAGCGCCGTGAGGTGACCCGAACCCTCCACACATCCTTCATGGAGATGGACGCCGACGGCAACGTCATCCCAACCCGATCATGGCAGCCACTGCGTACCTCGCGGCCCACCCACCACCGGAGGGGGACCCGAAAAGAGCCATGCGCAAGTCCGCACTTACCGGACTCGGACTCGTCGGAGCCGCGCTCCACCAGGAAGCTCCTACGGAGCCAAAAAAGAAAGCTCCGGTCAGGTTCGACCGCAGCCCCACCCCTTCATCCGAAGAAGAGGACCACGACCTTCCTCGAAGGAACAAGAGTTCGCGTCACCGCAACCGCGATTACGATGCCAGGGACGCGCTCACACAGCGCAAAATCGACAAAGCGCGAGCCAAGCGCGCATGCTCGTCTGAATCCGAGATGGACGAAGACGAAGGAGAACTCTGCAGATCCCGATGCTTCAGCAGATCTGTTCGACGAACAAAGATGCCGCGCAATTTCAAGCTTCCTTCGGATACTCCGAAGTTCGACGGCACACAAGACCCAAAGGCATGGCTCAGCGACCACCTGTCATCCGTCAAATTGCACGGCGGAAACAAGGAAACCGCCATGCAATGCCTTCAGCTGCAGCTGACAGGAGCGGCCCGGATCTGGCTCAGCAGCCTATCTTCAGGGTCTATCCGAAGTTGGGATGAGCTAGCTTACAGCTTCATCCGAAACTTCAAGGGCACCAGCAAGAGGCCCGCCTCAATCGAAGAGTTGCGGGCATGCACTCAACGAACGGGCGAATCCATTCGCTCGTACATACTACGCTGGTCCAACACCAAGAACTCCGCAGCGCACATCTCCGAAGAGAGGGCCATCGACGCCTTCAGGGACGGCGTCAAGTGCCAAGACTTCAAGGAGGAACTCGGGCGTGTCAAGCCCAAAACACTAGACCACCTCATGGACATCGCCAACAGGTGGGCTAACGGCGAAGATTCCATCCACCGAGCACAATCGGAAGAAGAGGATGACTACGGCCGATGACGAGAGCGCCGTAGCAAAAGAAGATCGCACATCTACGACGATCATGATGGACCCGACATGGTCGCGGCCGGCTACGCCGATCGCCGCAACGACGCCAACCGCAACAGCTGAGGATACCGCGGAGGAAACTTCCGCGACGGAGGACGCCCAGCACAGTCGTGGCAGCGCCGCGACCGCGATAACGGACCCTCAGTATACGAAAAACTTTCGGGTCCATGCACCATCCACTTCTACATCGACAAGCAGGATGGCAAGAAGAAGGCAAGCCACATGCTCAAGGACTACCGCGAGTTCCAGAAACTCAGCAAAAGCATGGTCCACATGAGGCAGCAAGCTCCACTTCCTGGATTCGGGAACGCACCCGCGCCAGGTGAGATAGCGCATGGAGCTCCTCCACCGCCACCTGTAGGAGGCCCGAACCAACCAGTCGCACCAGCACAGAACAACACTGGGAACGGGTATCCCCCGCCGAAAGGAGCACTGATGATCCAGAAGGGGCGCCCCATGAATAGTGTGCAGAAGAAAATCACCCGACAGATCAACCTGGCCGTGGCAACTCCACCCGCCATCCCTGAGTACCTCAGCGGATCGGAGTCCTGCATCACGTTCAGTCGTTCGGATCACCCTTGCCAGATCCCTCGCCCAGGTCATGCTGCCCTGGTGCTGGAGGCGCAGATCGGAGGTTTGGGGGATGAGCCGCGTCTTCATGGACGGCGGCAGCGGCATCAACCTGATGTTCGCAAGTACTCTAGCAGCAATACGGATCCCGCAGTGCAGCCTGGAACAGTCAGACACAACGTTCCACGGCATTGTCCCAGAAAAGGGCATATTTCCCCTGGGCAAAATATGGCTCGACGTCATCTTCGGCAAGCCGGAAAACTTCCGACTCGAGCGACTCGAATTCGAAGTGGAGGACTGGCCATCACAATACCACGCCATCCTCGGGCGTGTAGCATTCGCAAAGTTCTTGGCTGTCCCACACTACGCATACCTGCTACTCAAGATGCCAGGACCAAAGGGCGTCATCACAATCCACGGGAGCTTCACCCGATCGGACCAATGCAACAGGGATCTCAACAGAATCTCCCAATCATTCGGCATGCAGGAGGAGCTCGTAAGGCTTCGCGAGGTGACGGACAATGGGGCACCCCCAGTCGCACGACAAAACACACCTGACATGTCTTTCGACTCCACCGTCAACACAAAGAAGGTGCAGGTCCATCCGACGGATGCCTCCAAGACGGCGCTGATCGCCAACGACCTCAGCCCCGCATAGGAAAGCGCGCTCGTCGAATTCCTCCGTGAGGGCTGGGAAATCTTCGCCTGGTGTCCTGCTGACATGCCAGGAGTTCCTAGGGAATTCGCCGAGCACGCACTCAACGTCTTTCCAGACACCAAGCCCGTCAAGCAGTCCATCCGGAGACTGTCCGAGCCACGGGCCGAAGCCATCGGGAAGGAAATAAACAGGCTACTCGCCGCAGACTTCATCATGGAGATCAAGGAAAGCGAGTGGCTCGCAAATACAGTGATGGTTCCCAAGAAAGACACAGATATCCTGCGGATGTGCGTGGACTTCACGTCACTGAACAAGCACTGCCCAAAGGACCACTTCCCTCTTCCTCGGATCGACCAGATCATCGATTCGACCGCAGGATGTGAGAAACTCTCCTTCCTCGACGCCTACTCAGGCTACAACCAGATTCGACTCAAGGTCGAAGATCAAGAGAAAACAGCATTTATTACACCGTTCGGAGTGTTCTGCTACAACACAATGCCCTTCGGGCTAAAAAACGCAGGTGCCACGTACCAGCGATGCATGCAGGCATGCCTCAAGGACCAGATCGGTCGCAACGTCCAAGTCTATGTCGACGACATAGTCATCAAAACCAGGGAGGCAAGAACGCTTATCGACGATCTCCGCGAGACGTTCGATAACCTTGATCGCTACAGGATTAGGCTCAGCCCCGAAAAGTGCGCCTTCGGCGTCCCATCGGTCCAGCTACTTGGGTACTTCATCTCTCAGCGAGGGATCAAGGCGAACCCGAAGAAAATCAAGGCCATCATGGCAATGGAGAAGTCGAAAAACCTCAAGGGTGTCCAGCAGCTCGCTGGACGAATAGTGGCGTTGAGCAGATTCATCAGCCGCATGGGCGAGAAGGCCCTGCCATTCTACCAGCTGCTAAGCAAGGCAGATAAGTTCGAATGGACGCCCAAAGCCGACGATGCGTTCGAAAGCCTCAAACGGCTACTCTCCACCTCGCCCGTTTTGGCCACGCCAAAGGAGCGCGAGCCTCTGCTGCTGTACATAGCAGCCACACACCAGGTGGTCAGCACCGTGCTAGTGGTCGAACGACCCGAAGAAGGCAAGACCCATGGGGTCCAACACCCAATCTACTACCTCAGCGAGGTACTGACGCCAACAAAACAGAGGTACCCTCCCTACTAGAAACTTGCCTACGGCGTGTTCATGACGGCTCGACGGCTGAGCCATTACTTCCAGGAGCACCAGGTGATGGTCGTCAACGAAGCACCCCTGAACAGCATCCTGAATAACCCAGAGCCCACAGGACGCGTGGCCCTGTGGGGCATCGAGCTGTCACCCCTGGACATCATCTACGAGAAGCAACTCGCAATCAAATCTCAAGTCCTCCTGGACTTCCTTGTACATTGGATGGAGCTGCAGCTGCCAGACACCCCAGACATGTCGCAGTCATGGACGATGCACTTCGACGGCTCCAAGCGTGAAGCTGGAGCAGGAGCCGGGGTCATACCGACCTCCCCGCAAGGCGACCAGATGAAGTACGTCCTCCGGATGAAATTCCGAGCTTCCAACAACGAGGCCGAATACGAAGCCCTCATTCACGGCATGAGGATGGCAAAGATCTGCGGCGACTCCAACCACGTCGTCCAGCAGACGATGAACGAGTGCGACGCACACGCCGAAAACATGATCGCGTACCGCGCACTCTACAACGCACTCGAAGGAGAATTTGACGGCTGCGAGCTTCGGCACATTGGAAGAGAAAGCAATGAGGAAGCCGACAGACTCACCTACATCGGCTCCACCTGCACAAAGGTGCCACCAGGTGTGTTCCTCAAACAGATCTGCGTGCCATCCATCAAGCGGAAATTCCCCAAGGGATCACCCGAAGAAGCAGAACACTCGGGGGCTACGATGCCCGAAGGACACGAAGGACCCGAGAAACTGGACACAGAGGTCGCTATGGTCAACCTGATGCAGGTCATGGCAGTCGAAGAAACTTGGACGTGACCGTACCTCCAGTTCTTGATAAACGGAGAACTGCCTGACAGCCCGACGGATGCCTTGCGCATATCTCGTCGGTCAAAAGCCTTCACCATCATCAATGGCGAGCTGTACAAGCGCAGTATTACAGGTGTACTACAAAGGTGCGTCACCATCGGTGACGGGAAAACCATCCTCCAAGACATCCACGAGGGCATCTGTGGCCATCACGCAGGCAGCCGCTCCCTTGTCGCCAAAGCTCTACGAGCTGGATTCTACTGGCCAACGGCCATGAGCGATGCAAAGGACATCGTCCAAAGATGCAACGGGTGCCAAAGGTTCTCCGACAAACCGCACGCACCCGGGACAGAGCTCAGACCCATACCTATAGCCTAGCCCTTTGCTCAATGGGGCCTCGACATGATCGGCAAACTGCCAAAGTCCTCGAAAGGGGGGCAATTTTACCTCCTGGTCGCAGTCGATAAATTCACCAAGTGGGTCGAAGCCATGCCGGTTACCAACCAAAAGGGCAAGACCGCCGTCAAGTTCTTCGAATCCATTGTCTACAGGTTCGGCGCACCGCACAACATCATCACATACAATGGATCGAACTTCATCTCCAAAGAATTCCAAGACTTCTGCGAAGGCCTAGGAATCAACATCACATACGCCTCATCAGTGGCTCACCCATAAACGAATGGGCAGGTCGAAAAGGCCAACGGCCTAATCGGCGCTGGCATCAAGAAGCGCCTCATGAGCCCACTCGAACGAAAGGCCGGAGCCTGGACGGAAGAGCTACCATCCGTCCTATGGAGTTTGCGCACTACGCCAAACAGCTCCACCGACTATACGCCGTTCTTCATGGTGCATGGAGCCGAAGCCGTACTACCAGCCGAAGTACGCCACTAGGCCCCCCGGGTCGTCGCTTACAGCGAAGCCGAATCCACGGCTGCACTCGAAGACACCGTCAACACACTCGACGAGGCAAGAGACGTAGCAGCAGCTCGATCAGTGGTGTACCAGCAAAGTCTCCGCGACTACCACAGCCGCCGGCTGCGCCCAAGGTCCTTCGTCGAAGGAGACCTCGTCTTGCGACTCAAGCAAGAGCGACCGAAGAAATTCGAGTCACCATGGGAAGGGTCCTACATCATCACCGAAGTCATCTCATGTGGCGCTTATCGCCTCAAGCACGTGGAGTCTGGAGTCGCATACTCCAACCCATGGAACATCGCACACTTGCGACGATTCTACCCCTAGCTACCTACCCCTTTACTTTCAATAAGGCTTTTCCGCCAAGGCTATTCAGCCGAACAATGTACTTCCTCCATTACGATATAAATAAAGCTAAGTGTCTCGCCCCAAAATTCCGTTCGCTATTTGCAACTTTACTTCATGCTACTAACGCACTCGGGGGCTCCCCCCCACCTCACGATTTCATCGACTGAGGATAACACGTGTACACCTGATTAGCTGACAACGTCAGGCTAATGAAAAGGACACGTACTCAAACAAAAGCACTGCATGCTCAAACAACAACCAAACCTTTATAACAAAGGGCACAACATGCCCAGTCGAAATATACAAATTTTACATCTATCTCTTTTACAGGTACTACCTATTATGAAGAATAACTTGAGCATGCTGCTCAAACAAATCTACGACCTGCTCGGCATACTCTCTTACAGCCGCATAATACGGACGCATATCCCACTCGCCACCATCCGGCCGAAGAGGTGGCCCAGCCGCCACAACAGACAGATCTACATCAGGACGATGCAGCCTAACAAGGGACAGCGCAGCCTTCACCCCTGCGACGAGCTGCTGCCTCACCAATTCCTGGACACGAGTCACGCTCCGAAATCTAGACAGAAGACCGGACAGGGTTGTTGGCACAGCATCCAGGGGAAACATCACATGCAGAATGGACGAGAGTGAAGTCTGCACTTGACGAAGCACCCGCGATACTTGGTGAACACGATCCTGCACCGTTGCCAGAGCCATGGCACGGTCGCGACTCATCCAGAAGAACCCGCCAGCTTCCATGTCCTGTTGAGTCAAACAATTGACCCGAACAGCAACACGCTCTTTCTCCTCCCTTGGAGCAAGGTTAGCACCTGCAATACTCGCACAAAAGTAAGAAGCAAGCCAAGCATACGCATCCGAAGAAATGAGCAGCAGCTCGAAAAAACGTACACTTAAGCTGCTCAGACAGTTGAAGCAATTCCGCCATCAAGTACTCCTCTCTGGCCGAACCGCGATCCGCCTTGGACTTCCAAACGTCGGCGTGGCCACGCACCCCAAGAAACTCCTTCTCGAGACTACGAACACGGTCTCGAAGGAAAGCAAGCTGCGATGAAACATCCAAGGATGGCCGCAGCCGCGCGGTAGGCGAGGCGTCAACGGGATCAGCACCCGAAGGACCCTAGAGCAGCAGAAAGGCAAAATACATGAACACTCAGACAGAGGACAACACATCTCAACAGAATTCATTAAGTGCATAAAAGGCCACTACATGGCACACGGATTTGATCATCAACATAATTACAACAAAAGAAAACTAAAGCTATCCTACAGCTAAAACACCTAAGATGCGACACCCTGAGTAGCCTCGGAGCCGGACTGCCTTGCCTTGGCTTCCCCCTGCTGCCGTAGTGCGTACTCGGCCAGCAGATCAATCAGCTTTGGCCCATATCGCTTACAGCGAGCAGAATAGGTAGCGAAGGCTACCTCGGATCCATTCGCAGTCGTCGGCATTCGGGAGGTGATCTGGGGAAGGTCCAGCTCCGCTCCAGCCGCCAAAGCCATCGCCAGCCCGACAGATGCGCCGATGCCCTTCTGCTTGCGCTTGTACGCCGCAGGCGCTTCGGCTGACAGTGCCTCCGCCAGGGCGTCAACATCATCAAGGGTCGCGCCCTTGGGGACAAGCTCCCTGTAGAAGCGGCCAAGGACCTCCTTGGCCTTGGCAAGTGAGCTGATGACGGTGCTGCAGCGATCTTCGACCGCTGCAGTAGCATCATCAAGAGCACTCCCGTGCTCCAGAGCACCGCGGTCAAACTCGATGCCCGTGACATCTGAGAAAATAAAGAGAAGCAATGAGCAACAACTCCGCAGAAGAAAGACAAGAAAATGCAAGTGAAGATACTCACCCAAAACAGCCTTACCAGCCGCCATGAGCTTGCCAGCCACCTCTCTTTCACGCGCAGTCGCAGCAGTGGCAAGTTGCTCCTCGCGGTCCGTGGCCTCCCGCTGCAAGCGCTCCTTAGCCTTGGCCGCAGTAGCCAGCTCCAACTTGAGGCGCTCCTTCGCACCAAGAGCGACCTCGGCCTTCTTATCCGCTTGACCAAGGCTCTTTTTGAGAGCATCGATCTCACGAAGGGAGGTGTTATGCTCCTCTGCATCCAGAAAGTACAGGTGTCAGATAACAGGACAAGAATACACGAAGAAGCAAACATCAAAGGCAGAATAGTACCTTGAAGTTGTTTGAGGCTGACCTCCAGCACCAGGTGCTCTTGCACCAGTCGCTTGGCATCCTGCACAAAAGGCTGCAGGAAGAAGACCTACCAGTCAGAAAAAGGACTCGGGGGCTACGCCCAACAGAAAAGAACAGAAGCAAAATACACACACGAAAACGGTCGGGGTTCCCCCCGAGACTCGAAGAACAAAACAAGAAAACTCTTTTACAGATGCTCGGGGGCTCCCCCCGTGGCAGGAGACAGAAATACTTACATGATCCGATGGCAACGTCGAAGGTCCGCTAGCAAAATTCTGAGGCGCAACCACCTGAACCTCCTGCGGAGGAGGGTTCAAAACAGCGCCCTCAGAAGTTGCCACCATCTGAGGAGGAGGAGACGCGACTTTCGACTCCCTCATCATCTCCCGAGAACCATCGCTAGAGAAGTCGTTGGAAGAGTGCCTGCACACGAACAAATTAGAACAACAACAAAGTAAACAGTAAAGAAAACGCAGTGCAGAGGAAACTTACGAGTCAAGCTCGCTCAGGTTGAAGACAGGAGGGGTCCTTCGGACCCTCTTCTCCTCTTTCTTCTCTTGCTTCTTCTCTTCTTTCTTTTCTTCCTTCTTCCGCTTCGCTGGCGGGTGCGGCGCTACAGCCCGCATAGGAAGAGCAGGAATAGGGGAGGAAGATCCTCCATGCCCATCACTATGACGCTCAAGACACAGAGGATTCCTAGGAGTCGGAGGAGTCGAAGCATCCGAAGACTCGCTGGAGCTCCGCGATCGTTTGCGAGTGTGGTCCTCGCTCGACTCGTTGGCATCTTCAGCCGGAGATCGCGTCGATGGCAGCTCGGACATGGAATCCACCAAATCATTATCCGGAGCATCCGGATATACTTTGGGTAATGGAGGCGACATACCCGGCACTTTGAAGCTCTGCACAGGATAAGAACAATTTGTTAGCAAACAAACACAAAACAATGCAGTCGAAAAATAGCGCTACGCGCACGGATCTACACCTGTGGAATAGGAAGCGAAGAAGAAAACGGAGGATTCATCGACTTCCCCGGGACATCCTCTCCGGCCTTGAACTTCAGCAGCAAGCGAAGGGCCCTGTCAAGATCTCCCTGGGAGATTTTCTTAGCTGAAACCCTCGTCGGATCACGCCGGCCAGCATAAAGGAACATCGGGTGCGCCCTAGCGTGGATTGGCTGCACCCGACGCTCGAGAAAGGTGCGAATGATATCCACACCGTTCACTTCCTTCTCCGGAATCAACTGGAGATCCTCCACCCGACGATAGAGAGCCTCAATCTCCGCCACCTCGCCATCCAAGATCTTGTTTTTCCAAGACCTTTTCGGCTCAATCTTCTGGGAGGGGTAAAAAGGAACAAGACCAAAATCTTTCCCAGGTACTACGGAGTCGCGGATATAAAACCATCGCCTCCGCCAGTACTGGACAGATTCGGACATGGAAAAAGAAAAGAAAAGCAGATTAGGCTTGAGGGAGATGATGCAACCCCCAATGGGATAAACACCATCCGAACCAGATTGCCTCTTCACGGAATAAAGTTTCCGGAAAAGGCCAAAGTGCGGCTCAATACCGAGCCAGCACTCATAGAAAGTGATAAAACAAGCAATGTGAAGAAGAGAATTGGGGGAAAGATGGTGCAATTGGACACCGTACAGAAAAATCAGTCCACGAAGGAAGTCGTGGACTGGGAAGGAAAATCCGCGCAAGACAAAGGCAAGGAACATAACCCGATACCCAATGGGGGGACGAGGGATTACCTCATTCCCTGGGAGTTTAACGGCCTCCCTATCCTGCGGGATCAAGCCCCTCTCGCGAAGCTTGCGGAGATCGCTCTCCCGCGTCTCCGATCGCCGCTAGCCACCGTCGGTGACACGGGTAGCGGCGGCACCTTTCTTCCCTCCAGCGGCGCTGGTGCCAACCGCATACGACGACTTCTTCGGCTTCCCCATCGTGGTACGGCGGCGCCGGCGACGAGAGCGCATGATGGAAGAAGGAAATGTGAAGGAATATTCCAGCGTGTAGCAAGAGCTCTCAGAACACAAGGAAGCAGTGAAAGCAAGAATCGATGCGGTGAAAACAAACTGAAGTTTTCCCCAATGATTATAAAGACGAAGACGATGCACGACAGCCGTCCATCGAGAAGACCTAACGCCAACGGCAGGATCTGGCCATACACGTGTCAGCATCACAACGAACCGTCGCTAACACGCCGTCTACTACGCGCGGAAATCGAGGCGACGCCGTAATTATCTCCACGCCACGCTGGACCGGTCAATTCAAGGTCAGACAGTGGGACCCATGTTCGTCCAGTCAAGTCATCTCTGGCGCAGCAGATGCTTGAGGTCATCGATCGTCAGCACTGACGTCATCAAAAGCTACACTAGCAACAACTACAATTTCTTCGGCTTCAAAGCAAAGAGTACTCACTCAAATCTACGATTCGACCAATTACTCGGGGGGGCTACTCCTATCAGGAGCGCTGGCCGCGCACCCGAAAGATGAATAGAAGCGAACTATTACTTCGAGTCCTCCGTCGAGTCTACGACTCCACTACAGACTCAGGGGCTACTCCCATAGGGAGGACGGATTTAATCATCCGAAAAAATTTCATGTCCTACGGACTTACAACTGAACAATGTCTGAATTAAAGTCTCCGCTCGAGTCTACGACTCGAACAGACACTCGGGGGCTACTCCCATAGGTAGCGCTGGTCGCGCACCCTATGAATTCTTTGACCGCAATCCTTCGGATCAGCATGCAAAAACTTTTCGGCAACTCTGCCCCAACTAAACGTCAAGTGAGCAACGTTCACCTTGACCACCCGAAACACCTCCGCGGTGATAACCATTCGGATGTTGTGTCTGCGACACAAAGATAAGACCTACAGATATCATGTGATGGCCTGGCAACGCACACGACTGCGCTCTGCTAGTAAAAACCCGTGCTAACAAGTGCGATGAAAAATCCCGACGGACGCGTTGGGTACATCAATTAAATTCACTGGAATTCCACTCCTGTAAGTCCTCCGCGGCCTGAGTCGAATTACGCCAGCATATGTTCCGGGTTCGAGTTGAGGGACTCCAACCTGAAGAAGATTGTGTTGTTTCGTCCTAAGACAGTTAACTGACCCTGATCCGTCGGGTGAATCAGGCACACGCATCAACAATCCCTGCACAGGAACTATTGAAATACATAGTTGCACCCGAAAGATCGCAGAGTCCTCAGCCGAATCTACGATTCGACTGAACACTCGGGGCCTACTGACATGGTTATACCCCACGGGTACATGATCTCAACATACCTGGTCCAGCCCAAGGAAGGCCCATAGCAAATATACGCCGGCCCATGAAGACTTTCGGGTGGCCAAGGCCCATGACGCCTTCGGATCCTTGGAGAGCAAGACTAGGGTAGATAGGAAATTCAAAGGGGTAAAACCATAGAACTTGTAACTGACTAGGTCTATGCCCGGGACCTGCCTAAGCCTATATAAAGGTCAGGAGGGCACGACCTATATCTCCTCCTCATACTTTCGCATACACACCTCCACGCCAGATTGCATCTGCGCACCCCTATAACCTTCGGTTCTGCTGTAATCAAGAGCAGACAAGCAGGAGTAGGGTTTTCCCTCCGGGGCCTGAACCTGGGTAAACTTTGTGTCCCCGTGTTGCTTGATTGCTAACCGTTCCACGATCTCCAGCATCCCCATCTTCTCCAAAACCCAAGTCCATAACAATGGGCATTGATGAGATCAAACCTCGTCACCGCCGCTTCCTGGGGGGCACCACCGCCTGGGGGAGATCCGGACCCGACCAAATCCCGGAGGTGAGCGGGTAGAGGAGGGCCTCTGCCACTAGGGGAGGAGGGAGGGAGGTTAAGCTGGGGCGGCGACGGCGCCCCCTCGCCCTCGGGGAGGGCGAGAGGAGCACGAGGGGAGGGGTTTTCCCGTTGCGGGACCGCACACAACTAATCTCTATTCGTTGTAAAATAACTAACATACCTGTACTTTTAGAATTAAAGTAGGTGGCTGAGGTTTGATGTTACAAATCTACCTCTTTGTTGGCATATAGTAAATCAACTCTTTATCAAAAAATATAGTAAATCAGCTAAAAAAAGCTGAGACAATTGATCGAATTGCATTAGAAGCATTCTTCAGGTTCAATGGGAAGTGTTGTGTTTGGTATTTAATTGGACGGGGAGATTGGATAAGGAGATAGGACCACACACACATGCATTGTTTGTTGACATGAGAAAAACGGACGAAGGAAATTAGCTCAGTATCACACGTCTACATGTTTATGGGCTGAGTGGGGCTTTTTTTGTTTGGCCATTGAATATTTTCTTTCTAGTTTTATTGCTTCGTTTTCCAAGCCGTATACGAAGCTGATCTAGTTGGCTACACAGTTTTTTTTTTTTTGCGAATATACATAGGAATTGCTTCTATCAATATGGAGTACAGCATGAGCCTTGGGCTACTTCTTGGTGGGCTGTTGGGGCTAGCAAAAGAAGTACCGGTCCGATTGAAGAAATGGTCCTTAAACTTTTCCAAAACAAACCCTCAACTTTGCTAATATTTTAAACGGTCGGTTTTGTTGATAATCATAGCATGCTAGAAAAACCATGACGCAAGATGAAAAACCTAGACCGGTACCTAATCTAAGCTAGCCTGGACCTGAAAAAAGAGGAAAGTCGAATCATTCAGAACAGATCCCTCGGCCTCCACCACTGTGACGCGACATCTTCATCTCCCTCATTACGGACTACTCTACGTATGGTGTTGCCACATCGCGCCTTTGTTCTCCACGGTGGCGGAGGCAGAAAATATGTTTGAGGGGATCAATAGAAGATTTCTCCTCTTATAAACAGTTGGGGAGGGCCAAAGTGCTATAATATGCAAATTTAAGGGTGTTTTACAAAAGAAATCAAGGGATTTATCAAAAAAATCTGTATGTTAGGGGGGGGGGGGGGGGGGGCTACTGGTCCCCCGCTGTCTCCTGCACTATCTCCACCTCGGCTAGCTAGCTATTGCGCCACTAAAACTCAGAGCCGCCATTGTTCCCCTGACAGCAACGAGTCTAGTATCCACCGGACGACAAAGAGGACAAGCACTACGATAGGTGAGGTATCATCGCGGGATTCTGTCGATGAGCGCATGACCATGTCACCATAGAATAGGTCAGCAGGACGTCGAATCATGATGACCTAGACGAGGGAGCCGATGGCAAATTGAACGGCAGAAGACTCGTGGACTACTTTGACCAAGTCTAGGAATTTTCACTTATGTGGGCCCAACCTGGGTTGCCTAGATTAGGTACCCGTAATTTTTCCATTATGCATCGTGATTTTTCTAGTATGCTAAAACCAGGAAAACAAATTGTTTGAACTATTAGCAAAGTTGAGGGCATGTTTTGTACCTAAAAATACATTTAGGATGAAAAGCAAACTTATGAGAAATTCAAGAACCAAAAATGACTTTCTTCGGTCCAATTTACATGGTAAGAATTTAAAACAATACTACCTCTGTTTCAATGATAAAACAGAGCGTATGTGCGTAGTTTTTCTCTAAAATTTTGGTCAAACTTTAATGAGCTTGACTTTTAAAAAACGGACGTCGCCCCAACTTTCATTAAAAAAAGCCACACAGTAGAAGTATGTGCATGTTTGCTACGATAAAAGGTGTGTTGTTGTCCACAACATTTCCCTTGAAGTTGAGATAGATGGCTACATGTATGTTCCAAGTTCATTTGAGGCCCTCTCAAAAAAGTTAATCTTACGCTTTCGCTTCTAAACCAAACAACAACAACAACAACAACAAAGCCTTTTATCCCAATCAAGTTGGGGTAGGCTAGACATAAAACCAAATGAAAACTAGAGAAAAATGCAAATCAAGCGTAAAACTGTGAAAAGTATAAATCAAACAAAAACTAATGAAAAAAGCAAGTAAAAAAGAACAAACTAAATAAATCAAGGTTTGGGCACATGGATTACTGATTTCCATGCGGCCCTATCAAAACCCAAATTTTTAGGGCCATTTTAGTCCTTCATATCTATTTTAACTACCTCCTCTCATGTCAGGTTTGGTCGTTCTCTATCCCTCTTTGCATTATCAAAATCCCTTAGTTCGCTTCTAAAAGATAAAATAGGAGGGTTGTAATAGGCTTGGCGAGCCAACGTAAAAACTAGCTACTCCTATGGATACGAAACCCACTAGAAACTCGCTTCTAAACCAAACACGATAAAAAAAAAGGACCACCAAACACAACACATCAGCCTAACACAATACTCCTTTTTTTTTGGAGTAGAGCTAACACAATACTCCTGGGTTACTTCTCTAAGAAAAATAGTACTGGGTTACTCCTTGGGCTATGGCAGCGCAAGCAATAATGGGCCACGGTAGAGAAGGCCCGTGGCGAAGGTGCTGCCCCCACCTTGGGGCGAACCATGACACACGGTCAACTCGCTGAGCTGCCGTTTCACACGAGACCGTGGGAGCTCCTTCCGATGCGGGGCCCACGTGCCCCGGGAATCCGAGGCGGAAGGGATCATTCCAACAGTCGGGAATCCCATCCCCCGCACCTGGTTCTCATGGACCACTGGCCGCACAGCGCCAGAACGAGCTGCGCCGCGGCGCACGGCGCACCGAAGACCCCGACCATGTCGCGAGACTGAGTCATGGGTACCGGGTGAGGTGAGATCATGGCCCCACCGCGTTTGCTAACCCATCATTTCCCGTACACCTGGCTCCCTACACTCTCTCTCCCCGTAACGCAGCGGAATCCAATGTGCGGCGTATCCCCACAAATTTGAGATTTCCACCAGTGTCCCCTGTACTGAACACTATTTGCATCCAGCCCATCGTCCCGTGGGCCACCGAGGTGCCTTTACGTGAAACCGGAAAACCCAGGGTCCTCAACAGAAAGAGTTTTAAATCCAACAGTAGGCTGAGGCTTTCCCGCCCGCCCGCGCGGCTTTTCCCGCTTAAATTCCCACCTCCAGATCCGAGGGCGAGGAGGCGCGCACGTCACCCATCCCGCCCCACCTTCCCCTGCACGGAGCCCTGCCCTGCCGTCCGTTGGAAGGCGGATCCCTCCCGCCTCGGGCGCGTCCATTATAAGCCGCCCCCTGCCCACGACGCTTCCCTCCCAAATCCCCCTTTCAAAAGCGAAAATCTCTCCTCCCCGAAAAAAAAGCATCCAATGGAGAGTGGCGGCTGCACAGAGGCGTCGGCGGTAGGAGGCGGCTACGGCTGCGGAGGGTGGGAGACGCCGAAGCGGGAGGAGTGCCGCATCCCGGCGACGCTGCCCTGCCCCGCGGCGCCCAGGAAGGCGGCGGCGGACTTCGGCAAGCCCCGCGGCCCGCCCAAGAACGGCTACTTCCAGCCACCGGACCTCGAGGCCCTCTTCGCGCTCGCGCCGCGCCGGCAGGCGTCGTGCGCCTGATTCGGCTGCAGAGGCGCGCGGCGACGGCGCCCATCGAGGATAGCTCTGTTTTGGATTGATTTTGGGAAGTGTAGATACTTAGCCGGTTTCTCCTCTGTTGTACTCTAGAGTATTAGTAGTAGTAGTAGCGGATTAGGGATGTTCCACGGAGTAGTATGTAGCTAGGTTAGGTGGTGGAGGACTGATATGATGAGCTGGGAGCTGATAAGCATGTGGTTGTTTTGTATTTGGCTGAAATGGTAAATCCTAATTTGTTTCTTGGAACACTCTGGCTGTACCTCTGCTTGCTTGCTGAGCATTTTTTGTAGTACTACCAAGTGTGTGCTGATACTAGTCCATTTCAGATTGAAAGCTTACGTTACTCTTCTTGATGTTGTTACGAATGCCCATTGCTGTTGATTGGTAAGTTCATAAAGAATCCAAGGTCATTTCAGATTAAAAGCTTACGTTATTCTTCCTCATATTGTTACATGGTCATTGCTTAGTAAGTTTACGAAGAATCCAAGGTCAGCAATGGCGGCCTCTGGCCACTGTGAGCTGAATGCGGCAGCTGACCCTGCTTGGCTGGCCCCTGATTCAGGGCGACGTCGCTGTGTGCATGCCAGTGATATTGCTTCACTTCTATGCGCGGCATCTGACTGGTCGCGGCACCGATCACCAATCAGGTTGTAGCTTCAAGCTTTGAAATGCGTCCTGTCCATGTCCAAGCTCCATCACCAGTCCCCACTACTACTGTAGTCTGATAGTGTGGTCTGTTAAGTGCTACTAGCTGTAGCAGCTGATGAGATGCTAGTACTTTTTTTTTGAACTTGAGATGTTAGTAGTACTAGTAACACTGGTTGACTGTCGATACTGTACCGTTCTTTTGTTTTGTTTTGCCAAGGAATTAATACGGAGGACATGATGATGTGAGTGTGTGTGTGTACGCTTGAATCTCGATTTCTGAATGCAGTTAATGTGGCTGTGTGTGTGAGCTCGGCCGGCAGCATGATGTGGCTTTTTCGTTGCCCTGTACAGTGTGTGTACTGCAAGGTGTGTTTCCGTGTGTGTGTGTGTGTGTGATCGGTGTCGGGGATTCAGAACACACCGTGGTCCTGAGAGAAAAGGTTGGATGGAGATCACCGTGACGTGGACAGTTTTCCAGATCCTATGATGAACGGACGACGAGGCGAAAGGGTGGAGCAAGCTCGCCGACCGTTCGGTGACGGCATCTGCACTCGTTAGACGTATCCGGCCGAAAACCGGATCGATTTTCGGCCGGACGAATCACGTTTTTGTCTAGGTACGCCTAGTCGTCCACTCGCGTATCAAGGCTGCGTTTCCACGTTCAGCTAAATTCACTTAAACTCGGCGAAATATAGGCGAATATAAGCGGAATTTCATTAAAATAGGCGAGAGGGCACATAGTACATCGATTTTAAGGAAAGGACGCCGCCGTGGCGACACCGGACGCCGGAACTACAGGCCAAGGCGGGGGTTGTTGCCGGCATCGATGTGCGCCATGACTCCGGCGAGAGTCCGCCCTGGAACACTCCACTAGCGGTGGCGGTAAGCCATATTGTTACGCGGCGGCGGCGGCGAACCCGACGGTCCGTCGTGTCAGGCGAGTTCCTCGAGGCGTCTGTCGGCGAAAAACTGCCTCTAGAAAACCAGGTTGTCCTGATCCACGGCGAGTGTCAGGCCTTGCATGGCGGCGATAGCGGCCTGGATCTCTCCGGCGAGTTCTGGGTCTTCCATGGCGGCGATAGTCGCCTGGATCTCTCCGGCGAGGTCCTGCCCGTCAGGCACCGGCGGAACGGGGATCCCGCCGGCGCTGAGTTACCAGCCTAGGGGGAGGCGAGTGTCCGGCGGGGCCGTATAGCGCGCCTCGCGGAGCAGCCGGGCTTCCCACGACGACAGCGTGCGTCGGTCGGCCATGGCTTCTCGGCGGAGTTGGGGAGGAAGAAAGGTGCGAACGTCCAAATTTTGCCGGAGTTGTGGTGGTGTGAGGGGATGTGACGAGATACGGCGAGATGTATGGCTTATATAGGCCGAAGAATGGCGGGAGGGGTGTAGCGGCGAGGGCGGGAAAAGGAAAACGACGGGAAGGATGGCGGCGAGTCGGCTTCTGTCGCTGACATGCTAGTCCAGTCGCCGAATTCTCGTCGTCCGGCGTCCCCAGGGCGTACCCAGGATCCTGGGTTCGGCCTGGGTAGTCCGGACCAAGTTGGCCCAAATCCGGCCGAAAACAGGTCCCTGGGTACGCGACTGGGCCGATTTTCAGCGTCCGGACGTAATTTCGGCGTCCGGATCAGCCTCCTGGGTAGGCGAGTGGAGATGCTCTGAATGGCGTGGATATGCAGCGGAGGGTGGACGCCGCCGGCCTGGAGAGCCCCGTGAGGAGAGGTGGCCCGCGAGGCAGCGACACCAAAAGCATCTCCAGCAGGCCAACACAAACGGTTCTGCCGTGTTCGAAAAGGTCCACGCGAAGAGGAGGGCCTCGCGCATACGCTTCAACAACATATGGACCGACCCATCTGGCGCGACCCAGCGATTCACCAAATTCGGACCACGGTCGTATCCGCGCGGACCACGCATGTTCAGGCACAAGCTGATGGAGCCATGTGTAAGTGATACATTAATTCTATAATCATTTTTCATTACATTGATAGCAGGTTACATACATATATAAGGCTATTTTAACTAAACTACAATGACTTCTCTTTCTCGTCATCTGGTCGCCGCGCTTAGTCCAAACCACAGTTGTGGCATGAGGGTGCAGTTGCGCCAGAGAGACCGCCACGATGGTTTTGACGGTGTTCCCTGGCGGTAGTCGTCTGTGTGATGCGTTGTACCCCCGCTGCGTCGCTTGCAGGGCATACCTCATCCTGCTTACTGCCCCAATGCCGACATCGTGCCCGTCTTCTCAGCCGCCGCCTTGGCGGTGTTGCGTGCTTACCGTCTGAGCAGCGGCTTCGCGGGGCACCGCCTTCACCGGTGCCTCGGCAGCGGCTGGATTAGCTCCCGTATCGTGGCTTTGTGGATATCGCGCACCTCCTGCTCTTTGTTGCGGTGGGGCATGGCAACTGTTTACTGGTTCTTTGGTTGAGCTTGGCGGTGCAAGGTTTGGTGTTCATATTTCCGGCCATGGGTGGGCAACGACGGCCGGGCGCGTGCAGGAAACAGGAACCAATGAGGTCGGGAAACACCGCCCGCCCGGGTAGCGGCAGTGACTGGCGATGTCCCGTCGCTATTTGATCGAACTCCTCAAGCGCTTGACAACAGACAAGGATGGTAAACATGCTAAAATATTAGAAATAATGTACTCTTCTATCGAAATTGAATCCAAATTCCAGTAGCAAATGGATAATTGCAATTTTTTGTGTGTACGAGATTAAAATAACTTCAAAATAACTGTGTCGGGTGTTGGAGGCACACCTGGCTTTGATAGACCGTGATTTATTTTCTGTTTATGAATCGATCCATTCGACAAAAATGGACAGTTTAGATTGTGATTCTGGGTCGGCCTGGAGAATGTACTTGGAGCTCTCTCTTTTTTAAGAGAAAAACGCGAATTTGGTCTATGAAGTTGCCACGGATGTGCGTTTTGGTCATAACTTTGCAAATCGTGAATTTCGAATCACGAAGTTGCCGCACACGGGCAATCTGGTCACACCGTGACGGCGCCGCCGGTACAATTTGCAAAAAACACCCTCCTAGATTAGTATACTCCAACCAAAGCAGCCAAGGTAAAAACACACAATTAGAAGGCCACGTACGGGAAGCAGTTCGTATCTGGGCGACTCGAGCTCTACTGCCAGATCGGCGATGGAGGCGCGGCCGTCATCGAGGAAGATGGGTGGTGCGCCACCAGATGCCAGCGAAGGCGCAGCCAAGACCAATCTCGAGGACACGCCCGCGCATCGACGAGATCCTAGCGCCGCCTCTCCGCAGTACGGTACGGGTCCCGACTGATTTAGGGTTCTAAATACTAGATGCATTCATAGACAAAATTGGCGTTTGATCCGGAAGTGCGGATGTCCACGATCAGATGTATGTCCTTTTGACTTTTCTTCTTGTTCCTTCATCCACGATTGAGTCGTATGTCCTTTTCTCGCTCCTATAGTTTCCCTGTACGAGCTTTTGAATTTTTGTCTAGTTACTTCAGCCACGATAAATCTAACTTTGGTTCAGATGTATAATTTAGATGTTAATCCAAATAAAATTATCTTGGCCAATTTATACTAAAAAGGGGATTTTTGTTGTCTATGTGTGATGTAGGTGATGCATCAAATGAAGCATCTGATTCAAATTACTTTGATACCGAATTTGATCTCAGTGACAATGAGAGTGAAGCTGATGACAGTGAATTTGAGAAGGCAGTTGACAGTGATGTTGAAGACCAACTGATGAGGAAGAAAATTGATGAACAGGATTTCTCAGATGGAGTAGATGAAGATTTTGACCTGCAGCTGCCTCACAATGAGGATGAGGTCAAGATAAATTTCAAGACAAGGAATTTTGTTCTAGAAACTGAAATGCAAAATCCTGTGTTCAAGTTGTTGCTGGTTTTCTCTTCCATGAAGGAAGTAAGGGAAGCAATAAAAAAACGCAATAAAGGAAAGAGTGCAAATCAAGAAGACAAGGAACAATTCTACTAGACTCGAAGAATTTTGTGAAGGGGTGGCACCTGTAGGTTTGTGCACATGGAAGATTGTAGTGTCAGAAGACAACAGGACAGAGAAATTTGTTGTGAAGGAATATGTCGGTGAGCACACATGTGAAACGGTGTGGAATGTGAAGGAGATGTCTTATACTTATCTAGCCAAAATATATGTTGAAGAATTCCGAGGAAATGAAAACATATCAATGAAATCCTTTGGAAAAACAATTCAAAAGGAGCTGAATATGTTACCAAGTAGGTTCAAACTTGCAAAATCTAAGTACAAGGCACTTGAGCAAATTCATGGAGATGAGAAGCAACAATTCAACAGTCTTTGGGATTATGGACAGGAATTAAGATTCACTAATCCTGGGACTAGTTTCTATCTGAAGACACTTGGGAACCCTGCTGTTTTCAGTACAACATACATGGCATTGTATAGTTGCAAGAGGGGTTTTCTGAAAGGTTGTAGGCCTGTCATCTGTCTTGATGGAACACATGTGAAGACAAAATATGAAGGACAACTTCTTACTACAATTGGATTAGATGGAAATGATTGCATCTATCCTATTGCAATTGATTATGTCGAAGTGGAGTGCTATTCTAGCTGGTGTTGGTTTCTTACAACACTAAAACAGGATTTGAACATCACCAACACTTCCCCATTCACAATCATGAGTGACAAGCAAAAATGACTGATAAAGGTAGTTATGGAGGTATTCACTGATAGTGAACACTGATTTTGTGTTAGACACCTTTGGCAGAATCTAAGGCAGCATTTCAAGGTGGATACAGTGAAGAACCATTTATGGGCATGTGCAAGATCGACCGGTGTGCCCAGGTGGGAATCAAATATGCAGAAGCTGAAATTGGAATGTCCCGGTGCCTATGAATTGTAACATCCCAGCATTTAGGAACCAATGAAGCGTAGATTTAGGAATCTGTGAAATTGCATGCATTCATCTGTAAAAATGTGGGTAAATTTTTCGCTAAATAAAAACCTAAAGTGATCAAAGTTTCTTTCACTCTTTAAGATTAGGAATATCCTTGGAGAATGATCGTTATGAACTTTGATATGATCTTTGTGGATTAGTGTGTTTTGGGAAATAAAATTTTGAATTCAAACTTGAGTATTGGATTTAGAATTTAAAAGGATTTAGAATTATGTTTGAGTGATTTGATTTAATCAAGAATTAGCAAGTAACTAAAATTTTAAATAAGATAAAATAATCAAGAAAAAGAGTATTCATCCCATATCTTTATTCAATAAATGAGTTACAAAATGTAACTTATTAAGAATCTTTACAATAGTAAATGAAATAAAAGAAGAACCTTTATATATTGAATATTATTACAAAGGATAAAATAAAGATTACAAAAGAATAAAATAAATATTACAAGGGTCTATATATAGAGAAAAGGAAAACCTAATCTAAGTCTTGAATCTTCAAGTCTTGTACCTGCAAAACAAAATACAAACTAAAAGAAAGAAAGTTAAGGATTAAAATATGTTACTCTCAGTATTGACAGTGAGTTGCACTGTTCAAACTTTACATCACAGAGTAAACTTTAAGGGGCAAGTTTCACCAATATGAAAGAACTAAATCTTTCATAATTTTAAGCCACAAGTCAAATAAACCCAAACAGCAAGAAGGGGCAAGTTTCACCAGACAGGTAAAAGTAATCAGATAGAAGTAACTTTCAATCCCTGAACATATCCACAAGGTGCAGCAGGCACACAAGTAGCACACACACCTAAATGTATGGTGTGTGCTGTTAGCACAGCAACAACAACTCTTACAAACAAAACTGATCAGCATAACCGTGGGAAGCAACCCCAACACCATTTTCTTGTTCATACACATCAAGCACAGCAGCCAAACCAAACCAAACCAGATCACACCAACCACACCCTTGATCATCTCACCAAGATGGTGACATAAGGAGGGGGTAGATCAGGTGGATAGCAAGAACAAGGTCAAGCCAACAGGACCAGGAGGTGGATAGCAAGATCAAGAACAAGTCTAGGAGCTGGAAGTAGCAGGAGTAGCATCAGGATAAGCACCAGATCAAGCTAGCCACACAACCAGCAAGATCAAGCCACAAGATCAACAAGTTGCAGCCCCAACAATTCCACTTTTGTGGTGAGTAGAAAAAGACCATCACATGATTTATCTGTGTAAGCTAGACAAGCATTCATGAGTTGTCTCATACTCAAATTCTCAGAAAAACACCCAAGTGGGGTGAGTCCAACATTGAAGTTTTTAAACACTAAAAGCAATCAGAAAACTATATAGATCCAACTAGGATCTCAGGACAACATCATTGATCCTAGCTATCAGGCTATAACTTAAATTCCAAGAATGAATATAGCTAAGATCTGAACTTCTAGGCACACCTCTTAAACAAGAGTAGCACCTTAGAGTTTCTACATCTTATGGATCTATATAACTTATCAAGCCTACAAATCATTTTTCCCAACTTTGACTCAGGAATCAGTAGCTGGTATCACTACCAGAACAAATCCATGAGAAACAACAAGATAAGGACCTAGTCCCTAAACCTCAGACCAACATCATAGGCTTTAGGGATTCAAGGAAATAAGTTCCACTTATCTCTGATGCCAAGCTAATCTTAAGCTTAAACAAAATCAAGCCAAGTAATAGAACCTAGTTTTGTGTGCCATATTAGGATGGTGTCACAAGAACAGCTTCTAAACCAAGCAGATTAGGCAGCTAGCTTTCACAGATACACTCACAGCCAACTATAAATCATTTTCCTCATACTAATCACAAGAATCATTTCCAGGAATATTCATATACATAACATCACGCTAAGAGACAAGTTAATCTCAAACTGTATATGAATCTATAAGCCAACAACTACATATACAATGACTTCATCACTCAAAAATCACTGTCAATAACCAAGTAATGACAGTGGTGAGTTCCCAAACCACTAGAATCTCCAAGTAATGATTCTAGATTAACATTATCATCTGAACCATATCAAATTCACCAGTGGAATCAATCTGGTAAGCCACTAGCCTCACCAAAGCTAACCATAAGCAGTAATCCACAACAAATAACCACTCATCATGCTTAGGGATCATCAAAACATGATCCAAATCATCAGATATTTAATCAATAGAGGGATATGAACCCTAAGCAGAGCAAACAACCCTAATCAGGACATGGCCACTAGCCAGGAGTAACCACTACAAACACATAGCATAGGGTGGCCTAGCACAGAGGACACAAGGGGAAGAAAGGATGACTTACTGACGGTTGTCGCTAGGGGCGAGAAGAGGAAGCAGAGGATGTCGACGAGCACGGCGGCACGGGGAGCATCCCAAGGGGGCGCTGCGACCCACACCATGCTGAGGCGGCGACGACAGCCACGCCGGAAGGCGAGGAACACCACCATAGCACACGGGAGCAGCGGCGGTGACAGCACCAGCACCACCCCAAACCCTAGGGTTCGGGACGGAGTCGGTCTGGCAACAGGACGGCTCCAGGTCCAAATCGAGTTGGACAGGAAGGTGGAGCAGGGTCAATAACCACCCTATACATCACGGCGACGGCCAGGGAGATCCACGGCGCGTGAATCGCCGGCGGTGGCATCGCCGACCACGGGGTCGAGGGAGGAGAAGAAGAGAGATGAGAACGAGAGAGTGACATAGAGAGTGTGGGCTGGATGGGCCAGGACCCTTCGGGGGATTCATTTGGTTCTGCCCAAAATAAACCCAACACAGTCATCCCAAATCACCTAAAGCCAGATTTTAATAAACAAGAAAAGACCAAAATGCCCCTGAATTTAAATAAATTCTAGAAAATCAAATAAAAATCCCAAAATTATAAATAAAATATTTTTGGATTCACAATAATCCAATCTATTTAAATAAAATAAGAAATAAAATTTTAGGTATATAATTTTTATCAAGAATTTTATAATATATATTCCTTATGGAATTTTATAAAATTAAAGAAAGATGATAAAAATAAATAAAAATCACTCATATTATATACCAATATTTTAGTATTTTATAAAAATACTAAACAAATAATTTATATATTTTGTAATAATAATTCTTAAAGGAATTATTAAATTAGTAAAATTCAAATAAAATGAAAGAAAATAAAGAATACAATATTCAATAAATATTAATAATTAATATTTATAAATTCTTTACTTATGAAAAGAGTTTCATAATTTAAAATAATAGGGGAGAATACACACCAAACTAAATGATGCATTACATTACTTTGCATAATCATTTTGCTTCTTTAAATATTGTCCTTACCGGGCAATAATGATGTTTTTGTAGACATAGAAGCTCAAGGTCTAGTGCAAGCATCAGACTTCACTACCTTGCAATCACAAGGCAAGTTCATCACTTGCTCATTTCCTTTGAAGAGTGTTTATCAAGTATTTGCAATTTGTGTGTTATCATCTATCTTCCAGAAAAAGAAAATATTATTTTCTCAAAATAAATAAATCTTAGGTATCATCCTAAGTGATGATATGATGGGGCAATAGAACTTAGGTTTCTATTTGCAATAAAGATGAACCATTAGGGATTAATAACCCATGACATCAGTGATTCTAGCGCCGTATATTACGCGTTAACCATGAGATTTGGAATGGGACGGAGAAGTCAGTTGTATCTTTTCCTCTCGTATGGAGGCAAGACGACCTTAATGTGACGTTGTGATTCCTTGTGCGGATCCAACATATGGGTGGGCACCCTTACGCCACACACTTTTGGTGTCTAGATTATCTATGAATGGTGTTTAGGGATATAGTCCATTTAAATGGTACTCGTCCGGACATCACCAGGTCATAGAGTATTTGGGAACTCATCAGGGTTTTAGCCTGCCCGAAAGGGGGCTTAACGGAGGTGAGCCGGCCCTGAAGGATCATGTAGACATATGAGGTCGCGGAGAGGGCAGTGATTGTCTTGGACCAACTACTGGGCCCCACATCATGGAATTGTGGACGGGAAAGTACGCCTGGTTGTGCAACAAGGAAGTTGATATCTCATGGGTAAAATAACGCACCTCTGCAGAGTGTAAGAACTGTAACTTGTTACTCCCTGTTCCGGGAAGGAGCTACGAACGCGGCAGGAAAGGAACTCCATGAAAGTTCTAGGCAACCTGTGAAGGCTGATGGTCATCGATTTTCATAATAAAATCAATATTTGAAGAAAGATTTACAAAAACTGCATAGTGCCAAGGACTGATAGTCCAAGGTGGTAGATAGAGCATTAAACTTCCCACCTTGCATATAATAAACTTGCTGGGTAACGCTGTTACTCATCCTTTCCTTTGAATCCTTGCTTAGACTCTGAGAATCCTGAGGAAACTCCAATGTATGCAACTAAGAGCCAGGAGGAGGTCTTGTATGAAGAGCCCAACCTGTATGGAGCCGTAGAAGGGGAGGACTACGATATCGTCTATGGAGGAGAGTTCCAAGAGTCTGAATAATTACTATAGTTCTAGGAGCCACTTGAGCCGAGCAACATGAACAATATATAGCAATAAGTTGTTGAGCTCAATTTGGAGTTTAAGTTTTAAATTTGAAACTTCTGCTGAAACACTTATATTTTGGTTTGTAAGTTGAATCTTTTGGAAGTCTTGAAATTTCGGTATTGTAATAATAATAATGTGTGTATGTTTGTAATATGGACCCGCAATGTTTTTGTTGTACCACTCTGAGGGATGTGATATTTATGGAACGGTGTTCTGTGGATGTCATGTCAACGACTATAGTGTACTACACATGCAGTGGTATGCTGGTTCACCGCATGAATGGTTGGAGCAGGTTCCACCAAATACATGGGTGAAGGCATTTTTCAGCGAATTCCCCAACTGTGATCTCCTAATAAATAATACATGTGAAGTTTTCAACAAGTAAGTACATATTAAGTTTTTAGCAAGCAAGTACATTATTTGTATTTAGTTTTTAGCATGTAGTTTAGTAGTTTTTAGCAAGCACGTGGGTTTAGTAATACTTAGTGGATTTTCCTGTAGGATGATTTTGGAAGCTAGGGAAGTGTGTGTGCTATCTATGTTTGCGAAAATAAAAGTTGTCATTGAGAATAGGATTTACACTAAGAAGAAGCAAGCAGATGAGAAATGGAAAGGGAGAATCTGTCCAAAAATTCAGAAAAATCTTAAAACTTTCATAGAGCTTTCAAATTTGTGTGAAGCAACACCATCTGAGCAGGGAGTTTTCTCCGTTATGTCAAAACAAATCAAATATGTTATGGAGTTGAACATGAGAAGTTGCACATGTAGAAGATGGCAGTTAACCGGTATCCCTTGCCACCATGTGATTGCTTGTTTGAGGCATGAGAGAATCAAACCCGAAGATGCAGTTTCAAGCTATTACAACAAACATGTGTACCTTCAAGCTTATGAAAAGGCAGTTGCGCCTTGTAGAGATAGAAATGAATGGACCAAAACAAATGGTCATGATGTGTTGCCTCCATATTATGAGAAGAAGGTTGGTAGGCCAAAGAGGTATAGGAGAAAAGATCCAGAAGAAAAGGAGAGAAGCACAAAGATCAGCAAGCATGGAGTGAAAATGCATTGTATTTACTACAGATCTCCCGAGCATACTAAAAGAAATTGTGCAATATACAAATCTGACCTGGAAAATGGTCTTGCATTTACTGATCTTCCAAAGAAACAACGAGCTACGAGAGATGAGGATGTGGCAGCACAAGAAGAAGCAGCATGAGCAGATCATGTGGCAACACAAGAAGAAGCAGCAGGAGCAGATCATGTGGCAGCACAAGAAGAAGCAGAAGGAGCAGATCATGTACCAGCACAACAAGAGGCAGCAGGAGCAGATCATGCTTCCAGTACATGCAAAAGGAAAAGAAAACCTAGTAGGAAGAAGATGGAGCAACAAGAGGCACAAAAGGAATATGAGGCTAGAAAGAAAGGGCAGTGATGTTTGATGAAATTGGGGATATTGATGACCCTACAATACTGACTGTAAGTGTTATTTCTACTTGTATTTTCTTGCATTTACTATTGTTACTTATAATAGTATTTTTTTGTTAATTAGCACATCATCCCCAAGAATTTGGTGCCATCACATGATCCAACTCAGCTGCAATCATCCGTTGTTTATCAATTACAACATGAAGTAAGTACAATTTCAAGTATCTCATTACTACACATGAATTTCACATATTTATGTACCTGATATTTTTCTCTTGTTCACTAAAAAGGTTGCTACAAGAAAGACAATAATTAGAGAAGAGATGCCCGAGGAATCATCATATGTTGCTGAGCATAGAGAAGCCATTCCATTGACTGGGAGAAACAATACTGCACTTTCTAACTGGAGAAATTCAAGAGTTGCGACAGAAGCCACAACAACACCAACAGGTAGAGGAGAGGAAGAGGAAGAGTTAGAGGAAGAGGAGGAACTAGGGGCACAGGAAGAACAATTGCAGAGATGTGCACAATAAGAGGAAGATGCATAGACAGAATAGGAAAAAAGAAAAGGGGAGCAGGATGGCTTCTATTTGGAGATGGAGATGCATCAACATCTGCAGCTCATATAGAAGAGTATCAGAAAAGTGAGATAAACAACACTCACAAAGCACCTGCAGACTTTTCTGATTAGTACTGTAATTTTTAGTCCATTTTCTATGCTTGTATGACTGTCTTTTGGGAGAGAAACTATGTGAGACATGGAGTCTAGGTCTCGGTCTTTTGAGAGAGAAATATGTGTCCCTGTGACAATTTCTATGAATTGCAACATCTAAAACTATGTGAAACGTGTGTCTTAGTTTGTTCTATTTTGCACACTGCTAGTGCTATCTATATTTCTTGACTGAATTGCATATGATTATATCCGCTATCTTTTTACATACATTTATATGGTTATAATGGCCAAAATATATATGTGTACAGCCTGCTATCTTTTTTCCGCGGGGTGCCTGCTATCTATTTACATACATTTTTATGGTCATAACTGCTATCTTTCTACAGCCTAATGTTACGTGACTAAATTTAGCCCAAATGCGAAAAAATCAAGGGGTTTACAACGATATTGCCATCAGAGATGCCCCAAACGTCTAACGGCTGTTTTCAACGGCGTCGTCACGGTGTGACCAGATTGCACGCGTGTGGCAACTTCGTGATTCGAAATTCACGATTTGCAAGTTTATGACTAAAACGCACATCCACGGCAACTTTATAGACCAAATTAGCGTTTTTCTCTTTTTTTTAATGTCGAGCAAAGAAAGCATGTTATTCTTCTACAAGTACTAGTCCACGATTAAGAATTTAGATTTGCAATTCCAGCTTCCCGCCTTCCACTAACAGTGGTAGCTAGCACGATGATATCCATACGCAAATCTTCTGGGACTGGTCGAGACTCGAGAGAGTAGTTTTCTCCTTTTTCGTTTTCTCAACGACAAACACAGTTGAGAGTCGAGACTTGCACAATTGTCGAGGAGGGGATGCTGACAGCAACACGGCGCCGGCCAAACCTGGAACTAAATTTGGTTAATGCTTTGCTCTCTTTTGTTCCCCTCTCCTTTGTTTTCTTTTTCTCCGATGATTATGGCTTTCCTTGAGGGAGTACGCGGCAGCTACTGGTTAGAGCATCTTCGCTTTTTGGCGCCAAACCCAGAACGAAATTCGGATTTTTTTGACCGGACGGAATTTGATTTCGGAATGAGTACGCCCAGTTTTTCACTTTCGTATTCAGACCAAGTTCTTGGGACGTCCGTTTCCGCTCAAATTCGGCTCAAGTTCGTCCAGATTTTGGCATAGTTCGGCATACCATGAATACAGGACAAATTACGACCAAAGTTCGGTGAAATTTTAAACATAGTTCGGCGTAAATATAAACATAGTCCGGCCTGCAGTGAAAATACAACATATTTCCGCCAAGGTCGGCCAGTTCATGCTGGGCATCTACGACGTGTTGCGCCTGCGTATCCATAGGTGCTTAACAAGATCATCCTGCACCTGTTGATGCATCACCGGATCTCGGATCTCCTGACGCATGACGATGAATGCGGCCCGGGTTGGAGGCACCTGATGATCAGGCTCGGCAAGAGGACCCTGTCTGTAGTATGGCTCGTTCTCCTCGAGCAAACTCAGTGGATCCTTCCTCTCATCCTCAATGATCATGTTGTGCAAGGTCACACAACAGTTCATCACTTCCCACATATGATCTTTCGACCAGGTCATAGCAGGAAACCGGACAACTGCAAACCTCTGCTGGAGCACACCGAATGCCCGCTCCACGTCCTTCCTGCAAACTTCATGTTCCTTGGCAAAGTGAGAATGATTGGGGAACATTGGGTTTGAGATAGTCTTCACAAATGTTGGCCATCTTGGATAGATGCCATCTGCTAGATAGTATCCCTTGTTGTTGTAGGGGTTCATAGCATGGAAAACAAAATTTTTCTATCGCATACAAACAAACAAGCCAAGATCTATCTACTAGATTGTAGCAACGAGTCGATGGAATAACTTACCCTCGAAGATTCCAAAGCGGTTAACGAGAGCAGATTCTCGTGGATGATGTAGTCGTACTCTTTCCGATCTCAAGATCGTGCAGACGATCCTTCCGGCGCTGCGTTCCGGCAGCGCTCCCGCAGTCGGTCACACGTTCGGTACTCGACGAAGACCTTCCTCTCCCTTGTTCCAGCAGGCAGCGGAGGTTGTAGCACTCTCCTCGCGATTCCGGCAGCACAACGGCGTGGTACCGGAAGTAGAGGGGAGATCTCGCAGGGCTTCGCCTTAAGCCGGAGCGAGTATGGTGGAGTATGAGAGAGAACTATTAGTGGTCTAGGGTTTAGACACACCAATTAGAAGGCTCTAATCCGAAGGCTAGGGCAATTAGAAGCTCTAAACCAAAACGGCTCTAAACCGGAGTCTAGGGCTAGGATTTAGATTAGAGGATAGGAACTTGTGTGTCTAGAGGAGGAGGCCCTGCCCCTCCTTTTATAGGTGGAGGGGCCGGCGCGCCAGGGGAGGGAGGGGAGTCACTCCCCAACTCGGCCTGGTGGAGGCGCCGCCGGTTGGAGGAGGGATTCCCTCCCCAACTCGGTTTTGCCCTCCTCTTGCTTGTTTCCCACAGTTTCCTGTTTTAGCCGTTTGACTTTCAAACTGGCCATTTGACTTTTCAGTTTTAGGATTCAAATTAATCCTTTATTTGGAACAGCAAGAACACTTAGTACATGATGCAATCATTCCAACTTGCAATGACACACTCATGTACCCCTTCCCCTCGGAGTGCCGGACATTCCGGAACCTTCTAGAATGTTCCCGATGAAAACACTGAAATCATTCCCCAACTCCGAAACGGAACTTTCCTTATATGAATCTTATTCTCCGGACTATTCCGGATCTCCTCGTGATATCCCGGATCCCATCCGAGACTCCGAACAACATTCGGTCTCTTACTCATCATTCCATAACTACTCAAACAACGTCGAATCCTTAAGTGTGTCTCCCTACGGTTCGTGAATTATGCGGACATGATCGAGACACTTCTCCGAACAATAACCAATAGAGGAATCTGGAAATTCATATGGCTCCCACATATTTCTACGATTACTTTTCGATCGAATGAACCACTTACATACGATACCAATTTCCCTTTGTCTCATGATAGTTTACTTATCCGAGGTTATGATCGTCGGTATCTCTGCATACCTAGTTCAACCTCGTTACTGATAAGTACTCTTTTCTCGTTCCCGTGATATGTGATCCCTTGTGAGCCAGTCACATGCTTGCAAGCTAATTGGATGACATTACACCGAGAGGGCCCAGAGTATATCTATCCGTCATATGGATGGACAAATCCCACTCTTGATCCATGTGTTTCAACCAATACGTTCCGAACACTCAATGCCACCTTTATAGCCACCCAGTTACGTTGTGGTGTTTGATGTCATCAAAGCATCCATCCGGCAAAGGTGATATGCATGATCTCATGGTCGAAGGAATTAGGTTACTATGTATCAGAAAGCATATAGCAATTGAACTATTTAAAATGACTTGATCTTTATGCTACGCTTATCTATAGGAGTATGTCCATCACATCATTCTCCTAATGATATGACCCTGTTGTTAATAACATCTCTATGTTCATGATCAGGAAACCATGATCATATATTAACCAACAAGCTAGTTTAACAAGAGGCTTTACTAGGGACTCTTTTATGTTTACAAATCACACAAGTATTAATGTTTCCTATTAATACAATTATATCATGGTATGTAAACATTTATCATAAGTATGAAGATATGATAATAACCCACTTTATTATTGCCTCTTGGGCATATCTCCAACAGTCTCCCACTTGCACTAGAGTCAATAATCTAGTTTCAAACTTTTATGTATTCAACACCTATGGCTTTCTGGTGTTGTAAGTACACGTTTGCTAGTGGTCAACTGATCTCCGGATCTGACACTTCCAGGTCCGTGTGTAATTGCATGTATTTGCGTCTCTACGCATCACTCATTCTCTAATGAGATGGCTTTATATAAATTTGGTCCTTTGGTGAGACCTTTAGTTCTTTAGGGTTAAAACATGTTGATAAAATTGTCGTACAATATATCTTCATAGTACTATCCCGCTATGAACTACACCTAGTTTGATAACAAACTACTTGACCCAAATGCCCTCTTTAGCTGCTATAATAGCAGTCATATACTTAGCCTTTTGTTGTAGTATCTGTCACAATGTCTTAACTTTGGAACTCATCCAAATCCATTATGGAACTTACTTTCCATTATATTGTGCCACCCTTAGTTTAGATTGAGATAAACTTAATTTGCACTTTGTGACAAAACTAGTATCAATGTAGTACTTTTACAATGAACTAACCATCTATCTGTCACTTCTACAAACAATATATTCTTAGTTCTTCCAAAAGATCATAAGAATATCCTTACTATCGTCCAATGATCATCTTATGAATCATTCTGGTATATGCTCATAACCTTTTAAAGCATAGGACATATCTGGATTTGTACATATCACAGTATGATTGATATAAATACTCTTTGTGATTTCATACATCAAGTATCAATCTATACTTGAATCTTTGTTTCACTTGCCAAGTGTCAATACACTTGAATATATCATCAATATTGAACTCATTCAATCCTTTATGTGCAACAAGAACCTTTCTTGTAGTTCCTATATTGAACTCATTCAATATATCATCTATGTACTTTTGGCACAACCATATTAGCGTCTATTGATGCCAAATATTTGGGTTTTGCCTAAGTCTTTCATCAGGATGAAATTCTTAATATGTGTTAATAAAAGATACATCATTTCCAATCAACAATATGTCTTAGCGCTCCCACTTAATTTCTTGCAAACGCAAGCATCTTCATTGTCTCTGATGAAATTAAACTCTTTTAACAGTTTCATCATAGTGAAGATTCCAACTCCGCTATGCTTACTTCAACCATTGAAGTTTGCATATGCTTTTAGCATCCTTTGAATTAACAAAACCCTATGGACCATGTTACGCACATGTCCTAGGTAACAATTCTATTAGAAGAACTTGTTTTGTTTATTCAACTACCACATAACAAATTTATATGTAGTGGTTGCTACATTAATCCGTCTAGACTAAATATCGCTATGAAAGATCAGATCTTGTCATAGTCAACCTTTGAACTTTGTTGTGAACTCTTTCCCAACATGTCGACTATTTCATAGATGTAAAACATCCATGTCTATTTCTTTATAGATCCAAACACGACTATAAGGTCTTACACCTTTCTCGAGGGTCCTTCAAGTTCAAAACTTGATTTTTCGTGTATGGAACTATCACGGATTTTATGGCTTCAAGCCATTTGACGGAGTCAGGGCTCATCATCGCTTCTTTGCATGTAGTCGGTTCATTATTCTCAAATAATGATTTAACTCTCAAATCTTGGTTTTTGATTGTTTACCCGACCTACTTGTTTCAATAGGAACTTAGATCTCCATAACCACAACCTTTGAGGCACGTGAGCCATGAGCATTATTGCTGCCTCCGGAACACTTTTCGGCGCTGCGCAACTCTGCACATATAGCTAAGGTTCTTTTAACCTTATCAAAGTTCTATTGTCCTCCCACTTTACTTTTCACGAAAAATTCCTTCTCAAGGAAACTTGACATTCTAAGCGACAAACACTTTTGTCTCTGGTGTTATGGAGGAATACTTAACAGTTATTAGAAATAACATACAAAGATAGGTTCATCCGACTTTGGTTGCAAACATCATTCTTATGCAAAGCATACCAATGTTTTAAGAAAGGACAACTTGGGTTTTATCCCAAACCATAACTTTATATGGTGTCATTTCAACGGATTATGATGGAGCTCTTTTCAGTGGAAAAACGGTAATCTCTTAAGCTTTTAATCTTTAAAATATAATGGTAGTTTTATGAATTACACCTTCGATCTTACCATGTTAAACAAGGTTTAATTACATATCTCGAATGCTCCATACTCTTATGGTGTTTCGGGAAATGCAAATCCACGGAACGATTCCTTAAATCTTAGGTATTATGCTAAACTTGTAACTCAAATATCTTCCTTTATGATCTTATCATAAACTATTTATATTCTTGTTACAATGATTTTGCACTTCATGTTGAAAGTCTTTGAACTTTTCAAATATTTCACACTTCATCCTTATTAAGTAAATATTCATATATTCACTCAAATTTTCGGAGAAAGCATATGAAGTTGAAATCCATCGCTCTTGACTACACATAATGGACTTCGTACAACAATATGTACAAGTTCCAATAAGCTAGTCATTCGTTCCCTTTTGGCCTACGAATGAGGTTTTAATTATCTCTGGGAAAGTTTCACAAGCGTCATGTGATCAAAAATCAAAAGACTCCAAAATTCCATCCACATGGAGTTTCTTCATGTTTTCTTTCCAAAATAATTTAAACGGTGATGTCAGTTCCTAAGTGATCTTTCAATCAATTTGTCTTTTGACATTTTTAGCACTAGTTTTATGGATGTGATTTCTCCAACGAGATTTGTGAATCATCCATCTTTTATGGATTACGACAATTATTTGAACAACCCTTTTGTTCTCATAATACCTGATAAAATAAATCTTGAAGGCAAGCTTTGATGTTTAACGAGCAACACAATAACCCTTTATTTGTTCTCGATGAATATCATCACATATTCTTTTGCTAGTTACTTAGGCCATTGTAGTTCATGAATTGTGTTGTTTCGTATGACGATTCACACCAACAAATTCAGTATCAAATACTTAAGAACCACATTGTTTAATAAGCAAAGAATATAGCCATAACATGTATATCATCTATATACTTAAACTGAACAATTCTAGTCTTTTCTTTTCTGCCATATATTTATGAGATTCTCTTTCAGCATTTCCTTTTCTGTTTGAAAGAATCTATCAACATCAATAGTGGAGTCATACATATGACACATAATCCAAAGCGTGTATAATTAAATACCAATGTCTTTGGACTTGCACTTTGAAGTAGATCACCATCATCAAATGTTTGGTGTTCTTTCAAATTCCTTTCTTTAGTAATCTCTTGGTGTAGTAAATATTTTACCTACATCAAATATTCACCCTTATCATGGAATTATCCATGATCAAGCTACTTTTAGCTTATAAAGATGAATCGTGAGTATAATGTTGCTATCCAAAACCTTTTGGTGGATTAGGACAACTAGTGTCTCGAACCTTTTGCAAATTCTCATCAAATATGAGAACATGACTTTTGCCATATTATACTTTATCATGTTGCAACCAAAACTTCGTTTCAGATATCACAATATCTTCCACACATCATGGTTTCTGAAACAACTCTTTCAGATCCTAGATAACCTTGATATTAAGACAATCCTTTGAATATCAAGAATCATGGATACAAACATGATACTCATACACTAACTCTTGGAATTGTCACTCTTGTTTTATTACCAATTATTAAACTTTCTTGGAGTAACCGGAACTTACTGAAAGTTTGCAATAGGACTTTTAAACTTTAGATTAACACTTCAAAACAATACGATACCAGTTCGTAAAGTAACTAACCAGAATTCTATAGTTCTATCATCTCAATTATAACTAAGCGCAAGGTGGTAAACGGATGCCAATGACTACAACAACTATGCAAATTCACTTTGATTTAGTTTATGATAAATTGAGTTCTAATTAATAATTAAATTAATCTAGGTGAACTCCCACTCAAAACAACATCCCTCACATTGTTTTAGTCATCACACGAACCAAATCCACCACATCAAAACCGATCATCACGAGAGTTGACATAGCTTCAATGGCGAACAATCAACATGTTCAGCATATCTCCTATATGACTCATGCTTTACCTTTCGGTGATCCGTGTTCCGAGACCATGTCTGTACATGCTAGGCTCGTCAAGATCAAACCTTAGCTTCCGCATGAGCAAATCTGGCTTGCCCACGTTGTATACACTTGCGGAATCTAACACACCCGATCATCACGTGGTGCTTCGAAACAACAAGCTTTAGCAACGGTGCTAACTAAGGGTGAACACTTTATGACTTGAAATTCATGTGCATGAGGGATCATATTATAATGCTACCGTCGTCTACTAAGCAATACAAGATGCATAAAGGATTAACATCACATGCAATTCATAATATGTGATATGATATGGCCTTTCTTATTTGTGCTTCTGATCTCCATCTTCTAGCACGAACATGATCTCCATCATCACCGACATTGCATCAAGGTCAATGCTGCTTCTCCATGGTTGTCGTCCACCGGCTTCAACTATTACAACTACTTTGAATAGACACGCGGGTCTTAACAGAAATTAAAGACAACCATATGGCTCCTGCCGGTTGCCGACTTACAATAAGGAACATTGCATACATCATATATAATCACAATCATGGCCATATCACATCACTGCACACCCCTGCAAAACAAAGTTAGACGCCTCTACTTTCTTTGCATATTTTACGTGGTTTGGGGCTTTCAATAAGTGTCGTTCTAACTTACGAACAAGAACCACAACATTGATACTAGTATTGTTAATCACCCGTTGTAAATTGGATCTTAACTATGCTAGGAGAAACAGGCACCCGCAAAGCCACTTATGCAATACAAGTTGCATGTCAAGCGTGGAGCAAGTCTCATGAACGATGTCATGTAAGGTTAGCCCGGGCCGCTTCATCCCAACATACCGCAAGATGCAAAGTACACAAGAAGCAATCAACAATAAAAGCATCAACGCCCATAATGACCATTGTGTTCTACTCGTGCAACAGATCTACATATAGACACGGCTCTGATACCACTGTAGGGGTTCGTAGCATGGAAAACAAAAATTTTCTATCGCATACAAACAAACAAGCCAAGATCTATCTACTAGATTGTAGCAACGAGTCGATGGAATAACTTACCCTCGAAGATTCCAAAGCGGTTAACGAGAGCAGATTCTCGTGGATGATGTAGTCGTACTCTTTCCGATATCAAGATCGTGCAGACGATCCTTCCGGCGCTGCGTTCCGGCAGCGCTCCCGCAGTCGGTCACACGTTCGGTACTCGACGAAGACCTTCCTCTCCCTTGTTCCAGCAGGCAGTGGAGGTTGTAGCACTCTCCTCGCGATTCCGGCAGCACAACGGCGTGGTACCGGAAGTAGAGGGGAGATCTCGCAGGGCTTCGCCTTAAGCCGGAGCGAGTATGGTGGAGTATGAGAGAGAACTATTATTGGTCTAGGGTTTAGACACACCAATTAGAAGGCTCTAATCCGAAGGCTAGGGCAATTAGAAGCTCTAAACCAAAACGACTCTAAACCGGAGTCTAGGGCTAGGATTTAGATTAGAGGATAGGAACTTGTGTGTCTAGAGGAGGAGGCCCTGCCCCTCCTTTTATAGGTGGAGGGGCCGGCGCGCCAGGGGAGGGGAGTCCCTCCCTAACTCGGCCTGGTGGAGGCGCCGCCGGTTGGAGGAGGGATTCCCTCCCCAACTCGGTTTTGCCCTCCTCTTGCTTGTTTCCCACAGTTTCCTGTTTTAGCCGTTTGACTTTCAAACTGGCCATTTGACTTTTCAGTTTTAGGATTCAAATTAATCCTTTATTTGGAACAACAAGAACACTTAGTACATGATGCAATCATTCCAACTTGCAATGACACACTCATGTACCCCTTCCCCTCGGAGTGCCGGACATTCCGGAACCTTCTAGAATGTTCCCGATGAAAACACTGAAATCATTCCCCAACTCCGAAACGGGACTTTCCTTATATGAATCTTATTCTCCGGACTATTCCGGATCTCCTCGTGATATCCCGGATCCCATCCGAGACTCCGAACAACATTCGGTCTCTTACTCATCATTCCATAACTACTCAAACAACGTCGAATCCTTAAGTGTGTCTCCCTACGGTTCGTGAATTATGCGGACATGATCGAGACACTTCTCCGAACAATAACCAATAGAGGAATCTAGAAATTCATATGGCTCCCACATATTTCTACGATTACTTTGCGATCGAATGAACCACTTACATATGATACCAATTTCCCTTTGTCTCACGATAGTTTACTTATCCGAGGTTATGATCGTCGGTATCTCTGCATACCTAGTTCAACCTCGTTACTGATAAGTACTCTTTTCTCGTTCCCGTGATATGTGATCCCTTGTGAGACAGTCACATGCTTGCAAGCTAATTGGATGACATTACACCGAGAGGGCCCAGAGTATATCTATCCGTCATATGGATGGACAAATCCCACTCTTGATCCATGTGTTTCAACCAATACTTTCCGAACACTCAATGCCACCTTTATAGCCACCCAGTTACGTTGTGGTGTTTGATGTCATCAAAGCATCCATCCGGCAAAGGTGATATGCATGATCTCATGGTCGAAGGAATTAGGTTACTATGTATCAGAAAGCATATAGCAATTGAACTATTTAAAATGACTTGATCTTTATGCTACGCTTATCTATAGGAGTATGTCCATCACATCATTCTCCTAATGATATGACCCTGTTGTTAATAACATCTCTATGTTCATGATCAGGAAACCATGATCATATATTAACCAACAAGCTAGTTTAACAAGAGGCTTTACTAGGGACTCTTTTATGTTTACAAATCACACAAGTATTAATGTTTCCTATTAATACAATTATAGCATGGTATGTAAACATTTATCATAAGTATGAAGATATGATAATAACCCACTTTATTATTGCCTCTTGGATATATCTTCAACAGTTGTAGTGGTGCCCGCCGATCTCAAATTCCGCAGGGGGAGCACGGCCCTGAATAAGCTTGGGAAAGACAGTTGAGGAGTTGAGGACGTTGATGTCGTTGTTCGATCCTGCCATGCCAAAGAAGGAGTACCAGATCCAAAGATCATGTGTAGCAACTGCCTCAAGTATCACAGTGCAACCTCCTTTGTGGTCTTTGTACATTCCTTGTCATGCAAATGGACAGTTCTTCCATTCCCAATGCATGCAATGTATGCTTCCAAGCATACCCGGAAATCCTCTACTTTCATTGACTGCGAGGATTCGAGCAGTGTCTTCAGCAGTGGGTGATCTCAAGTACTGTTCCCCGAACACTGCAATCACTGCTCTGTAGAACCTGTACAAGCAATCGATGGCGGTGGACTTAGCGATGCGGAGATAGTCATCGGTACTGTCAGCCGGCGCTCCTTATGCAAGCAACCTTAACGCCACGGTGCACCTCTGCAATGAGGAAAACCCAACCAAGCCGGTGCAGTCCTTCTTGCAAACGAAATAGGGGTCGAACTCCCGGATGGCATGCACGATCTTGAGGAAGAGCTTCCAGCTCATCCTGAAATGGCGGCGAAACACGTCCTCTCCATGGAGTGGATGGTCGGCAAAGTAGTCGACGTACAACAAGCAGTAGTCCTCTATCCTCTGCCTCGCCTTGCACTTCCGGGATCCGGCGCCGAACCACCGCGCTTCGGCTTCGCCATTTGCATGTACAGCTGGGCGAGCTCGGCGCTCTCCTCCTCCAGCAGTACAGCGACCTCGGCGCTCTTCACCTTCGGCGACCTCGACGCTCTCCTCCTCCAGCAGTACGGCGAGTATCTCCTTGTCGTCGGAGTCCATGGCCGAACCGGCCAAATGCCGTACACTTGGCGGGCGTGGTGGTGGGAGCACGCAGCGAAGCAGAGCTACGGCGAAGTTTGGGCAGCGAAACCAACGGCGGAGCGAGCGGCGGACTAAGCGACAACTACGGCGAGCGTATCTACTCGGCGTGGAGGAGCTCCGCCAGGGAAGTCATGGCGACATAGGTGCTGGGAGCTCTTCGCCGCAGTCTGGACGAGTGGGGTGGGTGGGAATGAGATTATCTCTCCGACAGAGCCGGCTCACGTCCATTTTCGCTGCGTCCGGCGTTTCCAGGGCGTACCCGGGAACCTGGGTTCGGCCTGAGAAGTCCGAACCAAACATCGTCCAAATCCGGCCTAAACAGGTTCTTGGATGCGCGACTGGTTCAATTTTGGCGTCCGGATCTAAATAGGCGAGTGGAGATGCTCTTAGTACTACTGCGTGATATCGTGAGAAAAGTAGAGGGCGAGTGCTCCAACCACTTCATCACGCTGAACTACACGACACATTGGGGAAGACTTGAGTCAGACCCTTCAACTCGAAGCCAGATACGATTCGATCGTAGCATCACATCTACTTTATCTATTTTAAAATATAAGATATTTTAGATTTGTAAAAAAAAAATATCTAGACTTGTTTATATTGTGTAAATTCTCTTCAAACATGAGTAAAACAATATATAAACTAAAAGTAGTTTAGATACATTTGCTTCACAAAATTAAAACATTTTATATTATATTTTATATTATGACACGAAGGGAATAGTAACTAGCAGGAGAACAAAATTTGTCCATTTTGTCCCATTTTAGCAAATGCTTAGTCGACCTAACTTAGCACCCCAGCATGTAGGAGCATCTCCAACCGTGATGTCAGGCAACAGCAACAACGCTGGATTGTCGCCTGTATAGGGTGTTCGGCACGAATGGCCTTAGAGCAAGTCTAACAGGCCCCGTAAACAGCCGGCACCCCGTAAATTTTCGGCGAGATACGGGGTGTCGGTGTTTTGGTCCGCCTAGCACGTCCCGTAAATAGGCCGGCCCGTATTATTCGGATACGGGGCGGGGCAAATCACCCACCCGGCCCCGTATAAGTATAAGGTGAGGGTGCGAGTGAGGGTCCAACCCCCCACTCGCAACCCTAGCTCCACGCGCCGCCCAACTCCGGCGAGCAATTCCAGCCGCTCCGTTCACGAATCCACTCCGCCGCCACCATGAGCTGCCGCCGCCAAGCCACAGGCAGGCTCCTCCTCCCCAGCCAAGCGCCGCCGCGAGGAGCTCACGCTCGAGGAAGCGTGGGTCCTCTACTGCAAGCTATCCGGGGCCGGCAGCCGCCGCGCCGTCTGGAAATGGGTCGGATGGCCGGGAACGATGCCGCGGTCGCTCGTCGACTTCGCGCCCGGCGGCTGCTACTTCAACATCGACCCGCCGCTGCCGCCGATGACCGGCGACAAATTCGAGAAGTGCCAGGCACAATGGGAGATGGACTGCGCCAATCTCGCGGCGTGGCGCTCCAGGCACGCTCCCAACTGGGAGGAGGGGGGCTCCAGGCACGATGACTAGGCGTACTGCCGCCGCGGCAGCGACAACCTCGCCGACAAGGAGGTCTCCGGCGAGGTTCTTTTGTGCAGTTTTAGATTAGGGTTAGCTTAACAAGTCGCGATCTACCGCTAGATCGCGCAATTTTGCCTGTATCTATGATGAATCGAAGCCTATCTATGAACAATCTGCTTTTATCTCGCGTGAAATTTAAATTTTAAATATACGGGGCTCGGATACGGGGTCTGCTAGACGGACGATGAAATCAGTGAGGAATTTCAGAGCAAAATCAAGTACAGGGCCCTGTGCTCGAGTTTTACGGGGCAGAAATTTAAAAGGCATGTTATACATGCTCTTATGGTGTGCGCCTCTTCCCAGCCGAAATTATTTGTGGCTTGATTCCGAATTAAAAAGAAATGGTTGAATAGCATATTGGTCACTGAATGTGCGGCTTGGGACGCCGAACAAGCTATTGGGCCCGTCGGACAAAACGACCCTTCGAGGGACACGGTTGAGCGTGGTTTTATGCATTGCGCCGCTCAACATCTGTTTGTGGCACACTAGATCGCATCGCATGTGTCAAAATGGAGGGTTCAGAATTCCTTCAAAAGAATATACATTAGGATTAGGGATGTGCATAACCGAATATTTTTCGTTCCTTGTTGAAAAACCGTTTTTGTATCTATTTCTTAGCCATAGTACTCAACATCCTTCTTTGAAAGAAAAGAAAGCTTCAATTTGGATTTTGTAAGTGGCTAAACTACTCAAATCTCCATGGTACAGTACATGCTTGGCTTTAAGAAAAAGCAGTATACTTTAACATTACACGGTCTTACAACACCAAGAAATAGACATATATGCCTAAATGCACAAAATAAGAGAATGATGTGTACAAAATATAGAAGCATATTATTTTATAGTTGTATTGCAGTGACCCTCGTCGGGATTATATAGGGGTATAAGCAGGGAGATAGATTTGGAATTAAATTCGTAGAGGGGTGAAGCAACCGATTGCGACTGGATTTAAAGTATGACACTTATGTCATCTTCCCAGCCTTGTTATCAGCACCATCATCTTCTGGTACTTTCTCTTACCACCAGCAATCACAACATGAGTATCGAGGACATTGTTGACGACGAGGACACTTTGACTGGAGTTGTCGCTAATGAATTGTTGTAGACGTTGTTGCGGTGGTCGATATTGTACTCCGAGATGGATGACCAGGACTTCGGCTCATTCACCTACTCAACGAATGTTGCTCACAGTGGCAATGATAATACTCCTCGCAACAATGATGATTGTGGCCATTCTGCATACCATGGCTGTTTTGATGATCATGGTCACCATAGTGATGGTGGAAATGGTGGTCGTCACGATGGAGGTGGCCAGGGACACGGCCGCAATGATGATGGCAGCGATGGAGGACGTCGTGGTGGTGCACTACAAGATATGTGCAAACTTGTGACTCCCATATTGGTCACTGAATGGTCAAATTTGTCCATCTATGCTCTTTATGTGACCAAAACCAATTGGACATACTGAATGTTACTAAGGACAACAAATGACCTTTTTTGAATTGTTCATAACAATTATGACCAAAATAGATTGTCATAGAGTCTATGGCTTAAATTTTAGTCATGTGCAATCTGACCTATCCACGTAAGCCTATCCGACGTGGCATATTTCTGTGACCGAATCAACTGGTTGTAGATAAGATTCAACACGGTCCAGTTCAACTTTCTAAATGGACCGAGCCAAAGCCATTCGTTATACATTTTCTTGCCTTGGCCTTTTTATGGTCCATTTCGTATTTGTGCTTTGGCCAAAGGGATAGTGGATAGGGGCGTCATCGTGGTCATGCTCCCAATCCCATAATTGATGTTACATACCAAATCTACAACATTCATGGCCACCCGACAAGTAATGATGGTGAAACTATCAGGATGGCTCCAATGATGATGGTGAACCTAACGAGAACGACGCCCATGCTGCTTCATATGGTGTCGATGCTAACTTGTACTCCAATACGGGTGCCACGAATCACATCATGGGGAGTTCAACATGGCCTCCACTCATGACAAGTACAAGGGGCGTGACCACGTTCATAAGGGTGATCATAAGTATTGATGTTATTATCATATTTCCAATTCATGTTAAATGTTTATACTCCATGTTATAATTGTATTAGCAGGAAACATAATACATCTATGGTTTCATAAAGAATACCAAGTCCCTATCAAACCTCTACTAGGATAGATCATTAATAATAATGGTTATGATTTCCTAACAATGGGCATGTATTGTCAATTAGTAACGGGATCATTCCATTAGGAGAACGGCATGATGTAAAGACCCAACTAAGCAGAACAATTAGATCGTATCACAAAGTTTGAATTGCTAAAACTGATATACGTCAAATATCCTAATCCTTAAACCATATGATTATGTAATTCACTTTTACTGAAAGAATGCTTTGGGAGCATCAACCGTCGCACCAAAACAGGGTGACTATAAAGATGTCTTCCAGGTACTTCGAAAAGTACTTATTGAGTTATAAGCACGTGACTATTGAGTCTGGTCAAGTGACTATTGAGTCATTGACGGAGAGATATACTCTAGGTTCACTCGGTAATACACATCCTATATCGGTTGCAAGCACATGACTAATGATTCCAGTCACAGTGTGTGTTGTATAACAGTACGAGTAAAGAGTACATGTCAGTAACGCGATTAAACCAGGTATTTTGATCATGGTATTGATCACAGAGTACTAATCAAATATAGAGCAAGTAAACTACCGTGAGAAAAATAAAATGGAATGCGAATTGTTTCAATCCTCGATATCATGGTTCAAACCGATAAAAATCTCCGTTAAATATGTGGGAGTCATTATGGACATCTAGGTTCCACTAATGGTTATTGATCAAAGAGATGTCTCGATAATGTCTGCATGTTCTCGGACCCAAAGGGTCACACACACATAATGATCAATAACGTTAGGATAGCTCTGAGATATTTATAATGGTGAAACCGAAGTTTGTTTTGAGTCTCGGATGGGATCCAAGACATAAAGATTCATATAAGAAAAATAAAGTTTAGGATTTGACTTCAGAATATTGGCAATTTGCAAATCTTCATTAATTAACCTAGATTTCACTATAAATATGTCCATTTATGCAAGAAAAAAATTCAAAGTGAAGATTTGCACATCTTTATAATAATTAGTGATTAGTGGCAGGCCTAGAGAGATATTTCATATAATACTTAACATATATCTAGTTTAAATACGGATAAAAATAGTTGTATTTCACAGTCATCAGACGTCCTCAACGACGTCTTCTAGCCGGAGCACCTCTGTCGGCAAGAGCTCGAGGAGGGTCACTTGGAGTGCCTCCACGAGGTGCGCCAACCTTGATGATGCGGTCACAATACGTAAATGGAGATCTATCGCTCTCTTGAGGAAGAGTGGGTTCTCGTCACACTACGACACCATCTTAGCGAGGCTGCCTTCTGCTTTCTCTGCCTCTAAGGATTGTCGCTCCGGACTTGGCGCCGTAGGAGGGACCGTAGCGTCCATGGACGGGCTCGTGGCGGCGCTGGCTACAATGGTGGCAGTAAATCTACCATTTATATTAGGTTTTATTTAAATTCTGTTCAAATGGAATTATGTACAATATCTTAAATTCGAATTAAAATTGTCTTTTTAAATTCATTTTCATTTATGTTTCAAATATAAATTCAATATCAGTTTGAACCAAAAGAAATGTTGGCAATGCGGCCGTCATGGATTTTTCATTGCACGCTACCGATATGCACTTTACCGGTCGTGTGCACAATGTGCGCCACTTGTACATCTTACTAGTAGCCCGGTGTTAGTAGCATGCCTCTTGGTTTAGGTTAATTGGCTAGATTCTTTTCTTTCGCTCTCAGACCTCTGCCGTGTATTAGTTGTGGGTGACCCGACCATACAAATCTCAATCTTTTTCTGGTCTCACCACACGCATCTTTGTGATCCATGGATGCATGCACTCTAGCTATTTCTTGACGCAATGTAACAATACCTATTCTTGTATGGATATTATTCTACTCCCTCCGTTTCAAAATATAAGATGTTTTAGCTTTGTGAAGCAAATGTATCTAGACTTGTTTTAGTATCTAGGTTCACTCAAGTTTAGAGTAAATCCACACACTAAAACAAGTCTAGATACATTTTTTTCACAAATCTAAAACATCTTATATTTTGAAACAGAGGGAGTAGCAAGTAATTTGTACCTAGCAAACCTCAGGTTTTTATGCCATGCCATATCGTAAAAGTTGAGATATCTATTAGCAGTATGGATGGACCAATATATCGCTGATCGGAGATACTACGTGTTCATCAATATGTAGGCACGGCTCAACCAAAAACAAAACAGACCAGCTCATGCAATCGGGCCGGCTCCTGCGCAAAACCAAGCATAGACAAATGAACTGACAACCTGCCATACCACGTGGACCTGATAGCCGAGACCCATATGTCAAAATGCTACAAAAACTTTAAAAGGAATAAAAGTTAGCAAAAGTTTTACTAAATAGGATAATTTGGAAGAAATAATATTAAACAGGGTAATTAGTGTCACAAAACACGAACTGGAGGATAAAAAATGAAATTTACTCAAACAATATCTTAATACTGTTAAAAATTCTTAATTCCACTCGGCTTTACACGGTCATGCCTTCCCTTGGCCATGGGTGATGGTTTAGACGTACAACAATTGCGAATTGTCTTAGGGTACGTTTGGATAACGCCCCAGCTAGCCTTGCCAAAATTGGCATGTCAAATATTTGGCGAAGGATTTTGCCGCCCAGATCTTGCCAACGCGTGGGCGTAGAAACTGAACGTGACTACCAAAATATTGGCGTGGTTCCGAATCCCTGGCACTGATCCAAACGGAGACCCTGATAGTAGTCAACGACCAAATATTTGGCTGGGCAAGCAGCGGCTGCAATCCAAACAGCCCCTTAGTCCTACACTCCTACTTCAGTCATGCAAAGCGCAAAATTATATGAGATGCACACGCTCGGTGATGTCAGCATTGGGTGGCCACATTATGTTTACACACTACACATTCGATCGATCGGTGCCTTGATTTGACATAAGAGAGTATTTCTTTTCTTGGACTGGAGCATGAGTAGCTTTGGTGTTTTCCCTCTGTTGGAAAAAAAACCATTATTCAGGTTTGTTCGATTGTATCGTCTGCTAATCTGCTTATTAAATTGTTCATAGCCTAGTAGGTTTCCTTCGTTACCAAGGCAAACACAATTTGCAGCTACTACTTGTAAATATGGGTCCCAACTGAAATTGTAGGGGAAATTAAGTCGGCACGAGCATGTAAAACCGTTTGGAGAAAGCCAGATACAGAGATAAAGGATTTTTCTAATTATAGATGATTGAATGAATGGGTCTTTAGAAAAGCAGAGAAGACATGATTAAAAAAAGAAGCCAAGAACCTGCTCCACTTCAACAGCCACTGTAACCAACATTACGCCACCGTCCCCTTGTTTCTATTCTGGCAGTATCTATGTCTCGAATCCAAACCCCTTGGAAAAATAGGCCAAAAGTGAGCAATGCTCTTTAGAATTGACCAGGGGACATGGTTAGCTTCAAAGGTTCACAAACAAAGATACATGCAAGATTGCAAGGTAAACTGTGAAAGTTGATCTAAGAAAAGAAAGGTGTTCATTGGAGTTTTCCGCAAGCAGACAGAGGATGCCTCTTAAAGCCAGCTCTTCATGTACAAATTAGTGATGTTTCACCTTCTTAATGATGTCCTTCGCAAAATATTACTATAACACTATTAGATTGGGAAGATAAGAGCATCCCAGCCACGAGCCCCAAGCCCTGGATTGCTCGTATGGGTTATGCCAGCGTGATTGGTCGTCTATGGGGTGCGTGTCTCCCAGCCTTCCCTGCCACGCTCCACAAACAATTAGTAAACAAATTTAGCGAACTTTAAATTTTATTCCAATTTTGATCATATTTACAAATTTGAATGAAACTACACCAAATCTAAAGCTTAAAGTTAAACAGAACTTATTCTCTTCCTCCTCACCACGGGGGAGGGGGATTGGGGTTGGAGTTTGGTAGTACAGCCAATCATAGTCAATGGGCTCGTCCTTGATTGTCGGGGGGATAACCCTCGGTAGGGTCACGAGAGGGGAAATATAGCGCAACTGGGTTGGCTCCGAGTAAAAAAGGAACCAGGCCGGGTAAGAACGGTCGCGTAAGATAAGCATGAGAGCCGAGATACAAACTATCTCGGTCCATATAGGACAAAGTTGTAACCCTTGCAGGTACCAACGAGCCAATTGGACCGAGGAAGGGCCGAGTCAAGAAGGACACGAGGCACCTTTTCGAGTAAGGTTCAGGAGAGACCATGGTAAAGCATGGTCAAAGAGAAGGGCGACGCCGGGTGACACAAAAGGAGACGGGTGATGCCCAAAGCATGCGCTGACGTACAAAGTAACAGCGTGACGCCAAAAAGAACAAGAAGCAGCGTACCAGAAGACCGTTAGCTGTCAAGCTTTGTGGACCGGGCCACTGGGCTTAGGGCAAGCCCATGACCCGGCCCATATTGTAGGGACCAAGATCCAAACAGTAAACCCTAGAACCCAAGGGGGTATTAGTTAGCTTGCATTGCCTATATAAGGAAGGGCATAGCAGTAGTAGAGGGAGGTTGGACCAAGTAGGGAACTAGTGTTGGGAACTCAAGCCTAAACAACTCAAGGAGCACTTGTAATCTTTAGGGAATCAATCGAATTGCCAAGCCTGGAGAGTTCTTCTTGTTCTTCGTGCATGGCTTGACCGTGTACTCCCTCCCCGGTGACCACAAGCACCCATTCGGTCCCTAACTTAAGCCTACCCATGGCATCTGCCGTGCCACCACCACGACAGTTGGCGCCCACCGTGGGGCAGAAGCAGGTGCTTGATGGAGTCTTCATCCAGACGGGCAACATCATCGCCAAGACCGGCGAGCACGTCTACTCCGGCCTCATCCAGAGGTTTGGAGCGCTCAACTTCGTCAGCGACAACGCGGGCTGCTTTGGGACCAAGCCAATCCCTAGGGATGGTCGCTTCATCAAGTTCGGCGAGCACCAGGTCTACGTCGCGGTGCGCATGGAGCGCGCATATCCTGAGCGCGTCATCGTGGCGCCGGATCCACCAGCGATTCCTGTCGCTGGGAAACTTCACCAACTCGTCTCCATGGAGGTAATGATGACAACCCCAAACCCCGCAGCTCCTCCAGTAGTTCCCGTGGTGAATGAGAACATAGAGGGAGGAAATCATCAGGAAACGCCAAGGGCTGCAAGAACAGCAAAGGCGCCACTGGAGAAACTAGAGAATATAGCTAGGAGCAAAAGGGCTAAGGAGCTACAGGAAGCAATAGACAAGTTGGCAGACCCAGTGGCACAAGCAACTGACCCGGCGCGTGTGCAAGCCGAGTTGGAAGAAGCCAGGGTAAAAGTCCTGGAGAAAGCAAAGGAGCTGGCACAGTTACAGCAGGACGTGGATATCACCATCCGAGAGCTTAACTCAGCGAATCGAGTCAAGGGCGCAAAGACCCGGCTTGATGCAACGAGATTGGGAGGAAGGAACCTCAATGAAGAGCTGGTAGATGCGACATCGAAGATAACGCCAGAGAACAACAATGAGATGGCCATGCGTCCAACGTACAACACAGCAGCAGCTAATCTGCGAGCAACAGAAGCAGCAATGGCAGAATTACCCCACTTCGAGGGGAAGCAAAGAAAAGGCAGCAAGAATGAGTCAACGAGTTAGTGAGAGCAGCCAGCATGCTGAATGAGGCATATTACAGAGCAAATACGGGTATAGCTGGGAGGTGACAACTGGTTCACTCGGCGACTCCTGTCCCGGCAAGATCGGCTGGGCACGTGGCATCCTCACCCGGAGTGACGCCTAGGCCGAGAAAAGAAAAAAAGTGTGGATTCTGGAAGAAACAAGCAGATGGTCGCCTATGATCCGACAGTGATTCAAGGAAACCCGGCGCATGGTCAAGGGGCGAGAAGAAATAATCCCCGAGAAAATGAAAACCAGGAAAATATTGGGCAGAAGAATGATAAAGGAGGGAAAAATTTCGCGCCTCATACTCGGCGCGCAACTCACTCGGCAGGAGGAGGAAATCCAGCTCCGAATAACGCACCAACTCAGCCGGAAAGAAGACAAAAAAGCGCGGGAAAAGCAGTTCAACAGCCTGCTGACCCGAACGCGAATAAGTATAATGATGGTTACTCGGCCATGGTAAATGACGGGTATGAGCTGCCGGATCATGCATATCAGGCAATGGGAGCAAGATTTGGAGGCAGGAACCTTCAGCCGGATGATGCCAGGCTGAAGCTTGACCGCATAAAAATGGCAGAGATAATTGAGTCGCAAGGTACACCGTGCTTTGGCCCAAGGATTATGAAGGAGCCACCGGTGCCAAATTTCTAGCTGGCCAGAGGGACAAAAACTTATGATGGAATCACAAAGCCAGAGGACTGGCTCATAGATTATGGAACCGTAGTGAAAATCGCGCAAGGAAACTTGAGATGGGCAGTGCGTTACGTGCCGCAGATGCTGGAAGGACCAGCTCGGGTATGGTTGAACAATTTGCCACCCGGAAGCATCAACAGTTGGATTGATTTTCACAACGCTTTCGTGAGCAATTTCACGAGCACTTACAAGAGTCCGAATCGCCCACAACAACTAGCAATGTGCAAGTAAAGACCGAATGAGACAGACAGGGAATTCCTCACAAGGTGGTGTACGATGTGTAACTCTTGTGAAGGGGTGATCGAGTCACAAGCAATTGCATGGTTTGCACAAGGATGTAGACATGGAAGTGTGCTATGGCAAAGGTTACAAATAGATATGCCGGCAAGCCTGGCAGAAACGATAAGAATCGCTGACTCGTATGCGTTAGGAGATCCGACTCAACCACTACTCATGTCAGCAGACGGGATGAATGAGACTCAGATCTATGACGCTGTCGGGTCACAAAGACGCCAGGAGAGATCCGAATATAGAAGCAAGAGAAGAGACGAGAGGCTGGATTACAGGTATGGTTCAGCTCAGGTTGCGGCTGTGAGTCAGGATCATCCAGATGCTGGAAGCAGTCAGCATCAAAGGACAAATGCTCAACAACAATGGGTGCCAAAGAATGACGGCAAAAGGCCATAAGATCAGAGGAAGCAGTATCAGGACCGACAAAAATACACCTATGAGATGATGCTGGATCAGCCGTGTAAGTTTCACACGCCTAGTCCGAGTAAACCAGCCAATCACTCAACGAGGCAATGCACCTGGTTTCAGAAAGGAGACAGAGTGGACTCACTGAATAAATAGCTTCCACCACCTCCCACTCCACCACTTATAGGAGGAAATGCTCGAGCAGTAGGAGCAGATAACAGATATGAAAACAGGCAGCCGAGGTATCAAAATCAAGAAAGAAGAGAAGCTATGCATCAGGTGCACAATCCAAGAGGCGATGACGCTCATATCGGCCACAGAACCAGAAATGAGTACAGAGAACATCACCAGAGCTATGTTGTCTTTGTCACAGAGCCAAATGACAAGAAGAGTCAGCAGCGACGAATGATGGAAGTGAATGCCATGATGCTAGCGATTCCCAAGTACATGCATTGGTCTGAGTAAGAGATAACTTGGAGTATAAAAGATCACCCCAAGATCATGCCAACCCCTGGAGGATACGCTCTGGTTTTGGATCCAACATTCATGGGCCCAGATATCAACGTGAAGTTTTCGAAAGTGTTGATTGACGGTGGCAGTAGCATCAACATCATGTATAAGGATACAATGCTCAAGCTAGGCATTACCATGAACATGCTGGAGCCGACTAAGACCACTTTCCATGGTATTGTGCCGGGATTTTCCTGTGAGCCAATTGGCAAAATCTGGGTCGACGTTTTATTCGGTAAGAGAGAGAACTGTCGCACTGAATCTATAGAGTTCGAGGTGGTAGATCTGGTCAGTTCATATCACGCCTTACTCGGCAGGCCAGATATGGCAAGATTCATGGCTACTACCCATATGGCTTACTTAAAGATGAAGATGCCAGGCCCATGTGGGGTGATTACAGTGGAAGGAGATTACAAAAGATCTATTGCTTATGCCTCAGCCGGGTCTTCACTGGCCGAGTCACTTGTCATAGCACAGGAGAAAAGTCAGATGTTGAAAGTGGCAGCATTGGCCAAAGCAGCACAGATGTCCATGTTGGCACTTACCAACCCGCATGTCAGTGTGTCATTTCAAGCTACCAAGGAAACCAAGAAGGTGCGGGTGGATGAAACTTTCCCAGAGCACACGGTCACCATTGGGGCTGGCCTTACAGATAAATAGGAAAGCGAGATCACCAGCTTCCTCCGTGAGAATCGGGACATCTTTGCATGGTCCACTCAAGATCTGCAAGGAGTTTCGAGGGAGCTGGCTGAGCACTCTCTTCATGTAAGACCAGATGCAAGGACGGTGAAGCAACCCCTCCGCCGCTTCGCCGAAGATAGGAGGAAAGTAATAGCTGCTGAGATTGCAAGACTATTAGCTGCTAGATTCATCATGGAAGTACTCCACCCGGACTGGTTGTCAAATCCAGTCTTGGTCGAGAAGAAAAAAGATGACCCGAACGTGGCAGTGGTATGGCGCATGTGTATTGATTACACGAACCTTAGTAAGGCGTGTCCAAAAGATCCATTCCCTCTGCCTCGGATCGATCAAGTCATAGACTCTACTGCTGGGTGTGAGTTGTTGTCATTTGTGGATGCGTATTCAGGATTCCATCAGATTCCACTGAATCCAAATGATCACATAAAGACAGCTTTTATCACCCCGTACGGGACTTATTGCTATCGCACCATGCCATTCGGATTGAGAAATGCAGGTGCAACATATCAAAGATGCATGCAAAAATGCATGCAAGATCAATTGGACAAAAATGTTCAAGTGTACGTCGATGACGTGGTAATAAAAACCAAACAAAGTCATACTCTAATTGAGGACTTGCGTCAAACATTCGCAAACTTGAGAAGATTCCGGATGAAACTTAACCCGAAAAAATGTACATTTTGGTGTCCCGGCTCGCAAGTTACTCGGATTCCTTGTATCCAGCCGAGGAATCGAAGCCAACCCGACAAAGATCAGGGCCATCGAAAGAATGGAATTGCCAAAAACCCTCAATGATGTCCAGAAGTTTACTGGATGCCTGGCATCATTGAGCAGGTTTGTTAGTCGGCTAGGCGAAAAAGCCCTACCACTATATCAGCTGATGAAGAAATTATACAAATTCACATGTACATAGCAAGCTGATAGTGCTTTCCATGAATTAAAGAAAATTTTGGCAACGGCACCAATATTAGCGTCACCACTATCCAAGGAGCCAATGTTGTTCTATGTCGCCGCAACCAACAGAGTTGTAAGTGCAGTAATAGTGGTTGAACGTGAAGAAGAGGGCAAATCAGTCCAAAGAACAGTGTATTACTTGAGCGAAGTGCTCTCTGTCTCAAAACAGAATTACCCACATTATCAGAAGATGACATATGGGTATATATGGCAGCAAAGAAGCTGAAACATTATTTTCAAGAACACCCAATCCGGGTAATATGCGAGGCACCTATCTCGGACATATTGGGAAGCAAAGATGCCAGCGGCCAAGTAGCCAAATGGGCCATCGAATTGGCACCATACACTCTACAATATGATATGCGAGATGCAATAAAATCTCAAGCCGTTGCAGATTTCTTTGTAGAATGGATGAAAATGCAGTACGAACCACCATTGCCAGATCCAAATTACTGGAAAATGCATTTTGATGGGTCCAAGACAAAAATGGGTCTGGGCACCGGGATAGTGCTCACATCTCCAAAGAGGGATCAATTGAGGTATGTCTTGCATATTCATTTTGCTGCTTCTAACAACGTTGCCGAGTATGAAGCACTTGTTCATGGCATTAAAGTAGCCAAGGAAATTGGTATCAAAAGGATCATGTGTTTTGGCGATTCGGATTTGGTGATTCAGCAAGTATCTGTACATTGGGACGCACTGGACGCAAACATGGCATTATATCGCTTCCACGTGCAGCAAATTTCGGATATTTTGACGGTTGTGAATTTCATCACATTCCTAGAGCATAAAATGAGGCAGCAGATGTATTATCCAAACTAGGATCATCTAGACAAGCAATACCACCAGGGGTAGCATTGGAGCATCTAAGGAAGCCATCGATCAAGCCGTCACCAGAGTCCGAATCAATCAGGGTCATCCTGGCGAATCAGGGATCCGAGGCAGTGCCAATGGATATCGACTCAGGGGTAGGTTCGAGTCACTCGGGGACTGATCCGTTCACCTCAGGGGTATCCGAATCACACTCCGGGACTCCTCAGGTTATGTCGACAGAGCATATGTCGGCGGAACCAATGGGCATCGATGTTGAAGCTGACCCGGAACCACTGATACCAACGTGGGCGTAGCCAATATTTAGTTATTTGAAAGATGGAACCTTGCCGAGTGATGAAATATTGGCAAGTTAAATAGCACGAAGGGCAAAAGCATACACCATAATCAACAAGGAACTCTACAAGCGAAGTGTGACAAGTGTACTGCAGCGTTGTATTAGCTCAGAGAAAGGCCAGGAGATCTTATTGGATATCCATCAAGGAGAGTGCGGGCACCATGCATCATCAAGAGCATTGGTAGCCAAGGCATTCCGACATGGATTCTACTGGCCAAGCGCATTGGCACAAGCACAAGATTTAGTCGGAAAATGCAGTGGTTGTCAACACTATGCGTCCAAGTCGCATTTGCCAGCGTCTGAATTGAAGACTATACCAATCACTTGGCCGTTTGCAGTATGGTGCCTAGATATGGTAGGACCATTCAAACAAGCAAGGGGAGGCATGACTCATATCTTGGTGATGATTGATAAGTTCACTAAGTGGATATAAGTGAAACCAATCAAGAAATTGGACGGCAAAATAGCTGTTACATTCCTAAGGTATATAATCCTCAGATACGGTTACCCACACAGTGTGATCACAATGGCACGAACTTTGCCGAAGGAGCTTTTGCTCGCTTCTATGGGAAACACCGAATAAGACTCGACGTAGCGTCAGTCGCCCATCTAGAATGAAATGGACAAGTTGAACGGGCTAATGGCTTAGTTCTGTCCGGGATAAAACCCCGCTTAATGGAACCACTCTAGAGATCACCTGGTTATTGGATAGAGGAACTACCTTCAGTACTGTGGAGCTTAAGAACAACTCCAAATTGATCAACTGGTTATACGCCATTTTTCCTCGTATATGGGGCTGAAGCAGTTTTGCCTGCCGACATAGAATATGACTCGCCAAGGATAAGGCAATACTCGGAAGCCGAGGTAAAAGAGGCCCGAGAAGATGGAGTTGACTTACTCGAAGAAGCAAGGGAACTGGCATTCTCTAGATCCGCTATATATCAACAAAATCTCCGATGCTACCATAGCCGGAAAGTGCAACCTCGTGTTTTTCGAGAAGGAGATATGGTGCTAAGGCTGGTGCAGCGCACAGCTGGAATGCATAATTATCACCTCCATGGGAAGGTCCATTCATTGTAAGCAAAGCATTGCACAATGATTCCTACTATCTCATAGATGCTCGTGAAGCGCAAAAGAACAAGGTGGACAGGTCAGGAGATGAAACCAAAAGGCCATGGAATGTGGCACTGCTTCATCCCTTCTATACTTAGGAGAAGCAGTGCATGTATCACTCGAACTCTCATATGTCGGACGTGTTTGTCGGCTATGTGCTAATAATAAAATGGTATGATTCGAAAAACTGACTCGGGGACTACCCCTTAGGCTTTCCATTCCAATTATTTTACGTCGGCTGGCGTGATACCTGAAATTTATCTCGGAACAAGTAGTGTTTACTCGGAAGAAATCAACTCTTCGACTATGTTGTTGTCCGAAAACACGGCTTCATGGCAAGCAAGAGAAAAAGATCTAAGACGGGTAAACACGAACGCCGGATAAATACAAGGGAGAAACGCGAGTTGGCTTTAGTTTTTGCCTAACTCTCTGCAGGTCTTGTTATACTATGTGTCGAGTAATCTCAGCCAAGTTATCCAAGTTTCATACCCGCTAACTATATCCTTTGTACTTTGAGATCCTAATGTCGAACACCAAAAAAGGTAGACAAGGGCCAGAGGCAAGGAAAGGTGACACGGCAAAATGAAACTCGGGGACTTGCCCTTGAATGATTCGCACTAAGAGCATAACGCAAACATATAAAGCCTATCAAAAGGCACATAGTCAAAATTCAAGTGCAATGTATGTTACATCTGTACCCGACATACCGGGGATCTAATAAAAGTTCAAGTATTTGTTGGCCTAAGGAGCAGAAGAACTCGGAGGAGCATTCTCGGAGCCAGGAGTGCTTGGGGCATCGGCCGGGTGAGGGGCATCTGCAACCGGGTCATCTGGATCATCTGATTCGGTTGCCTCGCTGTCGCCACCCTCTTCATCAGCAACTTCGACGAGCGGGTCACCAAGGTCGAGGAAGCTAGGCCCTTCACACCAAGCGTGCACCATGGTGTACTCGATCATGGCATAAGCTCGCTCCTGGCGCTTCTTGATCAGCTCCGGGTCATTTAGCCATTTGTCATCTCCCCTTATGCGAGCAAGAACGTCGAGGTTGATGTCCTCGTACCATGAAAGCACGAAGGAGAGAGACTTGTCCACTGCAGATCGGTCAGCCGACTCACGCCATTGATACAGCCGGTCTTCAGTAAGGAGCAGTCTCTCGGCCAGCGGCTCGATGAGTTCGGGTGGGTCTTCATCCGGCCAGAGCATGCGAAACGCATGGATAGATGACTTGAGAAAGTCCACACCGCTGCGAGGAGCTCCTCCATGGACACCTCGCCGTCAGCAGGAGCACCAGCTTCGGCTCTCATTTTCTTCATGGCTCGAATGGCAAACATGTTGGCCTCAAGAAAATTCTCTGCAAGCAAAAAGAGAAAAGTTAGCAAATGACAATGGCAGATAGAAGAGGTCCAGAAGGGGACTTATGCAGTGCGTAAAGAGTAAGAACTCACTACCGAGAAATAAGTTGATGGCGGCAAGCTTGCTGTGACAGGTTTTGGTCTTGGCTTGGAGGGCGTCGAGGTTCACATTTGCCGACTCAACCAATGACTCGGCCTCGTCAAGCAGCTTCTTGGTCTTCTCGGCGCTGGCGGCCTGCTGCTCATTCTTCTCGGCAATTTCTTCCTTCAGCCCTTTCACCTAGGCCAAGTGCTTCTGCTCCGTCTCGGCCATCAGTTTCTTCAGCCAAGTCACCTCATCGCGCTCCTTCTGGAGTTCATCTTGGTGCTTCTCTACTTATTCAGAACAAATATTTGTCAGTACCAACAGAATTTTTTTAGCTATTGGCTTAGGAAGGCAAGAAATTTACTCTCGGCCTTGCTGATTTGCGAGTGAAGATCATTGATGGTATCCTGAGCAGTGGCTGTGGAACAAGAGCGAGAGGAAAAATGAGAAGATGAACAAAGGAAAATTACATCAAATAAAAAAGAGGAAGAGCAAAGATATTACCTTGGCCGTAGGTGTCAGTCTGCAGCTTCTCATACGCAAGTTCGAGCTTGCGATGCGCCAGGACGAGAGCTTGGTGCACCTTGGTGCGCTTGTTGTGCGTAACCTAATCAAAGAAGTCAGACAATAAGGAAGAGTCAAGACAGGAGACCTGCCGAATAAAGAAGAGCTTAAGAGCTTATAGCCGAGTAAGTTCCTTACTCAGCAGTAACCTCGAGGGCTAGGGATTGAAGCTCTAATATGAGTTTGTCATAAAGAAATCAAAGAGCTTAAGAGCTTACAGCCGAGTAAGTTCCTTACTCGACAGTAACCTTGAGGGCTAGGGATTGAAGCTCTAACATGAGTTTGTCATAAATAAATCAAAGAGTTTAAGAGCTTACAGCCGAGTAAGTTCCTTACTCGACAGTAACCTCGAGGGCTAGGGTTCGAAGCTCTAACATGCAAGTGTTGGAGATATGCCCTAGAGGCAATAATAAATGTAGTTATTATTATATCTTTGTGTTTATGATAAATGTTTACATTCATGCTATAATAGTATTAACAAGGAAACATTAATACTTGTGTGATTTGTAAACTAAATTAGAGTCCCTAGTAAAGCCTCTTTATAAATACTAGCTTGTTGGTTAATAAAGATTGTGGTTTCCCTATCATGAACATTGAGATGTTATTAACAACAAGATCATATCGTTAGGAGAATGATATGATGGACATACTCCTATAGATAAGCGTAGCATAAAGATCAAGTCATTTTAATAGTTCAATTGCTATATGCTTTCTGATACATAGTAACCTAATTCCTTCGACCATGAGATCATGCATATCACCATCACCGGAAGGATGCTTTGATGACATCAAACACCACACCGTAACTGGGTGTCTATAAAGGTGGCATTGAGTGTTCAGAAAGTATTGGTTGAGACACATGGATCAAGAGTGGGATTTGTCCATCCATATGACGGATAGATATACTCTGGGCCCTCTCGGTGGAATGTCATCCAATTGGCTTGCAAGCATGTGACTGGCTCACAAGGGATCACATATCACGGGAACGAGAAAAGAGTACTTATCAGTAACGAGGTTGAACTAGGTATGCAGAGATACCGACGATCGAAACCTCGGATAAGTAAACTATCGTGAGACAAAGGGAAATTGGTGTCGTATGTAAGTGTTTCATTCGATCACAAAGTAATCGCAGAAATATGTGGGAGCCATATGAATTTCCAGATTCCTCTATTGGTTATTGTTCGGAGAAGTGTCTCGATCATGTCCGCATAATTCACGAACCGTAGGGATACACACTTAAGGATTCGATGTTGTTGAGTAGTTATGGAATGATGAGTAAGAGACCGGATGTTGTTCGGAGTTTCAGATGGGATCCGGGATATCACGAGGAGACCCGGAATGGTCCAGAGAATAAGATTCATATAAGGAAAGTCCTGTTTCGGGGTTGGAGAATGGTTCCGGTGTTTTCATCGGGAATGTTCTAGAAGGTTCCGGAAGGCCTGGCACTCCGGAGGGGAAGGGTACATGAATGTGTCATAACAAGTTGGAATGGTTGCATCATGTACTAGGTGTCATCGCTGAGCAAAATAAAGGGATAAATCAAATCCTAGTTTGAAAAGTCAAACGCCAATTTGAAAAGTCAAACGACAAGTTTGCTTGGTGGAGGGAGAGTAGGAAACCTACTTGGGGAGGAAGTCCCTCTCCCTCCACCGCCGGCCTTGGAAGCCGAGTTGGGGAGGGACTCCCCTCCCCTTGGCTGCGCCCTCCCACCTATATAAGGAGCGGCAGGGCTGCCCCTCCAAGAAAAACACCTTGCCCTCTCAAAACCCTAGCCCTAAGCCATCGGCGCCACCACCCCCTCCTGCCGCCGCCTAGGGAAAACCCTAGCCGCCGACTTGGGCTTCCCCAAGACCTAGCCGTTGGCCTAGCCCTCTCTCCTTTGTGTGTCTAAACCCTAGATCACCGAGGCCTCTCTCATAGTCCACCATACTCGCTCCGGCTTAAGGCGAAGCCCTGCGAGATCTCCCCTCTACTTCCGGTACCACGCCGTCGTGCTGTCGGAATCGCGAGGAGAGTGCTACAACCTCCGCTGCCTGCTGGAACAAGGGAGAGGAAGGTCTTCATAGAGTACCGAACGTGTGACCGACTGCGGGAGCACTGCCGGAACACAGCGCCGAAAGGATCATCTACGCGATCTTGAGATCGGCAAGAGTACGACTACATAACCCACGAGAATCCGCTCCTCTTAAGCACTTTGGAATCTTCGAGGGTGAGTTATTCCATCGACTCGTTGCTACAATCTAGTAGATAGATCTTGGCTTGTTTGTTTGTATGCGGTAGAAATTTTTTGTTTTCCATGCTACGAACCCCTACAGTGGTATCAGAGCCGTGTCTATATGTAGATCTGTTGCACGAGTAGAACACAATGGTCATTATGGGCGGTGGTGCTTTTATTATCAATTGCTTCTTGTGTAATTTTCATCTTGCGGTATGATGGGATGAAGCGGCCCGGGCTAACCTTACATGACATCGTTCATGAGACTTGCTCCACGCTCAACATGCAACTTGTATTGCATAAGTGGCTTTGCGGGTGTCTGTCTCTCCCATTATAGTATAGATCCAATTTACAACGGGTACTTGATAGTTCAAACATCAACGTTGTGGTTCTTGTTCGTAAGTTAGATCGACACTTATTGAAAGCCCCAAACCACGTAAAATATGCAAAGAAATTAGAGGCGTCTAACTTTGTTTTGCAGGGGTGTGATGTGATGTGATATGGCCATGATTGTGATTATATTTGATGTATGCAATGTTCCTTATTGTAAGTTTGCAACCGGCAGGAGCCATATGGTTGTCTTTAAATTATGTTAAGACCCGCGTGTATATTCAAAGTAGTTGTAATAGTTGAAGCCGGTGGACGACAACCATGGAGAAACGTCATTGACCTTGATGCAATGCCGGTGATGATGGAGATCATGTTCGTGCTTGAAGATGGAGATCAGAAGCACAAAGAAGAAAGGCCATATCATATCACATATTATGAATTGCATGTGATGTTAATCCTTTATGCATCTTGTATTGCTTAGTTAACGACGGTAGCATTATAAGATGATCCCTCATGCACATGAATTTCAAGTTCTAAAGTGTTCATCCTTAGTAAGCACCGTTGCTAAAGCTTGTTGTTTCGAAGCACCACGTGATGATCGGGTGTGTTAGATTCTGCAAGTGTATACAACGTGGGCAAGCCAGATTTGCTCATGCGGAAGCTAAGGTTTGATCTTGACGAGCTTATCATGTACAGACATGGTCTCGGAACACGGATCACCGAAAGGTAAAGCATGAATCATATAGTAGATATGATGAACATGTCGATTGTTCACCATTGAAGCTACATCAACTCTCGTGATGATCGGTTTTGATGTGGTGGATTTGGTTCGTGTGATCACTAAAACAATGTGAGGGATATTGTTTTGAGTGGCAGTTCACCTAGATTAATTTAACTATTAATTAGAACTCAATTTTTCATAAACTTAGTCTAAACTACTGCAAATATGTTGTAGATCAATGGCATCCCCTACCATCAATTTTAATGCGTTCCTAGAGAAAGAAAAGTTGAAAAACAATGGAAGCAACTTCGCGGATTGGTTCCGCAATTTGAGGATTGTCCTCAATGCTGGTAATTTGACCTATGTGCTGGATGCACCGCTAGGTGACCCGCCTGCAGCTACTGCTACCGATGAAGTAAAGAATGTTTACCTCGCTCGGAAGACTTAGTACTCTACAGTTCAGTGTGCTATCTTGTATGGTTTAGAATCGGAGCTTCAGAAAGGTTTGAGAATTCAGACCGACATGATATTATCCGTGAACTCAAACTGATATGTGAGACTCACGCGGCAGTTGAGAGCTATGAGGCTTCTGAAAAGTTCTTTAACTGCAAGATGGAAGAGGGCACCTCCGTCAGTGAGCATGTGCTTAAGATGTCTGGGCACATAAACAAACTCCAAAGCTTGGGTATAGTGATTCCTAATGCTTTGGGGATTTACCGTGTCCTCCAATCACTACCACCAAGTTACAAGAACTTTGTGATGAACTACAATATGCAAAGCATGAACAAGCAGTTGCCAGAACTCTTCTCCATGTTAAAATCTGTAGAAGTGGAGATCAAGAAAGAGCACCAAGTGTTGATGGTCAATAAGACCACCAAATTCAAGAAAGGCAAGTCTAAGCAAAAGGGACACTTCAAGAAGGGTGGTAAGAAAGTTACCGCACCGACGAAGAAGACCAAGGCTGGACCTAAGCCTGATACTGAATGCTTTTACTGCAAGGGAGAAGATCACTGGAAGCGGAATTGCCCAAAGTACTTGGCGGATTTGAAGAACGACAACATCAAGAAGAAAGGTATATCCGATATACATGTTATTGATGTGTATCTCACTAGTACTCGTAGTAGTGCCTGGGTATTTGATACTGGTTCGGTTGCTCATATTTGTAACTCGAAACAAGTGCTGCAGAATAAACGGAAGCTAGCGAAGAACAAGGTGACGATGCGCGTAGGAAATGGATCAAAGGTTGATGTGATCGCGGTCGGCACGCTACCTCTTCATCTACCATCGGGATTAGTTTTATACTTAAATAATTATTATTTGGTTCCTGCGTTAAGCATGAACATTATATCGGGATCTTGTTTATTGCGAGACGGTTACTTGTTTAAGTCCGAGAATAATGGTTGTTCGATTTATATGAGTAATATGTTTTATGCACATGCACCTTTGATAGATGGTCTATTCTTATTGAATCTCGATAGTGGAAATACACATATTAATAACATTGAAGCTAAACGTTTGAAATTGAGCGATAACTCGACCTCTATGTGGCACTGTCGTCTTGGTCACATTGGAGTGAAGCGTATGAAGAAACTCCATTCCGATGGACTTCTTGAATCACTTGATTTCGAATCACTTGAAAGATGCGACGCATGTCTGATGGGAAAAATGACTAAGACTCCATTTTCTGGTATGATGGAGCGAGCTACAGACTTATTAGAAATCATACATACCGATGTGTGTGGTCCAATGAGTGTAGCATCGCGCGGTGGTTATCGTTATACTATTACCTTCACGGATGACTTGAGTAGATATGGGTATATCTATTTCATGAAACATAAGTCCGAAACTTTCGAGAAGTTTAAGGAATTTCAAAGTGAGGCGGAGAATCAACGTAACAAGAAGATTAAATTTCTATGTTCTGATCGTGGAGGTGAATATCTAAGTTACGAGTTTGGCGAGCATTTGAAGAAATGCGGAATACTTTAACAATTGACACCGCCGGGAACACCACAGCATAATGGTGTGTCCGAACGTCGTAATCGAACTCTCTTAGATATGGTCCGTTCTATGATGTCACTTAGAGATTTACCGCTATCATTTTGGGGTTATGCATTAGAACAACCGCATTCACTTTAAATAGGGCACCATCTAAATCCGTTGAAACGACACCGTATGAATTATGGTTTGGGAAGAAACCTAAATTGTCGTTCCTTAAAATTTGGGGTTGCGAAGCCTATGTAAAGAAGTTACAGCCGGACAAGCTTGAACCCAAAGCGGAAAAATGCGTCTTCATAGGATACCCAAAGGAAACTATTGGGTATACCTTCTATCATAGATCCGAAGGCAAAATCTTCGTTGCCAAGAATGGATCCTTTCTAGAGAAGGAATTTCTCTCGAAAGAAGTGACTGGAAGGAAAGTAGAACTCGACGAGGTTGTCGAACCTTCTCTCGAACTTGCGAGTAGCGCAGCACCGGAAGAAGCTCCCGTGGTGCCTGCACCAATAAGAGATGAAGCTAATGATGATGATCATGAAACTTTGGTTGTAGTTGCTACAGAACCTCGCAGGTCAACGAGAAATCGTACCACTCCTGATTGGTATGATCCCGTTATGAGTCTCATGTTGGTGGACAACACCGATGACCCTGCGACATATGAGGAAGCGATGATGAGCCCAGATTCCAATAAATGGCAAGATGACATGAAATCCGAGATTGGATCCATGTACGAAAACCAAGTATGGACTTTGGTGGACTTACCGGATGGCCGTAAGGCTGTCGAGAACAAATGGATTTTCAAGAAGAAAACAGATGTTGATGGTAATGTTACTGTCTATAAAGCTCGACTTGTTGCAAAAGGGTTTCAACAAATTCAAGGAGTTGACTACGTCTGTGAGGATTTTGTTAGCAATCGCTGCATATTATGATTATGAGATATGGCAGATGGATGTCAAAACAACGTTTCTCAATGGAGACATTGATGAAGAGTTGTATATGATGCAACCCAAAGGTTTTGTCGATCCTAAAGATGCTAACAAGTTATGCAAACTTCAACGGTCCATATATGGATTGAAGCAAGCATCCCGAAGTTGGAATCAACATTTTGATAAGGTGATCAAAAGTTTTGGTTTTATACAAACTTATGGAGAAGCTTGTATTTACAAGAAAGTGAGTGGGAGATCTGTAGCATTCTTAATACTATATGTAGATGACATATTGTTGATTGGGAATGATGTAGACCTTCTTAATAGTGTCAAGGAATATTTGAATAATAGTTTTCCAATGAAAGATCTTGGCGAAGCAGCTTACATATTAGGCATAAAGATTTATAGAGATAGATCGAGAGGCCTAATATCATTGTCACAAAGTACATATTTGGACAAAGTTCTAAAGAGGTTTAGAATGGAGGATAGCAAGAAAGGATTCTTGCCCATGTTGCCCAATACGACCTTGAGTAAAACTCAAAGTCCAGCAACGACAAAATATAGAGAAAGGATGAGTAAGACTCCATATGCCTCAGCCATAGGATCTCTAATGTATGCCATGCTATGTACTAGACCCAACATTGCATATGCTGTTAGTTTGACTAGCAGATATCAAAGTGATCCAGGAGTGGATCATTGGACAGCGGTCAAAAACATCCTTAAGTACTTGAGAAGAACTAAGGATATGGTTCTTTCTTATGGAGGTGATGAACAGCTCATTGTTAATGGTTACACCGATGCTAGTTGGAACACCGATCCGGATGATTCTAAATCTCAATTTGGATACGTATTTACTTTGAATGGTGCAGCAGTTAGATGGAGGAGTGCAAAGCAAAGAGTTGTGGCGAGATCTTCAACTGAATCGGAATACATAGCTGCTTCGGAGGCTTCAAAAGAAGCGATATGGATTACAAAGCTCGGTGTGGTACCAAGTGTGCTGGACTCAATGTCTATCTACTGTGATAACATGGGCGCCATAGCCAATGCGCAAGAACCAAGGTCACACAAGAAGCTGAAGCACATCAAGCTACGTTTTCACGCTATTCGAGAACATGTCCAAGATGGTGACATAAAGATTTGCGAAGTACACACAGATCTGAATGTGGCGGATCCGTTGACTAAACCTCTCCCGAGGGCAAAACATGACCAACACCAAACTGCCATGGGTGTTTGGTGTATTACCATGTAATCTAGATTAGTTGACTTTAGTGCAAGTGGGAGATTGTTGGAGATATGCCCTAGAGGCAATAATAAATGTAGTTATTATTATATCTTTGTGTTTATGATAAATGTTTACATTCATGATATAATAGTATTAACAAGGAAACATTAATACTTGTGTGATTTGTAAACTAAATTAGAGTCCCTAGTAAGCCTCTTTATAAATACTAGCTTGTTGGTTAATAAAGATTGTGGTTTTCCTATCATGAACATTGAGATGTTATTAACAACAAGATCATATCGTTAGGAGAATGATATGATGGACATACTCCTATAGATAAGCGTAGCATAAAGATCAAGTCATTTTAATAGTTCAATTGCTATACGCTTTCTGATACATAGTAACCTAATTCCTTCGACCATGAGATCATGCATATCACCATCACCAGAAGGATGCTTTCATGACACCAAACACCACACCATAACTAGGTGGCTATAAAGGTGGCATTGAGTGTTCGGAAAGTATTGGTTGAGACACATGGATCAAGAGTGGGATTTGTCCATCCATATGACAGATAGATATACTCTGGGCCCTCTCGGTGGAATGTCATCCAATTGGATTGCAAGCATGTGGCTGGCTCACAAGGGATCACATATCACGCGAACGAGAAAAGAGTACTTATCAGTAACGAGGTTGAACTAGGTATGCAGAGATACCGGCGATCGAAACCTCGGATAAGTAAACTATCGTGAGACAAAGGGAAATTGGTGTCGTATGTAAGTGGTTCATTCGATCGCAAAGTAATTGTAGAAATATGTGGGAGCCATATGAATTTCCAGATTCCTCTATTGGTTATTGTTCGGAGAAGTGTCTCGATCATGTCCGCATAATTCACGAACCGTAGGGAGACACACTTAAGGATTCGATGTTGTTGAGTAGTTATGGAATGATGAGTAAGAGACCGAATGTTGTTCGGAGTCTCGGATGGGATCCGGGATATCACGAGGAGATCCGGAATGGTCCGGAGAATAAGATTCATATAAGGAAAGTCTTGTTTCGAGGTTGGAGAATGGTTCCGGTGTTTTCATCGGGAATGTTCTAGAAGGTTCCGGAAGGTCCGGCACTCCGGAGGGGAAGGGTACATGAATGTGTCATAACAAGTTGGAATGGTTGCATCATGTACTAGGTGTCATCGCTGAGCAAAATAAAGGGATAAATCAAATCCTAGTTTGAAAAGTCAAACACATATTTGAAAAGTCAAATGGCAAGTTTGCTTGGTGGAGGGAGAGTAGGAAACCTACTTGGGGAGGAAGTCCCTCTCCCTCCCACCTATATAAGGAGGGTCAGGGCTTCCCCTCCAAGAAAAACACCTTGCCCTCTCAAAACCCTAGCCCTAAGCCGCCGGCGCCACCACCTCCTGCCGCTGCCGCCGCCTAGGGCAAACCCTAGCCGCCGACTTGGGCTTCCCCAATCCCTAGCCGTTGGCATATCCCTCTCTCCTTGGTGTGTCTAAACCCTAGATCACCGAGGCCTCTCTCATAGTCCACCATACTCGCTTCGGCTTAAGGCGAAGCCCTGCGAGATCTCCCCTCTACTTCCGGTACCACGCCATCGTGTTGCCGGAATCGCGAGGAGAGTGCTACAACCTCCGCTGCCTGCTAGAACAAGGGAGAGGAAGGTCTTCATCGAGTACCGAACGTGTGACCGACTGCGGGAGCGCTGCCGGAACGCAGCGCCGGAAGGATCATCTACACGATCTTGAGATCGGCAAGAGTACGACTACATCACCCACGAGAATCCGCTCTCGTTAAACACTTTGGAATCTTCGAGGGTGAGTTATTCCATCGACTTGTTGCTACAATCTAGTAGATAGATCTTGGCTTGTTTGTTTGTATGTGGTAGAAGTTTTTTGTTTTCCATGCTACGAACCCCTACAGCAAGCGTGGGATTCAAAGACTAAGTGAATAATTGAAGAGATTACAGCCGAGTAAGTCTCTTACTCAACTGTAACCTCGGGGACTAGATGATATGTATAAAGGAAATACTCAACAGTACAAAAGAGTAAGAAGTTACTTTACCTCGTTTATTTTGTCGGCGCGGGCCATCAGAGTAATGGCCTGCTGGGTTATGTCGGAGACGACCTTGGGTCCCAGCTTCAGTTTCTTGCTGGCACGAGTGCTGACCTCCTGCTCGCCTCCTGCATTCCATGCCACGGCGTAAGGCTCAGCCGAGCCAAGGCTCTTGCCGCTGAGTGTCCGAGTAAGAACTTGACCCGTTTTCAGGGCGGTTCCCATAGTGGCACGGGTTGCAGCAGCAGAAGTATGGAGGGTAACATCCCTGGAGCCATCACCTGACCCGGTAGCCGTGGATTCGTCCCACTTACCCGTTGAAGCGAACACGGTCGCCGACGTAGGAGGCCGAATCTGAGGAGCAGAACCCGGAGCGCAAACTAGCGTTGTTTGCTTGGAAGAGGTGGACTTGCCAGAAGAGGGGCGAGTAGAGCCAGAAGCTTTAGGCTGGGTCTGGCCCTTTGACAGAACTGGAGAGCGAGCAGAAGGATTTAGAGAGGATCTTGGAGCCCCCTGACTGGGCTCAGCTGTTTTGCTGGCTCCAAGATCAGGAAGTTGTTCATTCACATCAGCTTGAGGGCTGATGCCAGAGGAACTGGGGGCAGAGGGTTTCTCGGCGCCAGACTTGTGGGCACCAAGATCAGGAAGTTTTTCCCGGCCAGCGTCAGGGGCGCTAGCCGAATGACCCACCGGGTCTGACTGACACTGAGAAGCGCCAGCCTCAACAGTGCGAGCCTCAACCCAGACGGGACTCGGCGCTGCCGAGTCAACTAGAGGAGGTACAGGCCTAAGCGGCAAAGCAATGCTAGTAGCAGTCTGATTCGCCGTCAAAGGTGCAACACTGAAAACAATGAGACATACATAAGAGAACATCAAGGATGAAAAAGAAAGGAACAAAGAGGGCAAAGTACAAAAACTTACCCAGTGACAACCGGGTCACGGGCGACTCGGCGTGTGACTCGGCGCTCAGCAGCTTGGCGAGTCGCACCCAGGCTGGCAGCAGCAGGGGCAGCAGGAGCTGCCGGAGTGGGCTTGTTCTTCTTGGTCGGCTGGGTGCTGGAGGAGGCTCCGCGTCGCTCCGGCTTGGCGACGGGGATCTTGCCGACTCCTCCCACAACGAGAGGAGGAATATCATGTACCTGGCCAACTGCATAAGTAAATAACGGGCTTACTCGGATAAGCAATGATATTAAGCTCACAAGGCATGTACCTCCAAAAGCGTATAATCATCATCCTCATCATCGTCAGACCAATCTTGTAAGGGAATGCGAGATTGACTCTTACCCGAAGCTGAAGCAGCCGCAGTGTGCGGAATGGGCATGAAGCACTCCAGGTCATACTCAAACTCATCCGAGTCAGAGCGATCCCCGTTATAGCCAGCAGGAGGGACAATACTTTCATCAACCTGGTGAAGGAGATTCTGCGAAAGACAAACAGAACGAGAAACTAAAGAACTAAACTAAAGAGTGGCAAAAGATCTAAAGCCTACTCGGCGAGAAAGTAATTCGGAATACTTACCCAGGGGACAGGCCTGACCCGGCTAAACGGTGGGCAACTCCAAGCCCAATCATCCGCCAAGTTCAATTTGAAGATTGAGCTTACTCGGCGGGCAATGGAGTCATGGGTGAGCTCCTTAGTGGAATGCCGAGTGGGATCATGGGACCCGCTCATGAAGCACATCTTGTGGCTCCTGGCTTGGATGGGGATTACCCGGCGTGAGATGAAGGTGCACATGAGGTCAGAGTCGACGAGGTGAAAGTTTTCATCCGGCGACAGCAGCCTTTCCAGGATAGCGTTGGCTTCGTTCATCGTGGCGTCTTCGTCGCGCGGGTCAAGCTGCCAGTGCTTCTTGTGGGGGACCTCGTCCGAGAAAGGGGGAAGCTGGATGTTGTCAGTGGACCCGCTGTTCTTCACATAGAAAAAGGTTCTATGCCACTTCTTGCAAGAATCGGTACCAACAACCCGAGGAAAGATGGAATCTCTCCTGGGCGTGATGCTGGCAGCACCGCACTGAGTAGGTTTCTTGTCGGCACGGGGAACTTCAGGCTGGGGAACAACCTGAACTTTGAAGCGAAAATACTTGGCCCACATAAGAACTGTAGGCCAAATTCCAAGATAGGCCTCGCAGGCATAGATGAAACAAGAGAGAGAGCCAATTGCATTGGCAGGAAGATGGTGGGTTTGCAGACGGAAGGTAGAAAGAAACAAGGAAAAGAAGGTGCTCACAGGAAGAGCAAAACCACGTTCAAAGTGGGAAAGAAAACCCACCCGCTCGCTAGCTTGAGGTTTGGGGGAGATCTCACCGGCGGGGAGGCGGCAATCCACTTGCAGTGGGATGCGTCTGGTGGACCGAAGCCACTCCACTTCTTCGGTGGAGACCTCCGAGCCTTCCCAGCCACCGCGCTCGCCGGCGGGGACCTCCTGCTCCTCGGCACCATCAGCACCGTCGCGAGCATCCATGAGATCGTCGGAGTCTGTCTCCTTCTCGGTAAGGAGAGGCTTGGAACAACGAGGACCCGTGCTGGAATGGAAAGAGGACAGGGGCAATCGTAGCACTAGAGCAAGAGGGAGAAGGAACCGCAAAGGAGGCAGTTCAATCTTGCAGGCACGAGGAAGAAGAAAGGTTAAGGAAACTAAACGGGCGTGGGGCAAGTGGAAACCCCCAACCCCTACTTAAGGGCAGTAAAACCCCCCGTAGTGGTATCTAACTATGCCGTGTGGCCAGCGTGTGGCCGTGTACCAGGCCGGGTGAGCCAGCCAGCGAGCGCCACGTAGCCAAGGATACACGAAAAATCCAGTGCCACGTCACGGCTGGAAGGACAAGAGGCGCAGACCGATGGAACTACCACAGTGACGGGGAATAACTGCATAGCCATCAATGTGCCGCTAGGGCTTGGAACAAAAATTGAGGCAAGTAATCATAATTACTAGCCATCAGTGACTAAATCACGCCAAAAATGACCCGGAATTGGCCAAAGTAACTCGGCTCGAGGCAAGAATGAGCCAAGAAGTCGAAGAATTGACCCGAAATTGTCAGACTAATCCGGCAAGGTGCGAAACTGAGATGGATAAAAGACAAAAACTAAGTTCCATTTACACAAAAGGAACCTGGAGACACCTAACAACTTGAACTGCTAGATCTCACCAGCTTCGGGGACTAATGTCGGGGGGATAACCCCTGGTAGGGTCACGAGAGGGGAAACATAGCGCAGCTGGGTTGGCTCCGAGTAAAAAAGGAACCAGGCTGGGTAAGAACGGCCGGGTAAGATAAGCATGAGAGCCGAGATACAAACTATCTCGGCCCATATAGGACAAAGTTGTAACCCTTGCAGGTACCAACGAGCCAAGTGGACCGAGGAAGGGCCGAGTCAACAAGAACACGAGGCACCTTTCCGAGTAAGGTTCAGGAGGGACCATGGTAAAGCATGGTCAAAAGAGAAGGGCGATGCCGGGTGACACAAAAGGAGCCGGGTGACGCCCAAAGCATGCACTGACGTACAAAGTAACAGCGTGACGCCAATAAGAACAAAAAGCAGCGTAGCAGAAGACCGTTAGCTATCAAGCTTTGTGGACCGGGCCACTGGGCTTAGGTCAAGCCCATGACCCGGCCCATATTGTAGGGACCAAGATCCGAACAGTAAACCCTAGAACCCAAGGGGGTATTAGTTAGCTTGCACTGCCTATATAAGGAAGGGCATAGCAGTAGTAGAGGGAGGTTGGACCAAGTAGGGAACTAGTGTTGGGAACTCAAGCCTAAACAGCTCAAGGAGCACTTGTAATCTTTGGGGAATCAATCGAATTGCCAAGTCTAGAGAGTTCTTCTTGTTCTTCGTGCATGGCTCGACCGTGTACTCCCTCCCCGGTGACCACAAGCACCCATTCGGCCCCCAACTTAAGCCTACCCATGGCATCTGTCGTGCCACCACCATGACATTGATGCTACTAGGGTCGACGTTGGTGCGGCATAAGTGGTGCCAACCGAGAGGTCAATAAGGTTGCAGCCATACACGTTTTTGTGTCCGGCACGCCAAAGAGCTGTTTGGAGAGCCCTTCGGGACACGCGGCTAGATTCTCTAACTAGGGATGAAAACGGTATGAAAATAGACGAAACTAAGTGGTATCATATTTGTTTTCATTTTTTTTCTAGAAGCAGAAACAAAATATAGAAATTCCGGAAATCAATACAAAAACAGATACCGTCGGAAACAGGTCTAGACCAAATACACTGTAGACACGAAGTGAAAAGCAGATGATTACCGAAAGCAATAGACCCCTTGAACTTGAATCATGGAGGAAAACTCAAGTAACCTAAGCAAACTTGTTTACCGTAGCACGAGACTACTCGATCTACTGGTGAATAAGGAAAGAGTCGAACGGTAGAGATTATGGTGGTCCTGCTTTTTTGGATGGACAGCTTAGCTAGTTTGGCATGACAAGGTCTAATATTGGGCCAGCTGGATTGTGACATGCCGGAAACCCTAAAATGAAAAGTTCTACATTAGCTGGAAATGTGTTTCCGCGTCTATTCCGACTAAACGCCGTTCTCTTTCCGTTTCAGCATTTTCATTTCAGTTGTGCAAAATCCTCTTTTTGTTTTCGCATTTCTATTTCATATTTTTTTTCATGAAAAAGATAGAACACTGCGTAACACCTCATGTCTGTCCTCCCCTAGACCCTCCCAACCCTCATCGCTTCGGCCGTCGCTGTTGTCGATTCCGGCGACAATGTCGGCGCCCCGTCCATCAAAGATGGGGGCAGGAGAGCGATTTGTGGCGGCGTTCACATGGGGGAGGTGCGGCGTTGGCTGTGGGCTTCGTGCGGCGTGGCCATCTTGGCCCAGGCCTGAGGTTCTCCGGCAGACGACGAGGGGATGGAGGCACGCCACCGTTCTGCCGGCTTCAGCGTGTTGGGCTAGTAGCCATACACTGCTGGGGGTGAGGTTGTGGCTTAGCCACACCGATCTCCTGTGGTTGAGGTTGCCATCTCCTCCTCTGTTGATGCTACACGGAGATGACAAGCGGTGTGGGGGCCTGCTCGTCTGCTGAAAATAATGGCGGCGGTCCTAGGATTTCTCTCGTGCCAAGACGAGGATCTACTTGTTGCTTGTACTCTTTGATCTGGTCGGAGTGGCGAGTTTCGAAATACTTTGTCGGCAAACTCTCATGGGCGAATAATGCCAGGAGATTGCCGAATTGGAGGGATTTGGTCGTGCACACCCATGTTTTCCTCTGGTCGTTTGGATTCAGAGGGAGCGCTTTGAAGCTCTGTTGCTGTTAATATCATGGGGCATGTTTGTTGGGGAGGTGAACCTGGATAGGGTCAAGACAGGGGAAGACAAGAGGAGTCTCCCTTGTCATATGCCGAGTTACTGTTTATATCGGCCGATTCATGTAAATGTCGGCCGAGATAAGCACGGCGATGACACCTACGAAAGGAGGGATACCTTATCCGGCCGACATATGAGTTAAGTCGGTCGAGTAAGTCTGAATAACTTGAATGCAGGTGAAGGCCGAGCCGAGTTATGCGAGACAAGGCCGAATAACATGAAGCTTGCAGGAGAAGGAGGTGCCTATAGTCAAACCCAAGTCACGGGCTAGGAAGAGTCTGAACAGAGCCAAGCACAAAGGACAAGGAGCAGAGCAGCAGAAGGGCAGAAGGAGATCACGGAGGTGACAGTCATGAAACCCGAGGTGCACAGGTGGGGTTCTCTGGAACATTGCCGTTGTTAGAAGCGGGACACGGAAAGAGAGCCGCTGACTAACCATATTGGGACAAGCATATTCCTCGAATATGCTTGCCACGTCAGCCCTAGAAGGAACCAAGGAACCCGTTTATAAGGGGAGAAGCGGGTTCCTGAGAGGGAATCGATTCATTCTACGCCGTAAGGCTCGTGTAGTAGCTCTCTTCTTCCTGCAAACATCTCGAGGAGCACTTGTAGTCCCAAAGAAGAGAAATAAAGATCTGCATGCTAGCTGTTTGAGTGTAGAGATAACTAGATCTTCCCTCCCCGGATCCTTCTAGCATCCATTGGACCCATACTTTAGCCTACCCATGGCATCTGCCGTGCCACCACCACGACAGTTGGCGCCCACCGTGGGGCCAGCAGCGGTGCTAGCTGGAGTCAAGATCCGGACGGGAAACTTCATTCACGCCAGCGAGCGCGTTGTCTCTGGCTTAGTCCAGAGATTTGATCTCTGGGACTACGTCAGCGATAACGCAAGCAGCTTCAGGAGGAAAGCTCCACCGTGCAACGGCGTCTTCATCAACTTGGGCACGCACCAGATCTACGTCGGCGTCGACACCTCGTGCGTTTATCCTCACCGAGTTATTGATGCAGGATAACCTCCCCTCAGCGCTGCGAACGGTCCGCGTGGAGCACGCCTCGTTGGCAACATCGAGGTGATGGTCGCATCCGGGGCACAGACGGCAGCAGCAGGCGCCGGATCAAGCAAGGAACCGGCGGTGGGAGGACAGGTGACCACAAAGCAAGCAGCTCCACAGCCCACCGAGGTAGATCCATCAGCAGCCAAGTCATCCGAGGTGCAGGAGACAACCCCGAAGGCAGCAAGGGTAAGATGGCCACCTCTGGAAAGACCAGAAAATATTCTCCAGGCAACTATAGATAATCTGACCACACCTGTAGCGCCGATACTTGATCCGGCTAATGCTCAGGCTGAGTTAGAAGAGACTAGGCAGAAAGTATTGGTAGAGGCAAAAAAGGTGTCGGCCTTGCGGGAGTCCTTGAACAGGACCCTGCGAGAGTATGCCAAGGAAAATAAACTAGATGTTGCCCCCGAGCGGGTAGATGAATTAAGATTGAGAGGAAAAAACCTCATGAATGATATCAACAAAGAGCATGAGACTCATAAGGCAGATTCAGTTGATCTAGGCTTGCCGAGGTATAGCACCCCGGCAAAGAACCTAAGGGCGGCAAATGCCGCTGCGTTGGAGTTAGAAGGATTAACCGGCGAAGCCCGGCAGAAACAGCAAGAAAGAGTGAATGAGCTGGTACGAATTGCGAACCAGCAGAATGAAGAAATGCTTAGGGCTGACCCGGCAAGACCGGGAGCCTCGCGTATGGTTTATTCGGCTGGAGCAGCGCCCGCCCTATGAGTGGCAGCAGCATCCTCACCCGGAAACAACGCGCGAAAAGATAGAGCAGTAACTCCAGGAAAAAGAAATAAGTAAATTGTTCCGTATGATCCGGCAGTAGCCGGAAAAGTCAATGAGAATAGAGGCAATGGGATCCGAGGTAACAGTGGCGAAAGAAACCCCGACCGTACCAACAAAGGAAACGGAAGCCGAGGTAATGGAGACCTCGGAAGAGGAAATCATGAGAACAATGACCCGACGGAAGGAAGGAGAGACCCACCTCCCAATCCTCAGCCGAGGTATGAACCTCGGCAAGAGCGATAAGTGAGACCTGCTCACCATAATCAGACAAACGATAGGTACAATGATGGTTACTCAGATATGGAGTATGCAGGGCATGGTGGAAATGACCATTATGGAATACAGGAAATAATCATTTACAGAAACTTGTCGTCAAATGATGCAAGATTAAAACTTGACAGGTTGTACCGGTCCGAGTTGTTAGAGGAGCAGGGTCCGCCTGGTCCGGCGTGTTTTGGACCTCGGATCATGGGCGAGCCACCAGTGCCGAACTTTCAGCTGGCAAGGGGCACGAAAACATACAATGGGAGCACCAAACCACATGATTGGTTGATTGACTATGCCACTACAGTAAAGATAGCTAGTGGAAACTTGCGATGGGCGGTAAGATATGTCCCGCAGATGCTGGAAGGACCAGCCAGAGTATGGCTAAACAATCTGCCAGCAGGCAGTATCAACTGTTGGCTAGATTTTGAAGAGATGTTTGTCAGCAACTTCACCAGTACTTACAAAAGACCAAACAGGCCACAGCAACTTGCTATGTGCAAGCAGAGGCCGAATGAGACAGATAGAGAATTCTTGACTTGGTGGTGTAACCTTAGAAACTCATGTGAAGGAGTTATCGAATCTCAAGCGATAGCTTGGTTCGCTCAAGGCTGTCGATACGCCAGTGTTTTGTGGCAGAGATATGCCGACCACCTTGGCAGAAACCATCAGGATAGCAGATTCGTATGCTTTGGGGGATCCGACACAACCAGAACTGATGTCGGCAGAACATCGAGAGCATCAGGATCAATATGCAAGAGATGCAGTCGGATCATCGAGGCGCAACGAGTTCAGAGGTAGAAGAAGAGAGGAAAGACCGGATTACAGATATGCATCCAATCAGGTGGCAGCGGTAGTGCAAGATCAACCGAGTCACGGAAACAGTCAGCGGCAGAAAAATGGTCCTCAGCAGTGGACGCCAAGGAACGAAGGGAAGAGACAGTGGACATCAGAACAGAAGAAGAAGTGGCAGGAAAGGCCGAAATACATGTTTGAGTCCATGTTGGATCAATCGTGTAAGTTCCATACTCCAAATCCGGCCAAGCCGGCTAATCATACAACTCGGCAATGTGCCTGGATTAAAAATGCAATGGGGAACCCGGCAGGCATGCAAGTGTGTTCGCATCAAGCGCATCAGCAGCAGCAGCCGCAGTTAACTGGGGCAAATGCACAACAGTCAATGTTACCCCCGCCTCCTCCGAGGTATGCCAACTCGGACCAGAGAGATGCAGTGCATCAAGTGATAAATCAAGGTCAGGATGGAAGGACGAACCCTGGAAATAATGGACATAATGATTACAGGGAGCATCATCAATCATATTGTGTGTTCACAACAGAACAGCAAGACAAGCAAAGTGTACAACGCCGACATATGGAAGTGAATGCAGTTATGCCGGCGGTACCAATATATGTGCCTTGGTCAGACCAGGAAATAACCTGAAGAATAAAGGATCACCCGAAAATAATGCCGAATCCAGGGTCGTACGCACTCGTACTAGATCCGACATTTGTCGGGCCCAGCATTAATGTGAAATTTTGAAAAGTACTCATTGATAATGGGAGCAGTATCAATATCATGTACAAAGATACGATGCATAAACTCGGAATAGCGCAGAATATGCTGCAATCAACAAGAACCACATTGCATGGAATAGTGCCGGGACTTTCGTGCGAACCCATTGGGAAAGTCCGAGTAGATGTATTATTCGGCACAAGGGAGAATTGCAGAGCGGAAAATTTGGATTTTGAAGTGGTGGACCTAGAAAGTTGCTATCATGCTTTACTCGGACGGCCGGCATTGGCCAAATTCATGAGCAGCTGCCACATCACTTACTTGAAAATGAAATTACCCGGACCACAAGGGGTGATAACAGTAGAAGGAGATTACAGGAAGTCGATGGAATGTGCTTCGGCCGAATAAAACCTAGCCGAGTCATTGGTGATTGCAAGAGAAAAAAGAAGGATTCAGGAGGTAGCGTCTCTTGCTCAGTCAGCACAGCTGAATATGCCAGCATTAGCCAACCCACATGGAAGTTGTTTCTTTCTAGCCCACTAAGGAGACAAAAAGGTCCAGATAGATGAGCAGTTCCCAGAGCGCACCATCACGATTGGTGCCGGCCTAGATGCCAAATAGGAAGGCGAGCTCACCAACTTCCTCTGTGAGAATCGGGATATCTTTGCCTGGTCAACTCAAGACCTGCAAGGTCTGCCGAGGGAGTTGGCTGAGCACTCTTTGCATGTAAGGCCAGGAGCAAGGCCAGTGAAGCAACCTCTCCGCCGCTTCGCCGAAGATAGGAGAAAAATAATAGGGGATGAGATAGCTCGGCTCCTTGCGGCCGGGTTCATTATGGAAGTGCTTCATCCGGATTGGCTATCAAATCCGGTATTAGTAGAAAATAAAAAGGATGACCCAAATGTAGCCGTCGTATGGCGAATGTGTATTGCTTACACGAACCTAAACAAGGCGTGTCCCAAAGATCCTTTTCCTTTACCTAGGATATATCAAGTCATTGATTCGACCGCTGGTTGTGAGCTGTTGTCATTTGTAGACGCGTATTCTGGTTTCCACCAGATACCGTTAAATTCGGCCGATCAAATAAAGACTGCGTTTATTACCCCGTACGGGGCTTATTGCTATTGCACCATGCCATTCGGCATGCGTAATGCAGGAGCAACGTACCAAAGATGCATGCAAAAATGTCTACATGACTAGATAGGAAGAAATGTACAAGTATATGTAGACGATGTGGTTATAAAAACCAAAGAGGGCAAAACACTCGTGGATGATATTCGTCAGACGTTCGCAAACCTGAGAAGGTTCCGAATGAAGCTTAACCCGGAAAAATGTACCTTCGGTGTGCCGGCTGGGAAATTACTCGGTTTTCTCGTATCCAGCCGAGGTATAGAGGCAAATCCAACTAAAATACGAGCAGTTGAAAAAATGGAGTTGCCGAGGTGTCTAAATGATGTACAAAAATTCACGGGCTGCCTGGCCTCGCTCAGTCGATTTGTATGTCGGCTGGGGGAAAAGGCATTACCTCTGTATCAACTGATGAAAAAGTCTGATAAGTTCATTTGGACACCGCAAGCAGATAACGCATTTCACGAATTAAAAAATATGTTGGTCACGGCACCAATCCTGGCCTCTCCACTATCAAAAGAGCCTATGTTACTTTATGTAGCTGCCACCAACAGAGTGGTAAGTGCGGTGGTTGTCGTGGAATGGAATGAAGGTGATAAGTCAATACAAAGGCCGGTATACTACCTAAGCGAGGTACTATTGGCCTAAAAAAACTACCCACACTACCAGAAGATGGCCTATGGAGTATACATGTCGGCAAAAAAACTTAAACATTACTTCGAAGAACATCCGATCAAAGTGATTTGTGAAGCGCCCATAGCCGAGATATTGAGCAACAAAGATGCAAGTAGCCGAATAGCAAAATGGGCAATCGAGTTATCACCTTATGCTCCGCAATTCGATAGGTGTGATGCAATCAAATCTCAGGCGGTGGCCGACTTCTTTGTCGATTGGGCCGAGGTACAATATGAGCCACCATTACCAGATCCGAATTATTGGACAATGCATTTTGACGGATCCAAGCTGAGAAATGGCTTGGGAGCAGGGATAGTGTTAACTTCGCCTAAAAGAGATCAGCTGAAATATGTGCTGCAAATACATTTCGTCGCGTCAAACAATGTAGCCGAGTATGAAGCACTCGTCCACGGGTTAAAGGTGGCAAAAGAGATTGGTATACGTCGGATCCTATGCTACGGGGATTCAGATCTAGTAGTGCAGCAAGTATCAGGCAATTGGGACGCATTAGATGCGAATATGGCCCTATATAGATTCCATGTGCAAAAAATCAGTGGATACTTCGATGGATGTGAGTTTCATCATATACCTCGGGCAGAAAAATGACGCTGCAGACATGCTGTCAAAACTCGGATCAACTAGGCAATCAATTCCCCTGGGTATCGCCCTAGAGCACCTGAGAAAACCATCGATAACACCATCACCAGAGTCCGAGTCCATTCATATCTCGGCAGAATCAAGAGAAGGAAGTATGCCAATGGAAGTTGATAAAGAATGCAACCTAGAATTTTTGAAAGTGAACCCGGCCATCGCATGAGTGAATATAGAGAAATCCGAAGTTGTTATGTCGGCAGAAAATATGGAAATAGATAGTGAAATTATCTCAGAGAAGATCATGCCGGCATGGGCGCAACCCATATTTTCCTTCCTTAAGGACGCAATCTTGCCGAGTAATGAGGTACTGGCTAGGCAGACAGTAAGAAGAGCAAAAGCTTATACAATCATAAACAATGAGTTGTATAAACGAAGTGTCACAAGCGTGCTGCAAAGATGTGTTGACTCGGCAGAAGGCTAGGAAATACTCCTAGATATACATCAGGAAGAATGCGGGCATCACACCTCGTCCAGAGCTTTAGTGGCCAAAGCATTCAGGCATGGATTTTATTGGCCGACGACGTTGAAAGAGGCGAAAGAATTGGTAGAAAAATGTAATGGTTGCCAGAGATACGCCAGCAAGATACATATGCCATCGTCCGAGTTAAAGACGATACCAATTACTTGGCCATTTTCTGTATGGTGCTTGGATATGGTGGGTCCATTCAAGCCAGCTCGAGGCGGAATGTCGCACATTTTAGTCATGGTGGATAAGTTCACAAAGTGGATCAAAGTAAAACCAATAAAAAAATGTGATGGACCAACAACAGTAAAATTCCTCAAAGATATTATCTTAAATATGGTTATCCACATAGTGTTATTACAGACAATGGCACAAACTTTGCTGAAGGGGCTTTTGCTAGATTCTGCCAAGAAAAACACATAAGACTAGATGTCGCCTCGGTGGCTCACCCAGCATCAAATGGGCAGGTAGAAAGATCAAATGGACTAGTATTGTCCGGAATAAAACCCCGGCTTGTCGAACCTCTACAAAGGTCGGCAGGATGCTGGATCGAGGAACTACCAGCAGTACTATGGAGCCTTAGGACTACACCAAACAGATCGACAGGATATACCCCATTTTTCCTGGTATATGGGGCAGAAGTCGTGCTTCTAGCCGACATAATGCATGATTCGCCTCGAGTGACACAATACACAACTGCCGAGGTAAATGAGGTCGCTCGGCAAGACGATGTTGATTTTCTAGAGGAGGCCAGGGAATTGGCATTATCAAGATCAACTATCTATCAGCAAAACCTTCGACGATATCACAGCAAGAAAGTCAATCCAAGAGTTTTTAAGGAAGGAGATTTGGTTCTTCGGCTAGTGCAGCGCACAGCCGGCATGCACAAACTATCACCCCCATGGGAAGGACCATTCATCATGAGTAAAGCATTGCACAATGATGCATATTACCTAATCGATGCTCAATCACCAGAAAAGAACAAGGCAAACAAAGCAGGCGACAAATCAAAGAGACCATGGAATATAGCTCTACTTCGCCCATTCTACACTTAGGAGCTATATGTGGTACGTCGTAATATGAAGCATCAAATTGGAGTATCAAGCATGTATTGAACCTCGGCCCCTTGAGCAGCTACCGGGGGACTCACTGCGTTATTTTTTATTTTGAGTTATGTATTAAACCTCGGCACCTCGAACAGTGACTCGGGGACTTTATCGTGTTATTTATTATTCCTAAATTATATGTTAAGTTTCAGCACCTCGAGCAGTGACTCGGGGACTGTGTCGTATTATCCCTTATTTCGGATTATGCATTACAATCTCGATACCCTGAGCATTGACTCGGGGACTGTCCCATGATTGTTTCTTGTTCTAAAAATACGTATTAAACTTCGGCACCTTGAGCGATAACTCGGGGACTACCCCGTAGTATTCTGCGCCTTAACCCGTGAATTATATTTCGGCAACACAGTGCGTAACTCGGGGACTGCCGCATGATCCAAGATAATTCTTGGAGCGCACGCAAGAACTCGACAATCCAAGTGATAACTCGGGGACTAACTTGTATTACCCACTGTTTGTCGCCAGACACATAAGAGCTCCATAGCTCAGCTACAGACTAAGTGACTCGCCAATATTGGTGATCATAATTTGCAAGATATGGTATGAACTCGTCCCAATAAGTAGAGTTATAAGCAAAGCGAAAACAAACAAAGATTTCTAAGGAATAACAAACCCAGCAAACTGAAGTATGATAAGGGGTGCAACATATTGTATCACCTTACCAATTATGGGCTTCGGGCTTGGTACTTCAGATAGAAATTGAAAAACACAACTATGCTATTGAGGGCAGGCAAGATAAATGCCGAACTAAGATCTGCCACATGGAAAAATATAATCCGAACCTATGAAATCAAAGTTCGCCAGAGCAAAGATATAAAGCAATAGGACTTGTTTAAACAAAGTAATAATAATTAACATCACCCATGCCTCAGCGGTGAAAGGCAAAAAGGTTCGCACCATACCAAAAGCCGGACAATTGTTCCACAGACATCATACGCCCGGCATACCGGGGACTGAAAATAACTTAAGAGGTTTTTTTTAACCTAAACAGCGAAAAGGGCCAGAGCACCCTTAAGGGGCAGCAGCATGATCAGGGGCGTCGGGGATGGCTATCTCGGATGATGGCGGGACGACCTCGGTCTCCTGTGCAGGGGTGTTTTTAGGAACTGGGCGCTCCGAGGTAAGCGGTGCCTCAGCCGAGGTTACTTCGCCTTCAACAGAAGCAATAGTAGCCTCGGGGGAAAGCCTCGGCTGCTGAGAAACATTAGCTTGAGCTTGAGAGTGCCCATTCCCTTTAGAAGATGATCGCGCATCGTCATCCTCATCCGAGCTTGCATTGGAGTCACGGGAGTTGTCCGAGTCACCCTCTACCTCATCCTGATCGGCCGAATCATCATCAGAGGAATCTTCAACTTCGATATCATCCGCTGGGTTGGGAAGAAAACTCGGCCCTTCAATCCAATTGTGCACGTCGGCGTACTCAACAAGTTGGAAGGCACGAGCTTGACGGCGAGCGACGAATTCTGGATCCTCAACCCAACGAGAGCCAGTGCGCATATTCATCAAGGTGTCGAGCGAGATATCTTCGTACCAAGATAGAACGGCTGTAAGTGCCATATCAGCACCAGCTCTCCCAGCAGATTCCCTCCAGAGATTTAACTGGGTCTGAGATGCCATTAATCTCTCCACAAGTATTTTGACCTCGTCAATATCAGGAGTTCCAGAAGTATTCGGCCAAAGAACATGGTAGGCCCGAATGGATGCTTGCACCAGATCCGTGCCCATAATCTTCATGGTCCAATAGCAGCGCCGACAGCAATCAAGAAGTCTTCCATTGAGTATTCTGGACTCGAATCTGCGGGAACACCTCGGCGCCGACGAGCAGAAATCACTGCCTTAGAGCTCACGGGTCTAGCTTCCGGAAAGTGATCTACGCGAAATGAAAATATATCAGTTAAAAGTAAGAAAGAGGAGAAGATTACTCGGCCACAGTCAAAAACTTACGATGAATATAACTCAGCATTTTCTGGAGATCCTGGGTCCAGTCGGCCTTATTTTTCTCAAAGCGAGTGATTTCCTCGCCCATCATCCGATTCTTCAGCTCGGCAGCATCGAGGAGTTCCTTGTCTTTCTGCAGTTGCAGGCTTAGTCGATTTTTCTCTTCAGAGAACTCTTGATCAACCTTTTCCAATTCGGATTTCTGCGAGAGCTTGAGAGACTCAACCTCGGCACGTAACCGGGTTATTTCATCATCCTTTTCTTTAAGTTGGGTCGAATGAGTGGCAGCTTGTTCTAAAAATTACAGCATCATATCAGGCATGGATATGCATTCTTGATGCGACGCTGCAAGTATTTGTAACTCGGCTATACCAAAGCCAGAAAGTTATAAGGAACCCAGGATAAGTCTCGAACGAAAATCAATAGACGGGAAGAATAACTAACCTTCCAGAGCTTTGACCTTCTTGGTAAGGCGGATATTAAGATTAGTGATATTACCTGCACACCAGCAAAAAATGAGTTAGCACATCAAGTCAACAATATTAAGAACTTAAGGAACAATACAGAGATTTTTTTTAAGTTACCAGTTTTCTTCACCACGGGGAGAACTTTCTCATATTTCTCTTCCAATTTCTTGTGCGCAAAGAGCAACCTTTGGAATTCGGCTGTCCGCCGATCATGGGCAACCTAAGTACCAAAATGAATTACACAGCTATATATTCAAAGCTAAGACAGATCCAAATCAAGCAAAGCTTAACTCGGATCTAGGTGGCTAGATATTCAAAGCTAAGACAGATCCTAATTAAGCAAAGCTTAACTCGGATCTAAGTGGCTGGATATTCAAAGCTAAGACAAAATCCGAATCAAGCAAAACTTAACTCGAATCTAGGTGGCTGGATATTCAAAGCTAAGACAAAATCTGAATCAAGCAAAATTTAACTTGGATCTCAAAGGCTGGATAATCAAAGCCAAAATAGATCCGGATTCAGTAACGCTTAATATGGAATACGGATGAACCACTATGAATCCAACTCATACAAGAAATTTACTCGGCAAATAACGCACTTTAAGCCTAACAAAGCTTCCAAACGAACAATAAGTTATTCGGTTGCAAGCTTCGGGGACTAGGGTAGGTATACTATCATTCGAATAACAGACCAGATATCAACAGAAGCACTTACCTCGTTCATCTTATCAGTTTCAAGAAAAATCTTAGCAGCCATATGCAGGCGACTGCTGATGTCGGAGAGCTGAAATGGCTGATTACTCGGATTGCCCTCAAGCTGATCGGCAGCGTTCCAATTGTTGGCGTATTCCACCAAAGAGTCGAGGTTGTTCCCACTCTCAGTATAGGTCAGCACTTTACCTCAGACCCGTTGGGTAACCAACGCCGCCGCGGGACTCTTATGGAGAGTAAGCTGAGTATCAGCGGCCGGGGTGACAACAGGCTTAGCAGAGGAAGCCCCCTTACGGAATGCATCAGCTATGTTGGGTTGAGAAGAGCTACCCGACCCCTTCTGAGATGCTGAAGGTTTGGTGACAACAACCTTCTTAGCCTTAGAAGAGGTGTCGGCAGGGGCGGCAACCTCGGCACTAGGAGTGGCATCCTTGGAGGCAGGAAGAACTATGGTATCCAAGGGGGCCGAGATGGTGATATCCTCGGTTGGAATTGGAGTTGCAGTTGGAATTGTGGGGGTCAAAGGAATTTCGGGGGAAACTTCGGTGGTCATAACAGGGGCGACAAGTTCAATAGGATAATCTATAGGCGGAGTTATGTCAGCGTCAGCTATGAGAGCTGTGGGTACATCTCGTCGAGGTGATGTCTGCGTCGACGCAGGAGGAGAGTCAACGCGAGAGGGACTAGGAACCCAAATATCTTCATGAGGCGGAGGAGAAGGCAGCCGAGTTGTATGACTCGTCATACTCGGACCGCTTGGCTTGGCAGAGAGAGGAGCTCTGCAAAAGCACAAAAAGTAGAATCAAAAGACAGAAAGATAGAAACAAGAAGTACAAATGAAAATAAACTCACCCAGTAACTCCGGGCATGGTTTTACGCTTCGGAAGGTGCTGGGCTGATTTCTTCGTTCGTTTCTTGGGAGCAGCTTCGGAGGGACCTGCCGGGGCAGTGTGCTTCCTCGAGGTAGCAGGAGCTTGAGAGGCGAGAGACTCGGCGTCGTGCACCTGACCGGCCTGATTAGCTGGGAAAGAAGAATCCGGAAATGCATAAGAGATAGGCATCACGGCGACTACCTCAAGAATTTGGACGTCGTTCGAGTCACCTTCCTCCCCGTGGGCCGAGGTCTTGCCACGGGCGCGAGCCGGAGCGACGTCCGACTTAGGAACAAACTCCTCTAAGTCAGGTTCCCCGCTGTCCGAGGTGTTCCGATATGCGGTCCACGGAAGGGCCAGAACCTCGGCATCCTCGATCCTTTGCTCCGCAAACCTCTGCCAGAAAAGAAACAAAGTGCAGTTAGCAAAAGAAGTCACAAACGCAATTAGTAAACAAACACAAATGCGTAAATTTACCTCGGGAGGGGGATTCCCGCGGGTGAACGGCCTCAACCCCCATGTCCAGTCCTCCGGCATATCAATCTTAAAGATAGCTCGGATAGGCTTGTAAATAAGATAGTCGTCGAGCTCAACCGTCGAAACTCGGTTCGGATCGAGAGGACCACTCATGTAACAGAGCTTGTGCGAGCGAAGATGGAAAGGGCAGATTTGGCTGCTGACGAACGTGGTCATCAGATCCTCACCGCGGAGCCCGACACGGATCAACTCCTTCAGCCAAATCTCGAATGCCTCGGCCAAAGCATGGCCCTTCCTGGGGTTGTAGTTCCAGTTCTTCTTGGAAGGGGGGCCAATAGAAAAGGCAGGGAGCCGAATCTTGTCTTCTTTTCCAGTGTTTTTGACATAGAAAAACGATCTATGCCACTTCTTGCAAGACTCGAGGCCAGCAACACGAGGGAACTCGGATTTCCTTCGAGGTGTAATGGACGCAGCTCCACACTGGGTAAGGGATTTCTCAGAGGGTTGAAGAGATTTGTCCGGAACAACATTAGATCGGATCTGGAAGAATTTAGACCAAACAGACACAGAGGGCCAGAGGCCGAAGTACCCCTCAGAGATCGAGATATAGGCAGACAGGGAGGCGATAGCGTTGGCCGGAAGGTGATGCGGCTGGAGGCCAAAGTAATCAAGAAATTCCCTAGCGAAATCGCTAAGGGGAAGACCGAACCCACGAGCAAAGTGGGACATGAAAACAACGTACTCGCCTTCTTTGAGTACAGGAGAGGATTCGCTACCGGGCAAACGACAACTTACCTCGGCAGGAAACCGACATGTCCTAATTAGCCACCCAATCTCATGACGAGTGACGGAGGAGCCCTGCCAAGAGCCCCGCTCTGGACCAGACGCTACGACATCGTCTTCGACGAGCGCTCCGCTAACAGAACTAGACATGAGCTCGCCGGAGGAATCGACGGAGGAGAAACTAGCGGCGGAGGAAGGCCTGGAAGCGCAGGGCCCCGTCGTGGTTCTAAGCGAGCACAGCGGCGGAACGGAAAAGAACCGCCGCAGGAAATCTAGAAAAACAGAAGTTGCGCCTAGGGAAGGAGCCTAGCGACGGGACCGTAGAAAAACTCACCGGCGGTGGCGCCGGAGCAAGCGCACGGCGATGAGGTTGTCGGAGCAGAAGGACCGCGGCGTCACCGTCAAGGAGATCGACAATGGCGCAACCATAGGCGCACGAACAGACGCACGTGCGCGAGGAGGAAGAAGAGGAACGATGAGCGAAGGGGGAAAGTGAATCCTCTAGCCCCGCACCCCTCCTTATAACCGCGCAGCCCTGGCGGTAGTGGGATCGTGCATGCGAGCGCTGACCGTGTAAATCATGCGTGCGGCGGAACCGCTCGCAGCTGAGTGGAGCCACACCGAAGACCACACGACGCAGGAGAGGATCGGCCCCCCTGACTGATGCGGTACATGAGGCATCACAGCGCCGACGCGACGGGCGCAGTAATCACTATAGCTTGTCAGTGGACACTGTAGAGGAACCGAAAACTAGAGGAATAATGATGAGTGGTACACGTAGGACAAGGTGTGCTCGAGAAGCTGCGCAGATACCTCGAACAGAAAAAGTAACTCGGAAGTAAGGAGAAATGAATGTTGGGAAACTGATGTGGCCCGGCCAAGGTTACGGGCAGGACCACACCAGCTTCGGGGACTAATGTTGGGGAGGTGACCCCGGATAGGGTCAAGACAGGGGAAGACAAGAGGAGTGTCCCTTTTCATATGCCGAGTTACTGTTTATATCGGCCGAATCATGTAAAAGTCGGCCGAGATAAGCACGGCGATGACACCTACAAAAGGAGGAATACCTTATCCGGCCGACATACGAGTTAAGTCGGCCGAGTAAGTCTGAATAACTTGAATGCAGGTGAAGGCCGAGCCGAGTTATGCGAGACAAGGCCGAATAACATGAAGCTTGCAGGAGAAGGAGGTGCCTATAGTCAAACCCAAGTCATGGGCTAGGAAGAATCTAAACAGAGCCAAGCACAAAGGACAAGGAGCAGAGCAGCAGAAGGGCAGAAGGAGGTCACGGAGGTGACAGTCATGAAGCCCGAGGCGCGCAAGTAGGGTTCTCTGGAACATTGCCGTCGTTAGAAGGGGGACACGGAAAGAGAGCCGCCGAGTTACCATATTGGGACAAGCATATTCCTTGAATATGCTTGCCACGTCAGCCCTAGAAGGAACCAAGGCACCCCTTTATAAGGGGAGAAGCGGGTTCCTGAGAGGGGATCGATTCATTCTACGCCGTAAGGCTCGTGTAGTAGCTCTCTTCTTCCTGCAAACAGCTCGAGGAGCACTTGTAGTCCCAAAGAAAAGAAATAAAGATCTGCATGTTAGCTGTTTGAGTGTAGAGATAACTAGATCTTCTGATCCCTCTAGCATCCATTGGCCCCATACTTTAGCCTACCCATGGCATCTGCCGTGCCACCACCACGACAATGTTCTCGTTCCATGGTGCTGATGGAGAATGTTATGGAGACATAGATCTGAGGACTGACAATGGTGATTCGAGTCTGGATGGTGATAAGGAATTGTCTTGGTGTCTCGTGACTTGGAGCAGTGGCATGCAAGTGGGGGTGACTGCATAGGAGAGGTTCGCAGTCCTACCTTTCAGGATGAAAACTCAGGGTCTGGCCTTAATTGGTTATGCCTGGCAATGGTCTTGTTGGTATTGTTTTAAGAGCATGACCTTTTTTTAGTGTGAAAATCTAAGATCTATGATCGAGCGATAACGGTGTTTGTGTACTGTTTCCTTCTTGGAAGCGTCGCTTTTGGAGAAGCTGGACTTTTGGTGTTGTCTTGGTGGTGGTAGTACCGTTGTTTTAACGAATGAGTCACTCTAGCGGATGTGCATCCGTATGGCCGCTAGTATAATGCGTTGTTGCAGATGCTAAATGTAATTGGTATCTTATGATATTAATATATATATATATATATATATATATATATATATATATATATATATATATATATATATATATATATATATATATATATATATGCTCCTTTCAAAAAAATCCAATTTGTTTTGGACATTTTTCTGTCTGCTCGGAACAGACTACATGCGAGGCCGCAGATGGCACAATGGGAAGTTTTTCTGCGGTGGACAGAGCCAACCACCACCACGGCTGCGACCTCCTACCATGCAGGGCACGAACCCGGCCACGGCCATGATGGCCCTATATAGACCCCCGTACTCATTCCTCGGTAAGTGCACCACTTCACTTGCTTCCAAGTGCAACCACAAGAGGAAAGCCGCCGGCCCGTCGCGCACAAGCGCGAATATGGGTGCTCTTCGTGGTCATGCCGCCGCTTCCGCGTGCCCCTTCCTTGCCTTCGCCGTCCTCCTCGCCCTGCCGAGCCTCACCGCCGCCGGCATTACCCGGCACTACACGTTCAATGTACGTGCATTCTTTCTTGAACGACGGGGAACATGATGGGCGCCCTTAACCTTAACCATTTCTTTGTGCCGGCCACTCGGTCGCGTGCAGGTGCGCATGACGAACGTGACCCGGCTGTGCGGCACGAAGAGCATCCCGACGGTGAACGGGCAGTTCCCGGGGCCGAAGCTGGTGGCCAGGGAGGGCGACCGCCTCGTCGTCAAGGTCCACAACCACATGACCCACAACGTCTCCTTCCACTGGTAAGAAAATACTCCCCCAGTAGTAGGAGTACATCGCTAGCCGTACTCCTGTATGATGATGGTGGATCTGTAACGGCGCGCAGGCACGGGATTCGGCAGCTGCGGAACGGGTGGGCGGACGGGCCGTCGTACATCACGCAGTGTCCGATACAGGGCGGGCAGAGCTACGCGTACGACTTCGTCGTCACAGGGCAGCGCGGCACGCTGTGGTGGCACGCCCACTTCTCCTGGCTCCGCGTCCACCTCTACGGCCCGCTCGTCATCCTCCCCAGCCGCCGCTCCTCCGAGGGATACCCGTTCCCAAGCCCGCACAGGGAGGTGCCCATCATGTTCGGTACGCAAACCTCGATCGCCCTCCCTCGCCGCGCCATTCATGATGTATTCTGTACTTGCTTGATGATGGCATGGCAGGCGAGTGGTTCAGAGCGGACACGGAGACGGTGATCAGCCAGGCCCTACAGACTGGCGCCGGCCCAAACGTCTCCGACGCCTACACTTTTAACGGGCTCCCTGGCCCAACCTATAACTGCTCGTCCAAAGGCACGGCAAGCCTGGCTTCCAGCCCACGGCTCAATGAAGAAATTAGTCTTTTTTCGCAAAAACACTTCGTCCTTTTCTTTTTTTGCTGAAAACATCTGCACGTTTGTTTGCCAGACACGTACAAGCTGAAGGTGCGGCCCGGGAGAACGTACATGCTCCGGCTCATCAACTCGGCGCTCAACAACGAGCTCTTCTTCGCCATCGCCAACCACACGCTCACCGTCGTCGAGGCGGACGCCAACTACGTCAAGCCCTTCACCGTCGACACCCTCGTCATCTCGCCAGGCCAGACCATGAATGTGCTGCTCACCGCGGCCACCAACCCCGCCTCCCAGGCGTTCGCCATGGCCATCGCCCCCTACACCAACACCCAGGGCGCCTTCGACAACACCACCGCCACGGCCGTCCTCGAGTACGCCGCTGCAACACGGCCGCCGACCTCCACCTTACCCCGCCCGTCCCTGCCGCGGTACAACGACACCACCGCCGTGGCCAACTTCACGACCAACTTCCGGAGCCTGGCGACAGCCCAATACCCGGCGCGCGTGCCCCCGACGGTGGACCGGCACGTGTTCTTCACCGTCGGCCTCGGCACGGACCCGTGCCCGGCCAACCAGACCTGCCAGGGCCCCAACGGCACCAAATTCGCCGCCTCCGTCAACAACAACTCCTTCTTCCGCCCCGCGACCGCGCTCCTCGAGGCGCACTACCGGCGCCGCTACGCCGGCGTGCTCACGGCCGACCTCCCCACGGCGCCGCCGCGCCCGTTCAACTACACCGGCGCCCCGCCCAACAACACCTTCGTCGCGCACGGCACCAGGGTCGTGCCGCTCGCGTTCAACGCCTCGGTGGAGCTCGTCATGCAGGGCACGGCCATCCAGGGCGCCGAGAGCCACCCCCTGCACATGCACGGCTTCAACTTCTTCGTCGTCGGCCAGGGGTTCGGCAACTATGATCCGGTCAACGATCCGCCCAAGTACAACCTCGTCGACCCCGTCGAGCGCAACACCGTCAGCGTGCCCACCGCCGGATGGGTCGCCGTGCGCTTCCTCGCCGACAACCCCGGTAAATTAATCTTGACGCCACGATTTCGAATGCTTGACTTGCATCGACTATTTTAATGTGCATTATTTATCTGCATCTATGACAGGTGTGTGGCTGATGCACTGCCACTTCGACGTGCACTTGAGCTGGGGCCTGTCCATGGCGTGGATGGTCGCCGACGGGCCTCTGCCCAATCAAAAGATGTTGCCTCCACCGTCCGATCTACCGAAATGCTGATGACCCGTACAAGGGGCCAAGATCTGCCAATGTGTTTCGCTGGGTGCCACCTCATTTCAACCGTTATGTTTGACGAACCAACTCTTTGGTCCGGATTTACTGATGTGCCGATTTTGTGGCAGGACATTCGAGCTTCTTTCTACATACACACTTAGTTCCTGTTTTGAAACACAAAGGATGTAATAAATTCAGTTTTTGTTGTTACCTAATTTCTCTTGCACATTGACATTTCTCGTTGGTGGTCTGTATACCACTACACGGTCAAATCTCAATATTGTATCTTTCTAAGTTGTCCCTAAAATAATCTTACTTATAAGTCGGCTATTAGCATTTTTTTGTTTTTAATGAAAATTGCCCCCCCCCCCCCTCCACCACGCGCCCACGCGCCATTTACACAAGGTACTTATGCATTGCAAATTTGCTATTTTTAAATAATATATTTTTTAATCATTTCCAGAAATAATACACGAAATTGATCATTTTCAATTCTAGCGGCCGGTCTGAAATTCAAAAGACGACCGGCACGCGTCTTTAATTGAAAAGACGACGGGCAGTAATCATCTTTTGAAAAGACGACGGTACGAATCGTCTTTTTAAAAGATGACTAGTCCATGGTCAACTATGCATGATCAATGCAACCTTTCTTTAATTCAAAAGATAATCATGGGCTAGTCGTCTTTTAAAAAGACGATTCGTGCCGTCGTCTTTTCAAAAGATGATTACTGTCTGTAGTCTTTTCAATTAAAAACCGGCCGCTAAAATTGAAAATGATCAATTTCGTTTATTATTTTTAAAAATGATTAAAATATATATATTATTTTAAAAAAAATAGCTTACAAATTCTATAGCTAGACCATCGGTTAGGGTTGAAAACAGTAAGAAAACTTTCCATCCGTTTTCGAAGAAAAAGGAAACAAATAGCAAAAACGGAAACGGAAATGGTATTTTGCGGAAACGGAACGGAAACGAAATATTTTAAACGGAAAGGAAAAGGAAATGGTGGAGCTAATTCCGACGGAAACGGAAACGGCAAGGAAATTCCGAATAAATAAATACGGAAACTTTTCGTAATATAACTTCGAAAGGCCCATGTACAGAATATTACTCGGAGTATTTTTTCTAGACAATAGTATGCCGAGTCATTGCTCTTCACGGGCCATGCAACCTGGGCCTATTACGTAATAATAGACTCTGGTAAATGCAAACCCTAATTAGTATACGATCGTGTACATGAAGCGTCCGGCCAGTCCGCCGTCTCGAGTCTCTCGACGCCCGTCTCGAGGTGCGACGACTCCGCGAGAACCAGTCGACTGTCTAGTCGCGCCTTGACGTCTTCCAGCCACGCCACCGGACGGCCGCCGTTGATTGTACCTAGATCTTCACGTCTCCACCATTGATCGGTGAGTATATCTGAATACATACGTATAGATCAAATTGTTAAATTACTCCCGCTGATCAAGTTTTTTATGGCATTCAATCGGACTCAATTGTTTGTTCACATGTCTTGGTAATTCTACAGATTATTATGGACGATTCTGCTATGTCCCAGCCTTCTACCGATGCATCTCCAAATGGTAATAATGCAGCAACAAATTCTACATTAGTGGATCTGACTGCTGAACCTGCTGTGAAGCGTCCTTCTTGTAAGAGATCTAAGAAAACTACCTCTGATGTTTGGAATCATATGACCCAATATGAGATAACAGTTCACAATCAAGACGGCAACGCCATTGTAGAGAGATGGGCTAAGTGCAACTCTCCTGGATGCACCTATAAAGGTCGACGGGAATCTGACAGAGGAACGTCAGTTTTCAAAAGTCACTTGAAAAATAACCACAGCATTTTAACTGGGCAGCAAAGACTTGAACTGAAGCCAGTTGGAGACAATGAGAAGTCTGCATCAGTTCAAACTTATAGGTATGATGAGGCTGTCAGCTTGGCGAAATTTAATCTTGCCATTGTTACGCATGAATATCCCATACGTATTGTTGAACATAAGTATTTCACTGAATTTTTGAAATCATTGCGTCCTAGTTTTCCAATTAAAAGTCGCCCTACTGTTAAAAAAGATATAGATAATATGTTCAAAGAGGAGAAGAGTAGGTTGTATGAGTACTTTAAAACAGTTGATTGCCGGTTCAGTACAACCATGGATATGTGGACATCTAACCAAACAAAGGGGTACATGTGCATCACCGTCCATTGGATAGATGATAGTTGGTCCATGCAGAAAAGTATTATCAAATTTATGCAAGTAAAAGGCCATCATTCTGGAAAGGCTTTATGCAATGAGTTTATCGATAGTATATTGGATTGGAATCTTGATAGGAAGTTGATTGCACTTACCTTGGACAATGCTGCTGCAAATGATAAATGTGTTGAAGGAGTAGTAAGCAAACTGAATAAGATATTTCCATTAGTTTGTGATGGTATCTTCTTTCATGTGTGATGTATGAATCATATTTTAAACCTTGTTGCCCAAGATGGCTTGAAGACAATTTCACCAAGTACTGCAAATATCAGAAATACACTTGCTTTTGTGAAGAACTCTACATTGCAGTACGAGTATTTTAAGAAATGTCAATCCGAATGTAACTTGAGTGAGAATACAGAACTCATGTTAGATGTTCCAACTAGATGGAATTCCACGTATGACATGTTGTGCTCTGCAAGAAATAACAAAGAAGCTTTGGATAGACTTTTTATGAGGCATAAAAGCAAGTACACAAAATGGGCCCCTACTGAGAGTGACTGGGAGATGGCCAGAGCAATTTGTGCATGTTTGAAGCCATTTGCCGAAGCTACAGTGTTGTTTTCAGCTCATAAATATCCAACAGCCAATATGTTCTATAGGAAGTTTTGTTTGATTAAGCTAGCAATTACAGAATGGTGTAGTAGCTCTAACAAAGTCATAAAGAGGATGGCATATTCCATGCAGAAGAAATATGATAAGTACTGGAATAAATCCAACATGGCTCTTGCTGTAGCATCTTTCCTGGATCCTAGATACAAAAAAAATATTATTGAATTCTATGCACCTAAGCTTTATCCTATCACTTCCAAGCAAGAGATCTGTAAATTTGATACGGTTATTAACCAGCTTTTCCAATCTTATCTCTCTACTTCATTGAAGAGAGACAATAATGATAGTAGTTCTATGAATCAGACTACTTCTCAGTTTGATGTTCCCGGTGACGAGGATGATCTGGACATGTTCCTGCAGTCCAAATGTCCAACTGATAGTGGTGTAAAATCTGAGCTGGAGCTATACTTGGAGCAACCACTAGCACCGAAGGAGAAGGATTCAGATTTTGACATTTTGTCCTGGTGGAAAGTAAAACAAGTTGAGTTCCCTATTCTGGCTCGTCTTGCTCGTGATGTTCTCTCTATTCAAGTGTCAACAGTTGCATCCGAGTCTGCGTTCAGTGCCGGAGGACAGGTTATTGACCCATTGCGCAACCGTCTAGAGCCTGAAACAGTACAATCATTTATTTGTCTTAAAGATTGGACCTTAGGGAAAGGTAATATTTTTTCCTTCAATTATGTCGTCATTTACTTGTCACAATGCTGATAATATTGACTATGTTGTCGTTTAGGAGCTGATAAAGCTAAATCTATTATTGATGAGATGGATATGGCAAGCTTTGAGCAACATTTGGCCAATTTGGTGCTCGTATGCGCTATTCGACTTTGTCTAGTCGAACAACATAATTTCTAAAACTATATTTTTATCAAGATTGCAAGTCGTAGTGTCTACGCGAAACTTTTCTGTGCGAACGTCCTTGCTTGTCTAAGTGTTAAATTTTGTGTGCTAACTTATATTTGATTGTCACTTGTTTAAGTTGAGACATATTCCTTATCCCATTGTCTACTACTTTATGTGTGATTTTTGGTCTACAAACCAAGGTATTATTCCATATTGTGTTGTGACAAATGTCCGTTTTCGTATCATATCCGTTTCGTATCCGTCCCGTATTCGTTTCCGTTGATTTCCGCTTCCATTTTTGTTTCCGGGGTTTTCGATTTCGTTTCCGATACCAGAAAGGCAAGCGGAAAGGGAAACGATAAAGCATGTTTCCGTCCGATTCCGTTCTGTTTTCAACCCTACCATCGGTCATATTGTTTAGGATGTCCCGATCTACTGTCTCCTAGTGGTTGCATGGTTGAACCATTAGGTCCAGATAGATCCACACCTCCGCGCGGTGGTGAAAAGACAACATATGCGTCTAGTGTGTGGGTTTTCTGAATGACTACAAAAATGCGGAAATACGATCTTGTTCAAAATAGCATCATTATGATAGGTCCGTAAAGCACACACTTCCCATGATATGGATCCCTTTGGATTGAAGGATTTTAAAACAATTTTAGAGGTATCTAATCCATTGGAATTTGTCTTCCTAAGGTAGCCATTTTGGTCAAAGGAATGGCACCTCCAAAATTCCTATGGATTGCATTACTACACCTAAATTCATAGAAATTTCAACATTCACACTAACTTCTTTTTTAAACTCATTCGCGTAGGATCAAGGCACCTCGTGTACATAGTCTAGGTGTGCGTGGGGTGGCTGCTGGCGGCGCTACGGAGGAGGTGGCGTGGTCGGAGAGCCTTCTGAAGACGGTGACACTCTTCTTCGATCTGGCGGCTCCGGTGGAGTTCTAGGCCGAATCCGTCGTCCTCTGTGTGCTGCGGGGAGCTGCGGCTCGTGTGATCCCCTCGCTGGTGGTCGTGACGGCGGCGGCGGCGTTGACGAATTTGGGGATGATGTTGCTGTTGATCAAGTCGGCCGATCTCGTCGGGGTGGATGGAGGCGCGGTGGCGCCGAGTTTCATCGACCCCCCCTCCGTTTGGGGATCTCACCCAGTCCAAGGCTTATGTGGTGGAGCAGCGGAGGCCCACGCCGGCGGCGCGTGCATCTCGTCGGAGAAGAAGCTGGGATCCAGGACAAGGACCTATTTGTATTTTTCGTGTTTTCCTGGGTTTATCTGTAAGATGCTTGGTTAATATCAATATCACCCTCTTCGCAAAAAAAGGCACATCTTCTATGTTTTTTCTATGTCCCATCCAAATTACTATTCTTGAAGTTTTCCTCTGTTTTGCAATCCCTTGTTTTGTACATGCAATCCTATTAAATGCATGTGTTTTTCTTATTCCTATGTTTTGTAGTCTTGTGATGCAAATACCCATGGATCTGGATATATCCACGGGTATATAACATGGATTTCATCAGGTGGGCACCCAAAAACTCATGGGTTATACGTGGGCATAGATATTTATCCATGGATACCCATCGAATAAACCGACTAATGAGTATGATCCATATGTTAGTGGCACATTCCTACAATTTTCTAATTTCTTGTGCAGAATGAAGTATTGTTTTATGTGATAATGAGACAATTGAGTGTTATGTTCTTTCAAAATGTTTCTTTTGCATAGCTGGCATTGAACTTTGTATATTTTTAGTTGCTATTGTTGATGTCATCATTGTTTTCGTTGCTCCACTGGATAATCTCCATGTATCCTATTGTTGATGTTATCATTATTTTTGTTTCTTCATTGGATAAGCTCCATGTATCCTATGGGTGTGGATATGGACGATATTTTCTACCCATAGATATATTCAAGATTTACAATATATAAACATATCGTTATGTGCACAAATATGTGGGGGCTCTACGCATCCAAACCAGTTTGATTTCCATCCCTAAACCCTACTCAACCAGTTGTCGAACTTATTCCCTATATTGGTCGGTTGAAGTTAAAAGCCATGGGAAGTGAAACATAGGAGAAAACATGTTGAATCCTTCCTAATCACATAAACAAACATTTGTCCTTCATTTCGAATTATGCTTTGGTAGATTATTTTTGGTTAGAAACACCATTCTATGCACAAACATATGATTTTTTATTAGTAGCACCTTGAGTTCCCAAATATATTTTCAAAGAAACCAGGTATTACTATTTATTAGGTTCACATATATTAATTTTCTCGATGAAGTGCAAGAGTTTGCAATTTCCATTTGAATAAAACTCACTCTTGCAATAAATGGGCATCAATCAACTACTGGATCAAGTGTAACCAACATGTCCATTTATCCATGGTTATAGTCCATGTGAAATATTTTTATCGGCACTTCAAATATGAAATTTGCAATATCATCTTATTCCCGTTGTATAATGTAATGCAAGGTTGGATAATATGGACACAAAGACCTATCTCAATTCTATTTGTCCTTAAAAACAAAGTATCAATTTCATTCCCTTCGGGAAAGAGTTAGATTAAAAAAATACTCTTTATACCCCATGAGACCTTTTTGAAAAGAAGAATCAGTAGGTCTACATGTTGCTTGTGACAAAATTTTAGGGTAAAGGTATTTGTAACTAAACAACTCTTGACCTACAACTTCTTTGTTCAACACAATATACAACCATTTTGCTGATTAGGCATTGGTTATTTGTATTCAGGAGCTACACCCAAGTGCCCCTAGTCTTTTGGTCCGCAAAACATATTCTACTTAGATAATATATTTTTATCTATATTCACCACTTTGTTGGAAAACTCTACATGCGCAACAATATAATCTTTACCCCTTCAAGTCTTTCAAAGAAAGAACACATAAACATCGGTAAACTAGTGATAACCACATTTTTATAAGCACAAGATGATTCCCATAGGGAAACTTGTCGTTTAGCTGCTTACATTTCTCTAGAACGGGTCTTTCACCCCCTTGACTCCTTCCTCACGCAAGATATCAAAAAGTTAAAGGTCTAGCTACATAACCAAATAGTTGTTTTTACTAGTACTCCTCTTCCTCTTAGCCTTTAAAGACTAAATAAGTCACTCACATGAAGGTTAAGTTCTAAGTCCGACAATTGCTCAAACATACAAAGACTAAGATTCATGTTTACAACTTTTTCCAAGTCACACTCCATGAAGATGATGGTATCATACGCATATTGGAAGATTTTTTTTGAAAGGAAACGTGTAGAGGAAGCCCTGATACGTCGTCAACGTATCTATAATTTTTGATATTCCATGCTTGTTTAATATCAACTTTGCTTTGCTTTGTCTACACTTTGAGGTATTTTTATATATTTTTTGAGACTAACCTATTAACAAGATGCCATAGTGCCAGTTGCTTGTTTTCTGCTGTTTTTGGTTTCGGAAAATCTAGTAAGAAAATATTCTCGGAATTGGACGGGACGAAAGACAAAGTCAATATTTCATCGGGGAGAACACGGAGTCCAGAGGAGACATGGAGGGGCGCACCAGGGCGACCACACCCCCCAGGCGCGAGCCCACCCTAGGTTGCTCCAGGGAAGGGTGTGGGCCCCCTGGGAGCCCTCTTGCCTCGCCTCTTCGCCTATAAGAAGCCCCCGATACCAAAACCCTAAACCCCCAATCACATCTCCACGAAACAGTCTGTAGCCGCCGCCACCATCGTACCTAGATCGGGAGGACCTGAAGCTCTTTCCGGCACCCTGCTAGAGGGGAGAGATCATCCCAGAGGCCTTCTTCATCACCATGCCAGCCTCCGGTATGATGCGTGAGTAGTTCACTCTTGGACTATGGGTCCATACAGTAGCTAGATGGTTGTTTCTCCTTCTTTGTGCTATCATGTTTAGATCTTGTGAGCACCGTTCATGATCAAGATCATCTATTTGTAATCATACATGTGTTTGCGGGGATCCGACGGATATTGAGATTACTATGTCAGATTGATTATTGATTCTATCATGTCTTATTGATTATTGATTCTATCATGTCTGTGTTGTTTGACATCTTGCATGCTCTCCGTTTCTAGTAGCTATCTTGGCCAAGTAGATGCTAGTGACTCCAAGAGGGAGTATTTATGCTCGATAGTGGGTTCATGCCTCTATTAAATTTGGGGACGTGACAGGAATCTCTAAGGTTATAGATGTGTTGTTGCTACTAGGGAGAAAACAATGATCTTTTGTTCATGGAACAACTGTATTGTTTACTTTACACACTTTTCTTAACGCAATTGTCCATTGCTTGCAACTTAATACTGGAGGGGGTTCGGATGATAACCTGAAGGTGGATTACTATTCATAGATGCAGTTGGATGGCAGTCTATGTATATTGTTGTAATGCCCAATCAAGTCTCATAGCATCATGAATGTCTAGTATTGCATTGTTATGCCTTACTCAGTCCTGTCAATTGCCCCGCTGTAATTTGTTTACCCAGCATGTTATGTTATCTATCTTAAGGAGAACACATCTAATGAACTGTGGATCTCGGTCCAATCTTTACCATTGATATATCATCTAATGTTACTGTTTACTTTCTTCAAGAAACCATTACCTTCCACACTATACGTTTAATCCTTTGTTTTTAGCAAACCAGTAATATTGACACCCTCACGGCAAGTTGGGGCAAAGTCTTGAGTTTGTGTAGTGCAGGATTCCAAGTTGCCAACAACACCTTGGGGTTGTTTCCTTTATCCTACAGGTTCGATAACCTTGGTTTCATAACTGAGTGAAAATTTGCCACTGTGCTCATCATACCTTCCTCTTGGGATCTCCCAACTAAAGCTCTATATAGTTGAGCCGCGTCAAGATATTTTCTAGCACCGTTGCCGGGGAGTTAAGGACAGCTTCACAAGGGGAGTCTCTCACAACCAATCTCTTTACTTTGTTTTGATTGTTTCTCTTTATCAAAAATACAAAATAAAATTGTTTGGCTTGATTTTTCTTACCAAAAACACACAAAAAAATCCTACTATAGTTGTTGGTCTTTCTTGCCTTGCTTTGTCAGGCTTCATATCAATGGTTGGTTTCTTTGAAACTAGTTCTTATTGGCAAGGTGGATTCATGAAAGAACAAAAGTATTATTATAAGGAACACCGCTGATACGTTGGAAACGTATCTATAATTTTTGATGCTCCATGCTTGTTTTATATCTACTTTGCTTTACTTGTCCACACTTTGAGGTGCTTTTTACATGTTTTATCGTACTAACCTATTAACAAGTTGCAACAGTGCCAGATGCCTGTTTTCTGCTATTTTTGGTTTTAGAAAAGTTAGTAAATAAATATTCTCGGAATTGGACGGGACGAAGGACAAAGTCAATTACTATCCGTGGGGAACAAGTAGTCTAGAGGGGAGCCCGGAAGGCCAGCCAGGGGGCCAGACCCACCCTAGGCGTGGGTGGGCCCAGCCCCATGCCTCGCTAGGGTTTGGCGACCCTAGCCGCCTCCCGTACTCGCCCCTTCGACTATAAGAAGCCTCCGATGCAGAAACTCTCAGGACCCGATCAGAAATCCATGAAACCGTCTATAGCCGCCGTCACCATCGTCCCTAGATCGGGGGGATCTGAAGTTCTTCTCGGCACCCTGCCGGAGGGGAGATCATCCCGGAGGCCTTCTCTCCGGTATGATTCGTGAGTAGTTCCACCTTGGACTATGGGTCCATGTAGTAGCTAGATGGTTGTATCTCCTCCTTTGTGCTTTCATATATAGATCTTGTGAGCTCCGTTCATGATCAAGATCTAATCTATTTGTAATCATGCATGTCGTGTTTGTGGGGATCCGATGGATATTGAGATTATTATGTTGGTTTGATTAATGGTTCTATCTTTATGATTCAATCATGTATGTGTTGTTTGTGATCTTGCATGCTCTCCGTTGCTAGTGGTTATCTTGGCCAAGTAGTTGCTAGTGACTCCAAGAGGGAGTATTTATGCTCGATAGTGGGTTCATGCCTCTAGTTTCCAAGGGAAGTGACAGAAATCTCTTCGGTTGTAGATGTGTTGTTGCTACTAGGGAGAAAACAACGGTCTCTTGTTCATGGAACATGTGGACTGTTTACCTTACACACTTTGCTTAAAGCAGTTGTCTGTTGCTTGCACTTAATATTACAGGGGGTTCGGATGATAACCTGAAGGTGGACTTCTAGTCATAGATGCAGTTGGATTACGGTTTATGTATAATGTTGTATTGCCCAATCAACCTCATAGGATCTTTCTAGCTAGTAATTGCATTGTTATGCCTTGCTCAGTTCCTGTCAATTGCCCCGCTGTAATTTTTTTACCCTTCATGCCATGTTGTTTATTTAAGGAGAGCACCTCTAGTGAACTATGGACCCCGGTCCAATCTTTACCATTGGTACATCTTCCACTGTTACTGTTTACTTGCTGCAAACCACCATTATCTTCCACACCATACGTTTAATCCTTTGTTACAACAAACCGGTGAGCTTGACAACCTCACTAATTCGTTGGGGCAAAGTCTTGAGTTTGTGTTGTGCAGGTCTCCACGTTGCCAGCAACACTTGTGTGACGGTTCCTTCCTCCTACTGGTTCGATAACCTCGGTTTCTTACTGAGGGAAACTTGATGCCGTGCTGCGTCATACCTTGCTCTTGGGGTTTCCAACGAAGCGTTCCACGACAAGTTTTGGGCGCCATCAAGATAATTTCTGGCGCCGTTGCCGGGGAGGCTAAGGACGTCTTCAATAAGGGAGTCCTTCACTTCCTTTTTCTTTACTTTGTTTTTAGTTCGCTTAGTTTCTTTTGGTAGGTTTTGTTTGCCTCTTTTCAAAAAAAAATTAGTCTAGCTTGGCTTGCTTTATTCAAAAACACAAAAAAAATAGTTCTTGCTCTAGTTTCCACCCTGTTCTAGCTCACCATGTTGCTCCCCAAGTTCACCCAGAAATATCTTGCAATAGGTAGTGGCTCCATAATTGGGAAAGACAATATTGAAGAATTCTTTAACTATGTTAGCAAGCATGAGGATATTGAGGATAAATCTATAGCAAAGCTTGCTGCTAATTATGAAATTGCTTCAGCTTCTTTAGTCCATATGTTGGAGGCTAGGTTTGTTAGCCTTAACCCCTTCATGCAATTCTTATTCCTAAAACTAAAAGAAGAGAAGAATGTTGAAAAAGGGAATTCATCCTTGAAACTTTATCAAAAGAATTCCATGATGTTGCTAGGGAAGCCAAAAAGGTTTTTGAACGTTTCAGTATGCTAGGTTCAAGTGTAGATGTTGTGGGTATTTCTGATAAAACTAAGCCTAGAGAGGAATTCAATATACCCATACCCTATAAGCTTGTTGGAATGCATGAAGCCTTTGAAAAGAACTTTGATTGGATTGCCCCTGAAAATCTTTTTGATGAAGGTAGTAGACCAAAGAGAGATGAGAAAGGATCCTCCAAAACCCATTTGGATGAGATACCTTTCATAGTTGAAGAATTTGCAAGTATGAATGTTAATGCTCCCTCATTTGAAAATACTTGATTCTTCTTGCTTCTTGTGCCTAACTTAAAGACGTTAAAGAAAAATACTTGTTGGGAGATAACCCAAGAGTTTCCTTGAGTCTTGGAATTTATTACTACTGTAATTATCTCTTATTATCCTTTTTGTTTGCTTTTTGTGCCAAGAATGACCTCTAATGAGAGGGAACTAAGATTTGGGAAGTTGCTGTCCCGAAACAGATTTCTGTCCTCCACCAAAAAAATTCGTGAGGAGGCTCTGTAACTCGTATTGAGCTCAAAATTTACGAATAAATCCCCTATTATGTTGGATAACTTTCGTTAGTTCAACACTTTTTGATTTAAGTAACAGAAGATGTTTGAAAAATTCGTTTCTACCTGTTGGCCTGTTTTAACAGATTTCTGCCATTATTTGCATTTGCTTCTTATTGATTCTTTTTGAGCTCTCTTCAGGTAAATTGAGTTTCTTTGAAGGAGTTACTATAGTAGCTTGTGTTTTTAGTGAAAAGCCTTGATGTTCCAAAGCTTTGCCAAGCGGTCTAATATCTTTTGAATAAGCTAATGTTGCTAATGAAGATTGTGTGAAGTTTTGTATGAAGGAAAAAATTTAGGTGTAGAGAGAGAATGATGCAATGAGATGAAGAATGGAAAAAATCTCAAGCTTGAGGATGCCACCATGGTATCACTCCAAGAAATATCCAAGAGGTACAAGCGTCAAAGCTTGGGTATGCCCAAGGCATCCCCTTCTTTATCAATAAAAAGCTCAGGTCTGTCTAGACACTTCACTTTTATTGTTTCATGCACAATTGTGTTGTTCTTGGAGCGTATTAGTTTTCATTTGTTTTTCTTAGTTTGTTTAGTTTGCTTGAATAAAGTATTTTGGACCCCCCGTTATCGCTGTGTTGTTATGCAAATAAGTTTGCTTGGTGTTTGGAAAGGAGTAGTAAGTTCTTGCTTGAAGTGCAAGAGGAGCTTGCATTGACTGTGACTTAGACTTTAGCATGACATGCTAGGTGTTGTTTTTGTATTATGCTTAGTGATTATTGTTGTAGCATGTCTTGTTCCAAACAATTGGGATTGCTTAGTGTGTCTTGAAGAAATTATGCGTTGTTTTAGCATGCAAAAGCATAGTATTGTGGTATTCTCCTTTGATGCTTTGCTTGGGTTGACTTGGCACATGCTTACACCATGTTATGACTATGACAAGTCACCATTAGCCTCTATGATCATTTAGTCCTTGACTTGTAGTACCACTCTTTTCTTTGATTAGTTTGCTTTGTTGCATTGCATAATTATGGCCATTATTGCTCTCTTAGTTGGTTGCTCCCAGTCTTTTGCTAGCCTCCACTTGTATGAGTAAGTTCTACTCAAATTTCCAACTCCCTAGAAACCAAGTTATTCCAAAGTGTCCACTATAAACTCCTATGCATGGTGTGTTACACCATTCCAAGTATATTCTTGTTTTCAACTATCTTCCAATTAAAAACTATTTTGTTATGTGAAAACTTAGTGATTAAAGCCCTCACGAACTTGATGGCACATTTTATTCTTTGCCCCTAATAAAATTGAACCATTGAGGCAACTTTGTTGTATATGCTTGCACTTATAAGTTGGGATTAGCAGAACCGTGTTGTCACGGGGAACGTTTTCAACATTGCACTTGTACTTATTGTACTCCGTTGATATCATGCTCTTTTGTCTATGGATGTTACCGGTGTGAAATGGAGTGGGAACTTTTAAGTCCATGGAGTTTGTATTCTGTGTTAGAGAAACGTCTGGGCCGCTATCCTAATCCATGCCTAATCATGGTGGAAACTTGCAGCATCACCATAGTGAGCTATCTATGAAGCATCCTCAATAAAAAGCTATGCATATGGTAAATAAAAAGATTGCTGAGATGCTCATTGTCTGCTTGCCTTGTCATTTTGGTTATGGGAAAGCTCATGTACCATGTGCAAGGGGTACCCCGTTGGCGGTTCTCAATGATATGCAAATACTTACAGTGACAAGAACTTACCTGGGCCCTAAGTTGAGTATCCATGAGGTGTAGCCCTAATAGTCAAGGGACTTGAGATTGCCAACTTATACTTTGTCAAGCATATACTCCAGCTTTGCCACTTTAACCTTAACCATTTCAACATGCTTATGATAGGGGCAATGAGGGCTGAAAGCTAATAAGTACCATGATTTTTGGAAGCTCTTTTTGAAACTTGTAATCCCGGCTTCCTTTACAAAAAGGACTTTCTTCCATAATTATTGATTCTCCACCTTCTACCTTTATGCACCATTAAGAGAGCATAGTTGTCATTTTGCGTGCAATGTTCCAAAGCTTATTAATTGATGCATATTGTGTTATTACATGTTCATGTGCTATTTGTTTCTAGTCACCTTGTGAACTTTGCAGGTGTCCTATGCATTATATTTCTACTCTATGAGGGACAAGATGATTGCCACTATGCTATGTTTTCTACATGTGAAACAAACAAACATTTTTCAATACATATTATTCATGATATTTGTTTGTAGCTTGCCATGTTGCATGCATAATTACTATGTCCTATTGTTAGAACTCCATATTTCATGCACATGTTTAGAGTTCTTTGATCCCAGCTTTCAATGCTTGCAAATGGTTGGATCTTTATTGTGAGGGTGCATGTCACCTCAAAAATTATTCTGTTTATCACTTACCTACTCGAGGACGAGCAGGAGTTAAGCTTGGGGATGGTGATATGTTGGAAACGTATCTATAATTTTTTATGCAACATGCTTGTTTTATATCTACTTTGCTTTACTTGTCCACACTTTGAGGTGCCTTTTACATGTTTTCCGGTACTAACCTATCAACAAGTTGCAACAGTGCCAAATGCCTGTTTTGTGCTGTTTTTGGTTTCAGAAAAGTTAGTAAAGAAATATTCTCAGAATTGGACGGGACGAAGGACAAAGTCAATTACTATCCGTGGGGAACAAGAAGTCCAGAGGGGACCCCGGAAGGCCAGCCAGGGGGGCCAGACCCACCCTAGGCGCGGGTGGGCCCAGCCCCGCGCCTGGCTAGGATTTGGCGACCCTGGCCGCCTCCCGGACTCGCCCCTTCGCTTATAAGAATCCCCCGATGCATAAACTCCCAGGACCTGATCAGAAATCCACGAAACCGTCTGTAGTCGTCGTCACCATTGTCCCTAGATCGGGGGAATATGAAGTTCTTCCCGGCACCCTGCCGGAGGGGAGATCATCCCGGAGGCCTTCTCTCCGGTATGATTCATGAGTAGTTCCACCTTGTACTATGGGTCCATGTATTAGCTAGATGGTTGTATCTGCTCCTTTGTGCTTTCATGTATAGATCTTGTGAGCTTCGTTCATGATCAAGATCTAATCTATTTGTAATCATGCATGTTGTATTTGCGGGGATCCGATGGATATTGAGATTATTATGTTGGTTTGATTAATGGTTCTATCTTTATGATTCAATCATGTGTGTGTTGTTTGTGATCTTGCATGCTCTCCGTTGCTAGTGGTTATCTTGGCCAAGTAGTTGCTAGTGACTCCAAGAGGGAGTATTTATGCTCGATAGTGGGTTCATGCCTCTAGTTTCCAAGGAAAGTGACAGAAATCTCTTTGGTTGTAGATGTGTTGTTGCTACTAGGGAGAAAACAACGGTCTCTTGTTCATGGAACATGTGGACTGTTTACCTTACACACTTTGCTTAAAGCAGTTGTCTGTTGCTTGCAACTTAATACTGGAGGGGGTTCGGATGATAACCTGAAGGTGGACTTCTAGTCATAGATGCAGTTGGATTACGGTCTATGTATAATGTTGTATTGCCCAATCAACCTCATAGGATCCTTCTAGCTAGTAATTGCATTGTTATGCCTTGCTCAGTTCCTGTCAATTGCCCCGCTGTAATTTGTTTACCCTTCGTGCCATGTTGTTTATTTAAGGAGAGCACCTCTAGTGAAATATGGACCCCGGTCCAATATTTACCATTGATACATCTTCCACTATTATTGTTTACTTGCTGCAAACCACCATTATCTTCCACATCATACGTTTAATCCTTTGTTACAGCAAACTGGTGAGCTTGACAACCTCACTGATTCGTTGGGGCAAAGTCTTGAGTTTGTGTTGTGCAGGTCTCCACGTTGCCAGCAACACCTGTGTGACATTTCCTTCCTCCTACCGGTTCGATAACCTCGGTTTCTTACTGAGGGAAACTTGCTGCTGTGCTGCTTCATACCTTGCTCTAGGGGTTTCCAACAAAGCGTTCCACGACAAGTATTGGGCGCCATTTACCGCTTGTCACAAAAAAGGGAAACACTTATGGGAACAAATTGATAAATTGAATACCATTGCTATAAACGTGTGCTCTACTTATAATGTTACTTATTGTTGTGATAAATCTTGTTGCTATAGGAGGTATAAACACCTCCCTTTTCAATGTGAGTATAATGATAATGTTACCAAAGCTTCTTATGTTAAAGTAAATTATGAATTTTATGATGTGGAACAAATTGAATAATTTATTGCTTGGATGGGTGCATTTGAATTTGCTAGTTTGCTTGAAAATACTGATGATTGACTTTATAAATATGAGGTTTATGATATACTTAAATTTTTCTTTGATAATTATAAGGAATAATATGGCTATATTCTTGAATATATTAATAGATGCTTTCTACAAACGGGAGAGACTAATGCCTTGCAGGAGCCTATGGAAGAAGAAATTGCTGAAACTGAAAGCTCATTAGATGAAAAGAGGAGGAGAGTGATGAACAAAAGGAGAAAGAATGGATTAGCTACCCATGCCTACCTTCTAATGAGAGTAAATCTTTATCCCTTACATTATTCGATTGTCCCCCATGCTTACCAAAGGAGGATGAATGTTATGTTCGTATGGATTCCCTTGAAATATATACTATGGGTAAAACTTGTGATAATAATTATGCTCATGTTATCTATGATAATCCATGATATTTTGATAAATCTTATGATAATCCTTTATTTGTGCCTAACTTCGAAATGCATGGTACTAAAGAGTTTTGCTTAGAAAATGTTAATAATAAAGCTCTAGATGATGGTCCTATATTGGTTGATAATATTAAATTTAATACTATTGAAAATGAGTTTGGAGGGGTCTTTAATTTATCTTGGAACCCCATACCTCTTGAGAATGATCAGTCATCTTATTACAAAATTGTTAAAAGTCGGTTTGAAGGTTTTAATCCCACTATTTTTGAGCTTGATAAAAATTATGTGTTTGTAGATAAAGAAAAACATGCTTTATGTGATAGTTATATTATTGAGTTTATTCATGAGGCTACTGAAAATTATTATGAGAGAGGAAAATACGATTGTAGAAATTTTTCATGGTACTGAAACACCTCTCCATATGCTGAAAGTTTTGAACTTACTCTTGTTTTATCTTCCTATGCTTGTCACTATGTTCTTTGTGAATTTATTTGCGTACAAGATTCCTATGCATAGGAAGTGGGTTAGACTTAAATGTGTTTTGAATTTGCTTAATGCTCCCTTTTACTTCAATTCATATTTCTTATGTGAGCATCTTTTCAAACTATCAAGCCTAACTTAAAGGCGTTAAAGAAAAGTACTTCTTGGGAGATAACCCAATACTTTTCTTGAGTCTTGGAAGTTATTACTTCTATAATAACCTCTTCTTATCCTTTTTATTTGATTTTTGTGCCAAGAATAACCTCTAATGAGAGAGAAGTTGTAAGATCCCTCCCTTTATAAAGGTAAGGATCCCTGTGATTGCAATGCTAGTCCCTGGATCAATGCTAGCATCCACAGTTTAAGATGAAGTACACAGAAACAAAGGTCATTATTACATATCATTCTAGAGACAAACATAGTCTTTTACAACTCCACGGCCATAGGCCTAATACAAGAGTTCAAATATAGAATAAGATAAATAAGTCTTCATCTTCATGTGCCACAGGCAAGCATGTTGAGTGTAGACTCATAACCCCTAATCATCATCAGAATAACCTGCAACATCACAAGTTACAGCCACAGTGGGTCAATACATTGGAATAGTATTGGCAAGTGATACCTTAATAGAATATTGGCATCTAGATACTACATGCATTTGGCTAAGTGTAGCTTAGGCTTGATTTGCTCAAAATAGGTTTTACCTATTAGTTGAAAACACTAAGTTTTTCTTTGACAAAAACCTTCCCAAGGAATCACCAATAGACATTGGTGAACCTTCACCCTTATTCAACCACAAGTTTTTAACTTAGAAAATTGGGATGAGGAGATTCTTCATAGCTTCCATGTCTTGATGCTCAAGTTGGCCAATACCAGGGACATGGCTAATTACTTAGATTCTTCCATCTGCAGAGGTTGTGCACTTTCCCCACAAGACTTGATTTTCACCAAGACATGACCTTTCAGAAGCCTTCCCTTAGACCAAATGGACGCGTTCCAACCTATCTTCCCACTACCACCAACTGTCCAAATGGCTAAGTTATTGCAACCTATGTGATCCAGGCAGAGCCCATATTGCCATGTGGCTGCACTAGAAGCTTCTTAACATATGGCATCTCAAATCCCTTTGTTCCTGGGTGGCTTTCCACAAGTGAGATACACAAGGTAAACCATAGAAATGGGCCTTGTGTAACCACTGAACACAAACCATTCTTTCCATTCCACCCAGGTGTTTCATTCACTTAGTTGTTTTATTAAGCAAAAACACAAGTCAAAGACTTAGAAATATTTCACATAGCATGAATATATAACCACCCTTGGTTGCTACTAGCTAGGCTAAGCATGGCAATGGTAAGCATCTTAACTTAGATAAATTCCTAACAATTCTACAACTACTAGGATTTCCCAAGCATAGCATATAGATACTTAACAAAATATTCATGCAAGTCCTATACAAAATATTTCTAGTGCATAGGTGAAAAATATAGGAATAAAATCATGAAGCACCGCTTGCCTTGGTAGTTTGGGGAGTAGCAACAATCTTCACAACCACAATCACTATTGCACCAAAATCTACACATAAAATAATGGCACCAAAATCACATATCAAAATATACAAACAAAAATATATGAATGCCTGCAAATGTCATATGATGATTTTTCTACACCAAACAAGACAAGTAAATAGTACTAAAACATAAACAAGTCCAAGATACTCAAAAAAGACTTTATTTGATCTTTAAAACATTTTTCAAATCATTTCTGTAACCAAAATAAGCCTACAAAAGTTTCTGCAAAAACAACCATTTTTAGAGAGGCAAAACTTTAAACACACAGCATAGAAATATAGGATTTCTCTCCTGATTCCAATGATATAAAGTTCGCAAAATTTGAACGTGGGGATCAAAAGTTATGAATTTTACAAGTTTGAATCCCAAATAGATCTAAATTCTGTTTTTAAATCTAATCACAGGACACGCGGCAGCTTCTGATTGGCCCGTACCAGTTCGCACGGATCGATCGATAAGAGCCGTTAGATTAAAGTGACTGCGCACGGTCTAGACCTAAACATACCGCTTTGTTAAGTGATTCTATCTCACGCGTTAGATCTAGATCTAACGGCTCCCGATCAAACGACCAAGGATTGGCGGCGCTGGCGACGATGGCGCAGCGGCGGCACTCTGTCAGCGAAGTTGCCGGCGATTTAGGTCGCGCGGGGAGGAGTGGGGATGCTTACTAGCTTCGCGTGGTTGCTGCGGTGCTCGAGGTGGTCGTGGGAGGGACAGGGGCGCACCGTGGAGGTCGCTGGGGCTCGTCGGAGTTGTGCGCGGCGTCGGGTGCTTGCAGACGTTGACGTTGCCGATGTTTGGACCGCCCTAGCACGAACCAGATGTATCAGGAGGTGCGCAAGGTCACAGCGAGCATGATATTATCGAGGAGAAGGCAAGGTGCACTCGGAGATTACCGTGATTTCTCACCGGAGATGAGAGAGGCGTCGGGCACTTGCGGTGGTTGTCAAATCCGTCGACCTAGGTCACGAGCAGACAAAACAAAGGCATGACATGAGTCGCGTGAGCAAGGGAATCATGCTAGCGTGAACGAGACAGAGTGGGGTGGACGGAGCTCACCGCAATGTCTCGCCGGAGTTGCTCGGGCAGCGGCTTTGCAGACTGAATTCTGGGTGTCCTGGTGGCGGAGAGAGTGTGACGAGTGAGGGGAAAGACTTGCGGTGCGGAGAGGTTTAAGTAGGCAGAGGCTCGGCAGGAAACGCTTGCTGAATCAATGGCAATTACGCCGAGCTATCAACGGCAGCAATAGCAACGGCGACGTGTTCCTGCACGGGATTTGGGGAAGATGATGACTTGGCGTGTGGGGCCAGCGAGTCAGCGACGGTGGGTAGAGTTGCGCGCGTGGGAGACAGAGGGAAAGGAAATCCCCGGGTGGGCTGTTTTGGCTGTTGGGATGAAAAGGTGGCGCCAGGCCCAGTTCTGATTTCAAATTCCTTTTCTTTTTCTAAATTGATTTTTCAGGAATCCTTTTCAAACAAATTCAAAAGCGTTTGAAATCCAAATCTTTCTGGACTTTTATAAAGTGAAAACTTCATAAATTTGGGCATAAAACCAAGCTGTCTTGCTGGACTTGTTTGGTTCATTTGAAAATTTTAAAATAAATAGTGCCTTAGCACAAGATTTGATAAAGATTTGAGAATGGTTTTAATATCAAAATTTGTCCAAGCTTGGAACTCAACCAACCAACTCATGAGCAACAACATTTGGTTTGAAACAAATATTCTCTCACTAGAGAGTAGCATTGGATCAATGCTTGTTTACATAAAATAACAAGCACCCAAATGCTTCTGTTTTTGAAATGACTTTGAAATTGATCCCTAAATGATTATGCATGCATTGATGATATGCAAAGCTTTGAAAACATGAATTTTGGGATGTTACAGAAGTAAGATTTGGGAAAGTTGCTGTCCCGAAACAGATTTTTGTGCTTCCCTATAAAAATTTGTGAAAATTCACTGTATGTCATATTGAGCTGTCATTTTCTGATTAAATCCCGCAGTTTGATAGATAACTTTCGTTAGTTCAACACTTTTTTATTTGAGCAACAGAAGGTCTTCGAAAAAATCGGTTTTTACCCGCTGGTCTGTTTTGACAGATTTCTGCCATTATTTGAATTTGCTTCTTATCGATTTCTTTTTGAGTTGTTTTTAATTAAGATTTTTAAGGGAATTGCTTCAGTAGCTTGTGTTCTTAATGGAATTTTTTCTGTGTTGAAACTAAACCCAAAAGGTTTATTACTTTTTGAATGCACTAATGTTGCTAATGAAGATTGTGTGAAGTTTTGTATGAAGGAAATTTTCAAGTGTAGGGGAAGAATGATGTAATGAGATGAAGAATGGAAAAAATCTCAAGCTTGGGGATGCCACCCCGTGTCACCCTAAGAAATATTCAAGAGGTACAAGCGTCAAATATTGGGGATGCCCAAGGCATCCCCTTCTTCTTAAATAAAAATCCCAGGTCTCTTTCTAGACACTTCATTTTTATTCTTTCATGCACTGTTGTGTTGTTCTTGGAGCGTCTTAGTTTTTTTTTTTGGTTTTCGTTTGCTTAGATTGCTTGAATAAAGTAGTTGGACCCCCGCTTTCGTTGTGATGTTTCAAATAAGTTTATTGGTGTTGGAAAAGAATAGAAAGTTTCATGCTTATAGTGGTACAAAAGTGAGCTTGCTTTGACTGTGGCTTAGACTTTATCATGTCATTTTAGATGTTGTTTTGACCTTATGCTTAGTGATTATTGTTGTAGCATGACTTGTTTCAAACAATTGAGATTGCTTAGTGTTCCTTGAAGGAATCATGCGTTGTTTTAGCATACAAAAGCATAATATTGTGGTATTCTCCTTTGATGCTTTGTTTGAGTTGACTTGGCACATGCTCACACCATGTTATGACCATGAACCGATCACCTTAGCCTCTATGATCATTTAGTTTTTGACTTGTGGTACCACTTTATGCTTTAGTTGATAATGTTTTGTCGCTCTACATGATTATGGTCATTATTGCTCTCTTAATTGGTCGCTCCCAGTCTTTTGGTAGCCTCCACTTGTATTGAGTAAGCTCTACTCATTCATCCAACTCCCAAGAAACCAAGTTATTCCAAAGTGTCCACTATAAATTACCATGCATGGTGTGTTACACCATTTCAAGTAAATTCTTGTTTTATCTACCTTCCAATTAAAAAGTTATTTTTTTATGTAAAACATTAGTGATTAAAGCTCTCACAAACTTTATGTCACACTTTATTTTTCTTGCCCCTAATAAACTTGAACCATTGTGTCTCTATGTTGTATATGCTTGCACTTATAAGTTGGGATTAGCAGAACCGTGCTATCACAGGGAATGCTTTCAACACCTGTAAATATCCACCCAGTTGATATCATGCACTTTTGTTTATGGATGTCAGCGGTGTGAAATAAAAGGGGATCTTGTAAGTCCATGGAGTTATGTATATGTGTTAGAGAAACGTCTGCGCCGCTAGCCTAAGCCATGCCTAATCATGGTGGAAACTTGCAGCATAACCATAGTGGGCAATATATGAAGCATTCTTCTTATAAAAAAAGAGATACGAGATACAGAAAAAAGAGAAAAAAAAGAGGAAAGGAGAGAAAAGGCACCATTTTCCCATGGTAAATAAGAAGACTGTTGAGATGCTCATTGTTTGTTGCCTTGTCATTGTGATATGGGCTAGCTCCTGTATCATGGGGCAAGGGGTACCCCGTTGGTTGTTGTCTATGATACACATATATTTACTATGACAAGAATTTAACGGTAGCATGAGGAACGGCTCTCGTACTCAAGGGACATGAGATTGCCAACTTATACTTTGTCAAACATATACTCCATATTTTGTTCACTTTAACCTTATTCACTTCAAGATGCTTACGATAGGGGCAATGAGAGCTGAAAGCTAACAAGTACCATAATTTTTGGAAGCTCTTTATGAAACTTGAAATCCCTGCTTCCCTTTGAAGGGCCTTTGTTCCACTTTTATATTGAGTCTCCACCTTCTATCCTTAGGCACCAATTAAGAGACCATAGTTGTCATTCTTAGTTCTATGTGCATTGTCTCAAAACTTATTGATTGATTTATAACATTGATATTGCTTGTTCTTGAACTATTTGTATCTAGTCACCCTTATGAACTTTGAAGGTGTCATATGCATTTATGTTTTGCTACTCCATGAGGGACAAGATGAATGCCACTATGCTATGTTTTCTATATGTGAAAGAAACAAACGTATTTCAATGCATTATTATTCATGATCCTTTTTTGTATCCTTTCATGTTGCAACATAGTTGCTTTGTTATTGTTAGAACTTCATCGTTCATGCTCATGTTTAGAGTACTTTGATCCCAGCTTTCAATGCTTGCAAATGGTTTAATCAATATTATGATGGTGCATGTCACCTAAACAATTATTATTTTTATCACTTGCCTACTCAAGGACGAGCAGGAGTTAATCTTGGGGATGCTTGATATGTCGTAAATGTATCTATAATTTTTTATGTTCCATGCTTGTTTAGTATCTACTTTGCTTTGCTTTGTCCACACTTTGAGGTGTTTTTATATGTTGTCTGGTACTAACCTATTAACAAGTTGCCACAGTGTTAGTTGCCTGTTTTCTACTGTTTTTGGTTCCAGAAAAGCTAGTAAGGAAATATTCTAGGAATTGAACGGGACGAAATACAAAGTCAATATTTCATCGAGGAGGACACAGAGTCTAGAGGAGAGACGGAGGGGAGCACCAGGGCGGCCACACCGTCCCAGGTGCGGGCCCACCCTAGGTCGCTCCAGGGCAGGGTGTGGGCCCCCTGGGCAGTCTCCTGACTCACCTCTTCGCCTATAAGAATCCCCCAATACCAAAATAGTCTGTAGCCGCCACCATCGTCCCTAGATCGGGGGGATCTGAAGCTCTTCCTGGAACCCTGCCGGAGGGGAGAGATCATCCCGGAGGCCTTCTTCATCACCATGCCAGCCTCCGGTATGATGCGTGAGTAGTTCACTCTTGGACTATGGGTCCATACAGTAGCTAGATGGTTGTTTCTCCTCCTTTGTGTTATCATGTTTAGATCTTGTGAGCTCCGTTCATGATCAAGATCATCTATTTGTAATCATACATGTTATGTTTGCGGGGATCCGATGGATACTGAGATTACTATGTCAGATTGATTATTGATTCTATCATGTCTTATTGATTATTGATTCTATCATGTTTGTGTTGTTTGAGATCTTGCATTCTCTCCATTTCTAGTAGCTATATTGGCCAAGTAGATGCTAGTGACTGATACGTCCAAAACGTATCTACTTTCCCGAACACTTTTGCTATTGTTTCTCCTCTGAACTTATGTGATTTGGATACAACTAACACGGACCGACGCTGTATTCAGCATAATTGCTTTGGTGTCTAGTTTTTGTGCAGAAAATCAACTATCAGGAAAAATCCCGGAAAATATGCCAAAAATCCTATTTCACCAGAAGACTCACGGAGCGAGAAGACGAGGCGGAGTCGGGCCTCGAGGGGCCCACACCCCTGTCTGCGTGGGCTGGGGCCAGCTGCGCCTGGGGGTGTGTGGCCACCTCGGGCACCCCCTCGGCCTCCCTCTTCGACTACTTAAAGCCTTCTGACCTAAAAACTCTGGGGGGTTTCGCTAGTTTCCAAAGGCGAGATCATCTGTGCCGCCACCACCAGAAACCGCAATTCGGAATCAGAAACTCTATTCTGGCACCCTGCCGGGATGGGGATTTGGAGCAGATCATCGCCATCATCATCACTGATGCCTCTCCATCAACCATCCATGTTTCCCCCATCCATGAGTGAGTAATCCCCTAATGTAGGCTATGGGGATAGTAGGGATTGGATGAGATCTATCATGTAATCTAATAAGATTGTTAGGGTATGGCGCCTAGTATCTTTATTAGTGCTATTTGACTTTGTTGCAACTTGTTGTGCTTAATGCTTGTCACTAGGGCGCGAGTGCCATGATCTCAGATCTGAACATGTTATTGATTCTTAATGATAGTATTGTTTGTGATCATATCTGCAAGTTGTGTACACATATTATTGTCTGGAACCAAATTCCCCGAAGTGACAGAAATTGGGACAACCTGAGGGTATGGCTGTGATATGAGGATCACATGTGTTTATGAAGTGTTAATGCTTTGCTCCGGTGCTCTATTAAAATGAGTGCCTTAATTGCCAGTATGTTCCCTTGAGGCCCCGCTCCAACGGGCTAGCTGGACAAAAGATGTTGTGCAAGTTCTCATTGCAAGCACATATGACTATATATGGAGCACATGCCTATGATTGTTTAGTACTTGGATGCTTTATATTATTTATCTGCAAATGCCCTAGATCTTGAAGTTATATGAATAGTCTCATCCATGCAACGCCCGTCCATCCATCCCTATGCCTACCGCACTCATATCCTACTGTTTGCTACTATTGTTACTATTGTGTTTGTTTTACTGTTGCTGTTACTTTGCTATTGCTACTACAAAACTGTTGCTACTGATAAACCTGTTGGAGATATGCCCAAGAGGCAATAATAAAGTGGTTATTACCATATCTTCATACTTATGATAAATGTTTACATACCATGCTATAATTGTATTAATTGTATTAACAGGAAACATTAATACTTGTGTGATTTGTAAACATAAAAGAGTCCCTAGTAAAGCCTCTTGTTAAACTAGCTTGTTGGTTAATATATGATCATGGTTTCCTGATCATGAACATAGAGATGTTATTAACAACAGGGTCATATCATTAGGAGAATGATGTGATGGACATACTCCTATAGTTAAGCGTAGCATAAAGATCAAGTCATTTAATATAGTTCATTTGCTATAAGCTTTCTGATACATAGTAACCTAATTCCTTCGACCATGACATCATGTTAATCACCATCACCGGAAGGATGCTTTGATGACATCAAACGCCACACCGTAACTGGGTGGCTATAAAGGTGGTATTGAGTGTTTGGAAAGTATGGGTTGAGGCACATGGATCAAGAGTGGGATTTGTCCATCCATATGACAGATAGATATACTCTGGTCCCTCTCGGTGGAATGTCATACAATTAGCTTGCAAGCATGTGACTGGCTCACAAGGGATCACATATCACGGGAACGAGAAAAGAGTACTTATCAGTAACGAGGTTGAACTAGGTATGCAGAGATACCGACGATCAAAACCTCGGATAAGTAAACTATCGTGAGACAAATGGAAATTGGTATCGTATGTAAGTGGTTCATTCGATCGCAAAGTAATCGTAGAAATATGTGGGAGCCATATGAATTTCCAGATTCCTCTATTGGTTATTGTTCGGAGAAGTGTCTCGATCATGTCCGCATAATTCACGAACCGTAGGGAGACACACTTAAGGATTCGACGTTGTTTGAGTAGTTATGGTATTATGAGAAAGAGACCGAATGTTGTTCGGAGTCTCGGATGGGATCCGGGATATCACGAGGTGATCCAGAATGGTCCGGAGAATAAGATTCATATAAGGAAAGTCCTGTTTCGGGGTTGAAAAATGGTTCCGGTGTTTTCATCGGGAATGTTCTAGAAGGTTCCAGATCGTCCGGCACTCCGAAGGGGAAGGGTACATGAATGTGTCATAACAAGTTGGAATGATTGCATCATGTACTAGGTGTCATCGCTGAACAAAATAAAGGGTTTAATCAAATCCTAGTTTGAAAAGTCAAACGCCAATTTGAAAAGTCAAACGACTATTTTGTGAAGTGGAGGGAGAGAAGGAAACCTGGGAAGAGAAGGTTTCCCTTCTCTCCTCCAAACCGCCGGCCAGCAAGGGAGTTGGGGGAGGACTCGGCTAGCCCTAGCCACCCCTCCCACCTATAAAAGAAAGGGAGGGGCGCCCCCTCTCCCTACACCTTGTCCCTTAGTCGGCGCCCCTCTAAACCCTAGGCCAGCCGCCGCCCCTCCTTCTAGATGCGGCTGCCCTAGAGCTCCTCTAAACCACCGTCTAGGTAATCCCTAGCTGCTGGTTGCTCTAAACCCCTTGGTGCCTCTAAACCCTAGACCACCAAGGCCTCTCTCATAGTCCACCATACTCGCTCCGGCTTAAGGCGAAGCCCTGCGAGATCTCCCCTCTACTTCTGGTACCACGCCGTCGTGCTGCCGAAATCACGAGGAGAGTGCTACAACCTCTGCTGCCTGCTGGAACAAGGGAGAGGAAGGTCTTCATCGAGTACCGAACGTGTGACCGACTGCGGAAGCGCTGCCGGAACGCAGCGCCGGAAGGATCGTCTACACGATCTTGAGATCGGCAAGTGTACGACTACATCACCCACGAGAATCTGCTCTCGTTAACCGCTTTGGAATCTTCGAGGGTGAGTTCCTCTATCGACTCGTTGCTACAATATAGTAGATAGATCTTGGCTTGTTTGTGTGCATGCGGTAGAAATTTTTTGTTTTCTATGCTACGAACCCCTACAGTGGTATCAGAGCCATGTCTATATGTAGATCTGTTGCACGAGTAGAACACAATGGTCATTGTGGGCGTTGATGCTTTTGTTGTCGATTGCTTCTTGTGTACTTTGCATCTTGCGGGATGGTGGGATGAAGCGGCCCGGGCTAACCTTACATGACATCGTTCATGAGACCTGCTCCACGCTTGACATGCAACTTGTATTGCATAAGTGGATTTGCGGGTGCCTGTTTCTCCCAACATAGTTAAGATTCAATTTACAACGAGTGATTGACAATACTAGTATCAATGTTGTGGTTCTTGTTCGTAAGTTAGAACGATACTTATTGAAAACCCCAAACCACGTAAAACATGCAAAGAAAATTAGAGGCGTCTAACTTTATTTTGCAGGGGTGTGCTGTGATGTAATATGGCCGTGATTGTGATTATATTTGATGTATGCAATGTTCCTTATTGTAAGTTGGCAACCGGTAGGAGCCATATGGTTGTCTTTAAATTCTGTTAAAGACCCGCGTGTCTATTCAAAGTAGTTGTAATAGTTGAAGCTGGTGGACGATAACCATGGAGCGGCGTCATTGACCTTGATGCAATGCCGGTGATGATGGAGATCATGTTCGTGCTTGAAGATAGAGATCGGAAGCACAAGAATAAAGGCCATATCATATCACATATTATGAATTGCATGTGATGTTAATCCTTTTATGCATCTTGTATTGCTTAGTTCACGACGGTAGCATTATAAGATGATCCCTCAAGCACACAAATTTCAAGTTTTAAAGTGTTCATCCTTAGTAAGCACCGTTGCTAAAGCTCGTTGTTTCGAAGCACCACGTGATGATCGGGTGTGTTAGATTCTGCGAGTGTATACAACGTGAGCAAGCCAGATTTGCTCATACGGAAGCTAAGGTTTGATCTTGACGAGCCTAGCATGTACAGACATGGTCTCGGAACACGGATCACCAAAAGGTAAACCATGAGTCATATAGTAGATATGATGAACATGTTGATTGTTCGCCATTGAAGCTACATCAACTCTCGTGATGATCGGTTTTGATGTGGTGAATTTGGTTTGTGTGATCACTAAAACAATGTGAGGGATATTGTTTTGAGTGGGAGTTCAACATCAATATGTTTAAAAGTTGAACACTATTTATCATAAATTAAATCAAAGTGAATTTGCATAGTTGTTGTAGTCATTGGCATCCGTTTACCACCTTGCGCTTAGTTATAATTGAGATGATAGAACTATAGAATTCTGGTTAGTTACTTTACGAACTGGTATCGTATTGTTTTGAAGTGTTAATCTAAAGTTTAAAAGTCCTATTGCAAACTTTCAGTAAGTTCCGGTTACTCCATGAAGTTTAATAATTGGTATTAAAACAAGAGTGACAATTCCAAGAGTTAGTGTATGAGTATCATGTTTGTCTCCATGATTCTTATTCAAAGGATTGTCTTAATTTCAAGGTTATCTAGGATCTGAAAGAGTTGTTTCAGAAACCATGATGTGTGGAAGATATTGTGATATCTGAAACGAAGTTTTGGTTGCAAAATGATAGAGTATAATATGGCAAAAGTCATGTTCTCATATTTGATGAGAATTTGCAAAGGGTTGGAGACACTAGTTGTCCTAATCCACCAAAAGGTTTTGGAGAGCAACATTATACTCGCGATTCATCTTTATAAGCTAAAAGTAGCTTGATCATGACTAATTCCATGATAAGGGTGAATATTTGATGTAGGTAAAATATTTAACACACCAAGAGATTACTAAAGAATGGAATTTGAAAGCACACCAAACATTTGATGATGGTGATCTACTTCAAAGTGCAAGTCCAAAGACATTGGTATTTAATTATACACGCTTTGGACCATGTGTCATATGTATGACTCCACTATTGATGTTGATAGATTCTTTCAAACAGAAAATAAATACTGAAAGAGAATCTCATAAATATATGGCAGAAAAGAAAAGACTAGAATTGTTCAGTTTAAGTATATAGATGATATACATGTTATGGCTATATTCTTTGCTTATTAAACAATGTGGTTCTTAAGTATTTGATACTGAATTTGTTGGTGTGAATCGTCATACGAAACAACACAATTCATGAACTACAATGGCCTAAGTAACTAGCAAAAGAATATGTGATGATGTTCATCGAGAACAAATAAAGGGTTATTGTGTTGCTCGTTAAACATCAAAGCTTGCCTTCAAGATTTGTTTTATCAGGTATTATGAGAACAAAAGGGTTGTTCAAATAATTGTCATAATCCATAAAAGATGGATGATTCACAAATCTCGTTGGAGAAATCACATCCATAAAACTAGTGCTAAAAATGTCGAAAGACAAATTGATTGAAAGATCGCTTAGAAAGTGACATCGCCGTTTAAATTATATTGGAAAGAAAACATGAAGAAACTCCATGTGGATGGAATTTTGGAGTCTTTTGATTTTGATCACATGACGCTTGTGAAACATTCCTAGAGATAATTAAAACTTCGTTCATAGGCCAAAAAGGAACGAATGACTAAGCTTATTGGAACTTGTACATATTGTTGTACGAAGTCCATTATGTGTAGTAAAGAGCCATGGCTTTCAACTTCATATGCTTTCTCCGAAAATTTGAGTGAATATATGAATATTTACTTAATAAGGATAAAGTATGAAACATTTGAAAAAGTTCAAAGACTTTCAAGATGAAGTGCAAGATCATTGTAACAAGAATATAAATAGTTTATGATAAGATCATAAAGGAAGATATTTGAGTTACAAGTTTAGCATAATACCTAAGATTTAAGGAATCGTTCTGTGGATTTGCATTTTTCGAAACACCATAAGAGTATGGAGCGTTCAAGATATGTCATTAAACCTTGTTTGACATGGTAAGATCAAAGGTGTAATTCATAAAACTGCCATTATATTTTAAAGATTAAAAGCTTTAGTGACTACCGTTTTTTCACTGAAAAGAGCTCCATCATAATCCGTTGAAATGACACCATATAAAGTTATGGTTTGGGATAAAACCCAAGTTGTCCTTTCTTAAACATTGGTATGCTATGCATAAGAAAGATGTTTGCAACCAAAGTCGGATGAACCTGTCTTTGTATAACTGTTAAGTATTCCTCCATAACACCGGAGACAAAAGTGTTTGTCGCTTAGAACGTCAAGTTTCTTTGAGAAGGAATTTTTCGTGTAAAGTTAAGTGGGAGGACAATAGAACTTTGATAAGGTTAAAAGAACCTTAGCTATATGTGCAGAGTTGCGCAGCGCCGAAAAGTGTTCCGGAGGCAGCAACAATGCTCATGTCTCACGTTCCTCAAAAGTTGTGGTCACAGAGGTATAAGTTCCTATTGAAACAAGTAGGTCGAGTAAACAATCAAATACCAAGATTTGAGGGTTAAATCATTATTTGAGAATAATGAACGGACTACATGCAAAGAAGCGATGATGGGCCCTGACTCCGTAAAATGGCTTGAAGCCATAAAATCCGTGATAGTTCCATACACGAGAAATCAAGTTTTGAACTTGAAGGACCCTCGAGAAAGGTGTAAGACCTTACAGTTGTGTTTGGATCTATAAAGAAATAGACATGGATGTTTCGCATCTATGAAATAGTCGACATGTTGGGAAAGAGTTCACAACAATGTTCAAAGGTTGACTATGACAAAGATTTGATCTTTCATAGCGATATTTAGTCTAGACGGATTAATGTAGCAACCACTACATATAATTTTGTTATGTGGTAGTTGAATAAACAAAACAAGTTCTTCTAATAGAATTGTTACCTAGGACATGTGCTTAACACGGTCCATAGGGTTTTGTTAATTCAAAGGATGCTAAAAGCATATGCAAACTTCAAGGGTTGAGGTAAGCATTGCGGAGTTGTAATCTTCACTATGATGAAACTGTTAAAGGAGTTTAAATTCGTCAGAGACAATGAAGATGCTTGCATTTGCAAGAAATTAAGTGGGAGCGCTGAGACATGTTTCTAATACATTATTTGGAAGACATATTGTTGATTGGAAATGATGTATCTTTTATTAAACACATATTAAGAATTTCATCCCGATGAAAGACTTAGGCAAAACCCAAATATTTGGCATCAATAGACGCTAATATGGTTGTGCCAAAAGTACATAGATGATGTATTGAATGAGTTCAATATAGAAACTACAAGAAAGGTTCTTGTCGCACAGAAAGGATTGAATGAGTTCAATATTGATGATATATTCAAGTGTATTGACACTTGGTAAGTGAAACAAAGATTCAAGTATAGATTGATACTTGATGTATGAAATCACAAAGAGTATTTATATCAATCATACTGTGATATGTACAAATCCAGATATGTCCTATGCTCTAAATGTTCTGAGCATATACCAGAATGATTTATAAGATGATCATTGGACGATAGTAAGGATATTCTTATTATCTTTTGGAAGAAATAAGAGTATATTATTTTGTAGAAGTGGCAAATAGATGGTTAGTTCATTGTAAAAGTACTACATTGATACTAGTTTTGTCACAAAGTACAAATAAAGTTTATCTCAATCTGAACTAAGGGTGGCACAATGTAATGGAAAGTAAGTTCCATAATGGATTTGGATGAGTTCCAAAGTTAAGACATTGTGATAGATACTACAACAAAAGGCTGAGTATATGACTGCTATTATAGCAGCCAAAGAGGGCATTTGTGTCAAGTAGTTTGTTATCAAACTAGGTGTAGTTCACAGCGGGATAATACTATGAAGATATATTGTACGACAATATTATCAACATGTTTTAACCCCAAAGAACTAAAGGTCTCACCAAAGGACCAAATTTATACAAAGCCATCTCATTAGAGAATGAGTGATGCGTAGAGACGCAAAGACATGCAATTACACACGGACCTGGAAGTGTCAGATCCGGAGATCAGTTGACCACTAGCAATCGTGTACATACAACACCGGAAAGCCATAGGTGTTGAATACACAAAGGTTTGAAACTAGATTATTGACTCTAGTGCAAGTGGGAGACTGTTGGAGATATGCCCAAGAGGCAATAATAAAGTGGTTATCATCATATATTCATACTTATGATAAATGTTTACATACCATGCTATAATTGTATTAATTGTATTAACAGAAAACATTAATACTTGTGTGATTTGTAAACATAAAAGAGTCCCTAGTAAAGCCTCTTGTTAAACTAGCTTGTTGGTTAATGTAAGGGTCCCAACCTTAAAATAAGGTAGAGTCCCCTGTGTTTACAATGCTAGTCCCTGGATCAATAGCTAGCATCCACAGTTAAGATGTAATATCAAGAAACAAAGGTCATAATACAACTTTATAACCAGGAATAACATAATTTTATTACATCTTACATAGCTCATTTGGCTATTACATTACATTGCAGCAGAATATCTATAAGCATGGGGTCCTTCATCTTCAAAGTGCCACATGCAGACATGTTGGTTGTAGACTTTGTAATCCTAATCAACACACTTCACTAAATCAATCAAACCTGCAACATACAAGTTACAACCACAAGGGTCAATACATCTGAATTGTATTGGCAAGTGATACTATGGTAGTATAGTGGAGTCTATCATCTATATGCATTTGGCTAAGTGGAGTTGAGGCTTGCATTGCTCAAAATAGGTTTTTCCTTAACATTTGAAAACACTAAGTTTTTGCTTGACAAAATCATTTTTCTCAATCAAAGATTGAAGATCCTTTAACCCTTGTTCAAACCACAAGTTTTTATCTTAGAAATTTGAATGATGAGATTCTTGATTGCTTCCATGTCTTGATGCTCAAATTGTCCTTTACCAGGGACATGGCTAAGTACTTAGATTTTACACTCTGCGGAGGTGGTGCACTTTCCCCACAAGACTTGGTTTCCCAAGACAAGATCTTTCAGAAGCCTTCCCTTAGACCAAAATGGACGCGTTCCAACCTATCAAACTCTACCACCCACTGTCCATATGGCTAAGTTCTTGCAACCTATATGATCCAGGCAGAGCCCATAATGCCAAGTGGCTGCACTTGAAGCTTCTCAACATTTGACATCTCAAATCTCTTTGTTCCTGGGTGGCCATCCACAAGTGAGATACACAAGGTAAACCATAGACATGGGCCTTGTGAACCACTCAACCAAAATCCACCAAGCAATTACCATTCCACCCAGGTGATTCATTAACTTAGTTGTTTTATTAAACAAAAACACAAGTCCTCAGACTTAGGAATTTTTCCATAGTGTGAATATATTTCCACCCTTGTTTTCTATTAGCTAGGCTAAGCATGATAGTAGTAGATATCTTGACTTAGGAATTTCTACTAAGGTTTCATCTACTAGGATTTCCTATAGCAAGGTTTATACTTAGCAAAAATTCCATGCAAGTTTTCCTTAGAGAAAAATCACTAATGCATAGTGAAAGTAATGGGACAAAAAGTATGAAGCATCACTTGCCTTTTTGGTAGAGTATAGGTTCACTCCTTGTCCTTGCAACAATCACACTCTTCAAGTCACTACAATTCAATCAAGCAAGGCACAATCTCAATCTACCAATCAAGCAAAACATCACATAAAATGACGAAGTCTAGGAAATGCATGCAAGCATGCCAAGGATTGTTTTATTTGGAAAAGTGGTTCCTAATGGGTCATAAACATTTGGTTACACCTAATGGTCATTTTATAAAAGTGGCAAAGTCATTTGCAAAAGGTTTCACTTTATAAACCATTTTCAAAACAAGGTATCATTTTATGTGGTGTAGAAAATATTTTACTAAGGCATTAATCTATAGGGTTTACCAAATATGTTTTCAAACCATAAAACTTGGTGTTTGGGGTCAGAGAGTTTAAAACAAAACATTTCCCAAAAGTTTTCCTTCAAAACCAATTTTAATAAATAAACCATATTTCTATTTGACTAGAAATGGTTTTAAATCAAAGAATCATTCTTTTTCTTCACCAAATACATTTTTGAAACCAAAAAGTGTTTCCTATGGTCAGTAGGTTCAAATCACACTATTTTCCAAAGATTTTATCCCCAAAATCATTTTTGAACCATTTTTACAATCTAATCAAGCATACAAATGTTTCTGCAAAAACAAACATTTTTCTAGAAGCTTTTTACTAAACAAATGGCATGGTTCGCTAGGGTTGTTCCAATGATTCCAATGATATAAAGTTCGCAAAATTTGGACGTGTGGAACAAAAGTTATAAGGTTTTCAAAATTGCATCTAATTCTGATTTCAAAATCTGTTTTAAACAGAAACTGGCCACGCGTCATGATCCTATTGGGCGGTACCGGTTCGTCTGGATCACGTGCTGCAGGCCGTTGGATCTAACTGATATCGCACGGCGCAGGTTCACTCTTACCCCTTCGCTCTCTTTCGTTCCTAGCCGCTGGATGATGATCTAACGGCTCACAGGAGGTTGACCAGAAGCTGGCGACGCCGGCGGCGACGACTGGCGGCGCACGCTCTGTCCGAGGTGGTCTGGCCGTTCTAGGAAGCGAGAGAAGATAAGGAGAGGCTCACCATGATCGCAGGGTCATGGGGAAGCTCGACGTGCTGGTTGCAGGCGGAGGGGCGCCCGCATGTGGTGGTGATTGCTCATGGGAGTTCGCTCGGCATAGGGCACGCTCTGGTTGATGACGGAGGCGGGGCTACAAGGCACAGGAGGACGAGACAAGGGGCCTGTTAGATGCGCGAGGGAGAATAGAACTTGCGTGCATGAACGAGAGGGGAAGGAGCGGACGGAAACTACCTGGGGCACTCGCCGGAGTTAAACCAGACGGTGGCGGCGCTGGAAGTTGTCGCTGCCGAGGCTACAGGGCACTCGCGGGCGAACCAGTGGCACGGGGAGATGCGCCAGGAGATGGAGAGTATGTGTGCGTGGTCGAGGAGGCGAGGGGTGGCAGGACACAGCCGGAATCGTCGTCGGAGTGTCGTCGGACAGTGGCGGTGCTTGAGCAAAATTCGGCAGCCTGGGGGCGTGTCGAGGTGGGGCGACAGAAGGGAAGTGGAGAGGAGGGGCAGGCGCTTTAACTTGCTTGGTGAAGGGGCTGATTAACGGCGTGGTTAACGCGTATTACGTCGGACTTAATTCACCTGCAACGGCTGGCGAGTGGGAGGGCGTAGTCCACGGGTGGGGAAGAAGGGAACGTGGCGGTGGGGTCCTCTGGCAGCGAGAGAAGGAAGAGGAAACGAGGGTCCACCAGTTATTTGCTTAGCGGGTCGTCTGGTGAGTGAGAAAAGAATGCTTCGGGGGAGAGAGGGAAATGGGCTGCTGGGTTGGGTCGACCGGACTCATATTTTTTTTCTTTCTGAAAGCTTTTCCTTTTTCTAAATCAATTTCTGTTTTGAAATTTCAAACAACAAATCATTCAACAATTAAAACAATTCAAACACCTCCAAACTTGTATTGAGTTTTGGTTCTGTTTGATAACATAAACCAATTCCCAAAATAAAGTAAAATAATTTTTAATCTTTTTAGGATCTATTTAATATGTAAATAAAATAGACCTTTAATTATTAATTCAAAATAGGTTTTGATTTATTTAATAAAATCTCCATTTGAAAACTAAATATTTTCAAAACCAAATCAGTAGGTTTGATTTGAAAATATAAGATACTTGAAATACTTGTTTAAAATAAAATAACATTTTATTTTAGGGTCCATTAATAATTAAATCAAATGGACTTTAGTCATTAAATCAAATAGGATTTGTTTTATTAAAAACTTTATTTTGAAATCTAAAATAAAACCAAAAACACTTCAATAGGTTTTATTTGAGAATATAAAATACTTGGAAAACTTATTTAAAATAAATAAATAAGTTTTAGTGTTTATTTAAAATGAGAAAAAGCCTTTACTTAAAAAAAATTGGATATTAAATCCTTATTATTCTATTTAAATAAACCTTTACTATTTTAAATCAAAGCAAACATTTTATTTCAAAATATTGGCCAAGGTTTAATTTGGCTCTATAAAATAATCTTTATTTATAAATCTACCTTTTCTTTTGAAAACCAAATCTTTTTTAAAGGATCCAAAATAGTAATTTTGAATATTTTAAGTTTATTGTTTATTTAACTTTTTAAACCCCTTTAGGATTTTATTTGATCCAAATAGGTTTTCAAAGTTTCCAAATGGATTCAAAAAGTTTCTTCTCACCCTGAAAATCAACAAAGTTTTAATTTTATTCATTTATTTTTCACATTACAAGATTTGGAAAATCTTGGGATGTGACAGGCTACCACCCTTAAAATAAATCTCGTCCCGAGATTTGGGGAGGCTAGGGTTACAAATTGGCTCAAAACATCTAGGGTACTACCACCCTTAAAAAATTTTCTAACCAAATTACATATTGGCCTTCTTGGGGTCCTAGGAAACTTCTCTGGGCAAACATCTTCATAGTGTCCTTTGTTTTCACACTTGAAACATGTGACAAGGCTGAGATCTTTTATAGGTTGGTTTATCTTGGGCTTCCTCTTTCCTGGACAGAAGTTTACATAGTGGCCTAGTTCCTTGCATTTGAAACACATCACTTGGCTGATATCTTTCTTTTCCTTTGGTATCATTGCCTCTTGTTTGTTTCCTTGATTCTTCTTATTTTCTGGGCATTCATTGGCATAGTGTCCCTTATCTTTGCAATTGTAACATTGCACTTGAGTAATATCTTTCTTCTTCTTTTTGGGTCTCTCCAAAGCTAGGAGTTCTTCTAGTTCATGTTCTTCATAGGTGGAAAATCTTTCTCTCTTCTTGGGGCAGTTACTAGAGATATGATCTTCTTCTTCACAATTAGGGAATTGATCTTCATGCTCCTTGCATGTATGATCCTTGTCTCCATAAATATTGCTAGCTTGGGTTCCTTCTAGAATAGCATCTTTGTCATCCTTGTTGTCATTAGCTCTCTGGGAATAGTTTTCTCCCATGTTGATCACTTGAGTAACCAATCCTTGCAACAATTGGGATTGAAGTTTCAAAATCCTTTGTATGGCTGGATCTAGTCCATTGTTGTTGTCTAAAAGCTGAGTTGTCTCTTGGCTCAACTGGTTTTGGGTTGCTATAAATTCTCTCATGTTGTCCTTTTGGTTGTTGTTGTCATCAACCTTGATGTTGGAGTTTCTTGGAGAAGTCATCTGTTTTGAATTGGTTTGGGATTAGAATAGGCAAAAAGATTTCTAAGTAAGGATTCTATTCACACATCACAATTCACACAAGCAATGTGCAATCAATCTCAAACAACTTTTCACTCAAACAACAAAGTTCAAGCACATACTTAGGCAACCAAAAATATTTTTGTTACACCACATAAGTTGGTGGGTTTGACTTAAACAAAATATGGTGGTCCATCTATATGGTTCTCTTGAGATCTTTCCATCTTTCTTGGTTGATTCTTCTTGCATGAGATCATGGTTTCCTTGGGGAAAACTCTGGTCACAAAAACTTCAAAGGTGATGTTGGCTCCTTCTAACTTGTGTTTCCTTAGTCTTCAATTCTTGAGCAAGATTTCTTGTCTCACTTGTCCTTAGTGATAACCATGGTTGAAGTCCTTGGTGAATATGCTGAAGATGTTGAAGTCACTAGAGTTGAAGAAGTTGAAGTCATTAGAGTTGAAGATGTTGAAGTCATTAGAATTGATGAAGTCCTTTACACATGGTGAAGTCTTGGGCCATGGGGTAGGTTTTTCCATCAAGTTGAAGTAGAAGAGATGTAGAGTCAAAACCAAAATGGTTGAGGAAAGAGTTTACAAGATTGTTTGTAAATAAGTTTTGGAACAAATACAACTCCTATTTTTCTAAGGGTTTTGTCCAATCCTAGGTTTACAAATCCTACAGGCAACACAATGGTCTGATACCATCTGTAAGGGTCCCAACCTTAAAATAAGGTAGAGTCCCCTGTGTTTACAATTCTAGTCCCTGGATCAATAGCTAGCATCCACAGTTAAGATGTAATATCAAGAAACAAAGGTCATAATACAACTTTATAACCAGGAATAACATAATTTTATTACATCTTACATAGCTCATTTGGCTATTACATTACATTGCAGCAGAATATCTATAAGCATGGTGTCCTTCATCTTCAAAGTGCCACAGGCAGACATGTTGGTTGTAGACTTTGTAATCCTAATCAACACACTTCAATAAATCAATCAAACCTGCAACATACAAGTTACAGCCACAAGGGTCAATACATCTGAATTGTATTGGCAAGTGATACTATGGTAGTATAGTGGAGTCTATCATATATATGCATTTGGCTAAGTGGAGTTGAGGCTTGCATTGCTCAAAATAGGTTTTTCCTTAACATTTGAAAACACTAAGTTTTTGCTTGACAAAATCATTTTTCTCAATCAAAGATTGAAGATCCTTTAACCCTTGTTCAAACCACAAGTTTTTATCTTAGAAATTTGAATGATGAGATTCTTGATTGCTTCCATGTCTTGATGCTCAAATTGTCCTTTACCAGGGACATGGCTAAGTACTTAGGTTTTACACTCTGCGGAGGTGGTGCACTTTCCCCACAAGACTTGGTTTCCCAAGACAAGATCTTTCAGAAGCCTTCCCTTAGACCAAAATGGACGCGTTCCAACCTATCAAACTCTACCACCCACTGTCCATATGGCTAAGTTCTTGCAACCTATATGATCCAGGCAGAGCCCATAATGCCAAGTGGCTGCACTTGAAGCTTCTCAACATTTGACATCTCAAATCTCTTTGTTCCTGGGTGGCCATCCACAAGTGAGATACACAAGGTAAACCATATACATGGGCCTTGTGAACCACTCAACCAAAATCCACCAAGCAATTACCATTCCACCCAGGTGATTCATTAACTTAGTTGTTTTATTAAACAAAAACACAAGTCCTCAGACTTAGGAATTTTTCCATAGTGTGAATATATTTCCACCCTTGTTTTCTATTAGCTAGGCTAAGCATGATAGTAGTAGGTATCTTGACTTAGGAATTTCTACTAAGGTTTCATCTACTAGGATTTCCTATAGCAAGGTTTATACTTAGCAAAAATTCCATGCAAGTTTTACTTAGAGAAAAATCACTAATGCATAGTGAAAGTAATGGGACAAAAAGTATGAAGCATCACTTGCCTTTTTGGTAGAGTATAGTTTCACTCCTTGTCCTTGCAACAATCACACTCTTCAAGTCACTACAATTCAATCAAGCAAGGCACAATCTCAATCTACCAATCAAGCAAAACATCACATAAAATGACGAAGTCTAGGAAATGCATGCAAGCATGCCAAGGATTTTTTTATTTGGAAAAGTGGTTCCTAATGGGTCATAAACATTTGGTTACACCTAATGGTCATTTTATAAAAGTGGCAAAGTCATTTGCAAAAGGTTTCACTTTATAAACCATTTTCAAAACAAGGTATCATTTTATGTGGTGTAGAAAATATTTTACTAAGGCATTAATCTATAGGGTTTACCAAATATGTTTTCAAACCATAAAACTTGGTGTTTGGGGTCAGAGAGTTTAAAACAAAACATTTCCCAAAAGTTTTCCTTCAAAACCATTTTTAATAAATAAACCATATTTCTATTTGACTAGAAATGGTTTTAAATCAAAGAATCATTATTTTTCTTCACCAAATACATTTTTGAAACCAAAAAGTGTTTCCTATGGTCAGTAGGTTCAAATCACACCATTTTCCAAAGATTTTATCCCCAAAATCATTTTTGAACCATTTTTACAATCTAATCAAGCATACAAATGTTTCTGCAAAAACAAACATTTTTCCAGAAGCTTTTTACTAAACAAATGGCATGGTTGGCTAGGGCTTGTTCCACTGATTCCAATGATATAAAGTTCACAAAATTTGGACGTGTGGAACAAAAGTTATAAGGTTTTCAAAATTGCATCTAATTTCTATTTCAAAATCTGTTTTAAACAGAAACTGGCCACGCGTCATGATCCTATTGGGCGGTACCGGTTCGTCCGGATCACGTGCTGCAGGCCGTTGGATCTAACTGATATCGCACGGCGCAGGTTCACTCTTACCCCTTCGCTCTCTTTCGTTCCTAGCCGTTGGATGATGATCTAACGGCTCACAGGAGGTTGACCAGAAGCTGGCTGCGCCGGCGGCGACGACTGGCAGCGCACGCTCTGTCCGAGGTGGTCTAGACGTTCTAGGAAGCGAGAGAAGAGAAGGAGAGGCTCACCGTGATCGCAGGGTCGTGGGGAAGCTCGACGTGCTGGTTGTAGGCGGAGGGGCGCCCGCATGTGGTGGCGATTGCTCACCGGAGTTCGCTCGGCGTCGGGCACGCTCTGGTTGATGACGGAGGCGGGGCTACAAGACACAGGAGGACGAGACAAGGGGCCTGTTAGACGCGCGAGGGAGAATAGAACTTGCGTGCGTGAACGAGAGGGGAAGGAGCGGACGGAAACTACCTGGGGCACTCGCCGGAGTTAAACCAGACGGTGGCGGCGCTGGAAGTTGTCGCTGCCGAGGCTACAGGGCACTCGCGGGCGAACCAGTGGCACGGGGAGATGCGCCAGGAGATGGAGAGTATGTGTGCGTGGTCGAGGAGGCGAGGGGTGGCAGGACACGGCCGGAATCATCGTCGGAGTGTCGTCGGACAGTGGCGGTGCTTGAGCAAAATTCGGCAGCCTGGGGGCGTGTCGAGGTGGGGCGACAGAGGGGAAGTGGAGAGGAGGGGCAGGCGCTTTAACTTTCTTGGTCAAGGGGCTGATTAACGGCGTGGTTAATGCGTATTACGTCGGACTTAATTCACCTGCAACGGTTGGCGAGTGGGAGGGCATAGTCCGCGGGTGGGGAAGAAGGGAACGTGGCGGTGGGGTCCTCTGGCAGCGAGAGAAGGAAGAGGAAACGAGGGTCCACCAGTCATTTGCTTAGCGGGTCGTCTGGTGAGTGAGAAAAGAATGCTTCGGGGGAGAGAGGGAAATGGGCTGCTGGGTTGGGTCGACCGGACTCATATTTTTTTTTTCTGAAAGCTTTTCCTTTTTCTAAATCAATTTCTGTTTTGAAATTTCAAACAACAAATCATTCAACAATTAAAATAATTCAAACACCTCCAAACTTGTATTGAGTTTTGGTTCTGTTTGATAACATAAACCAATTCCCAAAATAAAGTAAAATAATTTTTAATCTTTTTAGGATCTATTTAATATTTAAATAAAATAGACCTTTAATTATTAATTCAAAATAGGTTTTGATTTATTTAATAAAATCTCCATTTGAAAACTAAATATTTTCAAAACCAAATCAGTAGGTTTTATTTGAAAATATAAGATACTTGAAATACTTGTTTAAAATAAAATAACATTTTATTTTAGGGTCCATTAATAATTAAATCAAATGGACTTTAGTCATTAAATCAAATAGGATTTGTTTTATTAAAAACTTTATTTTGAAATCTAAAATAAAACCAAAAACACTTCAATAGGTTTTATTTGAGAATATAAAATACTTGGAAAACATATTTAAAATAAATAAATAAGTTTTAGTGTTTATTTAAAATGAGAAAAAGCCTTTACTTAAAAAAAATTGGATATTAAATCCTTATTATTCTATTTAAATAAACCTTTACTATTTTAAATCAAAGCAAAACATTTTATATCAAAATATTGGCCAAGGTTTAATTTGGCTCTATAAAATAATCTTTATTTATAAATCTACCTTTTCTTTTGAAAACCAAATCTTTTTTAAAGGATCCAAAATAGTAATTTTGAATATTTTAAGTTTATTGTTTATTTAACTTTTTAAACCCCTTTAGGATTTTATTTGATCCAAATAGGTTTCAAAGTTTCCAAATGGATTCAAAAAGTTTCTTCTCACCCTGAAAATCAACAAAGTTTTAATTTTATTCATTTATTTTTCACATTACAAGATTTGGAAAATCTTGGGATGTGACAGTTAATATATGATCATGGTTTCCTGATCATGAACATAGAGATGTTATTAACAACATGGTCATATCATTAGGAGAATGATGTGATGGACATACTCCTATAGTTAAGCGTAGCATAAAGATCAAGTCATTTAATATAGTTCATTTGCTATAAGCTTTCTGATACATAGTAACCTAATTCCTTCGACCATGATATCATGTTAATCACCATCACCGGAAGGATGCTTTGATGACATCAAACGCCACACCGTAACTGGGTGGCTATAAAGGTGGCATTGAGTCTTTGGAAAGTATGGGTTGAGGCACATGGATCATGAGTGGTATTTGTCCATCCATATGACAGATAGATATACTCTGGGCCCTCTCGGTGGAATGTCATCCAATTAGCTTGCAAGCATGTGACTGTCTCACAAGGGATTACATATCACGGGAACGAGAAAAGAGTACTTATCAGTAACGAGGTTGAACTAGGTATGCAGAGATACCGACGATCAAAACCTCGGATAAGTAAACTATCGTGAGACAAAGGGAAATTGGTATCGTATGTAAGTGGTTCATTCGATCGCAAAGTAATCGTAGAAATATGTGGGAGCCATATGAATTTCCAGATTCCTCTATTGGTTATTGATCGGAGAAGAGTCTCGATCATGTCCGCATAATTCACGAACCGTAGGGAGACACACTTAAGGATTCGATGTTGTTGAGTAGTTATGAAATGATGAGTAAGAGACCGAATGTTGTTCGGAGTCTCGGATGGGATCCAAGATATCACGAGGAGATCCGGAATGGTCCGGAGAATAAGATTCATATAAGGAAGGTCCTATTTCAGGGTTGAAGAATGGTTCCGGTGTTTTCATCGGGAATGTTCTAGAAGGTTCCGGAACGTCCGGCACTCCGAAGGGGAAGGGTACATGAATGTGTCATAACAAGTTGGAATGATTGCATCATGTACTAGGTGTCATCGCTGAACAAAATAAATGGTTTAATCAAATCCTAGTTTGAAAAGTCAAACGCCAATTTGAAAAGTCAAACGGCTATTTTGTGAAGTGGAGGGAGAGAAGGAAACCTGGGAAGAGAAGGTTTCCCTTCTCTCCTACAAACCGCCGGCCAGCAAGGGAGTTGGGGGAGGACTCGGCTAGCCCTAGCCGCCCTCCCACCTATAAAAGAAAGGGAGGGGTCGCCCCCTCTCCCTACACCTTGTCCCTTAGCCGGCGCCCCTCTAAAACCTAGGCCAGCCGTTGCCCCTCCTTCTAGATGCGGCTGCCCTAGAGCTCCTCTAAACCACCGTCTAGCTAATCCCTAGCTGCTGGTTGCTCTAAACCCCTTGGTGCCTCTAAACCCTAGACCACCAAGGCCTCTCTCATAGTCCACCATACTCGCTCCGGCTTAAGGCGAAGGCCTGCGAGATCTCCCCTCTACTTCTGGTACCACGTCGTCGTGCTGCCGAAATCGCGAGGAGAGTGGTACAACCTCCGCTGCCTGCTGGAACAAGGGAGAGGAAGGTCTTCATCGAGTACCGAACGTGTGACCGACTGCGGAAGCGCTACCGGAACGCAGCGCCGGAAGGATCGTCTACACGATCTTGAGATCGGCAAGTGTACGACTACATCACCCACGAGAATCTGCTCTCATTAACCGCTTTGGAATCTTTGAGGGTGAGTTCCTCTATCGACTCGTTGCTACAATCTAGTAGATAGATCTTGGCTTGTTTGTGTGCATGAGGTAGAATTTTTTTGTTTTCTATGCTACGAACCCCTACAAAACCACTGTGATCAAGACTATTTCCAGGTGCAGCTGAATTAAGAACTCAGTTGTTAAGTCTTATAAGTATTCTTTAGCTCCCCTTGTGTCGAATCAATAAATTGGGTTATACTACCCTCAAAGACTGTTGCGATCCCCTATACTTGTGGGTCATCAGTGACTCCAAGATGGAGTATTTATGCTCGATAGTGGGTTCATGCCTCTATTAAATCTGGGGAAGTGACAGGAATCTCTAAGGTTATAGATGTGTTGTTGCTACTAGGGAGAAAACAACGATCTTTTGTTCATGGAATAATTGTATTGTTTACTTTACACACTTTGCATAACGCAGTTATCGGTTGCTTGCAACTTAATACCGGAGGGGGTTCGGATCATGAATGTCTAGTATTGCATTGTTATGCCTTGCTCAGTCCTGTCAATTGCCCCGCTGTAATTTCTTTACCCACCATGTTATGTTATCTATCTTAAGGAGAACACCTCTAGTAAACTGTGGATCCCGGTCCAGTATTTACCATTGATACATCATCTACTGTTACTGTTTACTTTCTGCAAGCAACCATTACCTTCCACACTATATGTTTAATCCTTTGTTTTCAGCAAACCAGTAAGATTGATACCCTTACTGCAAGTTGGGGAAAAGTCTTGAGTTTGTGTTGTACAGGATTCCAAGTTTCTAGCAACACCTTGGGTTTGTTTCCTTGCTCCTACTGGTTCGATAACCTTGGTTTCATAACTAAGGGAAAATTTGCCGATGTGCTCATCATACCTTCCTCTTGGGGTCTCCCAACTGAAGCTCTATATAGTTGAGTGCGGTGACCCGGCATACCACTGCATGATGTAGTACACTATAGTCGTTGACATAACACCAATGAAACACCGTTCACTAGTATTACATCCCTCATAGTAGTACAACAGAAACATAGCAGGTCCAAGACATGACTATAGGTTACAACTCAACTCTTTACACAAGATCCAGAGAACACTCTAGGTTAAAGAGAGAGAAAGAAACTTCTACAAAGAAGAATCAGGAATAAATAACTCATAGCTACCATACTTATAAAACTAATAGCTGAACTACTAGGCTTGCATTGCTGCTATTGCAATATTCTACAGAAGTAGGTTTTATTGTTAGAAATTCTATTCTTATCTACTCAGCAACTTCGTCTTCACTTGAGTTGATGTATATGTTGACTTTCTTGACTTCATTGAAGAGCGTTAGCTTTTGATGATGATCCATGGAGCATAACTTCATGTAGACGTCGTCTGTACTAGATTTAGAACCTAGCAAGGGTTAAGAAGATACTTTGAGTACGAGCGTGCTCAGCAAGTCCACTAGAAAAGGAGTGTTTGATGCACTAAATCTACAACCACAGACCATAGGTCGTAGGCAATGCAAGTTTTCATAAACATTTCTTCAAAGATTGATTTTATTCTGAAAAGCTATGTCCGTCAGCCTTCAAGGGTTTACCAGAACCTTCATGGGTTTCCTTTCCCGCCGCGTTCGCAGCTCCTTCCCGGAACAGGGAGTAACAAGTTACAGTTCTTACGCTCTGCAGAGGAGCGTCACTTTACCCATGAGAGACCTTAGGTTTTGTTGCACGGCTGGGAGTATGTCCCCATTCAAACTTCCTTGGTTTGAGGCCCAACCTAAGATCCAATCCTATCACTGCCTTCTCCGCGACCCCGCATGTCTCCTTGGTGTACACCATGCCCACCTTTCGAATTACGGCAATGGTTTGTACAGACCGTTCAAATGCCAGAACTATCGTGGGACATTGAGGGCTCTCACCCATATGCTGCATATCCTCTACGAATTACCATAAATAATATGCATGCTACGAGTGATATCAGCCACGACCCGCACATCCAGCTCCATGCGAGAGGGAAAAGATACAGCTGACTTCTTCGTCCCATTCCAAATCTCATGGTCAACGCGTAATATACGGCACAAGAATCACGGGCGACATTGGTTGTTAACTCCTACATAATATGTTCCTTTACCACCGAAACTCTTATAGTAGGTTATTACCTCATGGTAAATAACCTATAATCACATTATTATAAAATAGTGTTTTCTGTCCTTTTTCAAATGCAGGTGATGACAACACTGGATTTGCAAAATAATTTATAGAAAATAATCAAAGGACATGAGCAAGTGTGAACTTGCCTTTTGTGATTGCAAGATTATGCACTCACGGTCTTTGAGACGACATAAGATCCAATATCTGAAATCTACATCATTGGTCCGGTAAGGACTAATGTTTAAAGAGGCAATATGCAGTTATGCATAAGTAATGCTATGCATTTTTGTAAAACTCCCAAATTGAATCCCCAATACTTTGAGCGAAGTGAATTCAAGTGATTCTTTTCAGAGTTGGTTTATCTTCAAATTTTACTTTATAAGTAATGACCTTTATAAGGAACCTAAGTGTTAACAATACAAAATATGTAAGTAAAGTATAAGATGATGTGATTATGGTGAACTGTCATGGGGTGACTATGATAAAAGTCCTTGGGATTGAGTTGTTAAGAGTTGAAGGACTTATTATAAGATTGTTATTTGAAGTGGCAGAAAAAGAATAACATTTGAAGAAAAGATTTCCTTCTTGAGGTTTAAACAACCCTGATAGCTTTTAGAATTTGATGGATAGAATGTGATTGATGTTGTTTATGCTTGCTTGAATAGTCTGGACTTGAGATGCATTAGGTCTTGATTGAAAATAGACCAAAGTTAACTATAAAAACATAAGTAGTATATTATACATGATGTTTATAAGCTTTTGAGACTAAAGTTAACTTTAAAAGGTTAAGTAAACTTAAAATGTAATATATTTTAATTCTTCCCAAGTTTTAGATTTATGATAGGTATAACTAAGGTGTGGAATTATTCACTTTCTATTTAAGTGAATGATTAGATTAAATTTGTTTTGCCATTATGAAAGGAATATATATTTATTTAATGTGATCATAATTAGATGATCTTAGTAATTTGTTTAGAATTTAAAGTTATGTTAATAGTGGTTAAGATATAATGATTATTCTCCATATTATATAAATCGGTGATACCTATTGTTTATTTAAAAGGATTCTTAATAGGATTTTTAAAGAATATTTTAAAGTTGAAAGTTATACTTAAGTTTGATTATGAATTCAAGTTATGGATTTGGAGTTAGTACCAAGATACTAATTGTTGGAATTATGCCCTAGAGGCAATAATAAAGATGTTATTATTATAATTCTTGTTCATGATAAAGTTTATGTTCCATGCTAGAATTGTATTAAGCGAAAACATTAATACTTGTGTGGTTTGTAAACAACATCGTGTCCCTAGTACGCCTCTATGGACTAGCTCATTGATCAATGATGGTTAAGGTTTCCTAACCATAGACATGAGTTGTCAATTGATAATGAGATCATATCATTGGGAGAATGATATGGTGGATAGACCCAAACAAAGCAGAGCAATTAGATCGTGTCATCGTGTTCGTCTTTGCGAAGCTTTTCCTATGTCAAATATTGTATTCCTTAGACCATGAGATAATGCAACTCCCTGGTATCGGAAGAAAGCTTTGAGGTCATCAAACGTCATCCTATGAGAGGGTGATCATAAAGGTGTCTCTCAGGTGATCGGAAAGTATCTGTTGGGTTGTATGTATCGAGATGGAATTTGTCCCTCCCAAGTCGGAGAGATATACTTCGGGCCCACTCAGTAATCGATATCAACACCGCTTGCAAGCATGTGGTTAAGGAGTTAATCACAAAGTGATATCGGATTACGGAACGAGTAAAGTACTTACTGTGAACGAGATTGAACTAGGTATGACGGTACCGACGATCGAATCTCGGGCAAGTAAAATATCGCGAGACGAAGGGAATATATATATGGGATTGATTGAATCCTGGCATCGTGGTTCATCCGATATGATCATCGATGAATGTGTGGGAGTCAATATGGGTGCCCAGACCCCGCTGTTGATTATTGATAGAAGATCATGTCTGCATATTCTCGAACCCGTAGGGTCACACACTTAACGTATCTTGACGCTAGGATAGATTGGATAATTGGTTTATGAATTTTTGTTCGGAGTCTCGGATGGGATCCGGGATATCACGAGAGGTTCCGGAATGGTCCGGAGAATAAGATTCATATAAGGCAGTGCAGTTTTTGGAGTTCGGAATTGTTCCGGGTTAATCGGTATTGTACCGGAAGCTTCTAGAACCTTCCGGAAGGGGACCAACGTGGCCCCACCTTCCGGGAGGGGGCATGGGCCTATGAGGGAGTGTACTAGCCGCATTGGGCCAGGGGCACAAGGCCCCATAGGGCCCAGCCGATTCTAGAGAGCTTTGAGTCGTTTAAATCTCGGGATAGAATTTCTAGATAAGGGAGAGTTTAAATCGTTTAAACTAGAGATAGGATTTCTAGATAAGGGAGAGTTTAAATTGTTTAAACTAGAGATAGGCTTGGAGGAGGGGCAAGGGCTGGCCGCCCCCCCCCCCCTCTATATATAGAGGGGTGGTGCGCCCCCTCCCCCACACACACACCTTCCTCCAAGCCCTAGCAGCCTTGCTATCTTCCTCTCTCCCTCCCGACTGTTTGTAGGCAAAGCCCTGCAGCAGAAATTCTCCACCATATACACCACGCCGTCGTGCTGTAGATCCAATATATCTCTCCACCATACTCGCTGGTCCGAGGAAGGAGGAGACGTCGAGGTGCTGCACGTGTGCATCTCACGGAGGCACCGCCACATGTGGTGCTAGATCGGATCGGATCGCGAGGAGGAGAAGCGAGTACGACTACATCACCCACGTTCCAACGAACGTTCCGCTGTGCGAATCTTCAAGGGTATGAAGATCTAATCCAATCTCTCTCGTTGTTTGCATCTCCTAGATTAGATCTTGGCTTTCCCTTTGTTCGCTCCGTAGAAAATTTTGATTTACTATGCCGCGAAACCCTTCAGTGGTATCAGAGCTAGATCTATGCGCAGATGTGTTTCACGAGTAGAACGCAACATGGTTGTTGCGGGCGCTGATGTTTTCTGTTGCAAGCCTCTTGTTTGTGTTCTTCTTATGACGCGGGATAGTGAGATTGAAGCGGTCCAGGCCAACCTTACGCGACATCGTTCGCGAGACCGGCTCCGCACTTGACGTGTGGCTTGTTCCACACATGCGGCTGGTGGATGTCAGTTTCTCTCACTATAGTTGTCATGGGATTAACACCGGAGTTTGGCAACCATAATATCACTGTTGTGGCTTTCCGTAGGTAAGAATCGTTCTTAGCATCTACTCCCATAAAGCCACGTAAAACATGCAACAACAAAGTAGAGGCGTCTAACTTGTTTTTGCAGGGAGTGTTTTCTATGATAAGGTATGGCCCAAGATGTGATGTGTATATTGTATGCGATGATCATGTTTTGTAATGTTTCACGACTTGCATGTCGATGAGTACACAACCGGCAGGAGCCATATGGTTGTCTTTATAATTGTGTATGACCTGCGAGTCAACTTCTTATACGCCATGTAATAGCTTTACTTTATCGCTAAGTAGTTAGCAATAGTTGTAGTTGCTATTCGTGGTGGAGGCAATCATGGTGGAGTGATGGAGATCATGCCGGAACGCACAAGATGGAGATCATTGCGCGAAGATTGGCTATACCATGTCACATAAAGTTATATGCATGTGATGTTTATCCTTTTATGTATCTTATCATGCTTAGATCGCGACGGTAGCATTATAAGATGATTCCTCACTTAAAGATCAAGATAAAACTGTGTTCTCCCCAAGTATGCACCGTTGCGAAAGTTCGTCGTGTCCAATCATCACGTGATGATCGGGTGCTATAGACTCTACGCTCACATACAACGGGTGCAAGCCAGTTTTTGCACACGCGGAAATACTTGGGTCTAACTTGACGAGCCTAGCATGTACAGACATGGCCTCGGAACACAAGAACCGAAAGGTTAAGCATGAGTCATATGAATGATATGATCGACACTTCGTTGTCCACCATTGAAACCACATCTCTTCTCGTGATGATCGGATTAGGTGTGGTGAATTTGGATCGTGTTCACTAAACAACTTGAGGGATGTTGAATTTAGTGGGAGTTCATCTAGTAATTTGATTAAGTTGAACTATTTATCATGAACATAGTCTAAATTGTACTTGCAAATACTGTAGATCCAATGGCCAAGTCCAACTTCAACTTCAACGTTTTTGCTGAGAAAGAAAAACTTAGAAACAATGGGTGTAACTTCACCAACTGGTTCCGCAATCTAAGAATCATTCTGTCTGGCAGACAAAAGGACTATGTCCTTGAGAAAGCGTTAGGTAACCCCCCTGCTGCAACTGCGCCGGCTGATGAGAAAGCTGTCTATCAGTCGCGCAAAGATGATTATGGTGTGATTAAGAGCACCATGTTGTTTGCTATGGAACCGGAGCTTCAAAATCGTTTTGAAACCTATCCCGGGCCCTTTGAGATTCTCGAGGAGCTGAAAACCATGTTTCAGACTCAAGCCCGTTCTGAGAGATATGAGATATCTGAGAAGTTATTTAACTGCAAGATGGAGGAAGGGAGTTTTGTTAGTGAGCACGCCATAAAGATGTCGGGCTACACTCAACGCCTTGAGCAACTGGAATGCACGATTCCAGAGGAGCTCAAGATTGACAGGGTTCTGCAATCACTCCCTCCCAGCTACAAAAGTTTTGTAGTGACTCATAATCAGATTGGTTCCACTGATACGATCACCGAGCTCTTCGCAAAGCTGAAGGCTGCGGAAGTGGACATCAAGAAGGATAATCATGTGTTGATGGTCAACAAGCCCTCCTTTAAGAAAGGTAAGGGAGCAAAGAAGCCCTTCAAGAAGGGCGGCGGCAAGCGCAATGCCCCTGCTGAGAAGAAGCTCAGGTCTGGTCCCAAGCCGGACACTGAGTGCTTATATTGCAAGGACAAGGGTCACTGGAAGCGCAATTGTCCGAAGTACTTAGCGGACAAGAAGGCTGGCACCATCAAAGGTATATTTGATATACATGTTATTGATGTTTTCCTTACTAGCCCTCATTGTAGTGCCTGGGTATTTGATACCGGTTCAGTTGCTAATATTTGTAACTCGAAACAGGAGCTACGGAATAGACGGCGGCTTGCGAGGGATGAGGTGACGATGCGCGTTGGCAACAGATCAAGAGTTGATGTGATGGCCGTCGGCACGCTCTCCTTAGTTTTACCTTCAGGATTAGTTTTAAACGTTAATAAATGTTATTATGTGCCTGCGTTGAGCATGAACATCATTTCCGGATCGTGTTTATTGCAAGACGGTTATTCATTTAAATCGGAGAATAATGGTTGTTCTATTTATATGAGTAACATCTTTTAAGGTCATGCACCTCTTGTGAATGGTTTATTTCTTCTAAATCTCGAAAGGGATGAAACACACATCCATAACATTGAGGCTAAGAGATGCAAAGTAGATAGTGATAATACTACTTATTTGTGGCACTGTCGTCTAGGTCATATTGGTGTAAAGCGCATGAAGAAACTCCATTCTGATGGACTTTTGGAGTCTCTTGATTTTGAATCATTTGACACATGCGAACCATGCCTCATGGGCAAGATGATCAAAACCCCGTTCTCCGGTATGATGGAGCGAGCAACGGACTTGTTGGAAATCATACATACCGATGTATGCGGACCGATGAGTGTTTCGACGCGCGGTGGATATCGCTATTTCCTCACTTTTACCGATGACTTAAGTAGATATGGGTATATCTATTTAATGAAACATAAATCTGAAACGTTTGAAAAGTTCAAAGAATTTCAGAATGAAGTGGAGAACCATCGTAACAGAAAGATTAAGTTTCTACGATCCGATCGTGGGGGCGAATATTTGAGTTATGATTTTCTCACGCATCTTAAAGCAAGCGGAATTGTTTCGCAACTCACGCCACCCGGAACACCACAGCGCAATGGTGTGTCTGAACGCCGGAATCGAACCCTATTAGATATGGTCCGATCGATGATGTCTCTTACTGATTTGCCGTTATCATTTTGGGGTTATGCATTAGAAACCGCTGCATTCACTTTAAATAGGGCTCCATCTAAATCCGTTGAGACGACACCGTATGAACTTTGGTTTGGTGCTAAACCTAAGTTGTCGTTTCTTAAAGTTTGGGGATGCGAAGCTTACGTCAAGAAGTTGATGCCGGACAAGCTCGAACCCAAAGCAGAGAAATGCGTCTTCATAGGATACCCTAAGGAAACTATTGGGTATACCTTCTATCACAGAACCGAAGGCAAAGTGTTTGTCGCAAAGAACGGTTCCTTTCTTGAGAAGGAGTTTCTCTCGAAAGAAGTGAGTGGGAGGAAAGTAGAGCTAGACGAGGTTATTGAACCTTCTCTTGAATTGGAGAGTAGCGCAGCACCTGAAATTGTTCCAGTGCCGCCTGCACCAACAATAGAGGAAGCTAATGACAAGGATCATGAAGCTTCGGACGATGCTGCTACTGAACGTCGCAGGTCGACAAGGTCGCGTGCCCCTCCTGAGTGGTACGGCAACCCTGTCTTGACTGTCTTGTTGGTAGAAGACAGTGAACCTACGAACTATGAGGAAGCGATGATGAGCCCAGACTCTGAGAAATGGCTGGAAGCCATGAAATCCGAATTGGGATCCATGAGCGAAAACCAAGTATGGACTTTGGTGGATCCTCCTAGCGACCGAAAGGCCGTTGAGTGCAAATGGATTTTCAAGAATAAAATGGACGCGGATGGTAATGTTACCGTCTATAAAGCACGGCTTGTCGCAAAAGGTTTTCGACAAGTTCAAGGTGTTGACTATGATGAGACTTTCTCTCCCGTAGCGATGTTTAAGTCCATTCGGATTTTATTAGCAATTGCTGCGTTTCATGATTATGAAATATGGCAGATGGATGTCAAGACTGCTTTCCTCAATGGCAACATTGATGAAGAGTTGTATATGATGCAACCCGAGGGTTTTGTCGATCCTAAGGATGCTAGTAAAGTATGCAAACTTCAGCGTTCCATTTATGGACTGAAGCAAGCATCTCGGAGTTGGAACCTTCGTTTTGATCAAGTGATCAAGAGCTTTGGATTTGTTCCAAATTGCTACGAAGCTTGCCTCTACAAGAAAGTGAGTGGGAGCTCGGTGACGTTTCTGGTACTGTATGTGGATGACATATTGATTATCGGAAATTACATCAACATGCTTAACGATGTGAAGAGTTATTTGAACAAGTGTTTTTCAATGAAAGACCTAGGTGATTCTGCTTATATATTGGGCATCAAAATCTATAGAGATAGACAAAGACGCCTGATAGCTTTAAGCCATAGTACATACCTAGACAAAGTTCTGAAAAGGTTCAGAATGGATAAGGCAAAGAAAGGTTCAGTGCCTATGTTGTCAGGTAAGATATTGAGCAAGGCTCAGTGTCCAGCTACGGTAAATGATAGGGAAGCTATGAGCAAAGTGCCTTATGCCTCGGCCATAGGTTCCATCATGTATGCCATGCTGTGTACTAGACCGGATGTGTCCAATGCTCTTAGTTTGACGAGCAGATATCAAAGTGATCCAGGAGTGGAACACTGGACAGCCGTGAAGAACATCCTAAAGTACCTAAATAGAACTAAAGAAATGTTAGTCTATGGGGGTGATGAACAGCTTGTCGTAAAAGGTTACGTCGACGCTAGTTTCGACACCGACAAGGATGATTCTAAATCTCAGACAGGATACGTGTATATTTTGAATGGAGGAGCTGTGAGCTGGAGAAGCTGCAAGCAAAGCGTGATCGCGGGAGCTACAGTGGAAGCGGAATACATGGCTGCTGCAGAAGCGTCAAGTGAAGGAGTTTGGATCAGAAACTTCATCACTGAGCTTGGCGTGGTTCCAAGTGCATTGGACCCACTGGAGATATTGTGTGACAACACTGGCGCCATAGCACTCGCTAAGGAACCAAGATATCATCCAAAGACCAAGCATATCAACCGCAAGTTTCATATAATCCGAGATTATATAGCAGATGGAGATCTGAAGATTAGCAAAATACATACGGATCTGAATGTCGCAGATCCATTGACTAAACCTCTTCCACGTGTAAAACATGATCAACACCTCAGTGCCATGGGTGTGAGATTGTTGCCATATGTAAACTAGATTATTGACTCTAGTGCAAGTGGGAGACTGTTGGAATTATGCCCTAGAGGCAATAATAAAGATGTTATTATTATAATTCTTGTTCATGATAAAGTTTATGTTCCATGCTAGAATTGTATTAAGCGGAAACATTAATACTTGTGTGGTTTGTAAACAACACCGTGTCCCTAGTACGCCTCTATGGACTGAAGGGGTTCGTAGCATGGAAAACAAATTTTTTCTATCGCATACAAACAAACAAGTCAAGATCTATCTACTAGATTGTAGCAACGAGTCAATGGAATAACTTACCCTCGAAGATTCCAAAGCGTTTAACGAGAGCGGATTCTCGTGGGTGATGTAGTCGTACTCTTCCCGATCTCAAGATCGTGTAGACGATCCTTCCGGCGCTGCGTTCCGGCAGCGCTCCCGCAGTCGGTCACACGTTCGGTACTCGACGAAGACCTTCCTCTCCCTTGTTCCAGCAGGCAGCGGAGGTTGTAGCACTCTCCTCGCGATTCCGGCAGCACAACGGCGTGGTACCGGAAGTAGAGGGGAAATCCCGCAGGGCTTCGCCTTAAGCCGGTGCGAGTATGGTGGAGTATGAGAGAGGCTATTAGTTGTCTAGTAATTAGACACACCAATTAGAAGGCTCTAAACCAATTAGAAGGCTCTAAACCGAAGGCTAAAGCAATTAGAAGCTCTAAACCCAAACGGCTCTAAACCGGAGGTAGAAGATAGGAACTTGTGTGTACTAGGAGGGGAGCCCTGCCCCTCCTTATATAGATGGGAGGGGCCGGCGGCCAGGGGAGGGGAGTCCCTCCCCAAGTCGGCTTGGTGGTGCGCCGGCCAAGGGAGGAACCCTCCCCCAATTCGGCCTCCACCAATCCTCCTTCTCCTCTTTCCGAAAATTGGCAGTTTGACTTTTCAAACTAGCCGTTTGACTTTTCAAACTAGGATTTGAATAAACCCTTTATTTCGGACAGCGATGACACTTAGTACATGATGCAATAATACCAACTTTGATATAACACATTCATGTACCCTCCCCCCCCCGGAGTGCCGGACATTCCGGAACCTTCTAGAACATTCCCGATGAAAACACCGGAATCATTCCGCAACTCCGAAACGGGACTTTCCTTATATGAATCTTATTCTCCGGACCATTCCGGATCACCTCGTGATATCCCGGATCCCATCCGAGACACCGAACAACATTCGTTCTCTTCCTCATAATACCATAACTACTCAAACAACGTCGAATCCTTAAGTGTGTCTCCCTACGGTTCGTGAATTATGCGGACATGATCGAGACACTTCTCCGAACAATAACCAATAGAGGAATCTGGAAATTCATATGGCTCCCACATATTTCTACGATTACTTTGCGATCGAATGAACCACTTACATACGATACCAATTTCCCTTTGTCTCACGATATGTTACTTATCCGAGGTTATGATCGTCGGTATCTCTGCATACCTAGTTCAACCTCGTTACCGACAAGTACTCTTTTCTCGTTCCCGTGATATGTGATCCCTTGTGACTAAGTCACATGCTTGCAAGCTAATTGGATGACATTCCACCGAGAGGGTCCAGAGTATATCTATCCGTCATGTGGATGGACAAATCCCATTCTTGATTCATGTGTCTCAACCAATACTTTCCGAACACTCAATGCCATCTTTATAACCACCCAGTTACGGTGTGGTGTTTGATGTCATCAAAGCATCCATCCGGTAAAGGTGATATGCATGATCTCATGGTCGAAGGAATTAGGTTACTATGTATCAAAAAGCATATAGCAATTGAACTATTGAAATGACTTGATCTTTATGCTACGCTTATCTATAGGAGTATGTCCACCATATCATTCTCCTAACGATATGATCTTGTTGTTGATAACATCTCAATGTTCATGATAGGGAAACCACAATCATTAATCAACCAACAAGCTAGTGAAGTATAGAGGCTATACTAGGGACCTCAAATTAAGTTTACAAATCACACAAGTATCAATGTTTCCTTGTTAATACTATTATAGCATGAATGTAAACATTTATCATAAACACAAAGATATAATAATAACTACATTTATTATTGCCTCTAGGGCATATCTACAGGTGTTTGCTTAAATTGATTTGATATAAAATTCTTTCCTGAACTACTTATTCACTGCTGTAATTGAAGGATTTAGTGATAAAACCCTAATCATTGGTACTCTTGTTTATCTGAACTGAAGCTATGCTTCATGGTTTGCTGGAACAGATGATAGCATATGATCTTTGCTGATGGTATTTTTAATTTAGACTATTGATCTTAGTGTTGGAGGTTTACTTAAGCATTCATATGCCTGAGCCTATGTTTATAAAGAAAATTTATAAGGAAATGATCCCATGATCATTAATTTGGGAATATGAGAAGGATATAGTTATAGTGACCCCTCCTAACCTCCTAGAATTTATTCTAGTATCAGGTTAGTTGTGTTGGTTGCTTTAACTTGTCATACTCCTGGTTTCTATGGTTTATCACTTGATGAAGTGAAGTGTATATTTTTGACAACAACACATATGTAAGATTTGATTCCTAGTTTGGTGGCTAGGAAGATGATTAGATTTATTTGATTGATCTCTACTGCATAATGAAATGGGTATAGTGTCTGGCTCTAGTGACATCTAATGCACTGGTTGTTGCTGTGGTGCCTCTACCTGGAGTGTGCACAGCAGCAGCTGGGTAGCATGGCTTAATGTTGTGTTACAACTGACTAGAAATATTTCCCAGGCCAAGGATGCATAGACTGAGGCTGTAATCACATGATATCTTATGTAAAGAAGGTGACCTTATCAATGATTCCTAAACTATTTGTCTAGGAAGATGATTTATGTGGTATTTGTACTTGCTTGCAGATGAGCTTAAAATCTATCTTTTGATGATGAGATGATTTAGTTAATTATAGTGGCCTTATTAGTTATGAGATTTCTACTGTGGGACCTTATTAACGGGTGCACAACAGCATGTCCATAATGAATATGATCTGCTACTACTTTGACTAATGTAACTAGTCAAAGGTCATTTATTCTTGATGATTTATGTGTGTAACTAGTTCTAGCCTATGATGCAAAGGCTGAGGCACAAGATTTAAATAAGAACAGATGCTTGAGTGCTCCAAATCTCTATGATGAGCCTTGCATAGCATTTCTATGCAAGACTGAGAGCTTCCCCCTTTTAAAAATATTTTCATATAAGAACAGATGCTATGATTGATCATAGGAATGGATATTTACCTGGTACTGCACAAGTTGCTGAAATGTGTTGTGGATGTGTCTGGATTTGATCAGCTTGCTATCCTAGTTTTTATACTTGAGCTACTGATCCTTCTTGGCTTAATACTGGATCTGCTATTTCTTGTTGCTGATGCCTCCTTCTCCCGATACTTGTGTATGACCAGCTACTCGTTGCGATTGCTGGCCTACCCTTCTTTTCCTGGAGCTGCTGCTTTGCCTTGATTTCCTCCTTATCCTAGCTCTTGGATGGCTCTAGGGAGCAACTAGAGCTAAGGGTGTGATGATATGGTGGATCTGATCTATGTGGTTATTCGGGTGCTAGGAAAAATAATTCCCGGTGGTGTGCTAAGAGAAGTGTTCTTAACTAAGTGTGGTGGAAATGAATGTGGTGTCACTGGGAAGATGAGAATGATGTGCTAGCTACGACTAGTTCACCCCCCCTTTGTGCACAATAGTTGCCTCCTTCTTGTCTACTTCCTGGGTTTGTTGTTGTGTTGACAGCACAACACCATGCAGATGTGTGAGATGCCTACATGTGTGTTGTTGGTTCAGGAAGCCTCCCCCTATCCAGGTTGTATCTGTGGAATATCTTTACCAAGGCTTTGCTTGGCTGGTTTGATATTATCTGATCCTGATCTTTATTTTGAGTTGCCAAGTGTAATTTTTGACTGTATGATAATGATGCTCAAGGTTGAAGCTAAAATTTAATAAAAGCAAATCCTATTTTATTTGGTGAAACTTGCCCCTCTCCCAGGCCAGTGATGCACACAGTCCGAGGCCAAATTTACTGATAGAAACATATTCTACTTTGGCCCCAATTACTGCTCAATGATGAACCTCACAGTGCATCACACGGTGTACCTGAGAGCAATACTAACAAAACTAACCCCCTCTTTTATTTACTACTAGTTTTGTTTTGCAGATATAAAAAGAGGATGAGCAGATATTAGCTTTAGTTTAGGTTTTCTTTCTTTTCTTTCTTTTTAACTATTATTGTAATTTCTTTTCTGTTTAGATAATGTAAAGACATTGTATGGTTGTATCTAGTTTAATAAAGTTATTTGTTTTATATATTTCGTTTGTAAAGACAATGTAATACTATATAATCTTAATAAAGCTTAATTATTCTTTCTATTTTTAATCTAAATTATTGTAATATTCATATCTTATTATAATTATGAGCTTAGTTCTTATTTGTAAATCTTTTTCCTTTTTTTGTTTGAATTTCAATTATCTTGTATACTTAGATAATTGTAAATACTGTATCTTAATCATAAATAAGAGTTCACCTTTTATTTATTATTACAATTTACTTTCCAATTATTATTCCAGTTCAAATTCTTTTAGAATTCAAATTCTCGAATTGAATACTCAAATTTGAATTTCCTTCCCCTCAAACACAAAGATACCATAGAGGTCATGTCGAAATCCATCGCACCTGTCCTGGTGTTTCCATTAGAACAAGAGAGATCTCGATCCCTCTACAGCTTCTTTAGTTTTGCGCGAAAATTCTCCGGATTTTCTTATGCATGAACGCAATGCACAACCCTGTGTCCTCTTTATTTCTATGTGCTAATCCTCGGATGTTACATTGATCCGCGTCAAGCCCCCGCAGCGAGTTTGATTTTTGATATAATAAGAATCCAATTTTGCATATGTGAGGACTTGAATCTGGGTGGTTATGTCGTACATTTGCTCCCCTAACCAAGTGAGTTAAGCGCACTTCTTTCCATATTGGAAGATGGTTACCCCACCATATACGAAGTGCTGAGTAAGACCGCGTGAGTGTCTATCATTGTATACTCTGTCTAGGAAGAATAGTGGTAGGGATGCATTCTGTTTTTATTTTGCACATAAGTATCACGAGTTTACCTTGTTACATCATTTATTAGAGCCCACTCGGCTTATTTGAATTTACCTTGTTTTACTTTAAGTTAGAATATTTGAGTTTTACTAAATTTTCAAAACCTTTACTGTATTACTGGCAATATTTTATGGAACCTTTGATGTACTATGAACCTTTTTTTTATCGTGGTTGTCTAATGAATTGCGAACCTTTATTGCATTGCAAAGCTTGATCATGTAGGAAAATCTCATGGAGAAGTTCTCCTTCCGCTTCATTTTATCCTTCATCTCTTTAGACATAGTATGTTCTGCCCATCTAAAGATTTGAGTAATTAGTATTATGTTTGCGGTTAGATGAACTGCTTATTATTTATTTGTGACTTAAGTATTCTAATTTACTTTGAATTTATCCATAGTAGAGTATTTTTCCATATGTGGAATAGCATGATCCAGTTTTGTGATCAATTTTAGCATGCAATGATCAATATAACTCAAACCTTTGTTTATTGGAATATGCACTTCATTACATACTCCTATGTTTTTTGCGGGAAAAGGACTGCTGATATTTAGCACGGGGTTCTTATAGAAAGGTCATGAGACAAGAAAAAATTACAAAGAAGCCCCTCAGCACCCCGTTGACGGAGACGACGACGAAGACGTATCGACGGCGCGCCGCTGCCGCTGCTCCACACATGCCTAGGATTTGGAGAAGCCCCTCTACAGATGGGAAGTCGACGAAGCTCGGCCCCGGAGGACCTCCATCTAGCGCTGCCATAGCCAACGGCCTGCACCGCACCACTAGCTCTATCTAGATCTTCAATAGCCCGGATCCGCCGTCCCACGGCCTCCGGCAAGGGATTGGCGTGCCCAGCAACTCCACCGAGCCCTGAGCACGCAGAAGACGGAAGATCGGACAGCGGAGCTCCTCAGACCTCTACCACCGGAGAAGAAGACCTCCATCGCAAAACGCCACTCCGGCCGCGCCACCCACTCCCTATTGTTGTCGTCTAGGACCCAAACCGAACCTACGCTATATACACGCCGCAGATCTGGGCTTCCCCATCCTCCATCTGCCGGAGCAGCCGCCAGATGGTGAGGAACCTGTCGATCTGGTGGCGGCGAGGTGGATCGCTTGGGGACGCCCAAAAGTCACCCTCTCTCTACTATGGACGGGGAGAGGATAAGGCTCCAAGGTCCCTTCTCAAATTTAATGACTACAGACTCCTATGTTGATGCTCATGATGGTGCCTAAGTGCTCCTTAGCCATTTTTTCATCCTATGACCCACAACATTTTCCTATGTTACCCTTCTTACTAATCGTTTATAAAGAGCAAACTCCCAATTGGCACTCTATTATAGTAGTGCATTATATTAGCATTTTCTCTTGTTGTGAGGACTAACATGTTTAATTTAGGATTTTAGTTAGACTAATAGTTACAGACTTTATCTTTATTTAGGTGGTGCACACTTCTTTGAAGTCAAAGTTGGACCGTTAATTTGACCAACAAAACTTGTATAGTGTGTTACGAAAGTTATACCAGTGAATTCATATTTGAATAAAGTTTTTACTAGTATTTTTTTATAACAAGAGTGACACATGTATTACTTATCAAATTAGTGGTCAAACTTATAATATGCAAAACAAGAGTACCACATGCATTGGGACGGATGGAGTAAGATGCACAATTATGAAGAGTCGTCATCTAAAATCAGTTTACATGGAAATTCACTGACCCATAGTTTTATTATCAAGATATAGTTTTTAATGTATATATTTTAGGATTCGTTAAGATATAATTGTGAAGATCTAACGAATATGATCTGTTTAGACATAGTTAGGACTTACGACGATCTAATGGGTGTGGTCAGTTTTTTTTGGGTTATGTAGATCCAACATATCTAATTTATCTAAATACGCGTATATAAATGGTTAAGATTTAAGAATGTGATCTTGCTAGGTCCAACAGATGTGATGTGTTTATATATAATTATGTATAATCTAATGGATGCAACATGCTTATTTACATTTATGCAAATCTATCGGTTATGATCTAGTACTAATAAGGTGATTGTCTACCATATGACCGATGGGATAAAATACTTTGAAAAGAATTTTTGCCCACTTCTAAATTTTAATTAATATTTTTTTTGACTTTTTAAACTTGTGCATCTACTAAATAACTATCTAGTGCACTTTCAACATAGAAAAACTCCAGATTTGAAAACATGTAGCTTGTGTAGTACTCCTGTTCCCTATTTACACAGTGTCTTCGTTTTGCGTGATCTAACTTTGACCAACAATTTGACCGATTATACATAGGAAATGTCTCTAAAAAATAATAATGTCCAAAACATATTTATTATGAATTTCATGGTATAATTTTTGTATAATAAACCCACACTGTTGACCAACATGATGGTCAAAGCCGAATCACGAAAATATAGAGCGTGTCATGTAAAATATATAGGGAGGGATTAGTAACATGCAACTGGTTATGCTAGCACTATCTCTGTTCCAAAGCTTAAAGTTTTTTTTTTTGAAAAGTCAAGCTAAGAAAAGTTTGACCAAAACTCTTAGAAAAAAGTATTAAAAACTATCATATTATATATATACCATGTGAAAATATGTTGCTTGATGTATTAAAGAGTATAGATTTCGTATTGTAAATATTAATATTTTTCTCTAAAAACTTGGTTGAATTTTATGCACTTTGACTTTTAGAAAAAAAATATAAGTCTTAAGCTTTGGGACAGAGGTAGTACTCCCTTCATTCAGAAATATAAGACATTTTATCTTTATGAAATAAATATATATAGACATATTTTAGTGTATAGGTTCACTTCGAACCTTTACGAATCTATACACTAAAAGAGTCTAGATACATTTGGTTCATAAGGCTAAAATATCTTATATTTATGAAGGGAGGGAGTACGTGTTATGTGATGGTATTTTTATTCCGCACTCGGACATTTCCACCTTTGCTTAGTGTTTTTATTCGAGTCTTCTTTGAACCAGGCTTTCGCCCCGCTATATTAATATAGCAACACACATACAACCACTATAGTCTCCAAACGAAAGGATAACATCAAACACGCGTCTAAAAGAAAATAAAAGAAACAAAAGAAGACATATGCGGATCAACTAAACGAGGCGACCGGTCACCTCTGCACCCTCCGGATAATTACCACCGCGCTCCCAACAATAACTCGTCAAGCACCAAGCAACATCCTCAAAAAGGAAAGGCAATGCTACTGCCCAGACCAGAGACTGGTCCTAGGGTTTCCCCCCAGCGCACTCAGTGAAGTGGTTGTAGGGTAGCCACAACGCCCTTTAGGAAGGAATGGTGCCACCCGTGGGAGGAACCACGTCGGTGTCGATCAAGCCGACAAGGTTTTCTCCCCAAAAAAACCCTATCCGCAACCCCGGGCGATACTTTGCATGGGAGCCCGACGAGTTCGAAGCCTCGCCACCACCAAACTTGCCATCCACGAGCATGCGCCACGCCGGTCACAAAATTGCAATCATCGTCTGACCAAGAACACCGGCACAAGGCCTTTAAGACAGATGCACCGGGTAGCTCGAATTAGGCCAACAATACCACGACTGCGCGGAAGGGCACTGCCTCCACCGCCAATGGCGCTAATCAACCGGAAGCGACCGCAGGCACACCAGTCCTAGTTGGGTCTGGTCGGGCCCAACAGGCTCATAATGCCCCCGCGGGGACATACCAGTCCCAAGAGTGTTCGACCAGGCCCAGACGGGCCCATAAAGCCTGCCGCAACGCTGTAATAAGCTGGTCAAGATCGTCGCCGAACCCTGCACGAGCTACCATTAACACCGCCTGAAAAACAAGCAGAGGAGAGGGCAGACTAGACATCCTGCCCATGACCCGGCGGGCAGGGCTAGGCCCGAGTAGCCCCGTCGCTACCTGTTGTTAACTGCGCTGCACTGCCCCACCTCCACGGCCGCTCCGCCACGCCAGTGTCTTCCTGCCGAAGCCGGACCGCCGCCGGGAGGATTAGGGCCCGACCCCACCTCCAGACTGTAGGGAAAGGCAAACCACTGTCGTCGCCCGGGTAGAGCCCGACGGCCACTCCCGATGGCAGCAAAGGGGAGAGTGGACGGAGGGAGAGCTTTGGCCGGTGGTTGGTGGCGGCGTCCCCCGTCACCGGGTGGGTGGGGGGAGGGGGGAGGGGGGAGGGATGGGTTGTTTATTCGAGTCTTCGATCGGCTAATTTGATTGTGAATTTGAATAATCGACCGACCTGCAGCGGACCAGCTTTGATGGATATTTATGGTATCATTTCTTCTATATGCGCCATCATGGTTCGCACAGATCTAGATAAATTTCTTCCTCATTTTAAAATATAAGATACTTTAGCTTTGTGAAATGAATTTATCTAGATGTCTTTTAGTACACAAAATTCATATACATACATTTGTTTCACTAAACTAAAATATTTTATATTTTCAGACGGAGGAAGGGAGTAGTAAATAAGAAACGAGGCAAATCTTTTGGCTCATGTTTCAAAAAAGAAATCTGCGCCATCATGAATTCATGATTCGCACACTTGAGCGGAGTGAGCGGTAACTGCACCCTGAAGCGCCACGGAATAATAAAGCTACGGCTCGACTGACCTGTTTCACCTAAGTAAATCGACGTTGAACCACCCCTTATTAACCTGACAATTACTAATAAACAATCATAGAATTGTGGCCTACGTGATCGTTCGTCTATATGTATTAGGGATGCAGAAGTGGGACAATTGAAACAAGTGGGATATCACTTTTAGACTACTAGACTAACTCTAATTTATGTGGGATAAGTGGGATAAGCGGGATATGTCAAATCTAGCTTATCCCACTTAGTTTTGAGTTAGTCCAGTAGTCTAAAAATAATATCCCAATTCTTCCACTTCTGCATCCCTAATATGTATGAGTGTCCACAGATCGACGTGGACCTTAAATGACACCACACCACGGGCACGGGGGGCAATGGCAATGTGGCAGACAAAGATTTTGTTGCCCGTCACCTTTTTCCTACAATACGATCCTACAATACGGTCAAGCACGCACGCACGCACGTACGTTGAACTGTTTGCGAATTGGGAGTACGGACAACGTTCCCTGTCCTCGAAACAGTCCCCGTCACTGCCGAGGAACACCGCCACGCACCAGTGCTCGCCATGTATACATAATTTCCCCGGCAGGTGTTCAAACAGCGGCCATCCATGTCGACGTGCACACGCTGTCACGCATCGGGCGTTCACTGTGTAAGTGTAACGCCAAGCAAATAATGAATGCATGCGCACGAGAGAGGGGGAGGCCGTACAAGGCTCCACTGTTGCATTGTTTGAACGAGTAGCGCGTATGCGTGCCTGGCAGCACCGTCGTCTCTATTCTCTGGCCCCGATCACGTGTACACAGGCACCAACAGGTTGCGGCAGGGCGAGCCCTGTGGCAACGTCCGATCTTTTCGCTTGCGCGCACGTACGGTACGGCCGACTAGCCATTACTGGCGTACGTACGTCCTGGTATCTTTGCCATATCGGAGGCCTGGCGCGAGGGCGAGAAATGGCGCTGGGGCGAGGAAGGAAGTCGTCCGTGGCAGCCTGAAGCGTGCACAGTGCGTCCGTACGGCGCGCAGGCAGGAGCCGATCAGCGAGGCGGAGCCACTCGATCGCCGTGCGTCGCCAGGAGGCACCTCCGGCCGCAAACGCCGCTAGCTGCGCCTTGTTGATCAGCGCGCCGGCCGTACGTACGCGCACTGGTCAAAGACAGCGGCCAGAGGCCAGCACTGGAGCGGCATGAATGAATGAATGCGTGCGTGCGTGATGTTCGTCTCTTTGATCCCGTTGCTGCCTGCACGCCACCGCTGGCCGTGTTCCATCTTTGACCGCTCCACTCACTCGCCAGCATACATACTCACATGGCGGCACCGTATCCGTTTCGCGTTTCGGCCCAATCTACCTTTTAATCATTGGTCTTTGGCGACGGTGGTGATGGAAGAAACGACCAAGGGTGACATGGAGCTAGCTAGCTAGCTAGCTAGTAAGCCTAGGATAGTAGAAGTATAGCCCAAACTCACATGGCGGGCAGTGTCGTGTCGAGTCACGCGCCTAGCAGTAGTAGCAACTCCTCTTCTTGGAATGACCGCTGACGAGACTAGCGGTACTGCAGCCACGACGTGGAGGTGCAGCCGGTCCGGGCCGGGACATGCAAAACCAGGCATACACACGCACGCACGAACGCACGCGGGGATCGAAAGAAGTCGATCGGGTCCACGGGGGAAATTGCTACGTAGTAGGATGTTTTTTCAGCTCGATCGAGGTGCATGGCGTCGTGCAGCGCTCTGGAGCTGGCTGGCCCGGCACCGGCAGCAGCAGGAGGTAGTACGCTGTTATATTTGACCGGGCCAGACAGACAGATGGGCAGGCAGTGGCACAGTGCATGGCGTGGCGGGAAGGAGGACGACGAGGCCCCCGCCCCATCTGGGCAGCGACCGATCGAGCTGCGGACAGGGTGGCCACTGGCCAACCCGACCGCCCGTCCGTCGCCACCTTCCCGAGGCGGAGGACGCGCGACGAGGGACTGCCCTGTCCTGCTCCGCCTGTAGCCGAGCCCGAGCGAGGCCCCCCCACCCCTGGACGCGCCCGGTCCACGGCCGGCGCGCGCCAGTCTGCTCCGCCCGGTCGCTACTACAGTTGTATAAAGCTGACGCTGGATGCGCCGGACCCTTGCCGCTGCCACCCCGCAAGGCAAAGCCACTTGCCCGCCCCACCGCCCCGGCCCGCTCGCCCTTTGCTCCGTACGCGTACGGGTTCAGCTCCATCCACGTCTCGTGTTCATCCATTCGTCCACCATCGCCGATCGGTCGTGCACTCTACTCTGCCTAGGAGCGGCGCAAGTCTCCGGCGAGTGTAGACAGGTTTAGGGGAAGCCACACATGATATGGTCATCGGTTCCGGAATTTATAATAGGCACACTAGGCCGGTTATGGTTAGTTTATAAGATTGGTACAAATATAAAGGTAACCGTATATACAATCTAACACCCATGCAGTTGCAGCAGCCGGAGGTTTTTGGACGCAAAGGCTGGACGGAAAATCGAGAAAGACCTAACCCAGTAGTTCCTTGGCCATTACATCGGCGAACTAAAGCGGGGAAGGAATATGCAACACCCGTACTTTGCCAAGTGACACCTTCTCGCGAACGAAGTGGATGTCAATCTCGATGTGCTTGGTGCGGCAATGCTGAACAGGATTTGACGACATGTAGATACAAGACATGTTGTCGCAGTAGACAAGAGTAGCGGAATGAAAAGGTCGATGAAGCTCGTGAATCGGTCGTCGTAACCAGCAGCACTCGGCTACAACGCATGAGACAGTCGTTTGTCGCTTGGAAGACCAAGAAATAAGATTTTCACCGTAGTATACATAGTAGCCTGACGTCAAACGACGGGAGTTGGGAAAACCAACCCAGTCCGCGTCAGAGTAAGCTATGAGAGAGGATGATGTCGATGCACGAAGCTGAAGACCAAACTCCAAGGTAACACAAACATAGTGGAGAACACGCTTCACAAGAGCAGGTGTGGTTCGCGAGGAGCATGCACATGCAAGCAGATTTGCTGAACAACGTAGGGATATCCAGGTGCGTCTTTATGAGATACCGAAGGACGCCAGCCAGGCTACAACATTAGTAAGAAGATCACCATCAGAGTTAGAGAGTTTGGCATGAGTATCTATTGGTGTCGTGGCAGAGTGGCACTCAGCCATACCGGCGCACTGAAGGAGATCTGTATTATACTGTCGCTGAGATAGAAACAACCCAGAAGTGGGCGACTCACAACAATGCCGAGGAAGAAGTAAAGCTCCCCAAGTTCACTCATCGCAAACTCATTGTGCAGTCTGTAAAGGAGGCCTTGAAGAAACACAGACGGAGATGTTGTGACAATGATATCGTCCACATAGAGAAGGAGGTATGCCTTATGACCACCACACCTCAAAATGAACAGTGATGTCTTAGTTGCAAAGGCAATGAATTCCAGAGTGGCTAGGTAAGCTGCAAACCGTTGGTACCAGACATGGGGAGCTTTCTTGAAACCATAAAGGGATTTATGAAGATAGCAGACATGATCTAGACGAGTATCATCAACAAAACCTAGGGGTTGCTGGCAGTAGACAACTTCATCAAGGTTACCATTGAGAAATGTGTTCTTGACATCAAGCCGATGGATAGGCCAAGAACTGGAGAAGACAATGTGGAGAACAAGACAAATCATAGGAGGTTTGATAATAAGGCTGAAAGACTCATCATAGTTGATGCTAGGGTGCTAAGAATATCCACGAATGACCCAACTTGCCTTGTAACGAGCCAAACTGCCATCGGAGTGGAATTCCTGCTTGTAAATCCACTTCCCGGTGACAATGTCTGCTCGCGGAGGGCGATGTACGAGAGACCAAGTTTTGTTGTCCATAAGAGCCCTGTACTCCTCTGATATTGCTTCACGCCATTGAGAATCATGCATTGCTTCTTGAAACATATATGGTACATGAGCAAGGGTGGTATCCATAGACGGAATATTCAGCTTATCCACAGGGCGAACACATCGACGATAGCGAGTGGTCGTGGGCACAAAAGCCTCGGTGGTCAACGTGGAAGGACCATGGACCGAGGCAACCACGGGAGTAGGCGCAGCAGAAGAATAGCGTGCGGTAGTCTACCGTGTTGTCGCGGCAGAGTGGCGAGGTGGTGAGGCTGTGGCATCCTGCTGCGGGCTAGAGGGCAAGGCGACAACTGCGGTGACCTAGTGCTCCACTCCAAGTTCTATAGCATGAGTGGTTCCCATAACACTTACCAGTCCTCTTCCGCTAATATTACACCCCTCAGAGTGGTACAACAGAACCGTCGTGGGTATAACAAATTTTTTATTCCTTATTCACAAAACGAGAATAATATAAGCTTCGAGATCCTTTTCGGTCCATTGAGGATTCACTTCTACTAATAAATATAATAATGCTAGCTTAAGAAACAATGTTACCTCTAAGATAAGCACCATCGGAGCGCTGCAACTTTATTGGGTGCGACCTATGTTGCTCGGCCCTACTATCCTAGGCGTGCAAAACTATTCTTCTAATTCTACATTTTCCTCTTCTATTCCCAATTATGTTCTGTAGTCTATGCCTTCGGTTCCTCCTAATAGATCGGGTTCATCATAAGTCTTCTATAGGAGATGCATCTTCGATCTTCGTGGTACATAAGAAAGGGTTTTAAGAAGTATAGATTGAGTACGAGCATACTCAACAACTTCTATAGTGGTTGTATCATGTTCTATCTAAAACCGTGGATATGAATCCTGGGTATATCCTTAGTTTTTCAAAAATCGGGTTTTTACAACAGGTAAGTTTTAGTCTTTTAAAAAACTATGTCCGTTAGTTTCACAGGTTGTATAGGATTTCACGAAATCCCTTTCCCGCTGCATTCGCAGTCCTTTCCCAGGATAGGAAGTAACATGTCACGGTTATATAGGTTATACACTCTCGAGAGGGGAACTACTTTTTCCATAAATGATTTAAAGCCCGAGAGCATAAAAGGGTATGCCTTCCTGATCAAACTTCCTTGATTCGAAGCTCAGTCAAGATCCAAGCTAATGACTATCCTTCGGCATGCCCCCGTAGTCCACCCATTGTAACAAGTTTCAGTTGAGAAACCTACGCTCATTACCCTCCCTTCTATATGCTAAGCCGTTACCTAAAGCACATAGGGATGTCACGGGCTCCCACCTGCTGATCTCCTCTCTGGATCTCAGCCAGACTTAGGATACAAGGACATACAAAAGGAAATAGGTGCAACTTACTTGTCTGTCCCATTTCAGAACTTATGGCTAGCGTATTATTATACGGCGCAAGAATTAATGACTATATTGGTTATTAATTCTAGGTGAATACCTGGTACAATGAAATCTCCACCATATGGCTTTTCAACCATATCTTAACCATGATTTCATCGCCCACTATTTTTAGATTATCCGACTACCCTAAGCCGATAATCCATATTTCATGTTTATTATGAAAATAATTCTTTTTTGCTTTTGAATGTAGGTGATAGGGTTTTGAAAGCGTATTCTCAAATAATTCAATGGACATGTAAGAATCCCCTTGCAATAAGTATTACAAGTTAGGTTTCACAAGGGTACAAGTGAACTTGCCTATGGTTTTCGAATTAAGGCAATTCGAGGTTACTAATCTGGACCCCGGTTTCTGTAAAGAAGCATCATTGCCCGATAAGGACCGTATAAAATCTAAATGCATGCTTAGGTCCTAGACAACTATTTTATTTTGGTTGGTTGTGAAGGGTTTCGTAGCATAGTAAATCAAAAAAAATCTACAGGTGCGAACGGGAAAGCTAAGATCTAATCTAGGAGATGCAATCAACGAGAGGGATAGATGAGATCTTCATACCCTTGAAGAATCGCAAAGAACGTGGGTGATGTAGTCGAACTATCCTTCTCCTCCTCACGATCCGATCCGATCCAACGCCACAAGTGGAGGCGCCTCTAAGAGATGCACACGTACGGTGCCGCGACGTCTCCTCCTTCCTTGGTCCAGCAAGTGGGGTGGAGAGATAGATTGGATCTACAACACGACGACGTGGTGCTATGGTGGAGAGTTTCTATGGCAGGGTTCGCCTACGCGTAGTCGGGAGAGAGAGAGAGAGAGAGATAGAGAGAGAGAGAGAGAAGAGAGAGAGAGAGAGAGATAGAGAGAGAGAGAGGGAGGGAGGGAGGGCAGCAGCATGGCGGCTAGGGTTTTAGGAGTGGGGGGGAGGAGGGTGCGCCCCTGTCCTCTTTATATAAAGTTTTGTCCGGCCCCCTTGGCCTGTCCTCCAAGCCCTAGGGCGGCGGCCCCAAGGGTTGGAGTGGAGGGCAAGTCTCCCCCTCCCTTCTAGAAGGGTTCCTAGTGTTTCTCCTAGGGTTTTGGCCGGCTAGGCCTATGGGGCCTTGTGCCCCTGGCCCAATGCGTCCAGGGCACTCCCTCGTAGGCCCACGCACCCCTCTGACAAGTGTGGCCACGTTGGTCCCACTCCGGAAGCTTCTAGAACCTTCCGGTACAATACCGAACATTCCGAAACGATTCCGAAATCCAAAAACTGCTTTCCTTTATATGAATCTTATTCTCCGGACCATTCCGGAACCTCTCGTGATGTCCTGGATCTCATCCGAGACTCCGAACAAAAACTCATAAACCATTTATCCATTCTATCCTAGCGTCGAGACACGTTAAGTGTGTGACCCTACGGGTTCGAGAATATGTAGACATGATCTTCTATCAATAATCTACAGAGGGATCTGGAAACCCATATTGACTCCCACATATTCATCGATAATCATATCGGATGAACCACAATGCCAGGATTCAATTAATCCCATATATGTATTCCCTTCGTCACGCGATATTTTACTTGCCCGAGATTCGATCGTCGGTATCGGCATACCTAGTTCAATCTCGTTCACAGCAAGTACTTTACTCGTTTCGTAATCCGATATCACTTTGTGATCAACTCCTTAACCACGTGCTTGCAAGCGGTGTTGATATCGATTACCGAGTCGGCCCGAAGTATATCTCTCCGACTTGGGAGGGACAAATTCCATCTCGATACATACAACCCAACAAGTACTTTCCGATCACCTGAGAGACACCTTTATGATCACCCTCACATAGGATGACGTTTGATGACCTCAAAGCTTTCTTCCAATACCAGGGAGTTGCATTATCTCATGGTCTAAGGAATACAATATTTGACATAAGAAAAAGCTTCGCAAAGATGAACACGAAGACACGATCTAATTGCTCTGCTTGATTTGGGTCAGTCCATCATATCATTTGACACGATTCCATTATTAATCGACAACTCATGTCTATGGTTAGGAAACCTTAACCATCATTAATCAATGAGCTAGTCCATAGAGGCGTACTAGGGACACGGTGTTGTTCATAAACCACACAAGTATCAAAGTTTCCGCTTAATACAATTCTAGCATGGAATATAAACTTTATCATGAACAAGAATTATAACAATAACATCTTTATTATTTCCTCTAGGGCATAATTCCAACAAGTTGATCCCTCCCCCCTAATGTAAGTGTTTTAGGTTTTATTAAAATATTACTTATTGTGAATTTATTTCACTTTAGAATTTTCATATTTCTAGTTTTCTTTTATTTGTTTAAAACTTATTCCACACTCAATAATCACAAGTTCATAATTTTAATGGTTATTTCATTATTTTTGGGTACTTATTCTCTTTTTGGTTATTAAAGATTTATTGTACTATTTTATTAGAGTATTTTTATTTATCTTGTTTTATAATTCTAGAAAAATTGGAATTGTTATTCCATATTTTTTCTCCTTTTGGAACTTTTTTTCATTTTTATAGAATTTGTGTTTTTAGTTAGGATTTTAATCCTTTATTAAATGGTTTATATTTTTCATCACATTATAACTATTTTTAAAAATCCTCAAAAATTACCTTTTGGATTGTACTCACTTTTCTCTTTCTATTGGTATTTTTATTTTATTTTTCTAAAATATCTAGGGTGGTTTTTGGTAAATGTGCATTTATTAAGTTGTGAAAAGACCAAAATTCCCCTTGGCCCCACCTGTGGGTCCACACGTCATCCCTACCCCACTCTCTCTTCTCCCTCTCGCTCTCCTCCTCTCTCTCACACATGCGTGGGCGAAGCGATAGCGACGGGCGTCGTCGTCGCTTCTTCCGGCTCCTCCGGCTGTCTCCGGCCTCCCACGCTGTTGTGCTTCGATTCTGTCAAATTACTCCCCCTCCTACTCTACCTTCCTACCAATTAGATTCGTCTCTCTCACCTCCTACTAATTGCTTGCAACCCTAATCCGATCTAGGGTTTTAGTGATAGCGATACGGTTGCCCTCTGACGCAGCTCCGGCGTTCTCAAAACAACTGGTCACTGGTTAGGGGCGCCTGTTCTTTTGGAGAAGTTGAGGGAAACCTGTATTTTAAACCCTAATTTATTAATCTTATCGTTATTTTACATAGCTTTTTGAGCCTTAAATTCAAAAAAAATCTCAAACTTATGCCTTCATTTGTATTGTTTTTTCACAACTTTGTTATTTTTATATAGGTTATATAATATCGAGTTTCGGTATCAAAATTCACGTATATACATTCGTGGGCCTCAAAATGGAAATATTTACTTCAAAAAGATTGACTTCATTTCAATGTTTTTCATACGCGCCCCAATTCCAATGCGTATTTTCGCAACCGGTACTCCCTTTTTAGCCATTTCGAGCTAAAGTTTTGGGGCAGAGCAAGGTTTTGACCTGACGCACGGGGGCGGCTGGCATCGTGTCTGAAGCTCTGCTGCAAAGCCCCTGTCCGACTCTGCGTCTACTTGCGTCTGCCGGTGGGGATGGCTACTTTGTGTCTGAAGACCACTAGGGTTTTGAATGTTCACCGCAGCTACTATTCATTACCCGTATTCACACACAGTGTGTGCGGGTGCTCGATCGTCTGGAATGGTCAAATTTGCTGATGAATTCCAACTGTTACTATTTCATCATAACTTGATTAGATGGCTACCACTGTGTCATTTGTTTACTATAGTTTATCAGGAAATTTTTATAGTACTCCGTAGAGATGAGTCTTACCCTAGGTCTGAACGTCTTAATTCGTACTGACGTCTGTCACGTCTCAAGGACTTCACGCTCTCGCTCTCTTTCTCTCGATCGAGTAAAAATTGGCGGTCTGGCCCCATGGACCCCTGACGACACGCTCGTGTTCTTGCACACGCACGAGGGCGCGCGAGGACAAAATAAAACCAGATGGTGGGAAAGCAACATTTTAGTACTCCAGTAAAATGGAGTGGGAGATTAGAAATGGCTGCTGCCAACTTTGATCCAACAGCAAAAACCCTGCATGCATATTATACCTGTAGAAAAACCCCCCAAGTCGGTCCTTCTGGGGTCGTCATGCGTGGTCCCACCAGCACACACCCAGCAGCTCCGTTATATAATCATCTGGTAGAGTATCTGCTCATCCCCAATAGACCTCTTCCCACTTCACTCACTCCTCTCGATCGATTCTCCGGCCCCTCTATCTTCCTCTCCGCGCAAATAATTTGCAGCTCGATCGGGTAGGTCGCTCGTCGGCCAAGTGCTGCTAGCTCATGGAGCTCTACGGCGCGGAGGAGGAGAAGCAGCAGCAGCCGTGCAGGCCGTCGACGTCGTCGTCCAAGAAGAGGAGCGGCGGCGGCGGCGGCAAGCAGGGGAGCGCGATGGGCGTGCGCGGCGACGGAAACGGCAAGAGCGGGCGGCCGTCCTTCTCCGGCCGGTGCCTGCGGCTCGTCAAGGACCAGCGCGCGCGGTTCTACATCATGCGCCGCTGCGTCACCATGCTCGTCTGCTGGCGCGAGTACGCCTGACCCGAGGCCTGCAATGCCGCGATGCGCGCATGATCGATCAAGGACAGGATAGGCTCGCTCGATCTTGATTTCATCAGGAACAGGGGAACCTCTCTCTCTCTCTCTCTCTCTCTCTCTCTCTCTCTCTCTCTCGTGTGTAAAGTGTAGATTTTTTTTTTCTCTAGGCTTTCTCTTCCGTTTTATTGCCAAATTAGTAAGAGTAGAGCGACGCGGCGTCGCCGCGCTGCGCATTTTGTTGTGTTAATTCTGATGTCGTGTGAGCAGCATCTAATACTAGAGCGACGAACTATGGATCGTCAGAATGGGATGGGGGTTAGTTGTTCTTGGTTGGATTCGTTCATTCCTGCGGCTGCTGGTGTCACTGTGCGTCCTTGTTTGACTCCTTGGTGTGCGTGCGATTCATCGGAGTGCGAAGCAGAGATGCTCCGTTCAGGCGATCCACTTGCTGCTTGCTTTTCCGCGAGGACGTTTCCCCTCTTTCTTTACTCCTCGAACTGGAAATGACCCACAACGTTCAGTGCTTACTTACTTAACCGGGGTAGATGCTTCGATCTTTTAACATTTTTACAGCTGAAATCACCTAGATTTTTCGAATTTTTTTCAATCGAAACACGAGGTAATATGCATACTTGGCGTTGGCTGGCTTACAGCGTCTCCACTCGCCTAACCAGGACACCGATCCGGACGCCGAAAATCGGTTCAGTCGCGTACCAGGGACCTGTTTTCGTCCGGATTTCGGCGTGTTTTGGCGTGGGCCAGCTCTGTCGGCGAGACAGTCCCATTCCCACCCACTCCACTCGCCCAGACTGCTGCGAAGAGCTCTGTCGCCATGACTTCGCCGGCGGAGCTCCCCCGCGCCGAGACATGCCCACGCCTCTAGCTACGCTCGCCGTTGTTGCCGCCCACCTCCATGCCTCCGCTTTCGCCGACCTAGCCTCGCAGTAGCTCTGCTTCGCTCCGTGCGTCCACCACCACGCCCGCCAGGTGTTCGACATTTGGCCGGATTCGGCCATGGACTTCGACGGCGACGAGGTACTGTCCACTGACTCTGACGAAGACAAGATACTCGCCATGGATTCCGACGACGAGGAGTTGCTCGCCGTACTCCTGGAGGAGAGGAGCGCCGAGGTCGCCGAAAGTGAAGAGCACTTGCAGATCCTCGCATCGCTCACCGAGCTGTACATGCAGATGACGAAGCCGAAGCGCGGTGGCTCGCATGAAGTGCAAGGCGAGACAGAGGATAGAGGGCTATTGCATGTTGTACGCCGACTACTTCGCCGACCAGCCACTCAGAGGACGTGTTTCGCCGCCGTTTCAGGATGAGCCGGAAACTCTTCCTCAAGATCGCCATACCCAGGCCGAACTATGTTTACATTACGCCGAACTCTGTTTAAAATTTCGCCGAACTTTGGTCTTAAAGTGTTCTGTATTCATCGTATGACGAACTATGCCGAAATTTGGACGAACTTGAGTCGAATTTGAGCCGAATTCGAGCGGAAACGGACGATCCGGAAACTCGGCCTGGGTACGCGAGTGGAAAACTGCAAAAACTTGCGCCGTTCGGCCAAAGTTTGATACGGATTTCTGGCTGGATTGGACCAACGAGTGAAGATGCCCTAAACCCTTAGCCATCCATTGCCAGGTACTAGCAGTAAAGGTCTGCATGCAGCGACCAGCCGGAGTAGGGATGGTAAGGGATTGCAGGAGGAGTGAAGCCAAAGAAAGAAAAACCGTTGCTCGCGTTTTGACCCGGAACGAGGGGGGTTTAGACTCCCGAGGCGCGAGTGTGCTGACGCACAGAGTAATTTACTCCCAAAACGACACCTCCGTATCTGAGCGGCCCTCCTGTGCCTCTGCGGGTTGCACGCCATCACCTGACGCATACAAATCCCCCATCCACTCCTCTCTCCCATGGACCAGCCAAGCTAGCGCAAGCGTACATGGAAGCTGGAGCCCCCTGCCAACCCAGTATCTACGCCTACGCTATACCCTGTCTACGGCCGGGCGGCGTCAATCCAGGCAGTCGTCCAGCATCCAATCCTACACGACATCTCATGGCTTGCATCTTCGATTGCCAGCAGAGAAGCACAAGGAAATTTGTGTGACCGAGTTTTGCCTCTCTCCTTACGGTGGTCTGCTTACGTACGGGCGTATTACTAGCCATCTATGTATGTATGTATGTATGTATGTATGTATGTATGTATGTATGTATGTATGTATGTATGTATGTATGTATGTATGTATGTATGTATGTATGTATGTATGTATGTAAGCTGGGGATGTCAGGGACCCATGCTTGCTGCCATGCCATGCCATGCTACGTACGAACGTAGCAGCGACAAGGGCAGTGGTGGTCCAATGGCCGCCTACATTAAGTGCTCATCGCTCCCTAGTCCCTTTGCAGGTGACCAGACCGGCCGGGTGCAAGCTAGTACTAGCTTGGATAGGATCGAGAGGAGGTTGCTTGACAAAGGAACCCCCACCGACCGGCCGCAACACATACGGTTTTATCGAGTCCATATCCATCTTTGATCATTTGGGACGTGTTTGGCTACCTACATAACCCCTTACATGCCTTATTAGAGCATCTCTAGCGGATGCGCAAAAGGCAACCTAAAAAATATGTATAGGGTAATATGGATAATGCGTTTCTAGGTTGAAGTACGACACTGCGGAACAGATCGTGCAAAATAGAACGGCAACTTCAGGATAACATTGGCACCAAAAGATTCAACGAGCAACTTCTTGATTCATCACATTCATTAATCAAACAAATTTATACCGCTAGTTATCTAACCCTAGGGGCAACCCTGACCCTTCCCAGCGGCGCTCACAGGCGCTTCTTGCTTGGATGCAAGGTGGTGTCCTCCTTCTTGCAGCCAAAGTCGTTCCCCTCCACCAGGGAGACACGGATAGTCGTGACGAGGTCGAACTCCTATTGCGCCTCCTTGACCTCGCGAAGAGCACTAGCGTCGTCGGGGCGTGTCACAGCTTCTTCCTGCCCCTCCATGAGGCGGTCCTTGGCGGCGCGCTCCTTCAGGACCGCCGGGAGGAGGATTTCCTCGAGTACCTTCCATCCTCCCCATGCCACAAATCCAAGTAAGCTTTGATAGATAGTGACAAGTGGCATAAATATCCTAACCAAATAGCTCTCAATGGTTCAATACTTTTACTTTTGAATCTAGCTACAATTGAAATGGAGGAATTTTACAGCACCCTTAAGTTAATATGGCCCATCCATTAGGACCAATCTAATGGATCTAATCCCTCTGTACTCCGGCACTAGATTATGGAGTACTGCACCTAAAAACCGAGGAGTACCAAGTTTTAAGGGGTAGAATCGGAATTAGACTTCCAAGCCGTTAGTCATGGAAAGACGTGCATCAAATCTGCCACTAGCAGAGCCGCCGGAGACACGGCTGGTTTGGATCCATTCCGCACGGACTCATGATCTCGCGTCCGTAATTATCACCTGGAATGGTATTCTGTAAGAGATTCAGATCGGAATAAGAAGAGATTTCGAGGTTTCATTATGTTTAACGTGCGATTAGAAAATGTCCGTCGAGCTCGCAGAGTCTCCGCCGGCTCCCCGAGATCCTGTTCTGGTGAAAGGGATCGCGAAGGGTGACCAGACCGGGTGCAAGCTAGTAGCTTGGATAGGATCGAGAGGAAGATGATTGACAATGGAACCCCCACGGACCGGCTGCAACACGTACGGTTTTCTTTCTACTTCCTCCACGAATCGAGTCCATATCCATCTTTGATCATTTGGGACATGTTTGGCTACCTACATAACCCCTTAGAGCATCTTCACTCGTTGGGCGAACCCAGGCCGAAATTCGGACCTTTTTTTTGCCGGACGACGCAAGTTTTCGGCCTGGGTACGCTCAGTCACTAGTAGGAAAATGCCCTTTTGTACCGGTTCCAGAGGGGCTTTGGTACCGGTTTGGCAACCGGTACCAATGAGTCGGGACTAAACCGTCCCTCCTTTGGTACCGGTTTCTTACGAACCGGTATTAAAAGTGCCTCCACGTGGGCACGCAGGAGCCAGCGGGGCTGGAGTTTGTAACACGAACCGGTACCAAACGTGGGGACGTGGCAGAGATGGCAGAGAATTCAGTGTTTAGGGTTTAGGAGGGGTTTAGGGGTATCGGATCGTTTCATCGTACGAGGATCACGTCGATGTGCCAGAAACGCGTTTGGGTTTAGGTAGTATATGAAGATCAAGGTGATGCATATCAACTTAGTGCATATATATAAAATATGTAATTGCATAAGATCGCAAATTAAGTAGTACATGCATAGTGGTACTCTTCGGAGTATACTATATATTACATGTAGCATAGTGGTACTCTCCGAGCCAAACTATATATTACATGTAGTACATGCATGAAGATCGATCTTCATGCATAGTGGTACTCTCCGAAATTAGCTATGACGTCCCGAAGGAAAAATCCCGCCAATTCCTCGCCAATTGCTTTGAAGCGGTGTTCGATTGAGAGCGTGTCCCGCTTTCTTGCCAACTGTAAAAGAATGAGATACAAATAAATACATGATATATGTGTATATATATATATCAAATCATAATCAAACAATTATGACTAAAACTCAGCACAACTGATGGTAACAAAATAAATTTGTGAATATTGTTTATGTACCTCTTTATTTTTTTTATTATTCATTCTCTCGCTGACAATCTTGTGAATGTACTCGCAAACGTAGTATCCACATAGATTAGTCCCCAATGGTTTTTTCGCGTAGTTCTATACAAGAATATAATTCAATCAAACAATAATCAAGTATGATAAAGGTGTGTGGACCTCGGTAGTACTACTTACTTTGTTCAAACGCCATATCAGCTTTGGTTTCCATTCCGTACCGCGGGTCTACCTGTACCCCGTCTTTCAGGTTGAACCATTTGCACCGAAACAAAGGGACCTTGAAATTAGGTCCATAGTCAAGTTCTCATATCTCCTCTATGTACCCATAATATGTGACCTTCTTCCCATTGTCCTCTGCTGCATCAAAGCGGACACTACTGTTTTGGTTGGTGCTCTTTTTATCTTGGGCGATCGTGTAAAATGTATTCCCATTTATCTCATACCGTTGAAAACTCGATATAGTCGAAGATGGTTGTTTGGCCAACAAGTATAGCAGTTCTTCAACAGTGCCATTATGAGATGTGTTTGCAACCAACCGCCGGAAGTCTTTATGTGTTCTCCATCAATCCAATCTTCACGTTTCTCCGGGTATTCCGAGCGTAAAATATTCTTGTGTTCCACTATATACGGATCCACCAAGCTGGAATTATGTAAAACTGTATAGTGTGCTTGAGTGAAAGAATGTCCATCCATACACATTGTTGATTTTTTCCTAGCGTGCCTTTTCCACGTAGTCTCCCCTCATAGCGCGATTCAGGAACACCGATCGGCTTAAGGTTAGGAATAAATTCAACACAAAACTCAATGACCTCCTCTGTTCCATAGCCCTTGGAGATGCTTCCTTCTGGCCTAGCACGGTTATGAACATATTTTTTAAGACTCCCATGAATCTCTCAAAGGGGAACATGTTGTGTAGAAATACAGGACCGAGAACGCCAATTTCTTCGACCAAGTGAACAAGGAGATGCGTCATAATATTGAAGAAGGATGGTGGGAACACCAACTCGAAGCTGACAAGACATTGCACCACATCCTTCTGTAAATTTTGTAGAGTTAGTGGATTGATCACCTTCTGAGAAATTGCATTGAGGAACGCACATAGCTTCACAATGGGTACTCAAACATTTTCCGGCAAAAGCCCCCTCAATGCAACCGGAAGTAATTGTGTCATAATCACGTGGAAGTCATGAGACTTTAGGTTTTGAAACTTTTTCTCTGACATGTTTATTATTCCCTTAATATTCGACGAGAATCCAGACGGGACCTTGATGCTACTCAGGACTTCAAAAAAGATCTCCTTCTCTTCTTTGGTAAGAGCGTAGCTGGTAGTACCTTGATACTTCTCTGGATTCAGGTTGTTTCCTTCGTGGATACATTGCTGGTCCTGCCGTGCATTCGGTGTATATTTTGTTTTCCCATACACGCCCAAGAAGTTTAGCAGGTTCACGCAAAGATTTTTCGTCACGTGCATCACATCGATTGCAGAGTGAACCTCTAGGATTTTCCAATAGGGTAGCTCCCAAAATATAGACATCTTCTTCCACATGGGTACGTGTCCTTCAACATCATTCGGAACAGATTTTCTGCCAAGACCCTTTCCAAAGATCACTTTTAAATTCTTGACCATATCATATATAACATCCCCAGTAGGGCGGGTAGGCTTTGTTCGGTTATCTGCCTCACCTCTGAAATGCTTTCCTCTCTTTCTTACGTGATGTTGTTTTGGAAGAAATCGACGATGCCCCGGGTACACATTCTTGTTTCCCAAATATATACTGTCAGTCTCACCTAAACAGTGTGTGCATACATTGTATTCCTTGTTTGACTGTCCTAAAATGTTACTAAGAGCAGGCCAATCATTGATGGTTACAAACAACAACGCTCGTAGGTTAAATTCCTTTTGTTCGTGCTCATCCCACACAGGTACACCTTCTTCACGCCACAACTGTAAAAGTTCTTCAACCAATGGCCTCAGATACACATCAATGTCATTGCCGGGTTGCCTCGGGCCTTGGATGAGCACTGGCATCATAATGAACTTCCGCTTCATGCACAACCAAGGAGGAAGGTTATAGATACATAGAGTCACTGGCCAGGTGCTATGACTGGAGATCTGCTCCCCGAAAGGATTAAAGACATCTGTACTTAGACCAAATCTTAAGTTCCTTGCGTCCTCTGAAAATGACTTGAACTCTCTGTCGATTTTTCTCCACTGCGACCCGTCAGCAGGGTGTCTCAGCATCACATCTTTTTTACGGTCCTCTTTGTGCCATCGCAACAACTTGGCATGCTCTTTGTTTTGGAACAAACGTTTCAACCGTGGTATTATAGGAGCATACCACATCACCTTGGCAGGAACCCTCTTCCTGGGGCACGACTCGTCGTCAACATCACTAGGGTCATCTCGCATGATCTTATACCGCAATGCACCACATACCGGGCATGCATTCAAATTCTCGTACTCCTCACCGCGGTAGAGGATGCAGTCATTGATGTATGCATGTATCTTCTGCACCTCTAATCCTAGAGGGCAGACAACCTTCTTTGTTTCGTATGTACTAGAGGGCAATACGTTCTTCCCTGGAAGCATCTTCTTTATTATTTTCAGCAACTTTTCAAATCCCTTGTCAGAAGTACCATTCTCTGCCTTCCATTGCAGCAATTCCAGTATGGTACCCAGCTTTTCTGGCCATCTTCGCAATTTGGGTACAATAGTTTGTTGTGATCCTCTAACATTTTCTCCAACTTCAACCTCTCCTTTTCACTTCCGCAGTTTATCTTCGCATCAAGAATGGCTCGACCCAAATCGTCATCGGGCTCATAAAAAATGGGCTCTTTTTCAGATTCGTCTCCCCCCATTCTACTATCACCGTCTTCAGTGAACATAGGATAGTTGTCATTATACTCTTCGTCTTCGTTGTCTTCCATTATAACCCCTCTTTCTCCGTGCTTGGTCCAACAATTATATCCAGGCATGAAACCGTTCTTAAGCAGGTGGACGTGAAGGGTTTTTGAAGTAGAGTAATCCTTCGTATTCTTACAGGAACTACATGGACAACAAATGAAACCATTTGACCGCATGTTTGCCTCAGCCACGTTGAGAAAATAATGCATGCCAGTAATGAACTCGGGATAGCATCGGTCATCGTACATCCATTATCGATTTATCTGCATTATATAAGTATATAAAAATCATTAATTACACAACATCATGAATATATGAGTGACCAAATTAATTAATATTTAAGTTTATCATCACATAAAACTAAGTGTTTTTATAAAAAAAAAGACTCACCGAGGTTGTGCCGGCTAGGGACGACGCTGGCGATCGTCGGCGATGAGCACGGGGACGATACTAAAACCAAAAAATCATACTTCAATTTGAGCTCAAATTGCATATAAAAAGAATGAAATCCCTAACTTAGGTATTTCATCGAACACCTTGTTAGCACTAGAAAAATGATACGAGTTAGACTAGCAAAGAAATAAGCTAAATTAGGATGATATTGCCAACCCTTGGATAGACGGTCGATGCCGTCAATCTTGACAAAATGGTGGAGAAAAATGGAGATTTGTTGGAGTGTGAGAGGAGGAAAATATTTGGAAACGTGAGAGGAGAAGCAAAAATAAAGCTGGCTCGGGTGGCTCGCGTGAAGAAATAGATCTGGAGACCCTTTAGTACCGGTTCTTTATATGAACCGATACTAAAGGTGCAACGCTGGACCCGCCTCTGCCTCAAATTTGGCACGAAACCCTTTCGTACCGGTTCGTAACACGAACCGGTACTATACATCCTAAACGAACCGGTATTAAGGTTTGCCGGTGACCCGAGCAGTTAAACCGGTACTAATGCAACCTTTAGTACTGGTTCTTAAGAAACCGGTACTAAAGGTCAAATCCTTTGGCTAGTTTTCTACTAGTGAGTTTCCCACTCGCGTATCCAGGCCGAGTACCCAAATGAATACAAAACGGCGATATATTTGAATATTTATCGTTTCCGCTAGCGAGTGCTTGGCCACAAGGTGTACGACAGGTACGCCCACAAATTCGGCGACTGATTTTTATTACAAAACAGGGGAAATGAGTAACGCCCCCAAACCGGGTCTATGCAGATCTTAGCATTTCCTGCCAAAACCTGCATAGAAGCGATTCAAATACGTCCACCAGACACTTTCGTGTGGGTGAGATTTGATTACAAGCAGTTACATCACAGTAGTTTACAACAGAGTCCACAAGAACTTATATATACAACAACGGCTCAACGTGTCAAGAATACAAATGATACAAATCAAAGAGAAAGCAAAGTAGTATCCGAGTACGGACAAGATCCAAATGGGACTAAGAGTCCTGAAGAATAACCAAGCGGTGTTCATAACCCTGCCAGGCCAAACCGGAAGGGTAACCTTGCTAACGTCATCGATCACATACCTGTCAAGCCAAAAGGGTGCCGACAAAGGGCAAAGGAAAGAGGAAAGAGAGCGGTCAGTACTGAGACCAGTACACGGCGAGACTAGAATTCGGCGGTCCTCGCCTACATAGGTATGGTGGGCTCAGCAACAACAAAGCTTGCACTATCTAATTTATAGATACACGCTACAACTTTGGCTATTAGAGTGAGATAAGAGAGCACTATGCGGTAACAATAATATAACACCAAACATAACCCATCCAAAGATTTCCCCCTCAAAGACCAGTCGAGGAAGTCCCCTTGCGAAACGCACAAAGTGGCAATTTTAGTTAAGAAGGTGTTTAGTTGATAAGGCTAATTACTAATCATATTTATTATAGGCAAAACATTAGTGACGTTGTCTATGATCATGACACTGTACTCCTGAGGTATCCATAATCGTGGACACACGGCTTCTCAAAAAGATTTACCCTGCAGGGGTGCACTACTGTATCCAAACGCATGTTCAACCCTTCACGCAACATATCACGAGTGCCTTCCGAATCTCACAACAAGAACTGTCCCATAACTACGCGCATATCCATAGGCATCACCTACTGTGTTTTACCCACACAAGATATACAACTGATTCTCTAGGTGGCACAGCGTTTGAGTCTACGGCCGGGCGATGATCGGGAGATAACTTGTAGAGCTCCATCCCACCGCCGGCACGATATCCCGATTTTATGCAATGCAAGCCATGGCAGTTCACCAAAACATCAAGTCCGAAGACATATCAACTCACCCATGTCCGAGGAAATATTATGCGTATGCACCAAATGGAAAACCAATTTTTGTAACCCTCTGGATATACGAATAGCGCCGATAGTTGAGGGGGGATCCCAGAGGCCCCCACGTTTGGTTAGCACGATCGACTCAGAACTGGTATCGTAGAACGAACGGGTCCTCGGTCGGCTCAAGCAGTTCCCAAAGGTGGTCCCTGCCGGGGCCTTATCATTAGGTGAAACCATAACCACAACCATAACCAATAACATTAGGTTAATTATCTTATCACCAACCATTTTCGAGTATCATGTTCCACCTGTATGAGAGCGGTATTAAGCATGCCTACGACTCGCAAGAAAAAAGCTAGCTAATCAAACAAGGCAATAGGATAACCAAGGCAATATAGTGGAGCAGGTAATTAAAGGGACAGTACTAAACCATCGACAATAAGGATAGCAATAGATCAAAAGAAGGAAGTACAGACTATAAATGAAAAATAGGTAGAAGGGGGGAGAATGCTCGCCTGTGAGACAAAGTCGGTGAACGAAGGCTTGTCCTATCTCACATTGACTCATCGTCCTATCCGGTGAAGAAGCAAACACTAGAAGGAACAACCGGTGCAATAATTAATACTAAGGCGAAAGATCCGACATGTTTATGATATGATACATGGCATGGCAATATGCGGTCCCACTTAGCAATATTAAGAAGAATCGGGATCCCGACATTTATTATTAGGTTCAACTTATTTAACTACCTCACATATTAAATGTTGAATAAAAATGCAAAGCATGGCATCGGTTCGCAACACAAATTTAAATGGAGTCAAGTTAATATAAATATAGCCCGCATATGGCCTCCATATTTAATTTAGGTGAAACGACAAAGTACCCCAAACAAATAAACATGTATGCGAGGATGAATGATTTAATATGTACAAGCTATATTATATTTATCAAAATAAAATAGGATATCAGGAAGGGGTCGCACATTGGGATTTGGAACCGAGGGTCTTGGGTTTGACGGTTCGGTTTCGATCTTCAGGATCGTGCTTCGGATCCATGAAGGAGATTGTGGCGGTCCCTGATGAAGAACTTGGCGTTCCGAGGAGGCGGTCTTCGGGTTCGGGCCTCGGCCATCTCATCCGCGTAGTAAGTCATGGCGTTCCGAGGGTTGCGGTTCGGCTCGGTGCATAGTCATTGGATCGGTCTCGTGTTGGCCTTGCACCATACTCACGGGGTCCTCACGTGCAAAATCTGGAAGAGCCATCTGCCTTCAACGATCCATCGTACATCACCACTTGGTCCATCGGAAACACACCTGAGGCAACACAAGATCACAAGGAATACATGTAGCTGATACAAGGCATGAACCAACACAAACACACTGTGTCAAAAGGACTCAACGGCGGCACACAGAGATAGGAGAGGAAGCCAAGCTCACGGGGGTGGTGGTCGAGGTGGTGGCCGCTGGGGCTGACGAGCACGAAGGACGACAGAGTTGGCAGAGCCGCACGGCCGGCGAGGGGAGCTCATGCCGAGGGCGGCGAGGGAGGGCCCAGAGACGAGATGGGAAGGGGAGAACAGGGAGGGCGGCCGGAGGAGAGGCGTCCGTGGCGGCGGCAAAGGGCTCGCGTGGCGGTGGCCTGAGGCAGAGGCAGCATGCGTAGGCCACTGGGGCTCCGGCGAGGACGACGGGGCGCTTGAGAGGGAGACCGCACGGAGGCGATGACGGACGCTGGCCGCGGTCGAGCGAGGACGGCGACGCTCAGAGGGAGGAGGCCACCGCTACGCGGGATCAAGAGGGCTCCTAGCGGCGAGGATGCATGCGGAGGCGGGGTATGCGACAGAGAGGAGAGAAGCGAGGGGGTCGTGAGGGTGGATTCAGGGGTGTGGGAACGGTTCCGTGCGTGGTGTGTGTGTGTGGTGTGGGGTCGTGTCTGGTGGTTGTGTGCGTGAGTCTGTGTCCACCGTGGGCAAGTGTGGGTCGCGTGCGTTGTGTGTTCAGGTGTGTGTTGCGCGCATGTGTGGTTCGCGGCGACAGAATAGAATTAGGTCTAGGGTTTGGTTATCTGGGGTGGTAGATGGTCTTCCAACTGGGCCTTTGGGCCTGGTCGTTTGAATGCCTCCCCCACTAAAACACTTTTATTTTTATTTTATTTTTAAATAGACTTTTATAAATAGTTTTTATACAAATAAAAGATCCGGAAAAGATTAGGGTTTCGATTTGAATTTAAAAGAGGGGACTAATTAGAAAACAAAATAAGCTTTTGGTGAAAATATTTTAGAGCCCAAATATGCATGATGATGTCATGATGATGTGAAAAGAAAGTAGCACGCAAATTTTATTTTAGAATATTACAGGGGCATTACAACTCGACACCACTAACAAGGATCTCGTCCCGAGATCCGGGCAAGGACACCGGGGGGGATGGGATTGATTATTGGATCTTCTTGCGTCAGGGTTGATAGTCGCGACACCACTAACAATGATTATTTCTCCGTCTTGAATTCGTCGATACCACCAACAAGGGTTGTTGCCCTCGTTCTTTGGGAGAACACTCCGGAGAGGAAAAGGAGGAAGTAGAGGTATCAAAGATAAGGACACCTGTAACTTCCGGGGAAGGAGTAAAAGTCACATGGATCCACCACTCAATGTACAAGGGCGAATGGTAAGAATAGTTATATGGTCATGACTCCATCCCGCACTCAAAACATTACTATGTACATGAATAGAAGGATCATGCAATCAACTCACAGAATTCAGACTGAAGATCTTGACAATCGGTATTAACAAAAGATTCAGATAGATGATGTCGTCATAGAAGTTGCAGGACACCGGGAAACATTTGAAGAGGGATCAAGTAGAATGAAATCCAGATGTAGGTGCACCGTTACAAAAGGAGGAAAGCGGAATCCTAAAGGTACGACGGAAGACCCAACCACGGAAATCCTATAGTTGAAGAAGGTAAGAGATCTGATTAAAACACGCAAAGATAAGAGGTGAAAGAATAGAGATAAGGATTAAAATCAGAGATAATCAGATTTATCCAACGCATTTGTAGCAAAATAGTTTTGACACTAGACATCGGCCGTTAGCAAGGTTATCCTACAGGCTGGACCAGTGGGGTATCGTAAACCTTTGCTCTAACACCACTTGTAACGCCCCCGAATCGGGTCTATGCAGATCTTAGCCCGCATAGAAGCGATTCAAAGATGCCCACCAGACACTTTCGTGTGGGTGGGATTTGATTACAAGCAGTTACATCACAGTAGTTTACAATAGAGTCCACAAGAACTTATATATACAACAACGGCTCAATGAGTCAAGAATACAAATGATACAAATCAGAGAGAAAGCAAAGTAGTATCCGAGTACGGACAAGATCCAAATGGGACTAAGAGTCCTGAAGAATAACCAAGCGGTGTCCATAACCCTTCCTAGGCCAAGCCGGAAGGGTAACCTTGCTAACATCGTCGATCACATACCTGTCAAGCCAAAAGGGTGCCGACAAAGGGCAAAGGAAAACAGAAAGAGAGCGGTCAGTACTGAGGCCAGTACACGACGAGACTAGAATTCGGTGGTCCTCGCCTACATAGGTATGGTGGGCTCAGCGGCAGCAAAGCTTGCACTATCTAACTTATAGAGACACGCTACAACTTTGGCTATTAGAGCGAGATAAGATAGCGCTATGCGGTAACAATAATATAACACCAAACATAACACATCCGAAGATTTCCCCCTCAAAGACCAGTCGAGGAAGTCCCCTTGCAAAACGCACACAGTGGCAATTTTAGTTAAGAAGGTGCTTAGTTGATAAGGCTAATTACTAATCATATTATTATAGGCAAAACATTAGTGACGTTGTCTATGATCATGACACTGTACTCCTGAGGCGTCCATAACCATGGACACACGACTTCTCGAAAAGATTTACCCTGCAGGGGTGCACTACTGTACCCAAACGCATGCTCAACCCTTCAGACAGCATATCACGAGTGCCTTCCGAATCTCACAACAAGAATTGTCCCATAACTACGCGCATATCCAAAGGCATCACCTACTGTGTTTTACCCACACAAGAGATACAGCTGATTCTCTAGGTGGCACAGCGTTTGAGTCTACGGCCGGGCGATGATCGGAATATAACTTGTAGAGCTCCATCCCACATCCGGCACGATATCCCGATTTTATGCAATGCAAGCCATGGCAGTCCACCAAACATCAAGTCCGCAGACATATCAACTCACCCATGTCCAAGGACATATTATGCGTATCCACCAAATGAAAAAACAATTTTTGTAACCCTCTGGATATACGAATAGCGCCGATAGTTGAGGGGGGATCCCAAAGGCCCCCACATTTGGTTAGCACGATCGACTCAGAACTGGTATCGTAGAACGAACGGGTCCTAGGTCGGCTCAAGCAGTTCCCAAAGGTGGTCCCTGCCGGGGCCTTATCATTAGGTGAAACCATAACCACAACCATAACCAATAACATTAGGTTAATTATCTTATCACCAACCATTTTCGAGTATCATGTTCCACCTGTATGAGAGCGGTATTAAGCATGCCTACGACTCGCAAGAAAAAAGCTAGCTAATCAAACAAGACAATAGGATAACCAAGCCAATATAGTGGAGCAGGTAATTAAAGGGAGAGTACTAAAGCATCGACAATAAGGATAGCAATAAATCAAAAAAAGGAAGTATAGACTATAAATGCAAAATAGGTAGAAGGGGGAAGAATGCTTGCCTGTGAGACAAAATCGGTGAACGAAGGCTTATCCTATCTCACATCGACTCATCGTCCTATCCGGTGAAGAAGCAAACACTAGAAGGAACAACCGGTGCAATATTTAATACTAAGGCGGAAGATCCGACATGTTTATAATATGATGCATGGCATGGCAATATGCGGTCCCACTTAGCAATATTAAGAGAAATCGGGATCCCGACATTTATTATAGGTTCAACTTATTTAACTACCCCACATATTAAATGTTGAATTAACAATGCAAAGCATGGCATCGGTTCGCTACACAAATTTAAATGGAGTCAAGTTAATATAAATATAGCCCGCATATGGCATCCATATTTAATTTAGGTGAATCGACAAAGTACCCCAAACAAATAAAAATGTATGCGAGGATGAATAATTTAATATGCACAAGCTATATTATATTTAACAAAATAAAATAGGATATCGGGAAGGGGTCGCACATTGGGATTTGGAACCGAGGGTCTTAGGTTTGACGGTTCGGTTTCGATCTTCAGGATCGTGCTTCGGATCATGAAGGAGATTGTGGCGGCCCCTGATGAAGAACTTGGCGTTTCGAGGAGGTGGTCTTCGGGTTTGGGCCTCGGCCGTCTCATCCGCGTAGTAATTCATAGCGTTCCGAGGGTTGCGGTTCGGCTCGATGCATAGTCATTGGATCGGTCTCGTGTTGGCCTTGCACCATACTCACGGGGTCCTCACGTGCAAGCCACGTGCAAAATCTGGAAGAGCCATCTGCCTTCAATGATCCATCGTACATCACCACTTGGTCCATCGGAAACACACCAGAGACAACACAAGATCATAAGGAATACAGGTAACTGATACAAGGCATGAACCAACACAAACACACTGTGTCAAAAAGACTCAACGACGGCACACAGAGATAGGGGAGGAAGCCGAGCTCACGGGGGTGGTGGTCGAGGTGGTGGCCGCTGGGACTCACGAGCGCGAAGGACGACAGAGTTGGCAGAGCCGCACGGTCGGCGAGGGGAGCTCATGGCCGAGGTTGGCAGAGAACATCCACCGACGACGGCCGGAGAGGGCGGCGAGGCAGGGCCCAAAGACGAGATGGGAAGGGGATAACAGGGAGGACGGCCGGAGGAGAGGCGTCCCTGGCGGAGGCCTGAGGCAGAGGCGACGTGGGGTAGGCCACTGGGGCTCCGACGAGGACGACGGGGCACTACCGCTACGACTCCGACGAGGACGACGGGGCGCTTGAGAGGGAGACCGCAGGGAGGCGACGACGGACGATGGCCGCGGTCGAGCAAGGGATGACGACGCTCAGAGGGAGGCAGCCACCGCTACGCGGGATCAAGGGAGCTCCTGGCGGCGAGGATGCATGCAGCGGCGGGGGATGCGACAGAGAGGAGAGAAGCGAGGGGGTCGCGAGGGTGGATTCAGGGGTGTGGGAGTGGTTCCGTGCGTGGTGTGTGTGTGGTGTGGGGTCTGTAGGGGTTCGTAGCATGGAAAACAAAAAATTTCTATCGCATACAAACAAACAAGCCAAGATCTATCTACTAGATTGTAGCAACGAGTCGATGGAATAACTTACCCTCGAAGATTCCAAAGTGTTTAACGAGAGCGGATTCTCGTGGGTGATGTAGTCGTACTCTTTCCGATCTCAAGATCGTGTAGACGATCCTTCCGGCGCTGCGTTCCGGCAGCGCTTCCGCAGTCGGTCACACGTTCGGTACTCGACGAAGACCTTCCTCTCCCTTGTTCCAGCAGGCAGCAGAGGTTGTAGCACTCTCCTCGCGATTCCGGCAGCACAACGGCGTGGTACCGGAAGTAGAGGGGAGATCCCGCAGGGCTTCGCCTTAAGCCGGTGCGAGTATGGTGGAGTATGAGAGAGGCTATTAGTGGTCTAGTAATTAGACACACCAATTAGAAGGCTCTAAACCAATTAGAAGGCTCTAAACCGAAGGCTAAAGCAATTAGAAGCTCTAAACCGAAACGGCTCTAAACCGGAGGTAGAAGATAGGAACTTGTGTGTTCTAGGAGGGGAGCCCTGCCCCTCCTTATATAGATGGGAGGGTCCGGCGGCCAAGGGGAGGGGAGTCCCTCCCCAAGTCGGCTTGGTGGTGCGCCGTCCAAGGGAGGAACCCTCCCCCAATTCGGCCTCCACCAATCCTCCTTCTCCTCTTTCCGAAAACTGGCAGTTTGACTTTTCAAACTAGCCGTTTGACTTTTCAAACTAGGATTTGAATAAACCCTTTATTTCAGACAGCGATGACACTTAGTACATGATGCAATCATACCAACTTTGATATAACACATTCATGTACCCTACCCCCCCGGAGTGCCGGACATTCCGGAACCTTCTAGAATATTCCCGATGAAAACACCGGAATCATTCCGCAACTCCGAAACGGGACTTTCCTTATATGAATCTTATTCTCCGGACCATTCCGGATCACCTCGTGATATCCCGGATCCCATCCGAGACTCCGAACAACATTCGGTCTCTTTCTCATAATACCATAACTACTCAAACAACGTCGAATCCTTAAGTGTGTCTCCCTACGGTTCGTGAATTATGCGGACATGATCGAGACACTTCTCCGAACAATAACCAATAGAGGAATCTGGAAATTCATATGGCTCCCACATATTTCTACGATTACTTTGCGATCGAATGAACCACTTACATACGATACCAATTTCCCTTTGTCTCACGATATGTTACTTATCCGAGGTTATGATCGTCGGTATCTCTGCATACCTAGTTCAACCTCGTTACTAATAAGTACTCTTTTCTCGTTCCCATGATATGTGATCCCTTGTGAGCCAGTCACATGCTTGCAAGCTAATTGGATGACATTTCACCGAGAGGGCCCAGAGTATATCTATCCGTCATATGGATGGACAAATCCCACTCTTGATCCATGTGTCTCAACCAATACTTTCCGAACACTCAATGCCACCTTTATAACCACCCAGTTACGGTGTGGTGTTTGATGTCATCAAAGTATCCATCCGGTAAAGGTGATATGCATGATCTCATGGTCGAAGGAATTAGGTTACTATGTATCAGAAAGCATATAGCAATTGAACTATTGAAATGACTTGATCTTTATGCTACGCTTATCTATAGGAGTATGTCCACCATATCATTCTCCTAACGATATGATCTTGTTGTTGATAACATCTCAATGTTCATGATAGGGAAACCACAATCATCTATCAACCAACAAGCTAGCGAAGTATAGAGGCTATACTAGGGACTTCAAATTAAGTTTACAAATCACACAAGTATCAATGTTTCCTTGTTAATACTAGTATAGCATGAATGTAAACATTTATCATAAACACAAAGATATAATAATAACTACATTTATTATTGCCTCTAGGGCATATCTCCAACAGTCTCCCACTTGCTCTAGAGTCATCTAATCTAGATTACATGGTAATATACCGAACACCCATGGCAGTTTGGTGTTGGTCATGTTTTGCCCTCGGGAGAGGTTTAGTCAACGGATCCGCCACATTCAGATCTGTGTGTACTTTGCAAATCTTTATATACCCATCCTGGATATGTTCTCGAATAGCGTGAAAAAGTAGCTTGATATGCTTCAGCTTCTTGTGTGACCTTGGTTCTTGCGCATTGGCTATGGCGCCCATGTTATCACAGTAGATAGACATTGGGTCCAGCGCACTAGGAACCACACCCAGCTCTGTAATGAACTCTTTCATCCATATCGCTTCTTGTGAAGCCTCCGAAGCAGCCATGTATTCCGATTCAGTTGAAGATCTCGCCACAACGCTTTGCTTTGCACTCCTCCAGCTAACTGCTGCACCATTCAAAATAAATACGTATCCGGATTGTGATTTAGAATCATCCGGATCAGTGTTCCAACTAGCATCGGTGTAACCGTTAACAACGAGCTGTTCATCACCTCCATAAGAAAGAACCATATCCTTAGTTCTTCTCAAGTACTTAAGGATGTTTTTGACCGCTGTCCAATGATCCACTCCTGGATCACTTTGATATCTGCTAGTTAAACTAACAGCATATGCAATATCGGGTCTAGTACATAGCATGGCATACATAAGAGATCCTATGGCTGAGGCATAGGGAGTCTTACTCATCCTTTCTCTATCTTCTGCCGATGTCGGACTTTGAGTTTTACTCAAGGTCGTATTGGGCAACATGGGCAAGAACCCTTTCTTGCTTTCTTCCATTCCAAACCTCTTTAGAACTTTGTCCAAATATGTACTTTGTGACAATGATATTTGGCGTTTCGATCTATCTTTATGCCTAATATGTAAGCAGCTTCGCCAAGATCCTTCATTGAAAAACTATTATTCAAATATTCCTTGACACTATTAAGAAGGTCTACATCATTCCCAATCAACAATATGTCATCCACATATAGTATTAAGAATGCTACAGAGCTCCCACTCACTTTCTTGTAAATACAAGCTTCTCTATAAGTTTGTATAAAACCAAAACTTTTGATTACCTTATCAAAACGTTGATTCCAACTTCGGGATGCTTGCTTCAATCCATAGATGGACCGTTGAAGTTTGCATACCTTGTTAGCATCTTTAGGATCGACAAAACCTTTGGGTTGCATCATATACAACTCTTCATCAATGTCTCCATTGAGGAATGTTGTTTTGACATCCATCTGCCATATCTCATAATCATAATATGCAGCGATCGCTAACATAATCCTCACAGACTTTAGCTTCGCTACTGGTGAGAAAGTCTCATCGTAGTCAACTCCTTGAATTTGTCGAAACCCTTTTGCGACAAGTCGAGCTTTATAGACAGTAACATTACCATCAGCATCTGTTTTCTTCTTGAAAATCCATTTGTTCTCGACAGCCTTCCAGCCATCCGGTAAGTCCACCAAAGTCCATACTTGGTTTTCGTACATGGATCCAATCTCGGATTTCATGGCTTCTTGCCATTTATTGGAATCTGGGCTCATCATCGCTTCCTCATATGTCTCGGGGTCATCGGTGTTGTCCACCAACATGACATTCATAACGGAATCATACCAATCTGGAGTGGTACGAGTTCTCGTTGACCTCCGAGGCTCTGTAGCAACTTCAACCGAAGTTTCATGATCACCATCATTAGCTTCCTCTCTTATTGGTGCAGGCACCACAGGAACTTCTTTCGGTGCTGCGCTACTCGCAATTTCGAGAGAAGGTTCGACAACCTCGTCGAGTTCTACTTTCCTTCCAGTCACTTATTTCGAGAGAAATTCCTTCTCTAGAAAGGATCCATTCTTGGCAACAAAGATTTTGCCTTCGGATCTATGATAGAAGGTATACCCAATAGTTTCCTTCGGGTATCCTATGAAGACGCATTTTTCCGCTTTGGGTTCAAGCTTGTCCGGCTGTAACTTCTTTACATAGGCTTCGCATCCCCAAACTTTAAGGAACGACAATTTAGGTTTCTTCCCAAACCATAATTCATACGGTGTCGTTTCAACGGATTTAGATGGTGCCCTATTTAAAGTGAATGCGGCTGTTTCTAATGCATAACCCCAAAATGATAGCGGTAAATCTGTAAGTGACATCATAGAACGAACCATATCTAAGAGAGTTCGATTACGACGTTCGGACACACCATTACGCTGTGGTGTTCCCGGCGGTGTCAATTGTGAAAGTATTCCGCATTTCTTCAAATGCTCGCCAAACTCGTAACTTAGATATTCACCTCCACGATCAGAACGTAGAAATTTAATCTTCTTGTTACGTTGATTCTCTACCTCACTTTGAAACTCCTTAAACTTCTCGAAAGTTTCGGACTTATGTTTCATGAAATAGATATACCCATATCTACTCAAGTCATCCGTGAAGGTAAGAACATAACGATAACCACTGCGCGATGCTACACTCATTGGACCACACACATCGGTATGTATGATTTCCAATAAGTCCGTAGCTCGCTCCATCATACCAGAAAATGGAGTCTTTGTCATTTTTCCCATCAGACATGCTTCGCATCTTTCAAGTGATTCAAAATCAAGTGATTCAAGAAGTCCATCGGAATGGAGTTTCTTCATACGTTTCATTCCAATGTGACCAAGACGACAGTGCCACATATAGGTCGAATTATCGCTTGATTTCAAACGTTTAGCCTCAATGTTGTTGATATGTGTATTTCCACTATCGAGATTCAATAAGAATAGACCATCTATCAAAGGTGCATGTGCATAAAACATATTACTCATATAAATCGAACAACCATTATTCTCGGACTTAAACAAGTAACCGTCTCGCAATAAACAAGATCCCGATATAATGTTCATGCTCAACGCAGGCACCAAATAACAATTATTTAAGTATAAAACTAATCCCGATGGTAGATGAAGGGGTAGCGTGCTGACCGCGATCACATCAACCTTTGATCCGTTTCCCACGCGCATCGTCACCTCGTTCTTCGCTAGCTTCCGTTTATTCTGCAGCACCTGTTTCGAGTTACAAATATGAGCAACCGAACCAGTATCAAATACCCAGGCACTACTACGAGTACTAGTGAGATACACATCAATAACATGTATATCAGATATACCTTTCTTCTTGATGTTGCCGTTCTTCAAATCCGCCAAGTACTTTGGGCAATTCCGCTTCCAGTGACCTTCTCCCTTGCAGTAAAAGCACTCAGTATCAGGCTTAGGTCCCGCCTTGGTCTTCTTCGTCGGCGTGGTAACTTTCTTACCACCCTTCTTGAAGTGTCCCTTTTGCTTAGACTTGCCTTTCTTGAATTTGGTGGTCTTATTGACCAACAACACTTGGTGCTCTTTCTTGATCTCCACTTCTGCAGATTTCAACATGGCAAAGAGTTCTGGCAACGTCTTGTTCATGTTCTGCATGTTGTAGTTCATTACAAAGTTCTTGTAACTTGGTGGTAGTGATTGGAGGACACGGTAAATCCCCAAAGCATTAGGAATCACTATACCCAAGCTTTGAAGTTTGTTTGCGTGCCCAGACATCTTAAGCACATGCTCACTGACGGAGCTGCCCTCTTCCATCTTGCAGTTAAAGAACTTTTCAGAAGCTTCATAGCTTTCAATTGTCGCATGAGTCTCAAAAATCAATTTGAGATCCTCGACAATATCATATGGGTCTGAGTCCTCAAACCTTTTCTGAAGCTCCGATTCCAAACCATACAAGATAGCACACTGAACTATGGAGTACTGATTCTTCCGAGCGAGGTAAACATTCTTTACTTCATCGGGAGCATCAGCTGCAGGTGGGTCACCCAGCGGTGCATCCAGCACATAGGTCAAATTACCAGCTGTGAGGACAATCCTCAAATTGCGGAACCAATCCGCGAAGTTGCTTCCATTGTTTTTCAACTTTTCTTTCTCTAGGAACGCATTAAAATTGATGGTAGGGGTTGCCATTGATCTACAACATATTTGCAATAGTTTAGACTAAGTTTATGACAAATTGAGTTCAAATTAATTAATAAAGTTAATCTAGGTGAACTCCCACTCAAAACAACATCCCTCACATTGTTTTAGTGATCACACGAACCAAATCCACTACATCAACACCGATCATCACGAGAGTTGATATAGTTTCAATGGCGAACAATCGTCATGTTCATCATATCTACTATATGATTCATGCTTTACCTTTCGGTGATCCGTGTTCCGAGACCATGTCTGTACATGCTAGGCTCGTCAAGATCAAACCTTAGTTTCCGCATGAGCAAATCTGGCTTGCTCACGTTGTATACACTTGCGGAATCTAACACACCCGATCATCACGTGGTGCTTCGAATCAACAAGCTTTAGCAACGGTGCTGACTAAGGGTGAACACTTTGTGACTTGAAATTCATGTGCATGAGGGATCATCTTATAATGCTACCGTCGTCTACTAAGCAATACAAGATGCATAAAGGATTAACATCACATGCAATTCAATATATATGTGATATGATATGGCCTTTCTTCTTTGTGCTTCCGATCTCCATCTTCAAGCACGAACATGATCTCCATCATCACCGGCATTGCATCAAGGTCAATGACGCTACTCCATGGTTGTCGTCCACCGGCTTCAACTATTACAACTACTTTGAATAGACACGCGGGTCTTAACATAAATTAAAGACAACCATATGGCTCCTGCCGGTTGCCGACTTACAATAAGGAACATTGCATACATCAAATATAATCACAATCATGGCCATATCACATCACTGCACACCCCTGCAAAACAAAGTTAGACGCCTCTACTTTCTTTGCATATTTTACGTGGTTTGGGGCTTTCAATAAGTGTCGTTCTAACTTACGAACAAGAACCACAACATTGATACTAGTATTGTTAATCACCCGTTGTAAATTGGATCTTAACTATGCTAGGAGAAACAGGCACCCGCAAAGCCACTTATGCAATACAAGTTGCATGTCAAGCGTGGAGCAAGTCTCATGAACGATGTCATGTAAGGTTAGCCCGGGCCGCTTCATCCCAACATACCGCAAGATGCAAAGTACACAAGAAGCAATCGACAATAAAAGCATCAACGCCCACAATGACCATTGTGTTCTACTCGTGCAACAGATCTACATATAGACACGGCTCTGATACCACTGTAGGGGTTCGTAGCATGGAAAACAAAAAAATTCTATCGCATACAAACAAACAAGCCAAGATCTATCTACTAGATTGTAGCAACGAGTCGATGGAATAACTTACCCTCGAAGATTTCAAAGTGTTTAACGAGAGCGGATTCTCGTGGGTGATGTAGTCGTACTCTTTCCGATCTCAAGATCGTGTAGACGATCCTTCCGGCGCTGCGTTCCGGCAGCGCTCCCGCAGTCGGTCACACGTTCGGTACTCGACGAAGACCTTCCTCTCCCTTGTTCCAGCAGGCAGCGGAGGTTGTAGCACTCTCCTCGCGATTCCGGCAGCACAACGGCGTGGTACCGGAAGTAGAGGGGAGATCCCGCAGGGCTTCGCCTTAAGCTGGTGCGAGTATGGTGGAGTATGAGAGAGGCTATTAGTGGTCTAGTAATTAGACACACCAATTATAAGGCTCTAAACCAATTAGAAGGCTCTAAACCGAAGGCTAAAGCAATTAGAAGCTCTAAACCGAAACGGCTCTAAACCGGAGGTAGAAGATAGGAACTTGTGTGTTCTAGGAGGGGAGCCCTGCCCCTCCTTATATAGATGGGAGGGGCCGGCGGCCAAGGGGAGGGGAGTCCCTCCCCAAGTTGGCTTGGTGGTGCGCCGGCCAAGGGAGGAACCCTCCCCCAATTCGGCCTCCACCAATCCTCCTTCTCCTCTTTCCGAAAACTGGCAGTTTGACTTTTCAAACTAGCCGTTTGACTTTTCAAACTAGCCGTTTGACTTTTCAAACTAGGATTTGAATAAACCCTTTATTTCGGACAGCGATGAAACTTAGTACATGATGCAATCATACCAACTTTGATATAATACATTCATGTACCCTACCCCCCCGGAGTGCCGGACATTCCGGAACCTTCTAGAACATTCCCGATGAAAACACCGGAATCATTCCGCAACTCCGAAACGGGACTTTCCTTATAAAAATCTTATTCTCCGGACCATTCCGGATCACCTCGTGATATCCCGGATCCCATCCGAGACTCCGAACAACATTCGGTCTCTTTCTCATAATACCATAACTACTCAAACAACGTCGAATCCTTAAGTGTGTCTCCCTACGGTTCGTGAATTATGCGGACATGATCGAGACACTTCTCCGAACAATAACCAATAGAGGAATCTGGAAATTCATATGGCTCCCACATATTTCTACGATTACTTTGCGATCGAATGAACCACTTACATACGATACCAATTTCCCTTTGTCTCACGATATGTTACTTATCCGAGGTTATGATCGTCGGTATCTCTGCATACCTAGTTCAACCTCGTTACTAATAAGTACTCTTTTCTCGTTCCCGTGATATGTGATCCCTTGTGAGCCAGTCACATGCTTGCAAGCTAATTGGATGACATTTCACCGAGAGGGCCCAGAGTATATCTATCCGTCATATGGATGGACAAATCCCACTCTTGATCCATGTGTCTCAACCAATACTTTCCGAACACTCAATGCCACCTTTATAACCACCCAGTTACGGTGTGGTGTTTGATGTCATCAAAGTATCCATCCGGTAAAGGTGATATGCATGATCTCATGGTCGAAGGAATTAGGTTACTATGTATCAGAAAGCATATAGCAATTGAACTATTGAAATTACTTGATCTTTATGCTACGCTTATCTATAGGAGTATGTCCACCATATCATTCTCCTAACGATATGATCTTGTTGTTGATAACATCTCAATGTTCATGATAGGGAAACCACAATCATCTATCAACCAACAAGCTAGCGAAGTATAGAGGCTATACTAGGGACTTCAAATTAAGTTTACAAATCACACAAGTATCAATGTTTCCTTGTTAATACTATTATAGCATGAATGTAAACATTTATCATAAACACAAAGATATAATAATAACTACATTTATTATTGCCTCTAGGGCATATCTCCAACAGGGTCGTGTCTAGTGGTTGTGTGCATGAGTCTGTGTCCACCGTGGGCAAGTGTGGGTCGCGTGCGTTGTGTGTTCAGGTGTGTGTTGCGCGCATGTGTGGTTCGCGGCGACCGGGTAGAATTAGGTCTAGGATTTGGTTATCTGGGGTGGTAGGTGGTCTTCCGATTGGGCCTTTGGGTCTGGTCGTTTGACTGCCTCCCCACTAAAATATTTTTATTTTATTTATATTATTTTTAAATAGATTTTTATAAATAGTTTTTAGACAAATAAAAGATCCGGAAAAGACCAGGGTTTCGATTTGAATTTAAAAGAAGGGACTGATTAGAAAACAAAATAAGCTTTTGGTGAAAATATTTTAGAGGCCAAATATGCATGATGATGTCATGACGATGCGAAAAGAAAGTAGCACGCAAATTTTATTTCAGAATATTTTCAGGGGCATTACAAAATGACTCTCGGTCGTCGATGGGGATGGACTCCTGCGGCATGGCCGACGCGGCGTTGTCGTCCATCTCGTTGTTGATGGCCGTCGGGTTGGAGTAAGTAGAAGCAGAGCTCAGCGTGGGAGCGTTCGGCGCAGAGGAAGGGGAAGCCGTGATCACGCCCTGCAGGATGGCCTGACGTTGCGTCATGTACGAGGCCTTGACCGACGAGCTCATCTTTGACGTGTCCTCGCCGTCTATCAGGAACTTGAGGTCCGTGTTGCGCTTCTTAGCAGTGTAGTTGGCCTTCTTCTCAGCGAGGTTGGCCTTGATGAGGGCCACATTTTCCCCTTGTGTCTCGATCAGCTACTCCCAGTGCTCCTCGCTCTTCTCAGCCCTCTTCTCGGCCTACGCCCTCGTGTCGGCGATGCATTTCTCGATCGAAGCCTAGATACGCTCAGCGGGAGGTCCGGCGGCCTTGAGCATCTTCGCCTTCTTCTGGCCGAGCTCAAGTCTTCCTTCGCTGGCAGCAGCGGCCGGGGCCTCGGGGTTGTAGACGCCATCCTTGCTCTTACAGAGACTCAGGGAGTGTCCCGCCACTTCTCGCAATGCTCGATTTGCTCGAAGACATGATGGAACTTGAACTCCATCTTCATGTCCTCTCAAAACAGAGCAAGTGCACGACGCAGCTACAAAGTGAAAGTATGTCAATTTTGTCAAGATGGAAGAGAGTGCACGACAAAGATAGTGTACGCGAGTACCTTGTTGTCCATGTTATCTCCACTGGCTTGTGTGTGGTCGACCTCTTCCACGCAGCTGTGCCACTTGCTACAGGAAGTCTGGATGATCGCCCAATGATTGGTAATAGCTTTTTCCCCTCGCTCCATGTGGATTTTGCGATACTTTGGGTCGCACATGCTACGCTCGTCGAATGCTGCCTTCACGCGCCGCCAATAATTGTCGGAATTTTGGTTCGCACCGGTGATCGGATCCATGCTCACCGTTTTCCAAGCTTCGATGAGGCAGGTGTCCTCGGCCACGGTCCATTTGAGCCAAGCGTCCGCTGAAGTGTCCGGCTTCTTCTTCCCCTTCTTGCCTTTCGCCTCAGCCTCGGCGTCTTCTGGCTGCGTCTGCTCGGCCTGCGTCTCCTCGGCATCGATGTCGGCGAGGTCCTGGGACTCGATGTCGTGCTCGGCGTCGGCCCGGGTCTGCTCTTCCGTGAAGAAGGAGGGGTGGTTGGAGGCCGAGCCTGCTGCGATCAAGTCCTCCATGTATGTCTCGGCCGTCATGCCGACCGGAAGTGCGCCGAACAGGTTGCGCGTGTCGGCCTCACCGAAGGGCTCCGAGCTTCCGCCAAAAGGCAGCGGTCCTCGGCGCAGAGCGGGCTTGCGTACGCCGAAGAGGTGTTGTAGGGAAGGTTGATGCCCACGCCGAAGGCCGAAGCAGGGCGCGGCGCGGGGCAGGGGAAGATCACGTTGGGGTTGAACCCGCCGTCGAACTCGGGCGACGAGGAGTACCTCTGCCGAGCAGTCGCCTGGCTCTCCTGGAAGCCTGCCGGAGATATCGACGAGAATCTGGCGGGCGAGCCGACGCTCGCCTGGCTTCCCTAGTGTGGTGGGTACGGCGCCGCCATCAACGCCGAACTCGTCGCCGCCGCTTGCTTCTCCTTGGCCATTGCCTGCTCTTCCGCCGCTGCCTTCACCATCGCCTGCTCTTCCGCCGCCTGCTTTTGCCGGAGCTTTGCCCTCTCCTTCCTCTACTTCCGCTCGGCCGATCAGATCTGCCTGGCGTGCTCCCTCTTCTCCTACTCGGCCGAGAACATGCCCTCCGGCTTCGTCGGCGGCGCTCTCGGCTTCCTCGCCTTCTTCTCCGCCGAACCCTTGCCGAGGATCGATCTGGGTTGGACTAAGCTCTTGGGCGGCATGTCGGGCGTCGGGCTCGGCGGAGTGGCGGGAGTGAGGAATGGGGAAGAAAGGAGGGAGGGGGGAGAAAAGGGCGGGAGCTCGGCGGAGTGGCGGGAGTGGCGCCTTCTCTCACCGACAGAGCTGGCCCACACCTGTTTTCGCTAGGTCGGGCGTTCCCAGGGCGTACCCGAGATCCTGGGTACGACCTGGGTAGGCCGGACCAAAACACGCCGAAATCCGGACCAAAACAAGTCCCTGGGTACGTGACTGGGCCGATTTTCGGCGTCCGGACCGAATTTTGGCGTCCGGGTCGGCGTCCTGGGTAGGCGAGTGAAGAGGCTCTTACATTCCTTAGAGCATCTATAGCAGATGCGCAAATAAAATCAAACTAGAAAATATGTATCGCAAAATATGAATAATGTGTTTCTAGAATTGAAGTCCGACGCGGCGGAATAGATTCTGCAAAATAAAACGGCAACTTCAGAAAAACATTCGCACCAAAAATTTCAACGAGCAACTTCTTGATTCATCACATTCATTAATCAAACAAATTTATACCCCTACTCTAGGGCAACCCTGACCCTACCCACGGCTGGCCGCGGCGCTCAAAGGCACTAGCGGATCTAAAAATATTTATGAGCCTAGGCAAACTGTAATTTTAGAGGCTTAGATTGCTAATTTTGTATCAATTATTAATAAAATTAACCTGGCCGGCCGGCCGAAAGCCCGGCAGTGCCCGAGGAGCAGGGATGGTGCGTCCGCCACTGCTCACGCGCGCTTCTTGCTTGGATGCAAGGTGGTGTCCTCCTTCTTGCAGCCAAAGTCGTTCCCCTCCGTCAGAGAGACACGTATAGTCGTGACGAGGTCAAACTCCTCTTATGCCTCCTCGACTTCGCGAAGAGCGGTAGCGTCGTCGGGGCGTGTCACAGCTTCTTCCTGCCACTCCATGAGACAGTCCTTGGCGGCACACTCCTTCAGGACCGCTGGGAGGATGATTTCTTCGAGTACCTTCCATCCACCCCATGCCACAAATTCAAGTAACCTTTGATAGATAGTGACGAGCGGCATAAATACCCTAACCAAAAGAGAGAAATGAGGATGTCGCTTTCACGCTCGGTGCAGCGCTCGAGGGGCGATCATGGCGGATCCCTGGCGCTCCTCTGCTCGTGCCACCCTCGCCGCGCGGACCCCGAGCCGACTCGGCCATCTACTGTTCTGACCCCCTCCCCTGTTCACCAGGCACGCGTCAGGGGTTTCGGATAGGGCCCACTTCCCCTGTCTATGGAGAGGAGAATGAGCCGCGTTGCGGCTCGACTCCTTGCGGAGCGGATATTGGAGGGCTCCTCGAAGCGATTGAAGCGCCAGGATGTTCCTCCCCTGATTACGGGGGCCATCCTTCATCAGGCCACCGATTGGGGGGGGGGGGAGGGCTTCGGCAAGCTCGTCATGCAAGAGAAAATCTCGCGTCCCTGATGCCGGTCTCTGGTTCATCGACTCCTTCGACTTCGCTGGCCTCGACAAGGGGATTGGGGAGGAGTCGGCGTGCTGGCAAGCGGGCAGTGGGGAGCCCCCGCAAGCTCGCTGACGACGACTACAACCCTGTCCAAGTCCGTCGAGGAGAGGCACGTGCCCCTGTGGTGGCGGGGAGGAGGAAACATGGTCGCCCTCGCGGATCTATGAGCAGGAGTTCGGCTTCACGGTTGGGTAAATCGTCATTGGCAGCGGGAGACAGGGCCATCTTCTCCATTCCCCTGCACCCAGAGCAGGGGAGATTCTCGTTTCGGGATGCTCTGGCAGCGGCAACCTTGGTGGCGCTCATGCGAGATCGGTCAACGTGGGGGCTATGATGTGCGCCCACCTGGAAGAGGGACAAGACAAGTGAAGAACACATCGATGCTCGACTCGGAGCCACCTGGTCTCGCTAGGACACTCACGTGTGCTGGCGTGGAGGACGAAGCTGACAAGGCCTGGGGATTTTTCTTCGAAAAACTGTGGGAAGACGAAGATACCCCTCCTAGGGTTTGGTCGGCTACTACTACACCACCCTCCCTTCGTGTCTGGATCCTGAAAGAGCTCGTTCAGACCCGCTCCTTTGTGGCGGCGGACTGTTTTCCTCTCTCTCCTGAAGATGAGCCAGATCTAAGTGATAGCTTCTCTCTTAGTGCCGAGACTTGGAATATTCACCCAAAGCCTTCGTTCAAGCAGATTCTTGAGGTTTGCGTTATGGCTGAGAAGGGCAGAGGTAGGGGAACAGGTCGTGGTGGCAACAACAAAGGGGAGCAATGACAGCAGTTGCAGCAGCCACCTCAACAACCTCCCCCTTTTGGTTTTGGATACCAGCAACCTCCCATGCCTCAGCAAGCTCAGATGATGCCGCCCCAGTATGGATCTTATCCTCCTTTCAGTTTTCCTCCATGGCAATTTGGTCAGCATCCCACTCCTGCCTTTCAGGGGCAATTCTCTGTGCCTTGGCAACAACCTCCCCCTGGTTTTGCTGGCCAGTGGATGCCTCCCCAGCAGGTTGTGCAACCTCCCATACAAAAGCCTCAGGGGAGCAGGTCCTCTCAATCTGGGAAGAACCAAAAGCAGAAAGCCAAAGATGTCAGTAAGGGTGAAGATGCTAAGTCAGTGGAGGGTGTCCAACAATCTGTTCTCTCTGTTGATTCTGGGTCTGGTGTTCAGGATAAGCTGGATATTTATGCAGAAGTCATTTGCTACAACTGTGGGGAGCCTGGTCATCACAAGGCTGCTTGTACCTCCCCCAGGATTTGCTTCATCTGTAGCTCTTTAGACCATGAGGTTGAAGCTTGTCCAGTTAAGAAACAGCCTCAGCAAATTGCTAAGTTTGTTGGGAGTGCAGCTTCAGGTCTGGGTTTTTATCACATTGAGCTGCCTTTCATGACATCTGAAGCTGTCCCTCAAAAAAACATTGGCCTTGTGTATGTTGATCAGGGGAGTATTTCCAAAGAGGAACTTTATCAGAATCTTGCCGCTGTCTATAGAACCAACTGGCCCTGGCAGATCAGATGCATTGATGAATGGTCCTTCCTAGTGAAATTTCCACCCCATCTCAAGGTGGAGGAGATTGCTGGTTACCCTAGCTTTGGGCTGCCTAAGGAAGGTGTATTTGTTAAGGTGCATGTCTGGAATGGGGCATTGGATTACTATGCTAAGTTACAGGATGTTTGGCTCCAAATTAAAGGTTTGAATCAGGCTTGGTGCAAATGGCCAACTCTCATACAGTTTGTCACTTCTTTTGGCATTATGCAGGATGTTGACTGGTATGGTTTGTTTAGATCCTTCTATGAGACAGTAAGATTAAAGATTAAGTGTAGGGACCACACTTGGATTCCTGCCTCTAGAATCTTTGAAGTCAATGGAGTTCTTTTTCAAATTCACTTTGTTGTGGAGGGGCCTGCCAGTGTGGTTAATGTTGAGGATGAAGACCCTGACAATATCCATCCACCAAATCCTGATGAACATGAGGACCAGCTTGAGGACCAACCTCCAGAAGCCAAGAAAAGTTCAGATAAGATGGACACTTATGCCATCTTGGGTGGGGATAAATCCTCCATTACTCCTACCCAGCAGAAAAACAAAGACCTAGGGAGTTCCAAACAAAAATCCCTGGCTGCTTTGGCTGACAAAATCTAGGAGGTTACTAGCTGTTATGGTTTCAATAGCCCTGTGCCTGCTTGCTCTAGCAAACTCATTCCTATTGTTGATGAAGATTCCATGGCAAAAACCAAGGTGTTAGATTGGATGCAGGGCATGCACACTGATGCTGCCTGTGTCAACCTCATTCAGGAAATGGAGTTAGCCAATGAGAACTCCCTTTTCTATGAGGATCCAGATAAGGAGCTTAGCTAGGAGGAGTTACTAAATCATGATCCTGAAGGGGAGAAAAACAAAGAGCAGGAGAAAAAGAGCAAATGTGGGCCTGTTTTTGGTGCAAGACAGAGTGCTAGGTTTTCTGATAAAGAAGGAAAGACTATGCTTCAGAAAGCCCAAGAGATTACCATGAGGAGGAACCTGGAGAAAACAACTGCTGCTTCTTCCAAGCTGAAAGGTATTGCTCAACAAAATCCCTTCAACACCATTGCTACTAGTAATCTTGTTCTGATGGCTAACACTGTTGGTGTTGCCATTCCTAGTCTTGAGGAATGTTCCTCAGTTATTTCTGTGAGTAGTAATAATGCTTTACCTTCTTCCTCTGTTTCACCTTCTCCTAGTAGTCCTCTAGGAGAGAAAAGTTATGAGGATGATTTTCCTGATGCTTTGGGTTGGTCTATAGTTAGTAAACATAGGCGGGGCAAGCACCCCAAGAAAATCAGTTTAAAATGAATTGTGTCTTTTGGAATCCTAGGGGAAATCAAGCCCCTGGTAGGAAAACTGCACTTATAGACCTTTTTACAAAGACCCATGCTCATTATGTTGGTTTCCAAGAAACTAAGAAAGAAACCATTTCTTGCAATTACTTGAATTCTCTAGTAGGAAATAGGATGTTTGATTGGAAAGATCTTCCTGCTGTTGGTTCCGCTGGAGGCATTGTGGTAGGAGTAGATTTAGATTTATTTGAGGTAATTAGTTGGCAAGTTCTTAATTTATTTGTCTCTATAGTTCTCAGGCTGAATGCCAAAGACACTATAATCAGGATTGTTACTGTTTATGGCTCTTCCTATGAAGATAAGAAGGAAGATTTTATCTCTGAATTGCATAGTCTCTTTGTTGATTACTTTGGCCACACAATCATTGGTGGGGATTTTAATTTGGTTAGATTTCAGTGTGACAAGAGTAATGGCAATATTTATCATCAGTGGAGTGATAAGTTCAATGCTTGGGTTGATATTTGGAGCCTGCTTGAAGTTAAGCTTAGTAATAGGAAGTTTACTTGGGGAAATAATAGAGAAAACTTGATTATGTCAAATATTGACAGAGTTTTCTGCAGTGTTGAGATAGATCAAATGTTCCCGCTTGCATCTATTAGGGCCTTGCCTAGGTTGGGTAGTGACCACACCCCTATTCTGTGGGAATCTAGGTATGATGTCAAGCCCAAAGCTGCTACTTATAAATTTGAGAAGTGGTGGCTCATGAGAAGTGACTTTAAATCTCTTGCCATTGCCAACTGGTCCTTGCCCATTAGGGGCAAAAATGCAGTTGATATATGGCAAATGAAGGTTAGGAGATTTAGGTCTTGGTCTAAAGGTTGGAGTAAGAATATTGAATCTGAACTTAGAAACCTTAAGAAAGACCTCATGGAGGAATATGATTTGCTTGACATTAAGGCTGAGTCTTCAGAGCTTTCTACTGAAGAACAGGCAAGACTTAAGAAAATATATTCTGAAATGAATTTGCTTTGGTTAAAATAAGAAACCAAAGCAAAGCAAAGATCTAGAGATAGGGATATTAAAGAGGGGGATAGAAATACTGCTTATTTTCATGCTGTTTCTAACCAGAGGAGAAGGAAAATGCTTGTACATTCTCTAGATGGGCCTGATGGGCCTGTCCAGGATGAGAATGCTATGATGCAAATTGCTACCTCCTTTTATAAGGATCTCTTCAAAAAAGAGGAGCCCTGGTTGCACTCTTTCTGAGGATTTCTTCTCCCCCAATGAAAAAATCTCTGCTTCTCAAAACCAGGCTCTGGAAGCCCTTTTTACTGAGGATGACGTCAGACAAGCTATGTTTGGATCTTACTCTGATGGGGCTCCAGGTCCTGATGGCCTTCCTTTTATTTTCTATCAGCAATTTTGGGAGACTATTAAATCTGACCTTATGGCCATGTTTACTGACTTCCATCAAGGCAAATTAGACATTTATAGAATGAATTTTGCTATTCTGACTCTTATTCCCAAAGAGCTTGAAGCTAGCAGTATGAAAAAATTTAGACCTATTAGCTTACTCAATTGTGTCTTCAAGATTTTCACTAAAGTTTTGACTAACCATTTAGCTTTACTGATGAATTCTATAACTTCCTGCAATCAATCTGCCTTTGATAAAGGCAGATTTATCTTAGAAAGTGGTGTTACTGCACATGAAGTTATTCATTCTATCTCTCATGATAAGAATCAAGGGCTTGTAATTAAATTAGAGTATGAAAAAGCCTTTGATAAGGTTGACTTGGACTTCCTCCTTGACCTCCTGGCTAAAAGAGGCTTTAGTTCCATTATCATTTCTTGGATTAAAGCCATTACTCATGGAGGGTCTGTTGGTGTCAAGCTTAATGATTCCATTGGTGATTTCTTTGTCACTAGCAAAGGGCTTAGACAAGGTGACCCTATTTACCCCCTTTTATTTAATTTGGGGGTGGATGTCTTAACCATGATGCTTATCAAAGCCTATAATGCTAATTTGATCAAAGGCCTCTGTTCTGACTTACACCCTAGGGGGGTCATTTGCTTGCAGTATGCAGATGACACCATCCGTTTTCTGACAATAGCCCTTACTTTGCTACCAACTTAAAATGGGTTTTAACCTGCTTTGAGCAAGTCTGTGGGATGAAGATTAACTACTCCAAAAGTGAATTCATTCCAATAGGGCTGGAGGACTCTGATATTGCTCTATATTCTAATATTTTGGGGTGTACTGTTGGCCATTTCCCCATTAAATATTTGGATATTCCTTTGCATTATGAAAAACTTAGAAGGGAGGATATTCAACCTCTTATTGACAAAATCCTTAAAAGGATAGCTGGTTGGAGAGGGAAGTTACTATCTTATGCAGCTAGAGTGATTCTTATTAAAATCTGCTTAGCTAGTATCCCTGTTTATCTGCTCTCCTTTTTTAAATTTCCCAAATGGGCCTTAGACCTCATCAACTCCCAGATGGCTAACTGTCTTCGGAATGACTTTGAGGGGCATAGGAAACTTCATTTAGCTAGTTGGAAACTAGTCTGTAGGAATAAGGAGTTTGGAGGCCTAGGGATCCCTGACTTAGCTAATGTCAATTTGGCTCTCCTTGGGTCATGGATAAAAAGATATACCAAGGATGAGGGTAAGATCTGGAGGTCTATAGTTGACTCCAAGTATGATACTAGTAACCCCAACATTTTTTGTAGTAGGCAGGCTGGGGTGTCTCAATTCTGGAAAGGGGTCCTTTAGGCCATTAATAGTGTTAAATTTGGTTATAGATGGCAAATTGGGGATGGGACTCAAGTCAGGTTCTGGGAGGACACCTTGTTTGGAACCTCCCCTTTGTCTGTGCAATTTTTTGAAATTTATGTCATTTGTAATGAACATAACAAGACTGTTCAACATATTTGGGATGGCTCTTCCCTTAGGCTTACTTTTAGGAGAAACTTTAATAGTAATCTGTTAAATCAGTGGTTTGGACTGGAGGAAATTGCTTCTGGTATTTCCCTTAACTCCAACACTGATGCTTTGATTTGGCAATATGAAAGCAAAGGAGTTTACTCCACTACCTCCCTTTATGCTATTATCAATTTCGGGGGTGTTATTCCCATTTATATACCTGTTGTTTGGAAGCTTCATGTCCCAGCTAGGGTCCACATCTTCCTTTGGCTGTTAGCTCATAACAAGTTAATGACTAGAGATAACCTTAAAAAAAGACATCTGAATAAACCTGAGGATTGTGTTTTTTGTTCTGAAGATGAGTCCATTGACCATCTCTTGTTCCAGTGCTTGGTTGTAAAACAGGTTTAGGGTATCATCTCCCAATTCATTGGCTTTGCTATTGGAAATGATTACCTGTCTGTAGCTAAGAACTGGATCTTAAACAAAAAACATGTTGTTCTAAATTCAGTGTGTTCAGCTGCTCTTTAGTGTCTCTGGAAATTTAGGAATGATTTAATCTTTAAGGGTCTTCCTTGGATAAACTTACATCAGGTCATGGGGAAAATCTTGACCTCAGTAAGGCACTGGAGGTTGATTTTCAAGGAGGAGATGTTGGAAAAGGTGGAGGAGTTTTGCACTCACCTCTCCAAGATTCTGGCCTCACCGTTCGCTCTGATGAGTGGCTGAGCAGGAGTGCTGAAGCTGAAGGGGAGGATCCTTCTGAACCATCGTCGCCGGCGAGCAAAAGAGTTGCGAGGTTGGGGACCTGGGCTACACCGACTTCCACTCTGGCAGCTGCAGTGTTTCCTCTCCCCCTTTGTAACTCTTAATTAGGCTGGCGCTCTCTCTGTTATCTGGGGATGTCTCTGTGTGGCTTCCCCCTGCTTTACTTTTGTTTAGTTTCTAGTTTGTTTTGGACCTCATTTTCTGTAAGATGTTCTTTTGTACTGAACCTGAGTTTCACTCCAGGTTTCGTTGATGTTATCAATGGAACCGGGGACGGGGGTCCCCGTTGATCTAAAAAAATACCCTAACCAAATAGCTCTCTATGGTTCCATACTCTTACTTTTGTGCACTTGCAGTCATCAGGCACTATCACCACCGAATTCTAAATCCACCATTTCCCCCTTCGAGCTCTTCTGATTTTCGAGATCCATGGAGATGGCAGGGAGTTTCTTCACCGGCTTGGACCAGGAGCTCGACAACTATCATCGACGGTTTGGCTTCTCCATCTTCCTTGAACTGTGTAGTGTTAAACCCTCTTCTGGTGTCTATAAGAAACCTCTAACCCTTTATGTGGTATCTTAGTTCTGTAAGCATGTGCTAGATGTGTGTATTGTATATAGTTGATGGTAATTGTTGGTACCGATTGACTAATTTAGGTTATATGCAACCCATTTTCATGCTTACCATAGTTGAGATTTGTGATGGCCGATGTAGGATTTCAGTTCCATGGTTAAGGTGTTAGTTTTATTGTCAGCCATCATGCATTTTCTCCCTCGGTCACAACGACAGTGGACCTTCGAGCTTCTCCCTCGAGCACGGTTATGGTGGCGTTCGATAGGCGTCTCCCTCTTCCCCGACCTCTATGTTGAATCCTACTCCTTTGGATGTAAGAACAACTATCTTGATGTTGTAGTTTATTAAATGCAAGCGTGTGTGTATTTTCTTGCTAGAGATTGATTATACGACATGTGCAACCGCTTTTCATTCTTACTATAGTAGTTCAATGCTTAAGGTGTTAGCTCTATTGTAGGTCATCATGCTTTCTCCATCTATGCGAAGATGAAGATGACCTTTGAGCCTGCATATGTGAGTAATGAGGCTCTCTTTTATACGCGCTTACTGGTGAAGCTATCAAGTAAATTGCACATAATAAGGCCAATGGTAGAAACTACATTGGGATGACATGATAAGAGATGAGGATCTGGCTTAAGACCTACTATTAGTGCTACTGCTTTGTTGTTGTGTCTGTTGGTGGTCGTGCTCTATTAATGTCGTGCATATTTTGGGAGTTGTTCTAATATCCATTTCACTAGCTTGGAATTGATTAAAACGGATGCATGGATCGTAACATTTTGGGGGTGGTATATACTAACCCCTCCGAGATAAAATTGTGATGCATCACGAGCCGTAGTTTTTTTATTAGCTCGTGGTGCATCACTAATTAGGGGATGAACACCTCGTTATGATGAATTGTTTATCTGAAGTCTTTATTTTTTCACCAGTATTGAGTGATATGTGTTGTGTAACCTCACCACTTAATAGAAGAGGTTACCACATCAATAATTTGAGTTGCAACCTAACATAGGGTATTTGCTTTTGTCTTCTCTCGAATTTTGTAATGCAGCCAACAAAACATCATTGATCCCGTTCCAGGACTCATGCCTAAAGCTCATTTTCCCTCGACCATACCTCCCAGGGATAATCGCTCGGGAGGCCCAAAATAGGCTTAGGCAATGAATCACGTCCAAAATAGGCCTAGGCAATGAATCACGTCCAAAATAGGTGTTCAAGAGATCACCCGTCTTGCGGTTGCAATTTTGGTTTTGACGCAAGATATGGCTTGCCCACCAAGGTCATGGCGACCAAAGATAGTCAACAACGAGTTAAGGTATGTCATTCCTTTGTTGTGGAACTCCTAGTTGCTACTCCCACTTATTATGCATTGGAGGGAGTAGTTTTCTTAAAATAATTGTACCTTGTGCTGCTGCCAAGCCGTGCCTTGTCCTGATCCCCGCCGCGCCTCGCCCCGTTGGCCATGGAGGTGCTCCAGGGTGCTTCCATGGAAGTGCTCCCAATAAGCCACAGTTTCGCGGGAAATCGGGTCACACCCAAACCTCCTCGACGATAATCGAAGATTGACGCCGGAACCGAGTCTCCTTGTTATGGAATCAAGTTTGGGAATCGCCGTCGCCGTGCTGATGGGGGCATTGACTCCTTTCCAATTCACCTCCAAATCTGCCTAAAAAGTGGTTATATGGAGTACCTATTAGGTGATAATATCTGGGACACTGAAAAGAATTTTCCAGTTTTAACATTTTTTTTACCAGAACTGCAAATATCCAGAATGTGTTAGATGCTCATAGCCAGTTAGGCTGTTGCTAGCACAGACACTAATTGCGTCAGCTTCCAAAATACACAAAGCATTTTGATAGATAAAAATGGGAGCAGAAGATCTAGCTGAGGGTCAGAATGTTCAGGTTGGCGACGTCACGCACTAGTCCGGTAGCTGTACACCTATGGGCACAGACGTGTGCCGGGCTGACGCGAGCTTTTTGGCCACGAGTCTGGGCTTGGCCAAAAGTAGATCTGTTTCTCTCTAGAAAATTAAGGACATGGCGATGGTGGCAGATGCTAATCCCACCTCTGTCTCGTCACCATCTTCTTCTTCTGTGCATACTCTTCTCTTCTTCTTCTTCTTCTTTCAGTGCGGGGTCTGTGCATACCCTTCTCGATTCCACAAAGGCCACAGGTGCACAGGCCGGGCAGCTCGCCGAGCCAACATCAGCAGCAGCAGAAGAAGAAAGTCTAATTGCTTCCTCTTGGAAACACTCGACCCCCTTGATCTCTGCAACACAAATCCAGATCCAGGAGGTATCGTTCTCATGCTTAATTCCCCGTTCGTTTCGTTCTACTACTTGTTTCAACTTTCAAGGAGTTCCGACAGAGAACGGCATAGCATGAATCTCTGTGAATAGGTTGTATGTTTTCTTTAATGAATTATTACTGAAAGGACGTCATACAAAAGCTTGCTTCATCTGGAAGTAGACGAAACTGTTCTCGTTTAGCTGTGGCCGGATCCTAAATGGTTGCAGTTTTTATGATGCTTTTCTCAGGTTCCTTTCTGGCATGGAGCTAGTCATGGCTGACACCATAGATTTAACGGGTGATGGAGGCGTTCTTAAGACAGTGATCAGGCAAGCGAAGGCTGATGCTATCGCACCTTCAGATAGCCTTTCCCTTGTCGATGGTATGCGCTTCTCCACATCCTAGCTCATATTCAGTCATAGTAGTACTAGTAGATTATTACCCGTCCAGTCAAAAAAAAAAAAAAGAATTGCTTCACTTCTGCTTCGTCGGTCTCGTTAAAAGGCACTGCTATCTCTTGATGAAACACTGAAAGAACAATAAGAAGTTTCTCTTGAACGCCACACCTAACGGCACGTCATTTCCTTCCACAACACACTGAAATGCCACAAAATCATCCTTGGACAAGGCAATTTGGACACGTGATGGGTCGAAGTTCTACTAAATTAGCAGTGTCGGACAGTAGAATTATGGTGCAAAGCATAGATGAATTACACTAGTGTAACAGCCTGTTCTTCTACCTCGACTGCAGTTCATTACGAAGGCACACTAGCAGAAACTGGTGAAGTGTTCGACACCACTCACGAGGACAACTCCGTCTTCTCATTCGAAATCGGAGAAGGATCTGTCATCATCAGGGCATGGGATATAGCTGTGAAAACCATGAAGGTGGGGGGATCCGAGTCTAACAACCTTTTTCCTTGTGATCATCTCCAGAAGCATTCTCTGTTAACAGTTTTTTTTGTAATGAAATCGAAGGTCGGAGAAGTTGCCAAGATCACATGCGAGCCAGAATACGCGTACGGAGCTGCAGGTTCACCTCCAGAGATACCACCGGAGTATGTTTACTGTTCCGTTTAACTTGTCATTACTGACAATCTGGGTCTCACAAGGGGAGGGTAACACAGAAGTAGCTAATGTTGCTTTGCAGTGCTACACTCATTTTTGAGGTGGAGCTGGTGGCATGCAGGCCGAGGAAAGGCTCGAGTGTTGAGAGCGTGTCTGAAGAGAAGACTAGGCTGGAGTAAGACCTCTGAACATTCTTTCTCTCATTATTTCATAATCTTTTTAGCTTGCCGTTCTAATTGCTTGCATCAGTATGTGTAATGCGTGTGTATTTAAAAAATGCAAATCTATGTTTTCCCTAACAAATATTCGGCGTCTATATATAAAGGGAGTTAAAGAAGCAGCGGGAGACGGTTGCTGGAGCCAAAGAGGAAGAGAAGAGGAGAAGGGAGGAAGCCAAAGCCACCGCAGCTGCTCGTGTGCAAGCCAAACTAGAAGCCAAGAAGGGCAAGGGGAAGAAGGCCAAATAGATCGCAACCTTCTGAATAATTAGTACTTCAGGAAGCATCAAACTATAGGTTATGAACCTGGCCGTTTGTGGCTGTAAAAATAAAGGAAGAAGAATATGCATGTATATGTACACAGAAAACGTATCCTCTCTGCTGCTCACCTTTTGAGTTTTGTTCACTATCTAGCCATCTTGCCAATCTTTGGTCATGCAATGCAAGTAATCCAGGCAATGTGTTTGTAAGATGACTAGACAGGAGATAACTTTACCGCTGTTGTTCGGTGGTCACAGCAGCTTTCAGCTAACAGGCACACTGTTATGGAGTCTAGCTTGAAACCTCCAAATCTACCATCCACAAATTCATATGCATCACACCATTCTTGCAAAGTTTCTTTCAGACATAATGGATCAGGCAGATCAGGAAAAAAAACTGTATTCCAAGCCTGTGCATAGTCGGCAGATCAGCCTGTCTGGTCTGTGTAGCACGTATTACATGGATACACATTCACATACATAATCAGCCAAAATGCTCCATGAATGCAACTTCTATTTCACAACAACCCTATACAAATTTCAGTACCTTGGATATTTGTCCCTATGACGATGACAACACAACGCAGTGAACTTCAGGCATTTACATTACTACAAGTCTACAACAGACCAGTCTCTGAGTCTTCAGTTCTGGCTTCTGTGTATGATATGAGTACAGACCACTCCAGATTTACCCAGAGGCAACGGTGCTTTTCTCATCAAGTATGACAAAATTAGACTTGGATAACTAAACTAAGTTAGGATTTCTAACTCAAGACAGATCCTCAGAGCCTGGAGGAGATACTATTGAAACTCCTCCCCATGTGTATCTTACATTCACACATTTGAATCCAATAGAACACTCTCTCAATGAAAGAGTATCAAGACATTGACATATGCTCTGCTTTTTTGGATGATGATGTGGATAACGAAATATCATATGACGTGCGGAATCGAATGCCATTGCCTATGTTCTTTGATACAGGGCAAAGCCAGCACAATATATTGGGCCCTAGCACCTGTTGTAGGGAAAAAAAGATGACGAGAAACGAATAGTTAAATGTCCCATGGCTCCTTTATACATCATGATATAATTTTACAAAGCGTACTAAACTTTAGTATGGAAACAACGTGTTGATCTTGGGCGCATGTAAGCATTTGCACCCATTTTCAACTACGTGTACTTGCACATTTCAGAAAAAATTAAAATATTCATAATTGTGTATTGTATGGGAGTATGGCCACTACGTGTATGGGAGCATTTGCACCCATTTTCAACTACGTGTATGGGAGTTGAAAAAGCAGCGGGAGACAGTTGCTGGAGCCAAAGAGGAAGAGAAGAGGAGAAGGGAGGGAGCGAAAGCCACCGCCGCTGCCCGTGTGCAGGCGAAACTGGAAGCCAAGAAGGGCAAGGGGAAGAAGGCCAAATAGATCGCAACCTTCTGAATAATTAGTACTCCAGGAAGCATCAGATTACAGGTTATGAACCTGGCTGGTGGGATTGAAATTCCTCGTTGGCTGTAAAATAAAGGAAGAAGAATATGTATATATGTGCACAAAAGACGTCTTTTGGAACATCCCCTGCTGCTCACCTTTTGAATTTTGTTCACTGTCTAGTCGTCTTTTGGTGTTGCCAGTAATCCAGGCAAGATGCTGGTAAGATGACTAGACAGGAGATAACTTTACCGCTGTTCTTCGGTGGTCATAGCAGCTTTCAGCTAACAGGCACATTCTTATGGAGTCTAACTTGAAACCTCCAAACTTACCATCCACAATTTCATATGCATCACGTCATTCTTGCAAAGTTTCTTTCACAAATACTGGATCAAGCGAATCAAGAAAAAAATCCTGTATTCCGAGCCCGTACACAGTCGTTGGATCAGCCCAAGGTACTCAAATCAGGAAAAAAAACTGTGTAGCACGTATACATGGACACACATCTGCAGACATAATCAGCCAAAACACTCACACGAATGCAACTTCTATTCTCAGAACAACTCTATACAAATTGGATATTTGTTGTCCCTATGACATGACAACGCAACACAATGAACTTCAGGCATTTACATTACAACAAAGCAGTCTTTGAGTCTTCAGTTCTGGCTTCTGTGTATGACCACTCCATATTTACGCAGAGCCATCAGTAATCGTCTCATCAAGTATGACCAAAATAGACCGGGAAAACTAAACTATGTTAGGATTTCTAACTCAAGAAAGATCCTTCGAGCCTGGGGGAGATACTCTTTGAAACTCCTCCCCACATGTATCTTACGTTCACAATTTTGAATCCAACAGAACACTCTCCCAAAGAAAGAGTTTCAAGGCATTGACATATGCTCTGCTTTTTTGGATGATGATGTGGATAACGAAATATCATATGACGTGCGGAATCGAATGCCATTGCCTATGTTCTTTGATACAGGGCAAAGCCAGCACAATATATTGGGCCCTAGCACCTGTTGTAGGGAAAAAAAGATGACGAGAAACGAATAGTTAAATGTCCCATGGCTCCTTTATACATCATGATATAATTTTACAAAGCGTACTAAACTTTAGTATGGAAACAACGTGTTGATCTTGGGCGCATGTAAGCATTTGCACCCATTTTCAACTACTCGTGTACTTACACATTTCAGAAAAAATTAAAATATTCATAATTGTGTATTGTATGGGAGTATGGCCACTAGCAAAATTTTGTGCCAAATGGGCACCAGTTCTAACTTGTGTATTTTCCATGAAAAAATCCTCTAGCTAAAAGGTTAATATGAAAAATGGCATATACAAAGTACAAACCATGTCGAAGATAACAGATAGCAAGACTCAGTGGTGGCCTGAAGTTTGCTTGCGAAAAATTACAGACATCAATGGTGTGCTTTAGTTCTTGTTCATCTATGATTTGTTCTAGAATACTCTAGTCATGGACTCATGGGCTTAAAGAGGTCAGCACCAAAGTTATTTCTGTGTACTGTTCTCAGCAGCGGAAAGGTGGTGCTATACAAATAAAATTTATTTCACAGGCACTTGCATCGTGCATGTGAACATACTTCAATGCTAAAGTGTATGTGGCACGTGTAAAAGAAAAATGATGGAAATAGTTCTTACCGAAACAATATTATGATAGAACCCGAGATCATATGGATGATGGTAAATATTTCCGGCCTTTTCTGCCAACCACATTGCCCTAACTCCTTCATGGTACTGCAACCACCAACACAGCTACCATTACAGATATAAAAAATAAAAAGTCCTCAAAGATAAGATATCATATTTTCCAAACCTCGATAGTAGTTTTGTTATGCAAGATGAGGTAAGCATGCCAACCCAAGAGAATTGCCGTGGAAAATGCTATTGGACATACAATGACACTGCAAATAATCTGCACGTTTTTACAGTCTTGTGTTAGTTACTCATCAGAAGGAACATTTTAATCGCCATTTTATATGCTGGAAACTGGAACAACTTCCTCATGGTACTTACTATTGATGATCTCGGGGAATCACTGCCTGATTGTTCATCTGTAGGCCCAATATGCACAGCACCCCCAATTAAGAGAACCTGGTATAAATTATAATCTTCTCAAGGCCAATTTCAATTCAAAGCCGGAAAAGTGAATCAAGGATATTAAATTACCATAGAATAGAGGCTTGCAGTTGCAACATACAGCACAAAGATCAGGAAAATCTTGTAATTCTCGTGTCCAACGCAATTGTTAATCCAAATGCAGTGATGGTCCTACATGGAATAAGTAGGATACATGCCCATAAGAACCACAAAATAAAAAAGGGCATCAAAATATTAGCATCAATCAGCACCATTCTTAGAATACATCTCTTGCAGACACGACAATGATGCGCACGGGGAGGTTTATAATGAGAACACTTCTGGCAATATCTCAAATCACCACCCTGCAATGATGCGCACAAGAGGTTTATAATGAGATGTCATTACACAAATTGAACCTCGGCAACAAAAATAATGTTTATTCTATTGTACAGTAGCAACAGGCACTATACGCAATGAAGATAATGCCACCTAATCCTATTTCCATGTCATAGATTAGAAATCTTTTCCATATTTTCAGCAAAAACTCCATTCGGTGAGTATGCTACCTAACTATATCTGAAAACAAAGAAGACTATTTTAAATATGTATGATCCAACTGAGGGTTTTCTTATTTGCAACACTTGCGATTATTTTGGATATTTGGTAGTCCACAAATTTCACAACCAAAATACACCATGTGGTTCAAAAGAAGTAGTATCAACATAATTATTGGCACTGAAATCATCACAGCACATTAAGCAAAACATAGATAACGTGATACAATTTCTCCGCATGAGCACATCCATGACTAAAACAAAGCAACGCCTGTTATTCAATGGATGTGAGTGCTTTGGAAAGGCCTAATACACGATAATAATACTCCCTCCGACCCATATTACTTGACTTAGATTTGGCTAGATTCGGATGATCTAGCCAAATCCAAGTCAAGTAATATGGGTCGGAGGGAGTATCAACTCTTGAAACATCTCGATTCCAATAAATCATGTCTGGCATCTGATTCACTGTTATTTTGAAGTTTACCAGATACAGGTAAGCCAAGCTTGCCAAATCCGTTGCATTCCGATATAATGCAGGTAAAATCCCCCACAAACCAAGCACTCTGCATACAACATGGACCTACCTTTTGTGCTTAGATAGAGATTATCACTAACAACAGTGCTCTACATGAGATCCAGTGAATATCCACACTATGTGCATTCTTACCCATCCTTCACTCGAAAATGGTTGCTTTTATTAAGCTAAAAAATGGTTACTTTTATTGATCAATCAAATACTAACCGGTATAGTCAGGGGCCAGTCTGGGCAAAGGGTATACAGTTGTATACGCAGTAGTTTTGGCAAAATATCAATAATTAAGCAGTTGCATTTAGTAAGATAAACAGTTTGTCACTACAGCAGTCTGTAATGCCCCGGCCATACAGATGCAAGATACAGAGGCAAGAACAAAGAGGACAGTTGAACAGGGAGAGAGAGATACTGAGGGAAGATTCAGATTTCCGTTTCCATTTTTTGAGGGCTAAAGCATCAGGGATTATGCATTTTCCCCTAAAATTCGGATACACCTGTCATTCACACATAATTTAATGTGCTCCAAACGTTGACAAGCCATTAACCTTTGCCACGAACGACACTGACTTGTTCTTTAGGGTTTGTCATGGCAGTACTGAAAAATGCAAGCAGAGCCACCAAGCACAACTGGCAGCTGGTCACGGGATCCGTTCATGATTTTGATCAGTTGGGTCAATTTTGCTCTGCAAAATGGGAATTTTTTTCTATGTTTATTCTTTTTACGTTAGTTTTGGTATTTTGTACTACTTTGTCCTCCTCTCCATTAAGATGAATGAACTTCAATATATTACGATATTCTTTAGAAAAAACAGGAGTGCCTCACTGTCGGCATGCTGTGTTTCTCTTGTGATGAGGAGCGATGCGGGCTTCTTAAAATAGTGCTAACTCTAATTCTCTCCATAGTGTTATTGTTGAGAGTTATTGTAACAAACAACATGAAAATTAAGCTAAAACTGGAACAGGGGGTTAATAATGTAATGACGGTAGTGTTGCATCTGTTTAGTGTGAATTAAATGTTCATCTTTTTTTAGATCAAATAAATGTTCATGTTAGGGATAGTGAGCGGTGACACCCTGCCATCATGGGGAGTATCTAGCTTCAAAGACATTGATACTCGTCCCGGAGTGATCGGTGATTTGGTATTGTTTTAAAATTATTCTGACATGTACTGTTCCAAAAATATTCTGTCATGTGATCGACAGTTTGTATTTTAATTTTCATTGGTTATTTTAGATTGCAAACTATTTTGGCAAACGTGGAACATCCATCCTGAAAATCCTGGGCCCGCCACCGAGTAAGGATATACAGAGCAAGATACGCTCGACATACCCATCGTTGGACTCGCTCCGCAGGTCTACCTCCCACAGTCCCACTCTCCTAGTGAGATGTTGGGATTGAGCTAAAATATGGTAAAGGAGCGCTCCAATCCAAAGATCCAAACACCACCCGACAGAATTGGGCAACTCACTGGATCTTGCTTGCAGGCAATGTTCTGAATATAAATCCAGGACCCCGCTTTCGATGCTTAATTCTGCATACCAGTCACACGAAAGATCCAGTTTTTGCAGCGAGATCTGACGGGGGCGGTCCCGGTTGAGGAGAGGAGGGATGCAAAGGGCATACCTTGCGCTTGATCTCGTGGATGGGAGTCTCGGCGTCCTCGACGTCGGGGACGAAGGCCGGCGGCACGCGTCCTGGGTCGCGCGTGATGGCGAGGGCGTAGGTGGCGACGCAGGCGAGCGCGAGCGCGGTGTACGCCGCGGCGTTGGCGACCCCCGCCGCCGTGGCGAGCCCCAGCCACGCAGGGATCGCGAGGAACACCGTGGTGTAGTAGACGTAGCCGATCGCGGCGAGCACCGAGATTATCGGCAGCGTGACGTACCCCGGCCGGCCCGCCATCGGTATGGTCGCCTACCGCCGCTCCTCTTCCGCCCGGCCGCGCGGGCAGGGCATCCCGAGGGGAGGGGAGGGAAGCTCGCGGCGGCCCGCGGACACGGAGGGGTGTTTGTTTCGCGCGAAGCGGCGGAAGGCGCGCGGCGAGCTAACTGAAGCAACCAGCTCAGCTCGCTGGCGTTTGACGGGGAAAAGGAGCGTGCCGGCCCCGTTCGGTGTGGGTGCGATGCGATGGCGGCAGGCGGCAGGGAGTAGGACGAGTTGGGGTTGGTAGGCAGTGGACGTCCGGGGCGTGGTGGTGGCGTGGTGCGTCCATGTGGTTGCCGGGGACACGTCCGAGTCTGTCTGGCATGCGTAGCCGTGCCGTCAGGGCTGCAGCCTTTGCAGGTGTCAGCACTCATGTACGAAGTTCGAGTTGAAAACAATTCCGCCGGAGCATCTCCTCCCGTCGCCGAATCCAGACAGAAATCCGGACCCTTTTGTCTAACGAAACAAGTTTTTAGCATAGGTATCGAATTTTCCACTCGCGTAACTCCCCTGTTTGGCTAAAATTAAACAAATTTTGCCAAACTTTGGGCGAATATAAGCGATTTTGGGTGAATATGGCGAACTTTGAGCGAATATGGTCGATACGGACGAACTTTGGCGAATATGGGATATGGACGAACTATGGGTAACTTTGGGCGCAACTTCGGGCGACTATGCCCGAATTTTGAACGAACTTTGGGCGAATATGGTCTATGGACGAACTTTGGACGAAAAATAGGGGCAATACGGACGAACTTTGGGTGAATATGGTCTATAGACGAACTTTGGCGAATATGGTCTATATAGACAAACTTTGGACGAATATAGACGAACTTTGGATAAATATGAGCGATTTTTTTTTCGAAATGGGGATTGCCCCGTCCTCTGCATCCTCATATGCACACAGCCACATTTATTAAAAGAAGTCGAAAGTACATAGTTCCTGATCCAAGATCAGCAAAGACACGAATAGTTGATAAACATACAAACCATCAGATAAACACTAGAACATATGGACGAATATATGCTGATTGGGCGGGTCCACTCGCTGAATTTGTTTCGTCCGGTATTTTCAGCGCGTACCCAGGATACTGGGTAGCCTGGGTAATCTGGACCAAAGTTGGCCCAAATCCAAACGAAAACATATTGCTAAATACGCGACTGGACGAAATTTCGACGTATGAATCTATTTTCAACATTTGGATCAGCGTCCTCAGTAGTCGAGTAAAGACGATGTGATATCGTACTAGTACTACCGATCTCTACCGTGCTCTGAACGCTCTGCTAACGCTAGATACGATGTCGTGATGTCTACTACATTTGGCTGTGCAACTTTTTCTTGTGGGAAAAAAAGTCATGCTTCGAACAATTTTAAGACGGTTGCCTCCACTCCATAGTTTCACATGGTAATTACATTTTTTTTGTCCACATCTCTTTTTACAGGATGGCAATTTTATCCGTCAGATATCCTACCCGGTGGGTATGGAGGACTATTTACTTCACATATTTCACGCGACGGATACCGCTAACCATCGGGTGGCCATGGATAGGCCCGCTTATTGACATATTGTTTTTTTCTTCCATTATATGTACCATACTCACCTAGAGTCTGTTTGATTCAAATGATTTTTAAAGGAATTCTATAGAATTTCAATCATCGAAATTTTTTCTATAGAGTGTATTTGTTTCAAATGAATGAATCCTACAAAATTGCTATACATTGTTTTTAACACTACAATCCTATAAGATTTCTAACAAGATGTGAGACCTAATGAAAAAATTCGTATGTGTTTATGACAATGTGCCATGTACTTAAACCCTACAAAATTTCATGTGTTTTCTCCCACGGTGCAATCAAACAACTTATTTTACTGATTTCTACATTTTTTATTCTTATAGGCTTTAAAGTGTCATGTTATTCTATTCCTACATTTTATCTATTTCCATGTTTCACAAATTCTTTGAATCAAACACGCCCTTAAAGGCCCAGCTTTATACAGGCCCAAAGACCCACCTAACTCTAAGTTGCTAACACTAACACAATTTACACGAGGCACCTCGGATGGCCGTACCCTATCAATCCCGTTGGTCCATTCCATTCCCGTAGAGACGCACGCGTGACACATTGACAAGGCATCCATAGTTGCAGGAACCACCCTGTGCTGGTAATGCCGACACAGCGCGACGAATCTCTCTGCCACCCTCCACCTCAATTACTATGTGGTTGTAATATTGCCGCTATCACATTCCTATTACGCGGATTTTATAAGCGTGCGGCTACCTACGCACATAGTAGGAATCATTGGATATGGTGATCAAAATGGTCCACCAATCTCGAGGCAGCGACGAGAAAGAGCACAAATCGAGCATCGGTGACTGGTGTTTCCATCTCACACTGTCATCTCCCTCCAGCGCATGCAAGAGCTAAAAGTACACCGACATGTTTTTGCCATGCGATTTCACCACCGCCTTTGTTATGTGGTATGTGTTTCTGTGGTTGAATGCTTTTTGGGAATCCATATGATAACAAAGCTATGGGTGCTAGAGCATGTGGTTTCTTGTTGTGGACACATAGTTTGTGTGGTGTTTACTATGGTTATTGCTTTTTGTGTATCCATGCAAACACATATGTGGTGTTTACTGTGGATAATCTCTTTAGGAATACCTTGTGAACTAGTTTGTGGTTGTGCAAACCGTATGGTGATGCTTATAGCAAGTCTATTTTGTGTGGCCACACATGATGGTTGTTTTGGATTAGGAAATATGCACCTCGCGTGACGCCGTTAGTATAGATTGTGCTCCTGGTTTCATATCAAGTAATCAATGTAGCTGATTCAATGGCTGTGTGGATATGCGTAGCTAGCCACCTGAGTAGCCCACTATTTCTGATATTGTTGCTATTGATGCTGAAGTGTTGATATAGTGCTAAAATGCTAATGGATTTGTTATGTTGAATTGTTATGCTGCTGATGTACATTGTGTGTAAATTCATGAAATTTGTGGATACCCGGGTATCCGATTGATTTGGGATTTGGGGCGATAGCTAGTCCCATGGATACCTTCATGGGCGGGCTAGAGTGGGGCTCATGGATCTGGACTTGGATTTGGTTTTGGTCAACCCACCCAATTTCCATCGTGACAAATCCCTACCTCTTCCACCCACTCTCTAAGGATTGATTAAAGATCCAACTATCTTATTTTCGGGTGAAAGAAGTGTCATTTTTTTGTTTGAAAAGTAAACAAGTGATCATAGAGTAACAAAACACCTAGGACATGTTTGGTTTTCTCTACAAGGGTCAACTATGTCATTGATGTCGAAGATTAAGCATGATGTGGTTGATCTAGGAAGCAATATCGTTCATGGGGATACATGTGCCTAGAGTGAGCATGGGTTCTACTTATCCCACAATCCCACTACGATCAGACTATGTATTTTCTACGAGGCTCGAGTCGATTTTTAATTTCATTGTTGACCGGTGATTAAAGTATGATGCAATGTGTTGAAGAGCCATAGTGATTGCATTACATGCTTCTCCATTGTGATAGGTAGTTTCCACAACACATTGGGCATTGTATGAGGCACAATATATGAGGACCAAAAAGTAATGTTCTTGGTAGCTGAAGACCATGGACCTCAACAATGGAAAGGTGGTGGTTGATGGTGGCTAGCAAAACTTTGCCATTGCATACGAGGTGAAAGTCGGCTACTTCTTCCTGGTGTTCTAGATGGTTAAGATTTCGGTCCTGAAGGTGATCTGTAACACTACGGTTCTGAAAAGACCGTAGCTTCTATGTGACATGCCAATCCCTGGATCGGTTCATTGGCCCACAATAGAATAAAGATGAATAACATAGCAAAATATCCGTGCATCATAAATAACGATGATCTAGAGTATCATTATTACAATAATGGCTTAGCCCAAGGCTATCTCAGCTTATTCAAGTAGTAACATAAACAAAATAAATCCTCCATTCTTCAAATTGCCCACAAGTAAACAAGTGCCGAGTGGAGTACCGTGGCCTAAATCGATCACTCAGAATCGAAATATCCTGCAACATGAAACATAGCAGCCCTGAAGGGTCAATACATGGAATGTATGGCAAGTAGAGCTATTAAAGAAGACAATAGAGCTAACATCTACATGCATATCTGGCAAGTGGAGCTGTGGTTAGCTTGCATTTGCAACTACCCTTGTCCTACTTTCATAAACAGTTTTTGATTTTCTTTGAAAAGATCCCAATTAAGTTAACCCATCATCATTAAAGCAATTATGAAATTAGAATGTGCGAGAACATGTCATGGAATCAATATCAAGCAACTCAGATGTCCATAGCCGGGGACACGGCTAATCGATTAGTTTATACACCCTGCAGGGGTTAGTACACTTTACCCATGTGACTTGGCCAGCCCAGCTCGTACCACCACTCTCATATTGGGTGATGATTAAGTCCAAGAAGGAACCGTTCGGGAAGTAGCTCCCCAAACCCGACACGCACCGCTCCAACCTACCAAAATTCTACATCTCTGGATACGTGGGTTCGAGTTACCATAACCTACTGAGTCCAACCAACCGCCCATTTCATTATTGGCACATGGTTGTACACGTAAGCTATAAAATAAAGAAGCCAATCATTTTCTCTTGATACCTGGGTGCCTTTCCGCAATGATACCACCAAAAATTATCAATCCCATCACACCCAGAAGATTCATTGATTAAGTTGTTTTTAATTTTCGCAAACCAACACATTTAGAAACAACTTTTAGTGATATAAACCAGCCCTCGTTCATCATAGCATGGCTAAGCACATCTACCAACAGTGTCTCATCTACAGGAAAGCCCTATCACATAATAGGACATAGCATAGCGATAGTAATATCCTACACATGCATCTACAAAATACACGACAATGCATTGAAAATAGTAGGACAACATCATGAACAAGGTAGCATCTACTTGCCTTGGCTGTAGCGGTCGAACGAACAATCCACATATGAGCAAGCGTTGCACTCGTCAGAATCTACACGATACAATTGCAATCACATAAATAAATCATACACAATCATATACAAACAATGACAATGCAAGATGCATGCATGACAAGTTGAACATTGCTACAGTAGCTTCATATATTCTTATTCAGTATACCTACTGTATGTATGTATGGAAAATATTTTAAGTGCATAGAAAACAAAGCATGCAATTTTAAATGCCCAAACAATTGAGCTAGAACTCATTTATTTAGCCACTGCTAATAAACTATTTGTAAAATCTTGGAAGAATATCCACTGTGTAGGCAACCTAAAATAGAACCAGTACCAATTAGAATTACTCAAAAAGAATTTATATAATTCCCTAAGTAATTAAAATACTCCAGTAAGTCTTTATATAGATTCTGCAAATTCCAATACCGTAAGTCTACCTTTTTAATTCATTGTAAGGTTCCTCTTGTTCTACTGATTCTAGGGACATCTTATTTGCAATTTTTGGAGTTGCAGAACTTTTTATATGAATTTAATACTCTAAAAAGAACATTAACTCATTTAATTAACCAAGACAAAACCTTGCTGCAAAGCATAAAACAACTGTACAGAAATATTCTATGTGAGACACTGATTCCATACATATTTTATTTGCAATTTTTGGCCGAGTAGATTATTTTCTATGAATTTTACAAGTTCCATCTAAAATCTGCCAAAATAAATCGAATTAAAGGAAATAGTCAAACGTGACCGTTTGACCACGCCGACGTGGCGCTGACCAGTCAGCGCCCTGGGCTGACCGTTGGATGCCGATCGAGCGGCAGAGGAGGTGCGCGAGGGGGAGGCTCACCGGAGCAGTTGGCAGCGGCGGCGGCGATGGTCGGGCGGCGGCGGTGGCGGTCCTCGGCGGCGGCGAGAGGTGGGACGATGTCGGGGGCAAGGTGGCGGAGTTCCTCGAGGTGGTGGCGCGGGTCGGCGTGTGCGCTGTCGGTGGCTGGAGTGGCGGGCGGCGTCGGTGGCGATGGCTCGCGGTGGCGTCAGCCTGCGGGGAAAGAGAGGGAGGCGAGTCAGCGGGTGGCGGCGGTGATCCCCAGCGAGCGAGCGAGGCGAGGGGGGAGGCGCGCGCGGCGGCGGCGGGCTCACCGAGCTCGGAGGCGGCGGCGGTCGCAACTCCGGCGAGAAATTTCTCGATGATGGCGGCGCGATAGATGGCGAATCTTGGGGGTTTGGAAGAGGAGAACTAGTAGATTGTTATAGACTACAAATCCCGGAGAAATCAGTTCGAAAATGGCCCGATTCCGGAGGAATCGGTGCTGTCTACGAGTTGGAGAAGAACACGCTGATGCATGGGGCCCACGCGTCAGTGACGCGCGGTGGCTGACAGAGCGGGCCTGCTCGTCAGCAAGGCTGGCAGGCGGAGGGCGGTGCTTACTATCCGCCGCGCGGGCGGCGCTGCTGCTGCAGGCTGCTGCTCTGGCGCGGCTGCTGCTGCGGGCTGGCAGGCCCCGGCTGGGCCGGCTGGCCGTGGCGGGCTGGCTGCGCTGGTTCCCCTTTTTTTATTTTTCTTTTACTTTTCTTGATGAATTTCCTTAACTGAATTTAGCTGACAGAAAATGCCTAATAGAAGCTAAAAATTCAGACTGCCATAACTTTTGCTACGAAGCTCCGATTGAGTGATTCAAAGTGCTACGGGTTCGTGACGGAACCCTTTTACGCACCTGTGCCATCCAAACATCCAAAATATACTGTTTTTAACAGAAGCATGGTAAAACCGAGCATTCAAGTGTAGGTGTCAAAATTCGATTGCAAATGAATTGTTTTGGCAAAACCTTTTCAAACTGAATTTTTACAATGATGATCATGATGCAATGACATGTATGCTATGCAGTACCAAATCTAAAATTTGGGATGTGACAAGACTAACCCCCTTAAGATGAATCTCTTCCCCGAGATTCGGCGTGGCTAGCAAATAGGTGCGGGTGGTCCTCTCGGATGCCATCCTCACGCTCCCAAGTGGCTTCCTTTTTGATGTGGTGGCTCCATTGCACCTTGCAAAACCTGATCGTCTTCGTACGGGTAATCCTCTCCACTGTCTCCAGTATCTTGACCAGCTTCTCTTCATAGGTCAAGTCACTCTCAAGCTGAACCTCCTCTAGTGGCACCGTGTCTCTCAATGGTGTATCCACCATCTCCGGATGGCACTTCTTCAGCTGGGACACGTGGAACACATTGTGGACGGCGGACAGAGCCTCTGGCAACTCCAACTGATAATCAACCTCTCCTTTACGGGCTAAGACCCGATACGGCCCTATAAACCGAGGTTCCATCTTACCCTTGATTCCAAATCTCTTAATTCCACGCAGTGGCGACACTCTGAGGTATGCTCTATCGTCTATCTCATACACCACTTCCTTGCGCTTGGCGTCAGCGTAGCTCCTCTGCCTTGACTGTGCTACCTTCAGCCTGTCCCTAACCAAAGCGACCTTCTCCTCGGCGTCCTTGATCAAATCAGGTCCAAATAGCTGACGCTCTCCTACTCCATCCCATAGCAATGGTGTCCGACATCTTTTCCCATATAGCACATCGAACGGTGACATCTTGATGCTGGTTTGGTAGCTGTTTTTGTAGGAAAACTCAGCATACGGCAAATTCTCATCCCAACTAGAACCATGAGCCAAAGCGCAAGCTCTCAACATATCCTCCAAAATCTGATTTACCCTCTCGGTCTGTCCATCAGTCTCGGGGTGGAACGCTGTGCTAAACTCCAACCTAGTTCCCAATGATTCGTGCAGCTGGCGCCAAAAGTGTGATGTAAATTGGGTGCCTCTATCTGATACAATGCTCTTGGGGACTCCATGTAGGCACACAATTCTGTCCATATAAATCTTGGCCAACCTTGCACTCGTGTAGGTTGTCTTCACCGGTATAAAGTGGGCTACCTTGGTCAAATGGTCGACCACTACCCAAATAGACTCGTATCCCGACCTGGTCCTGTGCAATCCTATGATAAAATCCATTCTCAGTCTATCCCACTTCCAATCCGGCACGGGCAATGGCTGTAGCAATCCTGCTGGCTTCTGGTGTTCCGCCTTCACTCGGCTCCAAACATCACATAAGGAAATATGCTCGGCGATGTCTCCCTTCATGTTGCTCCGCCAAAATCTATCCTTTAAATCCATATACATCTTCGTATTGCCTGGATGTATGGAATACGGCGAGTCATGAGCTTCCTACAGAATCAACTTCCTTATCTCCGGATCGTTGGGAATGCACAAACGATCTCCATACCACAAGGTTCCTTGCTCATCCTCGCGGAATTCTTTTGCTCGATCCTCCTTCATCTTTTCCTTTATTTCTTCTATTTCCTTGTTTCCTACTTGAGCCTTCCTGATCATGTCCTGCAGCGTTGGTTGGACTTCCATTGCTGCCAAAAATCCTTCTGACACCACCTCCAGTCTAAGCTCCTTGAATTGCTTGCACAAATCCTCGGGCAATTCCCCAACAGTCAATCCATTGGCATAGACCTTCCGGATTAGAGCATCCGCTACTACATTGGCTTTTCCTGGGTGGTATTGCAGATTCATATCATAATCCTTGATAAGCTCCAACCATCTCATTTGCCTCATGTTCAGTTCCTTCTGTGTAAATATGTACTTCAGGCTCTTGTGGTCGGCGTACACATTGCAGTGTTTTCCCATTAGGTAGTGCCTCCATACTTTGAGCGCATGCACAACCGATGCTAATTCCAGGTCATGCGTGGGATAATTCTTCTCATGGTGTTTAAGTTGTCGCGAGGCATATGACACCACTCTCCCATGTTACATCAACACACTTCCAAGTCCCCGTCGAGAAGCATCATAGTATACTTGGAAATCCTTCTGAAGATCAGGTAGACACAGAACATGTGCGGTCACTAGTCGACGGTTCAGTTCCTGAAAGCTGGCTTCACACGCATCTGTCCACTCAAACTTCCTCTCCTTCTTCAGAAGTTCCGTCATCGGCTTAGCAATCTTGGAGAAATTTTCAATGAACCTCCTGTAATATCCAGCAAATCCCAAAAAGCTTCGAATATCGCCCACATTCTTGGGCGCTTCCCACTCAGTTACTGCCGTCACTTTGCTTGGATCAACAGCGACTCCTTCTTCTGACACTACGTGTCCCAGAAACCCAACAGTGTTAAGCCAGAATTCACACTTGCTGAATTTGGCATACAGCTTGTGTTCCCTCAGCTTCTCCATAATTAGTCGCAGATGTTTCTCATGCTCAGCATCGTCCTTGGAATATATCAGTATGTCATCGATGAACATAACCACGAACTTGTCCAAGTACTCCATAAACACCTTGTTCATCATGGTCATGAAATATGCCGGAGAATTCATTAGTCCAAAAGACATAATTGTATACTCATATAAACCATACCTAGTAGTGAAAGCAGTTTTTGGTATGTCCTCCTCCCGGATCTTCAATTGGAAATAGCCCGATCGCAGATCAATTTTGCTAAACACCTTTGCTCCTTCTAGTTGATCAAACAAATCATTTATGTTCAGTAGGGGATATTTGTTCTTGATGGTCACTTCATTCAGCGAGCGATAGTCCACCACTAACCTCTTGTTGTTGTCTTTCTTCTCCACAAATAGAACAGGTGCACCCCATGACGACGAACTAGGCTGAATAAATCCCTTGTCCAACTGCTCCTTTAGCTGTTTCTTTAATTCCTTCAGCTCATCCACATCCATATTATATGGTCTCTTTGCTATAGGTCCTGTTCCCGGCATCAGATTGATGAGAAACTCCACATCCCTGCCAGGTGGCATCCCTGGCAGCTCTTCCGGAAACACGTCGGGGTAATCCTTTATCACAGGCACAGTATCCATGCTAACCCCCTTAAGAGAATTCAGCTTACACCTTCCCGGTCGCACAGACGACTTGAACCTAATTCTCTTACCATCCGGGGTTTTGAGCGAAACCGCTCGCTGTGCACAATCTATGTGTCCCCCATGCATAGACATCCAATCCATGCCCAATATTACATCTAAACCTTGTGATTCCAATACTACCAGATATGCAATGAAATTGTGTGCTCCAATCCTCACAGTTAAGTCGCGGCATCCCGCGCTAGCTATCATATCCCCTCCAGGTGACCTCACTCTAATAGACCCTTTTAGAGACTCCATAGGTAACTTATACTTATCCACAAATACCCTCGATATAAATGAATGCGATGCACCAGTATCGAAAAGTATAAGTGCAGGGTGAGTGTTGATTGGAAACTTACCAACCACAAGCTCAGGCTCATCTGGGATCTCTTCCACATTCATGTGGTTCACTGTGGCCTTCTGGTTGTTGTCTAGCTTCAGTCCCTTCTTCTCCGGACAGTTATCTGCATAATGTCCCTTCTGGCCGCACTTGAAGCATGTCACCTCACTCAGGTCCTTCTTCACAAAGTTGCGGTCACGGTTGCGGTCATGTCCACTGTGTCCTCCAGAATGGTGAGTGTGTCCTCCCTTGTGGTTGTGGCGGTTGCTCTTATGGCTATCATGGCGATGTCCATTGCCTCCATGGTTGTGGCGGTCATGGCTTCCATGGTGCCCATGGTCACTTCCCCCATGCTCGGAGTATCCTTCATAAGAAGTGCGAGACTTGTGGTGAGAGCCAGAGTGGTGATTGTTGCTCTTTCTCTTGCGGCTTTCCACCTGCTTGTGTTTCCCCTCCAAGATTCTGGCCTTGTCCATAAGCTCCTGGAAAGTGGGACAATAAACCACTAGTAGTTGCACTGAAAGCTCATCACTAAGGCCATCTAGGAACCTCTCTCTCCTTTTGGCATCAGTGTCAACATCCTCAGGGGCGTATTGCGACAGGTTGTTGAACTCCTCAATATATTCAGCCACGGTGCGGTTGGTTTGGCGCAAGTTGCGAAATTCCTTCCGCTTCAGGCTTAGAACTCCTGAAGATATGTGGTTGGTCCTGAAACCTTCCTCAAACATTGCCCAAGTCATAGTGTCCAGCAGGTGGGTGATCTGAAAAGTGTCCCACCACGAAGCGGCTGGTCCCTCCAGTAGGTGAGCGGCAAATCTCACCTTCTCAACATTCGTGCACCCAACAGTTACCAGATCCTTATTCACTGAACGCAACCAGTCAAGAGCAACCATCGGCTCCATTGCAGTAGAGAACTTCGCTGGCCTTAGCCTCAGGAACCTTGTAAGTGCATCTCCCTGAGGTTGGTTGTTCCCATTATTGTTGTTGTTGTTTTTATTGTTGTTGTTGTTGTTGTTGTTGTGAGCTTCCATGAACTGGGTCATCATTTGGGTCAGCTGTGCCTGAGCCGCCATGAGCTGCTCCAACTCAGTAGGTTGATGGCGGGGAGGCATCTGCGGTTCAACGCAGGTAAGCTTAGAAAGAATCGATTACGAAAACATGATTCTACCCATGCATTATGATCAAACAACAACAAAGCAATCACAGACAATCTCAAGCAAGCAGCACATCAACAAACAAATGATCCATCAACGTTCCAGGGGTTATCCTAGCAGTATATATTTACTGAAATAGTTTTATAAGAGTTGGCAACAGTTATCAACACCAATTGGCCAACAAAACATTAAAACAGGAATCTGCCAGAACAGTCTAGCAGTGTTCACGAATTTTTCTACCTGACTTAAACTCGTCAGGAATTTTTGCTGATTTTTGTGTATACATTAAAGGGAATTTAGAACCAACCCTATTTTTTAAAGATTTTTTCCAGTTACCATTAAAATATGAAAATTCGTGCATTACAGCTGGGTCAGCAGAAAACTGCATCAGGAAAAACTCGGATATGAGCCAAAACTTGTCATAACTCTTCTATAAAATTTACACAAATAATCCTGGAACATTGGAGTACACATAGGAGCAACTAAACGCTTTAAAACTAACAGTAATTTAAGTTTTACAATGATCGAGACTTAATCTAACGACTTAACCTAACGAAGACTAGTTGGTGGGCATCTATCTATTTCATGAAGAGGTTGCAGTAGGTCCTCGCAGTCATGCATTGGCGCTTCTGTCCACGAACCAACCATGGCGGCGGAGTATACACCTCTCCTGAATCATCACTTGAAATCTCAAATTCTACCTTTTCTGGATCCTCCTCTTCTTCTTCATCCTCTGTTGCGGCTGCAACAGCTCCATCTCCTCCACCATCATCGTCTCCATCATCATCATCCTCGTCCTCATCATCATCATCGTTCCCACTGTCATCATCGTCATCATTGTTGCCATCATATCCATTGTTGTCATCAGAGGGTGGATTCAACTGTGCTTGGAGAGCGGCAATCTGGGCTGCCATATCTTCAATAGTCTAGTCCCTTTCCTGGACAGTCCCTTGCAGCTATTGTATGGTCTGATTATTTTCCTACATGGTCCCATTAAGCTGTGCTATGGTTGCATCCCTGCCTATCAGTGCATTATTTAGAACATCCACAGCCGCATGAAAGGTCTCAATCTCCTGTCCCTGGACCACCATACCATTACTGGCGAAATCTGCTATCTCCTTTACCATCATCACTTTCTCAGCTAGAGCTCCATTCTCCCACTCCATAACCTCTATGTGCCTCCGACGGGGTGGCATATTGTTCCTTTCGCCCGAGGTAATCACAATGTTCCCATTCTCATCACGCCTTCCGTAGCCACGGTAGGGTGAGTCTTCTAGCAGTAGGTGTCGGACGAGGTGGCACTGGCGTGACAGAGCTTCATGTAGGGCCAAGTTTATTCCAAGTCCCCAGTTGCAGTATGTCTTGGTGTAGACCAGATGCACAGGGTTTGGCAAGGCGGCATCCCTGAAGATGAAAGTGGTGATCTCCCAGGCGTCCTCGCCATATCCATAGGTGTACAGCCTTCTTCCCTTGAACATGGGCAGTGGCAATCCCAATGATTGCGAGAGCTGTGCCAACTGTCTTGCAAAGGGCCTTGGTGATTCCATCGTTGCATACTCAGTCCTGACTTCTCCCATCTATCAATTAAAATACGAAAGTGTGAGAATAACATATGGTAAAGATTTACGAGAGTGAAAGGCATAAGATGAAAGACAGAGTTAATATAAGCTTTAATATTTCTATGGCTTCCTAATCCAAACCTAGGTCACGATCCTACAGTCGACACACGGGCTCTGATACCATCTTGTAACACTACGGTTCTGAAAATACCGTAGCTTGTATGTGACATGCCAATCCCTGGATCGGTTCATTGGCCCACAATAGAATAAAGATGAATAACATAGCAAAATATCCGTGTATCATAAATAACGATGATCCAGAGTATCATTATTACAATAATGGCTTAGCCCAATGCTAGCTTAGCTTATTCAAGTAGCAACATAAACAAAATAAATCCTCCATTCTTCAAATTGCCCACAAGTGAACAAGTGCCGACTGGAGTACCGTGGCCTAAATCGATCACTCAGAATCGGAATATCCTGCAAAATGAAACATAGCAGCCCCGAAGGGTCAATACATGGAATGTATGGCAAGTAGATCTATTAAAGAAGACAATAGAGCTAACATCTACATGCATATCTAGAAAGTGGAGCTGTGGTTAGCTTGCATTTGCAAATACCCTTGTCCTACTTTCATAAACAATTTTTGATTTTCTTTGAAAAGATCCGAATTAAGTTAACCCATCATAATTAAAGGAATTATAAAACTAAAGGAGCGAGAACATGTCATGGAATCAATATCAAGCAACTCAGATGTCCATAACCGGGGACACGGCTAATCGATTAGTTTATACACCCTACATGGGTTAGTACACTTTACCCATGTGACTTGGCCAGCCCAGCTCATACCACCACTCTCATATTGGGTGATGATAGGGAGAAGTCCAAGAAGGGACCGTTCAGGAAGTAGCTCCCCAAACCCGACACGCACTGGTCCAACCTACCAAAATTCTACATCTCTGGATACGTGGGTTCGAGTTACCACAACCTACCGAGTCCAACCAACAGCCCATTTCATTATTAGCACATGGTTGTACACGTAAGCTACAAAATAAAGAAGCCAATCATTTTCTCTTGATACCTGGGTGCCTTTTTGCAATGATACCACCAAAAATTATCAATCCCATCACACTCAGGAGATTCATTGATTAAGTTGTTTTTAGTTTTCGCAAACCAACACATTTAAAAACAACTTTCAGTGATGTAACTCAGCCCTCGTTCATCATAACATGGCTAAGCACATCTACCAACGGTGTCTCATCTACAGTAAAGCCCTACCACATAATAGGACATAGCATAGCGATAGTAATATCCTACACATGCATCTACAAAATACACGACAATGGATTAAAAATAGTAGGAAAACATCATGAACAAGGTAGCATCTACTTGCCTTGGCTGTAGCGGTCGAACAAACAATCCACACACGAACAACCGTTGCACTCGTCACAATCTACACGATACAATCGCAATCACATAAACAGACCATACACAATCATATACAAACAATGACAATGTAAGATGCATGCATGACAAGTTGAACATTGCTACAGTAGCTTCATATATTCTTATTCAGTATACCTACTATATGTATGCATGGAAAATATTTTAAGTGCATAGAAAACAAAGCATGCAATTTTAAATACCCAAACAATTGAGCTAGAACTCATTTATTTAGCCATTGCTAATAAACTGTTTGTAAAATCTTGAAAGAATATCCACTGTGTAGGCAATCTAAAATACAACCAGTACCAATTGGAATTACTCAAAAAGAATTTATATAATTCCCTGAGTAATTAAAATACTCCAGTAAGCCTTTATATAGATTCTACAAATTCTAATACTGTAAGTCTACCTTTTTAATACATTGTAAGGTTTCTCTTGTTCTACTGATTTCAGGGACATCTTATTTGTAATTTTTGGAGTTGCAGAACTTTTTCTATGAATTTAATACTATAAAAAGAACATTAACTCATTTAATTAACCAAGACAAAACCTTGCCACAAAAGCATAAAACAACTATACAGCAATATTCTACGCGAGACACTGATTCCATACATATTTTAATTGCAATTTTTGGCACAGTAGATTATTTTCTATGAATTTTACAAGTTCCATCTAAAATCTGCCAAAATAAATCGAATTAAAGAAAATAGTCAAACGTGACCGTTTGACCACGCCAACGTGGCGCTGACCAGTCAGCGCCCTGGGCTGACTAATCAACGGTCCATCTGGACCATTGGATGCCGATCGAGCGGCAGAGGAGACGCGCGAGGGGAAGGCTCACTGGAGCAGTTGGCAGCGGCGGCGGCGATGGTCGGGCGGCGGCGGTGGCGGTCCTCGGCGGCGGCGAGAGGTGGGACGGTGTCGGGGGCGAGGTGGCGGAGTTCCTCGAGGTGGTGGCGTGGATCGGCGTGTGCACCGACGACGTCGGTCGGCGGCTGGAGTGGCGGGCGGTGTCGGTGGCAACGGCGACGGCTCGCGGTGGCGTCGGCCTGCGGGGGAAGAGAGCGAGGCGAGTCAGCGGGTGGCGGCGGTGATCCCCAGCGGGCGAGCGAGGCGAGGGGGGAGGCACGCGCGGCGGCTTCGGGCTCACCGAGCTCGGAGGCGGCGGCGGCAGTCGCAACTCCGGCGAGAAATTTCTCGACGATGGCGGCGCGATAGATGGCGAATCTTGGGGGTTTGGAAGAGGAGAACTAGTAGATTGTTATAGACAAAAAATCCCGGAGAAATCAGTTCAAACACGGCCCGATTCCGGAGGAACCAGTGCCGTCTACGAGTTGGAGAAGAATGCGCTGACGCATGGGGCCCACGCGTCAATGACGCGCGGTGGATGACAGCGCGGGCCCGCTCGTCAGCGGGGCTGGCTGGCGGCGGGCGGTGCTTACTATCCGCCGCACGGGCGGCGCTGCTACTACTGCGGGCTGCGGACTGGCAGGCCCCGGCTGGGCCGGCTGGCCGCGGCGGGCTGGCTGCGCTGGTTTCCCTTTTTTATTTTTCTTTTACTTTTCCTGATTAATTTCCTTAACTGAATTTAGCTGACATAAAATGCCTAATAGAAGCTAAAAATTCAGATTGCCATAAATTTTGCTACGAAGCTCCGATTGAGGCGATTCAAAGTGATACGGGTTCGTGACGGAACCCTTTGCGCATCTGTGCCATCCAAACAACCAAAATATACTATTTTTAACAGAAGCATGGTAAAACCAAGCATTCAAGTGTAGGTGTCAAAATGCAATTGCAAGTGAATTGTTTTGCCAAAACCTTTTCAAACTGAATTTTTCCAATGATGATCATGATGCAATGAAATGTATGCTATGCAGTACCAAATCTAAAATTTGGTATGTTACATGATCATATTTAATCAATTAGTGGTTGAGAAGGTAATCAAGTCTAGAGATCACCCATGGCCTTTCTTATGAGGTAGAAGTGACCTAGGGCCTTGATATGTTATGATGTGTATCAACGGTCTTAAACTTGTGGTTATTTGGGGTGAACTTGCTTTTGTATTATTGTTACAGGTGGTACTAGTTAATCTTATTTTATGTTTAAGAGTTTATGTTTCTCTGTGGCTGTGTGTTTATGTCGTAGGATGTGGTGTGGTGTGTCTTGGAGTGGAGAACCGGAGTAACCTCACCACTCCATTAGGTGGTGGCTACATCAGGGCGTCTTCAAGCAACTAAACACCAATGAACATGCATGAGCCCAATCCAAAAGTATTGGGCATTCTACCAAACACGAGGGCATTATCCACAACTCATTGATGACTCCTTGGTGGCGCCAGAGAACTTGGTGCTTGATGTGGTGTCTTGTTGGGAACCACAAGAGCAAGGTGTGAAGCAGCACAACAACAATTTTTCCCTCAGTAGAGACCGAGGTTATCGAACCAGAAGGAGGAAGGAAACGTCACATGGGTGTTGCAAGCAACACGGAGACTTGCACAACACAAACTCAAGACTTTGCCCCAACGAACCAGTGAGGTTGTCAAGCTCACCGGTTTGCTGTAACAAAGGATTAAATATATGGTGTGGAAGGTAATGGTTTGCAGCAAGTAAACAAGTAACAGTGCAAGATGTATTGATGGTAAAGATTGGACCAGGGTCCATGGTTCACTAGAGGTGCTCTCCTTAGATAAACAACATGGCATGAAGGGTAAACAAATTACAGCAGGGCAATTAACAGGAACTGAGCAAGGCAAAACAATGCAATTACCAGTCAGAAAGATCCTATGAGATTCGATTAGGCAATACAACAAGATACATAGACCGCCGTCCAACTGCATCTATGACTAGAAGTCCACCTTCAAGTTATCATCCGAACCCCCTTCAGTATTAAGTTGCAAGCAACAGACAACTGCTTTAAGCAAAGTGTGTAAGGTAAATAGTCCACATGTTCCATGAACAAGAGACCGTTGTTTTCTCCCTACTAGCAACAACACATCTACAACCGAAGAGATTATTGTCACTTCCCTTGGAAACTAGAGGCATGAACCCACTATCGAGCATAAATACCCCCTCTTAGAGTCACTGGCAACTACTTGGCCAAGATAGCTACTAACAACGGATAGCATGCAAGATCACAAACAACATAGACATGATAGAATCATAAAGACAAAACCATTCATCAAACCAACATAATAATCTCAATATCCATCGGATCCCCTCAAACACAACATGCATGATTACAAATAGATTAGATCTTGATCATGAATGGAGCTCACAAGATCTATACATGAAATCACAAAGGAGGAGATACAACCATCTAGCTACTACATGGACCCATAGTCCAAGGTGGAACTACTCACGCATCATACCAAAGAGAGGACCTCCGGGATGATCTTCCCTCCGGCAGGGTGCCGGAAAGAACTTCATATCCCCCCGATCTAGGGACGATGGTGGCGGCGGCTACAGATGGTTTCGTGGAGATTTGATTGGGTTCTTAGGGTTTCTGCATCGGGGGCTTCTTATAGGCGAAGGGGAGGCCGAGGAGGCGACCGGGAGGCCCAAACCCTAACCAGGCGCTGGCCCACCCCTGGCTGCGCCTGGGGGGGTCTGGCTGCCTTGGCCCGCTTCCTTGTCTCCCCTATGGACTTCTTGTTCCCCACGAAAAGTAATTGACTTTGACGTTTGTTCCGTCCAATTCCGAGAATATTTCTTTACTAACTTTTCTGAAACCAAAAACAACAGAAAACAGACATCTGGCACTTTTGCAACTTGGTAATAGGTTAGTACTAGAAAACATGTAAAAAGCACCTCAAAGTGTAGACAAGTAAAGCAAAGTAGATACTAAACAAGCATGGAGCATCAAAAATTATAGATACGTTTCCAACGTATTAGCATCCCCAAGCTTAACTCCTGCTCGTCCTCGAGTAGGTAAGTGATAAAAGAATAATTTTTTAGGTGACATGCAGCCTCACAATAAAGATCCAACCATTTGCAAGCATTGAAAGCTGGGATCAAATAACTCTAAACATGTGCATGAAATATGGAGTTCTAACAATAATACATAGTAACTATGCATGCAACATGAAAGGTTACAAAAAAGATCATGAATAACATGCATTGAAAAAGTTTGTTTGTTTCACATACATAAAACATATCATATCTGCAATCAGCTTGTCCCTCATACAGTAGCAATATAAATTGCATAGGACACCTTCAAAGTTCACAAGGGTGACTAGAAACAAATATCACAAGAACAAGTAATATCACAATATGCATCAATCAATAAGCTTTGGAACACTGCACACAGAATGACAACTATGCTCTCTTAATGGTGCCTAAAGGTAGAAAGTGGAGACTCAATAGTGGTGGAAGAAAAGGCCTTTTTGTAAAGGAAGCAGGGATTACAAGTTTCAAAAAGAGCTTCCAAAAATTATGGTACTTGTTAGCTTTCAGCCCTCATTGCCCCTATCATAAGCATCTTGAAGTGGTTAAGGTTAAAGTGCAAAGATGGAGTATATGCTTGACGAAGTATAAGTAGGCAATCTCAAGTCCCTTGAAATACGAGGGCCACACCTCATGCATACTCAACTTTGGGTCCAGGTAAGTTCTTGTCATTGTAAGTATTTGCATATCATTGAGAACCACCAACGGGTACCCCTTGCACATGGTACAGGAGCTTTCCCATAACCAAAATGATAAGGCAAGCAGACAATAAGCATCTCAACAATCTTTTTATTTACCATATGCATAGTTTTTTTATTGAGGATGCTTCATAGATATCTCATTATGGTGATGCTGCAAGTTTCCACCATGATTAGACATGGCTTAGGCTAGCGTCACAGACGTTTCTCTAACACAAGATACAAACTCCATGGACTTACAAGTTCCCTCTTTATTTCACATCGGTGACATCCATAGACAAAAGAACATGATATCAACTGAGTACAAAGTACAAGTGCAATGTTGAAAATGTTCCCCATGACAGCATGGTTCTGCTAATTCCAACTTATAAGTGCAAGCATATACAAAAAAGTTGTCACAATGGTTCAAGTTTATTAGGGGCAAAGAATATAAAGTGTGCCATCAAGTTCGTGAGGGCTTTACTCACTAAGTTTTCACATAACAATATAGTTTTTAATTGGAAGATAATTGAAAACAAGAATATACTTGGAATGGTGAACACACCATGCATAGGAGTTTATAGTGGACACTTTGGAATAACTTGGTTTCTTGGGAGTTGGAAGCATGAGTAGAACTTACTCATACAAGTGGAGGCTAGCAAAAGACTGGGAGCAACCAACTAAGAGAGCATAATGGCCATAAACATGCAGTGCAACAAAGCATACTAATCAAAGCAAAGAGTGGTACTACAAGTCAAGGACTAAATGATCATAGAGGATAATGGTGACTTGTTATAGTCATAACATGGTGTGAGCATGTGCCAGTCAACCCAAACAAAGCATCAAAGGAGAATACCACAATACTATGCTTTTGCATGCTAAAACAACGCATAATTTCTTCAAGGAACACTAAGCAATCCCAATTGTTTGGAACAAGACATGCTACAACAATAATCACTAAGCATAAGGTCAAAACAACACCTAGCATGTCATGCTAAAGTCTAAGTCACAGTCAATGCAAGCTCCTCTTGCACTTTAATCAAGAACTTGCTACTCCTTTCCAACACCAAGCAACTTATTTGCAAAACAACACAGCGAGAACGGGGGTCCAAACTTATTTATTCAAGCAAACTAAACAACCTAAGCAAAGCAAACAAAAACTAAGACGCTCCAAGAACAACACAACTGTGCATGAAACAATAAAAACGAAGTGTCTAGACAGACCTAAGATTTTTATTGATGAAGTAGGGGATGCCTGCCTTGGGAATCCCCAAGCTTTGACGCTTGTACCTCTTGGATATTTCTTGGGGTGACACCATGATGGCATCCCCAAGCTTGATCTTTTGTCCATTATTCATCTCATTGCATCATTCTCTCTCTACACCTGAAATTTTTCCTTCATACAAAACTCCACACAATCTTCATTAGCAACATTAGTTTATTCAAAAGATATTAGACCTCTTGGCAAAGCTTTGGAACAGCAAGAATTTTCAATAAAAACACAAGCTACTGTAGTAAATCCCTCAAAAAGCTCAATTCACCTAAAGAGAACTCAAAAAGGAATCAATAAGAAGCAAATGCAAATAATGGCAGAAATCTGTCAAAACAGACCAGCAGGTAGAAACCGATTTTTTTCGAACATCTTGTGTTGCTCAAATCAAAAAGTATTGAACTCACGAAAGTTATCTAACATACTGGGGGATTTATTTGTAAATTTTGTGCTCAATCCGAGTTACAGAGATTCCTCACGAATTTTGTTGGTGGAGGACAGAAATTTGTTTCAGGACAGCAAATCCCCAAATCTTACTTCCCTCTCATTAGACGTTATTCTTGGCACAAAAAGCAAACAAAAAGGATAAGGAGAGGTTATTACTGAAGTAATAACTTCTAAGACTCAAGGAAACTCTTGGGTTATCTCCCAACAAGTACTTTTCTTTAACGCCTTTAAGTTAGGCACAAGAAGCAGGAAGAATCAAATATTTTCAAATGAAGAAGCATTAACATCAAATCTTGCTTTCAAAGGAGGAGGAAAAAGAAACTTCTCTCTCCTCCTAGGGAAGTGTTCAATACCTTTTTTGAATGGAAATTGATATTTAATGGTGCCTTCTTTCATATCAATGATGGCACCAACTGTTCTAAGAAAAGGTCTTCCCAAAGTAATAGGACAAGAAGCATTGTATTCAACATACAAAACATAGAAATCCACAGGGACATAAGCATTGTTAACCATAATGATAACATCATTAATACTCCCCATGAGTTTCTTCTTAGCATTATCATTGAGTGGGACATCCAAATAACAATCTTCCAATGGTGGCAAATCAAGCATTTCATAAATCTTCCTAGGCATAATAGAGACACTAGAACCAACAACACATGAAGCTTTGAGATCAAAGTCATTCACTTGAATATTAATAATGCATGCCCAACTATCTTCTACTTTCCTAGGAATAGAAGCTTTGTGTTTTAGCTTCTCTTCCTTAATCTTAACAAGAGCATCTGTAATGTGTTTGGTAAAGGCAACATGCATATCACTAGCATCAGGACTTCTAGCAAGCTTTTGTAGGAACATAATCACTTCAGAAATATTGCAACCATCAATATCAAAGTCAAACTTTGCATCACTAGTAGTAGGCTTAATAGACTTAGGCATAGTAGGAGGAGGAATAGGGACTACCTGTGGTTTAGTGGTGATGGTGCACACACTATTGTTCCTATCAATTTCAGTTTCCCTTTCCCACTTAGCATGAAGTTGAGCTAACAGCCTAACATTTTCATAAATAGTAACTTGTATGGCATGAGCAGTAGCAAAGGTATTTTCTATGGTTTCAGGTTTAGCAGCCATTTTATTAATCAAGGAGGACTGAGCTTCAGACAAAGAGGATATATTTTTCTCAACAGTTAAAAGCTTTTCCTCTATAGTCTTATTGAAAGTGGTTTGTTTACTAATAAAGTCCTTGAGCATGACTTCAAGTTTAGAGGGGGAACTTCTAGCATTATTGTAAGAGCTTCCATAGGAATTGCCATTATTAGGAGGATAAGGCCTATAGACATTGTTGTTGCTACCAAAATTATTCCTATAGACATTGTTGTTGAAATTGTTGTTTCTAATGAAGTTCACATCAAATTGCTCTTCTTGAGCAACCAAATAGGCTAAGGGAACACTATTAGGATCTACAGGATCTTTCCCATTAACAAGCATAGCCATAATAATATCAATTTTTTCACTCAAAGAGGAAGTTTCCTCAACAGAATTTACCTTCTTACCATGTGGAGCTCCCTCAACATGTCATTCAGAGTAGTTAACCATCATATTATCAAGGAGTCTTGTTGCAACACCCAAAGCGATCCCCATAAAAGTACCTCCAGCAGCTGAATCCAACAGATTTCTTGAGGAGAAGTTCAAACATGCATAAAAAGTCTGGATAATCATCCAAGCAATGAGTCCATGAGTGGGACAATTTTTAACCAAAGACTTTATTCTTTCCCAAGATGGATCAACATGTCCACTATCAAGTTGTTTAAATTTAATCATGTCACTTCTCATAGATATAATCTTAGCAGAAGGATAGTACTTTCCAATAAAAGCATCTTTGCACTTAGTCCAATAATCAATACTATTTTTAGGCAAAGAAAGCAACCATTCTTTAGCTTTTCCCCTCAAGGAGAAAGGAAAAAGCTTGAGCTTAATAATATCTCTATATACATCCTTATACTTTTGCATCTCACAAAGTTCAACAAAGCTATTGAGATGCGCAGCAGGATCATCAGAACCAGCACCAGAAAATTGCTCTCTCATCACATGATTCAATAAAGCAGGCTTAATTTCATAAAAGGTAGCATCAGGAGAAGGTGGAGCAATAGGAGTGCTTAGGAAATCATTGTTGTTGGTGCTAGTGAAGTCACACAACTTGGTGTTCTCAGCAGAGTTCATTTTGGCAAAGGTGGGCAAACCAAAAATAGCAGCAGCAGCTAGAGCAGGAACTAATTTTTTTGTGTTTTGAATAAAGCTAACAAACCAAACTAGACTTTTTTTTGGTTTTTTTGAAAATAGGCAAACAAAACCAAGCAAAAGAAACTAAGCAAACTAAAAACAAAGCAAAGAGAAAGGAAGTGAAGGACTCCCCTTGTGAAGACGTGCTTAGCCTCCCCGGCAACGACGCCAGAAAACTTGTTGATGACTCCTTGGTGGCGCCAGAGAACTTGGTGCTTGATGTGGAGTCTTGTTGGGAACCCCAAGAGCAAGGTGTGAAGCAACACAACAGCAATTTTTCCCTCAATAGAGACCGAGGTTATCGAACCAGAAGGAGGAAGGAAACATCACATAGGTGTTGCAAGCAACACGGAGACCTGTACAACACAAACTCAAGACTTTGCCCCAACGAATCAGTGAGGTTGTCAAGCTCACCGGTTTACTGTAACAAAGGATTAAACATATGGTGTGGAAGGTAATGGTTTGCAGCAAGTAAACAAGGAACAGTAGAAGATGTATTGATGGTAAAGATTGGACCGAGGTCCATAGTTCACTAGAGGTGCTCTCCTTAGATAAACAACATGACATGAAGGGTAAACAAATTATAGCAGGAAAATTGACAGGAACTGAGCAAAGCATAACAATGCAATTACTAGTCAGAAAGATCCTATGAGATTCGATTGGGCAATACAACAAGATACATAGACCGCGATCCAACTGCATCGATGACCAGAAGTCCACCTTCAGGTTATCATCCGAACCCCCTCCAGTATTAAGTTGCAAGCAACATACAACTGCTTTAAGCAAAGTGTGGAAGGTAAACAGTCCACATGTTCCATGAACAAGAGACCGTTGTTTTCTCCTTAGTAGCAACAACACATCTACAACCGAAGATATTAGTGTCACTTCCCTTGAAAACTAGAGGCATGAACCCACTATCAAGCATAAATACCCCTCTTGGAGTCACTAGCAACTACTTGGACAAGATAGCTACTAACAACGGAGAGCATGCAAGATCACAAACAACACAGACATGATAGAATCATAAAGACAAAACCATTAATCAAACCAACATAATAATCTCAATATCCATCAGATCCCCGTAAACACAACATGTATGATTACAAATAGATTAGATCTTGATCATGAACGGAGCTCACAAGATCTATACATGAAAGCACAAAGGAGGAGATACAACCAACTAGCTACTACATGAACCCATAGTCAAAGGTGGAACTACTCACGCATCATACCGGAGAGAAGGCCTCTGGGATGATCTCCCCTCCGGCAGGGTGTCAGGAAGAACTTCACATTCCCCCGATCTAGGGACGATGGTGGCGGCGGCTACAAACGGTTCGTGGATATTTGATCGGGTGCTTAGGGTTTCTGCATCGGGGGCTTCTAATAGGCGAAGGGGGAGGCCGAGGAGGCGACCAGGGGGGCAAACCCTAGCCAGGCACGGGCCCACCCCTGGCCGCGCCTGGGGGGGTCTGGCTGCCCTGGCCCGCTTCCTCGTCTCCCCTCTGGACTTCTTGTTTTCCACGAAAAGTAATTGACTTTGACGTTTGTCCCGTCCAATTCCGAGAATATTTCTTTACTAACTATTTTGAAACCAAAAACAACAGAAAAGAGGCATCTAGCACTATTGTAAGTTGTTAATAGGTTAGTACCAGAAAACATGTAAAAAGCACCTCAAAGTGTAGACAAGTAAAACAAAGTAGATACTAAACAAGAATGAAACATAAAAATCATAGATACATTTCCAACGTATCACTCATACAATACAAACAAATGTCATCCAAATGTTCATAAGGTATGTATGTGATCGGCCTAGTGGTCTTGTGACTCGCTTGCTAACTCGTGCAGATCATGAAACCTGCCCCTAATGGACAAAGTTTGCAACAGACTGATATTCAGTATTTGTATTGGAAAAATGTCCAATTAGTCTTTATTATTGAAGAAGAGCTTGTTTTCCCATTAAAGTCACCCCTCACGATAATATCATGGACTTTCTTGTGAGTTGCGATATGTACATGTAACAGTCACACTATATTCCTCTTCTCGAGTTTCTTCTAGACGAGTCCTTGGACATTTTATTCTTTCAACATTCACCCATCCATTATGTTGCCAGATCATTTTTCTCATCATTAATGGAGAGGTGGCACAAGCAGACAACATGCATCATATGTGGATTTGCATCTTATGTTTTGCTACAACTGTTCTATAGTTTTTGCATCTTAAGTTTTCGTGGATGTGTATCATATGTATTTTTTGCTACAACTGTTATTTGGTTTTGCTAGTACAGTACAATTTTTTTTACTAAGATGTCTCCGTCGAGAGTCTCCGGCGAATTTCAGTTTTGTTACAATAGCAAAATAAATTGCTATGATTTTTCTAGTGAGGTCTCTCGCAATGTTGGTTTTGCTACGATATAACAATTTTATTGCTATAAAAATGACAAACTTTTTGCTACGAGGTCTTCGATGAGGTTCGTCTTTTTTCTTTTCTTTTATGGTGAACCTTTTTTGCTACATACCGAAATGGTGGGATTGGAGGACCTAAGTGGACATGTGTCAGCACCCCCACCCTGAGGCTGAGAGGCTCAGTTCCTTTGAAGGACACTCGGTCCTATCCTAACTGCAATGTGGCCTTAATACGACCGAGTTGATCGTAAAAAGAAGAGACACGACGATTTCGAATAATAATAAACTTTACTTTTCAACGATCGAACCATTGAACAATGTGGAATGATTTACTCACCGAAGAACACGTGTGAAGTATCGACATGAAAGTTAAAATACAATCAATAGGGTACACTACAATTTTATAAATCCAGCACACAAATAACCAGGCCCTCATGAGTAATGATCCTTTTGTAGTATGCTCTAAGGCTGTAAAGGCAATTATCACTGCTTTGGCAATTGTTATACATGTTATATTTCTGTTTTTTCTCACACAAGAGGGGAATAACTATTTCTCAGTTGCCACCAAGAATCATACAATCAAACTTTCTGATATGTATGATTGCAAACAAAAAAATCTTAACAATATATCGAGGAACAAGTAATTTTAGAACATTTATCCACAGGAACTCCTTGTATCTTCCCATATCGAATAACTAACTCATCTAGAATGGCACCATCCTTAGAGACCTTGGACTAGGTTAGGCACCCCATGTGACACTCTAGACCATGAGCTCTTCGCTGCGGCTACCAGAGTCACGATTGGGGACGGTCGGAGGGCCTCATTTTGGTGGTCCACTTGGATAGGCTCCTCTCCACTTCGGTCTCGCTTCCTTCTGTTGTACAAGCACTCAACCCACAAGCACCGCTCCTTCGCTGAGGCGCTCCATAACCATTGCTGGGTCCTTGACCTACGACGCGCCCTCGCCCAGGCGATTCTGGCTGATTTCTTGCTGCTTTGGCGAGAACTTAGCATCCATGGGGCAACCCTCATTGGCGGTGAAGACGATTCCATCCTTTGGCTGCTCTCTCCTGACGGAGTGTACACCGCAAAATCGACATACAACCTTCAGATGAAAGGGCGGCACCTCATTGTCATGCCCAATCTTGTTTGGGAGGCCTGGGTCCGGCCAAGTGCAAAATGTTTGCCTGGCTCCTCCTACAAAACCGGCTCTGGTGCGCTGATCGCCTTATGATGAGGAAATGGCCCAACCGCTACTTCTGCCCAATGTGCATCCGTCATCTCGAGACAGCTAAGCACCTATTCGTCGACTGTCCCTTTGCTCGCCTTCTCTAGGCAGTCATTGCGGCGTGGCCGCACTACGGAGGGTTGGCGCCGCGATCTTGGAGTATGCACACATCACTTCTGGGCGCATGGGAAGCGATGATCAACGCCTCTGACGACGCCTACAAGGAAGGCGTGTGCTCCCTGGTCATTTTAGTTGCCTGGTAGCTTTGGAAAGAACACAACAATCGTGTCTTCAAGGACAAGCCATCGTATCTTTGCCGCCTTGTCCAACTCGTTCGAGATGAAGCTTAAAGTTGGGCTTTCGTGGGAGCAAAGAAGCTCAAAAGGCTGATTTTGGGAGCCGGCTTGATCCCTTTGGCACCTTTTGTTTCTGGTTTTGTTGCTCCATTTCTTTCTTTTTTCCTTTTTGACTATCCCTTTATCTAATGTCTACATGTAAATATTCTACCTTCTACTGAAATCGAAAGTCAGCAATTGCTGGACCTTTAAAAAAAAAATCCGATCCGAGTGATCTCCTTCTTCACCACCATGGGGTTGCACGTCTCATTGTTCGAAACTTACATTTCACAGCTTGCATTTTTTTCACATGACACGCGATACCTTCTTGTGCATGTCACGGTGTGTCCTAAACTTACGCTTCACTGCTGGTGTACTTTCATCGAGCCCTTATTATTCTACTGTACCGCGATACAAAAGCGCTGTGTTTTGTGACGCTCGAGGCAGCTTTGCACGTTTAGTCAATTCAAACAAGACAGAAAGGAAAAGACTGTCGTCGTGTAGACAAACCGAATACGAGTAGAACCTTCTTGTGCTAGCTACTGTAGATGTACATTATCATAATCGTGGTGTCGGTCCACTTCTTTATCACCTGTGTCGGCAGGCCAGCAACCCACGCTAGCTCACATCCTGTTCCTCTTCTGCTCGCCACTAATCCAGTTTTCCCGGACCGAAAGCTGGCTTCTCGAGCGCATGCCGGCGAGGTGGTGGCACCGTCGTCACGTGCCTCTTGGCTCACCTGTGTTGTTCCCTGTCGTCAGTGACGCTTGCTTCGTGTCTCCGGTGCACGCGCACAAGCTGTGATGCCGTCTGAATCTACGGTTGCAGAGCTCGGAGGCTACGTGCACATTCCGTACATGTCAGAGAGTGTTTAGCAGATGGCGACGCCTTGGATTGTATTACAGTTAGCGTCATTCAATCTTTTTTTTTTGTGAACAGCGTCATTCAATCTTGATGCCACACCAGCAGTAGTTAGTAACACAAGAAGAAGGATAATCTACATTACATTTCCATATTTACATCGAAATCCTACTACAAGCTCGATCAGTCTAAGCAGGAACGACAAGACGTGGCACGTAGTACTGCTCCTCCTAATTTACACTGGTTAACTAAGCCAGATCTCGCGCGTGGTGGCGCCCGCCCGGCCGGCGCGTGCGTCAGCGTCACAGCATGAGGCCGAGGCGCTGGCTGGCCACGTCGCAGCGGACGGGCGCGAGGCCGACGCGTCCCCGCTCCAGGTCGTACTCCACCCACAGGTTCATCTGGTGGTGGTGCCCGATCACGTACGCCATGATGGGCACCATGTCCGCGTTCCCGAACGTCAGGCACCACACCCCGTCGCCGCCCCGCCGCTCCCCGGGCACCTTGTACAGCAGCCGGTCCCCGCCCACCGCCATCTCCGCGCCCTTGAACAGCAGCGTCACGCCCGGGAGCCTGGCCTCCGGCGGCGCCCGACCGTGGGGCACGCGGAAGCAGGTGTCGAACGCCTCCTGGAACGCGAAGCCCGGGTCGTCCAGCGCCGGGAGTACGGGCCTGGTCTGTCTCAGGAACTCGGCCTTCAGCGCCGAGTAGGCGTCGCCGAGGAGGAAAGTGAACTGCGTGCCGGAGTCCACCATGGTCTGCCCGGCGCCCGTGTGGTCCGGCGCCAGCACCGACGCCGGGATGGGCAGGCGCCTGCCGCCCACGCGGATGCCCAGGAGCTGCACGGAGTAGGCGACGCGGTCGAAGTACGGGAGGGGCAGCGCTGGCTGGTAGAGGGGCGTGTAGTTGAGCGGCAGGAAGGTCGGGATCAGGTCGCTGTGGCCCAGGAGCAGCACGCCCGCGTCGTCGCGGTCGGAGATGCAGTAGGAGAAGCGCCGGGTGCTGGCCTGCGACACGAAGGAGAGCGCGCCCCGGTTCATGCCCAGCAGCCCCGCGCTCGCCACGCCGTCCGGGGACGAGTCGAACGCCGAGGACATGCAGCCGAACGCCGCGCGGAGCGGCGGCGCGCTGCCCACGGCGAAGACGTCCGTCGCCAGCGCGCCGTCCGAGGACGACCCGTCCGCGTACGAGAGCGACACGCTGCACCGGCGCGAGGCCCCGTCGCAGGCAGGCGGGGACGGCAGGTCGCGGGAGCGGCACTGCGCGGAGGCGCACGGCACGGCGGCGAAGCTGGACGAGCCCCTCGGGCGGAATGACGTCCCGTTGTTGTTGCTGTTCCTGGCGCCGCCAACAGTTGGCGGCGCGCAGAGCAGCCAGGACAGCTCGCTGCCGGTGTCGAGCACCATCGTGACGTTCTGCGGCGGCGTGCCGACGGCCAGCGAGACCGTGAGGCTGACGTTGTGGTGGAACCGCAGCTTGCTCGGCTGCCGCGGCAGCGCCCTGGCCGGCATCTGCCGAGCCCGCAGAGGGAGCAGCAGCGGCTTCGCGCGCGGCCTCGCGGCCTCGGACGACCATGATGGCATGGCGAGCAGGACGATTAGGAGGCTAAGGACGGGAGGCATGGCGGTGGTTGGGAGCAGAAATGAACCTGGACCTACGCGCGCATGTGAGCGGGGAGACGGGCGCTGGCGTTGGATTTCGTCGTGGGGTTTTGGTTCGGGAAGGATTTTATGGGGTGGCGACGCCAGCGCGCAGTGACGACTGACGAGTGGGAAGTGCTGGTGACGACTGAGGAGCGAGGAGAGACTGAGGAGGGCGAGATGGGTCACTGTCGCTGGGAAGCAACAGCAGCCGGGTTCTTTGCATCTGTCGTCTTCTATCTTTCGAACCACGGACCGCCAGCTGGATTGTCAGAGCTATTATCAGTAGGGGTACGCGCACTGCTGGCTGTACTGTGCTTTTACTGCTGCAGTAACACTGATAGAGCAAAATAATTGTATTGATTCTAGATGGATTATATTGAGCCTCTTGGACTGTTTATATAGGAGTACAAAGCTTGAAGGGCTCCGTGTCCAGGAAAGAAAGGACTAGGAGGGATTGGGAGAAGCTTTCACGGTGAAAAATAAAAATAAAAGTCTTTATTAGAATTTGAGCTCAGAAGAGATAGATTCAGATTACAATTCTAAACTATCAAATATAGCAAACCGTGACCTACTCTAATACATAATCGTGGTAATACTTTGACGGTGCTAGTGCGAACGGGTAAAATCCAATTGTGTGTTGTGCTCCATGCACCCATGCAAATGCAACCGACTAGCCAAAAAATATCAAAATGTTTCGATTTTCTTAGAATTTTTTCTTGTGCGAGTTGTGTGATTCAATGCTTTTGATATCTATGTGAATTTATAGTCTAGGGAAAAAAATTCATTTAGCTTTATCTAAAATACAAAATATATAACGTCATAGCAAGCTCTTTTTTGTAACGGATTTGCTAGTTCTCAGGCGCCTGAGAACTTCTTAAGTCTCAGTCGCATCTTTCACCGTTTGATTTACCTCGTGATTCGTGTTAGACATGAGTTGCAACTCGGATGTAACCGAGAATTTAATGAGTTGCAACTAGGTTGCAACTGAGAACTAGTATAAATCTTATGAGTTGTAACTAGGTTGCAACTGAGAATTAGCACAAATATTACGATGACATCAACGACTTAGACATAATTAATTCTCAGGCGCCTGAGATCTAGGCACTCCCTTTTTGTAAAACAATGTTTCCAATTTAATTTAGAAACAAAGATAATTTAAATGTGGGCAGAGTATCTTAACTTATATGGATATTTAAATGTTCTAAGAGAACGTCTAAATTTGGGTCGCTATAAAACAGAAAGCAGATGGCAAACATAAGAGCTTGAATCTACTGAAATTATGACCGGATTAATCCAATGTGTATCTACTACATCACGTGGTCAGGATTCGATCTACCCAGCATGAAGTAAAGAAGAAATTTAAATATGTATAGAAGCATAACCACCTAGTTTCTCCTTTTCTTCGTTACCAAATCTGTGTGTACAAATTTTGGATATGAAATTTCATGATAATAAACACAAGTTGCAATGAATCTACTCATTTTTGCGATCATATTGTGTGATGTCTCGTGCCCCATGCGCCCATGCAGTTACAACTGGCCAGCTAGAACAGCCAGAACCTATGTGATAAAAAATCGAGTCAATAGGATTTCTTTAGTTTTTTCTTTGTGCAAGATATGTATTCATAGTGCTACAAGTAGTGATAAGCACGATCCAAAATTCATATAATTTTGGGACCAACATCCAACAAAGATTACCTTCTTTGTGTGACGTAGTTGGAAACTTTTCTTGGAAAATTCATATAGGATGATGATTCATAGGTTTTCTAATTCCTACAAATCAGCGAGACCATTAAGAGATGATATACTAATAAAATTATTAGGACAATAGTATTGATAATATACTCTAGTAATTCTCTCGATATCTGTGTGGATCTATAGTTTCGAAGGAAATAAACTTTTAACTTGGCCTTAATATATCATATATACTCATGTTCGATTCAAACTTTAGTTCAATATAAAGTTGTTAGAATGTGGGTGGTGTTTCTCTTATGACATTGTATGGATTTTTATTTTTTATTTTTTTGAACAAGGGGAAGGGACCCGAAGGTCCCAGAACTGGCATTACTTTAACAAAAGTGATACAATGCTGCAGAAAGGACCTAAAGGAAAGTTAAAATTACAACATTGTCTTTCAAAATTGCAAAAAGGACCCCAGAAAAAGATGCAGAAAAGCAATCGGGTCTTGATGCCATCTTCGACCTCGCCGGCGATGCAATTGCCACCATCGCCAGCCGCGTCCTTGCTTCCAAGCAAGGTAGAAGGGCCTCCCGCCGGAGGTTGAAGAAGTGGGCGCCGAAATTTCCGGCAAAGCAAAACAGAGGCCGGAGTACCACCGAAGCCACCCACAAGCATGCTGGAGAATCAGGTTTGAAGGGGCCAAAGCTCCAGCAGCAGAAGGAGGTCGATGCAGCCGCATTAGATGGACGCGGTCGCCTTTGCCAGTTCCCTGCAACCTCTGAGGCCACCCACAAACAGCAGCAGCCATATTCTCTCTCTCCGCACCACGCCGACAAAGAGAGCACATCGGCAAGCTGCAGCAGCAGGTACCCAAGACATCGCAAAAGGCCTTCAACAAGGGAGCTGCGGAAGAACTTTTCGTTGAGGATGGGTTCCTCCATGGAAGCTCTAACTTGTAGGAGAAGCTCGCCGCACAGAGCCAAGCCTGGCCAAAGGACTCACTCTGCTCCCTGATGCGTACCTTATTTAGAGGGATGCACAAGTCCCTTGACCTCCCAAGCACCACCACTTGCCACTAGCAGTGAGCTGCCAGGAAGAGAGAGCTCGCGGCGCGGAGGATCTGGCCGCCAAGATCCGCCGTCCTACCCTCAGACACCATATCGGTAGACGCCATAGAGGCAAACCTAGACATTAAGCCAACTACTAGTATGTATAGGGGAGGCCAGCCACCAGATCCATCCCCCTCGTCGGCCACCTGGGCCGCCGGAGAGGAAGAAGGAAAGGGGCGGCGGTGGAAGGATAGGAACGACTCTCAAGGGGTCTGGGAGGAGGACGCGAGGAAAAAAGTGGCCTTGTATATTGTATGGATATTATGTGTCCTCCGTTCTGATAAACATCACTTGTATTTTTTTCACTATGAAAGATAGAAGACATGGTAGAGGCAGTACTAACTTGAAACTCAATATTGGGAACCACATAGGGCTCCTTTCATTCATGGACTTTTCACACGATTTGTGCAGGATCGAGAACTTATGGAAATTTTCATGCATAAGTTGTTTGATCCATGAGATCATATCTCACATGAGCAATTCTCATAGGAATCTTGCAGTGTAAATTCTAAAGAACAATTAATAGATTAGCTTAGAGCTCATGAAAATGTCTTCACTACGATAAAATGTAATTACTCTTCCCTATCCTATGAATCAAATAATCTCTTACTGGGTTCACACAATTTGTCTCTCGCCACAAAGTTTCTAGTAACTTGTTTTTCGTTTTAATATTTTCTACAACACTTTGGTTGCGCTCTTGTGGTCTGGAGTTAGAAAACCTCACCAGAATGGCGAAGACAACATTGAGTCGGTTGGCACCAAAATTAGATCCATCTAATTATTCGTTTTGTTCCAGCTTCTAGTATCCGTTCTTAAGAATCTCAGAGAAATTTATGTTATCCAGAAACGGAATTCGGCTCGACGAAAGAGTAGGGTAAGATTTCAAGTGGGATCTCGCCAAAATCCTAGTACTTCTAGCTAATTTCCAAATTCTAGTTCATATTTTTGCTGAAAATTTGAACTAGTAATATTTGGCAAATGAACTAGAAGCTGGACACTTTTGGCGTATCTATCCCACTTACATTCCTAGAGAAGGGTTCTATAGTCGCGTATGAGCTCCTCTACTTTCTAGCGATTTTTATAACCTCTTGTCGTGAATTTATTACTCGGAGTTACAATCTCATCTACCTTCCGGCCGGATGAACCCAAAACAACAAGGTGGTGAGCAGAGCGGATCTCGACCGTACGTTGCCGTGTATGCGTACACCGAAAGCTGCCGTGAATGCGACGCCTGCTGGCTGCTGCTGCCTTCCGTTCGATCCAAGAGGCTGGCTGGAGGGTGGCAACGCATTGAAGCAAAAGTTTGTACTACTGCTGCAGCATAAAGGCCCGTTCAATCAATCCCTCCGCGTTTAGGTTCGCAGCATTCATGAGAAGACGTACGTATGTACGCGGAGGCGGAGCTCCCTTCTATCTTCTCGCCGGCAGGGCGGCCGGCGCTGCACAAAGGCACAAAGGCCACGCAGTCGGCGACGGTCGCGTCGGGCGGCGGCCGTCCTAGCCGGTTAGACGTGATTAGGTCGCGCGTATATTTTTTTTTAGGTCGCTTTGCTGGTGACAGTACTCATGGTACTAGTAGTACACTTTATTTTGCCACGTACTACATCTATTACTAGCATCCTTGCCGAGTACTCCAAGCTATACCGTCGACTCGGGGGACACTCGTAGCACACCATTTGAATTCTTGCAGAATACTCTAGCTATACCGCGCTAGGGTTAGCTAGCGTACACGGTACAGCCATGGCGGTTTCATTATCCTAGCCCTATCTAGAGTGCTACTCATGGTGAGGTGAGTGGAGTACCACCAGGAGAAGTAAATTATAGTGACGCTGCGTGCATTAAAGAGCGAGCCTGAGCGCGGGGAAATATTCAAAGTTTGAGAGTACAGTACATGCACGCAGGGTCCAGTCTGCCGAGCACCTCGAAGGTTTGCCTTGCTGTCCCCCAGAGCCAGACGCATCGGCCACGGTAAACAAGCATACATACTCGCTCGTACTACCACGTCGGTACGTGTGGGCAAAACTGCACGGTCACAAGCACGAACGGCCTCGGACAAGACGTGTGGTACCGCTCCTACGGTACTAGACAACAGAGACGCCGCTGTCACGGGGGAACATCACGTACGGAGGCTCCTTGTCCGCACGTAGTACGTCGATCGTCTCCTCTACACGGCGCTCCGGTACTCGTCAGTCATCAGCACTAGCAATGGGAGACAGCGAGGTGCGTATGTATGGCAGGGGGCGGCAATGCAATGGCCAATGGGAGCGGTGCGTCAGCTGCTTTCCTCGGACACGTACGTCTGTCCCGCGGCCTCGAAACGATCATGCTACCCGCCGCCCCTCCCGACGGAAGATAAAGCTGGCCGAATCGTCTCGATGACGACCCTTGACAACTACAGATTTGTTTGTTTGGTCGTCCAGTACTGCGTACATAGTACGTCCAAGTTTCTTTGGCGTAGTCTGGCTCCATCCCGCCACCCATCACTTGCACCGTCCATGCTCGCGGTCGGTCGACACCACGAAGAAGAAGAAACGTCAGAGGCGCCATGCATCACCGGCCAGAGTTCCCCTGCAACCCCGTCGCCGTCGCGGATCGTTTTCCTGCACTGCAAACCAGCCCGACGCGCAACAACCCGATGGACGCGCACTGGCATTCATCTTCACAAGATGGATGGATCTTTTGCCCACCGTCATCAGCGTGCACGGCAATGTCAGCCGGGGTGAATCTCGCCCACGGCTCACCGATTTTTTTTACAAATATGCCCTCCTGCAACACTGTATCGCCAAAAGTACCCCCAATACGAAGCGAAAGGCAAAAATCTCTGGCGGGAGGCTAGAAACGCTGCACGTGGCACCTCCCGCTACGGCCTGTGGCGGGCCAACCCTCCCGCCGGCGACGGAGGCGGAATGACCCTACCGCCAGAGGGACAGGCGGGACGCAGCGGGCCCCACCACGCGGGCCAGCGAGACGTCGACTTCACGCTAGCGGGAATCTGTCCGCCTCGGGGGGGGGGGGGGGGGGGGGGGGGCGGTTTGACCTTCCCGACGTAGGCTGTGGCAGTATGTGTGTTTCCAAGATTCCCATCACCGATTGACTGTTTCCTGTTGCTCAGCAGTCAAGTAACCACCGAAAGTAGTATTCGTTGAAACTTGTGACTGTTTTTTTACTTTATTCATTCGGGACTTGAACCGATGGCTGCCGCTGCAGCTCTCTTTCCTCGAAATTTGTTTGTTGGCAGATACTGCAGCTCCGTTTCTTTAAATACAGCGGCAGCTATCCTCAGAACCACGGCGACTTATTTCGGTCCATTTGTTGCCTCTTCTTTCGATCCCTTTGCTCATACAGTCACACACTCCGTAATCGCCTGAGGCTGAAAGAAGACTGCGCCAATATTCTAAGGCTGAGAACGGATAGCCATCGATCAAGGTGAGTTGTTTCGGTTAAAAGCTATGCATGTTGTATATATTAGTTAGCTAATTAGGCCATAATTTGCCATGCAATGCTTGAACTATCAATTAGCTTTGAAAATTAGTTAGCTCGTGTAGAAATATTTGAGCTCTTGTCGTAATATTTTAGCTAAGTAATCTAATTAGATCGTGTAGTAATATTTTAGCTATGCAATTTAATTAGGTTGTGTAGAAATATTTTAGCTCATGTAGTAATATTTTAGATAAGCAACGTAATTAGGTAATGTAGAAATATTTGTGCTCGTGTAGTAATATTTTAGCTATGCAACTTAACTAGAACGTATAGAAATATTTTAGCTCATGTAGTAATATTTTAGCTATGCAACATAATTAGGTAATATAGAAATATTTGTGCTCTTGTAGTAATATTTAGGTATGCAACTTAACTAGAACGTGTAGAAATATTTTAGCTCATGTAGTAATATTTTATCTATATACAACATAATTAGGTCATGTAGAAATATTTTAGATAGTGTAGTAATATTTTAGCTATGCAACGTAATTAGATCGTGTATAAATATTTTAGACTCTTGTAGCAATATATTAGGTATAATACTTAATTAGGTCGTTTCCAAATATTTGAACTCGTGTAATAATATTTCTTACACGTACGGTTAGACAATTAATGTATTTTGTCAATATAAATAATTATATTAATGAACTATGGTTAATGTTATATATAATTAATATGGTTATATTAATTTGATGCGCGTAGGTACGATGAACACTTTGTATATTTTTTATGGTGAGGACATCACCCGCGATGGGCCGTCGGGGCTTGATCTGTCGCATTATGAGACAAAAAATGTCATAGTGGAAGAATTGATGAATGCTAGTTTCACGGACATTAGAAGGCGCAGCCGCGCAGAATTTGGGCCAGAGATGGCCCGAAAAAAGATGATCGTTGAAGCGGTCGTTTGCAAGAGAGTGGGAGAAGATTACCGGTTGGCACTTTGCCAGGTTAAAGGCGAAAATTCATGGGGTTCATACATGAAATTTGCAAGCACACCTGGTGCGGCCATGTATGGGCAACCGATGGTGTATGTGCAGTTTGTTGATGCCAGCGACATACCTGGTAGCAGCACTGCAGCCGGTGAGCTCCAGTTATCCATCGCCGCAATGGCTATAGATTCGGAGACAGTGGAGAGGAGGCATGTGGGAGATTCCTTTGTTCCTAGCCAGAATAATGGACCTTATTCCATGGCGATTGTCGACCTCAATGAACGGATTGAGGGACAGTCAAACGAGCTTGATTCTGGTGACGACGATCGTGAATCGTCAGATGATGATGAAGATGAAGGAGGCGGTCCGAGTCAAATGAGAGCAGTGGCGCCAGCAATGGCACCTGGGGACATAGAGGCTCTTGTCATCGGTCACGATGATACCTCTATCCGTTGAGTCGGAGCTACCATCCTAGAAGAAAACCAACAGTTCCCGAGCAAGGAGGCTGTGGGCATGGCGATCAGAAGATATGCCTTCTCCATTCCCGAGAACATAAAGTGAAGAAATCTAACAAACATTTGTTGAAGGTTCTTTGCATAGAGTCTGGTTGTCCTGGAAGAGTCGTCGCTCGTCAACCTGTGGGAATATGCAAGCCTTGGACGATAACTCGCATGGTTCCCCACAGTTGTGAGCTAACTGGCACTCTTCCTGAACACCGCAATGTTAGTGCCGCATATGTGGCACAGGTCATTGCACCCATGGTAAAAGATAAGATCGGTGTATCGGTGAAGGCGTTACGAGAGGGTGCGGCAGATGCGATTGGCTTTTCGGTGAGCTATGGCAAGGCCAGGCATGCCAAGGAGTCTGTTTTAGAGGGGATGTATGGCACATATACGGAGGCTTACAACATGGTTCCGAGAATGCTACATCAGATTACTGAAGCCAACCCTGGAACTGTCACCTATAGGATGGAGAGGAACCACCCGAGTGGCACTCCTGATCATTTCATCCTGGACCGTATCTTTTGGGCGTTCAGCCAAACTATCTAAGCATTCCACCACTACCGGCCGGTGATATCAATTGATGGTACCTTCCTCACCGGACAATATGGCGGATTTACCTCCTCTCTTGGATGGACAGTACGATTCTACCCACCAGTGCCAACAATGGATTAACCCCAAAGGTCCACTAGGAGGGCCAAGTACTTTCAGGTGTCGAGGTCCAGCGAACCGATGGATTCTTGATGAGCGGTTCGTGTCTTATCTTTCTCGTAGCGGACTACTTCCGTTCGCTAGGATGACATCCGCGCCTTAGTTATTTAAACTAGACCCTTGTCTTCTAACATCACTTGTTGACCGGTGGAGACCGGAGACACACACCTTCCACTTTCGGTGGAGAGAGATGACACCTACACTTCAGGATGTATCCATGATCACTGGGTTGCCACTTTGTGGTATTCCTCTCGTGTTGTCGCCAGCACGGGCATCCTGGAAGAAAGATTTTGAACAACTGATGGGTCAACTTATCCCGAGAACTCGTACTGATAAGTTAGCTAGAGGTGTCCCCATCAGTTGGCTAGTGAATTTTATTGACTTCCCAACCGGAGTTTCTGAGGAAGTAGTACGTCAACACCTTGTTGCATACTTACTCTACCTATTTGGCATGTTGTTCCCATCGGGAAATGGTGAAGTAGTCAACCCAATTTTTATTAGACTAGCAGAACACATAGCCCTTCCTCTGGACAAGAGATCACCTAGTGCAGCATCGGTTCGGCGGTGCTATGCCAGACTTACAGGGGGTTATGTGACGCCTCATATAGGAGAAAGAAGGTCAGTAGTGTAGCCCCAATTCTATGTGTACGCTATATTTTCCTCCAGTTGTGGTATTGGGAGCACATACCCGTCGGACGGCCAATGATAGAAGATCCAGTGCACCCATATAGTGGTCATGACGTCCGGTTTAATTGCGCGACCATGGGTACCCGGTAGACATATGGCGTATCACGTTGGGCCCGTGATTTGGCTTCGAAGTGCTATCCTCTTTACCATGAAGATTTCGAGACCATACATCATTCTTCTATCACATGGAATGCGTGGCATGAAGATTATGTAATGCACATGGCCCGGAATAGGGGTTTAGCAACTAATTGCTACCGAGACCGGAACTTTGGTGGACACGTTGTCATCTTATGCGCCTGTATATGGTGGAGCCGCAGAACCCCGAGCGTGTGATGTGGCAACTTGATCTCTACCAGGAGGTCCCTCCCCTGCCTCCCAACTGTGTCGAGTCTATATTTCATGAGTACGTTCTCAATTTTAAATCAGTTTAAATTTATACAATGTTTTTGGTCAAATATTATAACAATGATTATGCGCATTTCAGACAAAGCAATCAAGGAAGAAAGAAAGAATCATAATTGGCTGCACACCTAGAAGCTATAGATAGATCAATAGAATTCGAACAAGCTTACGAACATAGTTCCAGAAAATAGGTAAATTTTTTTAGATTATTTAAATTCTTATTGGTATGCTTATGACCATGAACATGCAGGGTGTTTTCCGATAGCACGTGGGATGCTTATATGACATGGTACAATGCGAGCACATGTTCAAAGCTCACCCACACTCCAACGGATAGGCCAGCACACCGCACACGTCAAGAGCAGCTAGAGGGAGGGATAAAACATACTGCAGCAAACCGCCGTGATGACACGGTATGTATATTTTTAGCACTGTATTTATAATTTTATATTTATGAGAATAACATTGGTCGTTATTTTCAGCTAAGTAGGCAACATAGCATAATGGCGGATGTGCATGAAATAGTTAGAGAGAACCCTCGATCCATGCCGAATACCATCAAGAGTAGATTGATGCGCATTTTTCAGAATGCTTTACGTACCGCTACTAACTGATGTTGTGGCCGAGCGGATGATGTTATGCTAGGACAGTACAACATGTCTGAGTCTTTCTCTTTGCGACCGAGTGAAGCGAGAGCAAGCCTAGAAAATTCAGCACGCAGCGCCTCTATGTGTGAGAATATACGTATTTTCTACATTTAAAAATCTGTTTTAGAAAAACAATTATTTGTAATATTCTTGTGCTGACAGACTAGAATACGCCAAGACGCTACTCTTATGCGTACATCATCGAGGATTACCGTGGAACTTTCTAGGCCTAAATCTTCAAGGCAACCGTCACGCATGAGTTCGATACTTTTAATCCACATCTGCTGTAATAATTGAATTCTAACATGCGGACCATTTTTTAGATTGATTTCGGTTCAACGCATCAACAAGCACCTAGAGGAATATTTCCGAAAATTATTAGAGAACTATTTCAGGAAATACCGGTACGCATTTTTATAATCGTACTAACTTATTATTATATTTTACTCATTCTAATACTTATTGTTTCTATACAGACCACTCCTGACGATGCATGAGACGATGATGATGCTGGATTTAATATAAACATGTCACCTCCTCATCCATCTATAGGCCATGACAGTTACTACACATATGATCAGCCATACGACCAACCTCAGTTTTTGTACAACCCTGGATCATCACAGCCAACATATGATCCAATGATGGATTTTTTATATACTGATGTTGGTACGAGCCAAATTTCTGACAGTCAACAAGATACACAAACCAGGGATCATTTTATACCATCACCGCCAAATCTCCGCACAAATCCCAGGCCAACGGACCTATGAAGTTATCCTTTAGATCACATATACGGAGGACGTGCGAGGAAACAACCGAGAGAGTGAGACGATTATTGTAACTCCGGCGATGTAGCCGGTTCTATTTGAACATTAATGTAGCGTTCTATATTTGTAAGAGACATATTACTATTATCTTGTCTTGCTGTTATAAAAACAATTTCAAATAAAAATTCACAGATATTTAAGATATAACTAAAATAAAAATACTTAGGTACTTATTTTTCATTACTACACGGTACAACAGGAATTAGGATACATTTAAATGCATAATTTAAAATAAGAGTACTTTAATTAAGATACAATAGGAGGGGTGGATTCAGACACTAGGACAAAAGTCTTGTCGTCTTGCGTCCAGCGTGGCTATTTTCCAGTCTTATCACCACGTTCTTCAGCTGCCCTTGTCTCAGCAGCTCTTTCTCTCAGAGTCTGCATGTATGCCTCCCTAGCCTGTCGTTCCCCCTCCTCCCTGAGGCGTCGTTGTTCCTCTCTCTGCTTCCGTAGCTCCTCTAACCGACGCCGTTGCTCCTGTTGCGCTGCTCTACGCTCTTCCGCCTCTTTCTCATGATGCTTGTCCTCGTGAAAGTTTTGCCACGCACGACGACTCCTCTCTTCTATCTCACGACGCGCCCATTCGGGCTGCTCCGTGTCAATCCAACGATACCATATGCACAAGGATGGAGGAGACTGCATCACAAATAATAACATAGTAAATATTCCATAAAACAAAAAATATCATTTTATTATAGATGAAACATACCGGAGGGCTGTTGTAACTCCAGGGAGCTGGATCGTACTGATAATTGGGACACATGAAAAACTTCGTGCCCATTTTATCAGAAAAATCTGTGGACTCCTTCACCTTGCAAAAAGTCCCGCACCAACACCGAAAATATTCCACACCAGGAGGCAAACTCGCATCCTTCATATTTCTCGTCCTGTAGTTTTGATCAGAGCAAGACAAACTCATAGCCACCAAAGAAAATAGCAAACAAAGGAAGAAACGGAGAAGGATGCATCTGTTAAGAGCGTGATACTACTCCTTTTATAAGCCAGCCTTCTCTACTAGTGGGACAAATCTGCATGTGAGTGCGCTGCTAAGTTCGGTAATCAATTTGTTGTACCGGTGCTCTTTCGGCGGTCTATTTTCTATAGCTCATGTCGATGGTCTAATTACTATACGTGCACTCATGTCGAGTTGTGTCATCGTTAGGGACAGCTGCTACCGGGGGGAGCACATATCGCCACCGCCTAGGGCGGTTAAAACAATCCGCCACCGCCCATGTCCCAAGGACCGACGCGACGTCCCGCCAGCGGAGCGTCCACCTCCTGTCGCGGGCCCCACGGCATCCCGCCTCGTGCGCTGGCGGCAGACTCTTACCGCCACGGCCTACGACTGGATGATTGGCCCGCCTCGGGTCCTGGCGGGACGTGGCACGTGTCACTTTCCAGCTTTCCGCCATGACACTTTTGCTTTTTTTTTCTGTAACAGAGGCAGGCAGAGGGTTATATTTATAAAATATCCGGTCCACCGGCACGAGATTCATGAGCTGTTGTGTCAGGATTGTGCAACAGGTTTCCCTTGCTTGGTAATTGGTATGGTAGGTAGGCAGAGTAGTGCACCATAGTGCTCATGCCAGGACCCATGCATGCCATGTCCATGGACCTCATCATCGACCTACCTACTACGGTGTAGTACTGCGACAGATCAGAGGATGAGTATGGGCGGGCGGCGGTACAATACAGTGCGGGATTGGCCCGTGTCCATATCAAGTTGCACTGTTGGGACTTGTGAGCTGGGAAGTCGTTCAGGCCATGTCTCTGCTCGCACTCATGCTGCATCCCATCCATCGCCCCAGGAGGATCTCGTTCTCGTCGAATTATTCATCGCGCGTGCGTGTGTGCGCCCGTTCATTGCATGCATCGAGGGAATCTACACGCTAAAAGAAGTTTATATTTTTTTATATAAATCTAAAAATCTTATATTTTGAAAAGGAGGGAGTAGTAGTCATCAAGGCAGCCGCGTTAATCTTCGGTCTATGCGCGTGCGATCGGAAGACGGACGGAGAGGAGCTGAGAGACCGATGCAGATTGAGATTAGAGGGCGCCGTCCGATTTGCTGTCAGCTGTGGACCTTTCACCATTATGATGGCGCGCCGTACGTACGTAGCCGGAACGGCAATGATCGATCATCATGGTTTGGGGTTCAGGGCAGCTAGCGAGCTGGGGACTCATCCTAGATAACCAGGTGGCAGAGGATGCTAGATCATCATGGATGGGTCCATTCTGGTCGCAGAGGTCAATGGTACCGGTAAGGCGCTCTTATTAATCCCACTGTTTTCTTCAGGGTGACTTTAATTAGTTGTGTCTGACAATGATCTTATTGAACCATTGTTTTGTCGGCGTGGACTTTCTTCAGGGTGAAAATCTATGATCGATGATCAGAGCGATGACGGCGCTGGTGCACCGTTTCCTTCTTGAAGGCGTCGCTTTTGGAGGGGATGGATTTCTGGTGCCGCCTTGGTGGTGTTTGGTCGTTGTTGTAGGGCATAGATCACTATAGAGGGACTTTTTTTCATGTAATTCTTTTTTTATTTTTTGGCTGTGTGCATCCGTAGTGCCATTAGGGTAATGCGTTGTTGCAGAGACTGGGTGTAATTGGTATCCTGCGATATTAATATATACTCCTTTCCAAAAAAAAAAAATTAATCCCACTGTCAGAGACTAATTATGCTTAACGAGGGCCCTGGGCCTATTTGTGCACACATAGGCAGGTTGATGGGTTGAAAAACATCTCTTAACATAGTAGTACTACTATTACCTCGGTAGCTGTATTTACATCATCGAACAATGACTCGCTGTCAAACTTCCGTTATCTTAACCATGACGGCAACCAAATCTCCCGATCCCCATTATCCAGAGATGACATGTGTCCGTGCACTGGTCGACGGGCGACCCCACGTTGACGTCGGCACCTCTTCTTCTCTCTCCCATGGAACGAGAACACTTAACCATTTTCGACATCTATCCTCGTCTACCTTCTCTAACCCAATCGTCGTCAGAAAAGTCGTCGTTGCCAGAGAGAATACGTCGTCGCATAGGTAGCAACGCTGGTCGTCCCTCGTACTAGCAGCCAGTGGTGGAAACAAGAAACTTGGTTTGGGCGTAAAGAATTAGTGAATTAGAGTTATATTAATTAATTGTAATACTAACTAATAGTTTTGAGCTATCTTTTAGTATGAATTTATACTATACTTGTACATATCTTGTCTTCTCTAAAAAATAATGGGTACATTTGTACACCCATGTCCTTAACTAGGACCCGCCCATGGTAGCAGCGCATCCCATCGCTTGTAGCAGAGTGTTCCACCGTTCGAGGCAAAAGACGTCATTGTCGACCTTTCCTTGTAGCAAGTTCGGCCGACCCTTGTAACAAAGCCGACCGCCCCTTATAGCAGCAACCATGGCCACACCTCGCACCCATACGCAGGGATGCGCAACTCGAGCCGGAGGTCGAACAACGGCTACCTCGTGCAGAAGTTCGAGTAGAGAGGTTGTGGTGGCTGTGACTGCGCCCGCCTCGCCCTCCCCTCGAGGCGCTCGAACTGCAGGAGGGAGGCAGTGTGGAGACCTTCGAGAGGCAAAGTGTGCACTCGAGCGCGTCAGTCTTCTTCACAACCGCCAGGCATCTCCGCATGGCCACGGGGAGGGAGCCGAAGAGGAAGACGGACGGAGAGGAGCTGTGAGAGACTGATGCAGATTGAGATTAGAGGGCGCCGTCCGATTTGCTGTCAGCTCTGGACCTTTCGCCGTTATGATGGCGCGCCGTACGTAGCCGGAACGGCAATCATCGATCATCATGGTTTGGGGTTCAGGGCAGCTAGCGATCTGGGGACTCATCCTAGATAACCAGGTCGCAGAGGATGATAGATCATCATGGATGGGTCCATTCTGGTCGCAGAGGTCAATGGTACTGGTTGGGCGCTCTTATTAATCCCACTGTCAGAGACTAATTACTTAACGAGGGCCCTGGGCCTAGGGTTGCAGGCGGCACCCGCATCCTGCCCGCAAAACTCAAATCTAGGCTAAAATGAGTTGGCTAAGGGAACAGAAATTAAGCTGGCTTAGTGAAAACCTCTGTCCGCAACCCGTCCCGCTTGCCACCTGGGCCTATTTGTGCACAGAGAGGCTGGTTGATGGGCTGAAAAACATCTCTTACCATAGTAGTAGTACTCGTACATTGGCAGTTGTATCTACGTCAGAGCAAGTTCAATAGTAAAGTCTGCCGCTGGCTATAAGCCACCGCCACATCATCTATAGTCAGTCTAATAGCCAATACATACAATAGTTAGTTATAAGTAAATACTACTTTATTTAGCTAAGGCCAACTTTACACTCACACAAAGTGCTTAGGAGCACGTGCTATAGCTGACTTTTGCACGAAAGGCCACTAATATTCTCTCTCCTCCACCTCATCTCAAATATATTATTTAAAATTTTTTATAGCCTGCTTACATAAGCTTATTATACCTGCTCTCATGGATAAATGACTCGCTGTCAAACTCCCGTTATCTTAACCGTGGCAGAGACCAAATCTCCCGATCCCCATTATCCAGAGACGACATGTGTCCCTGCACGGGTCAACGGGCGACCCCACGTCGACGTTGGCACCTCTCCTTCTCTCTCCCATGGAACGAGAACCCTTAACCGTTTTCGGCATCTATCCTCATCTACCTTCTCTGACCCAATTATCGTCGGAAAAGTCATCGTTGCGGAAGACGTCGTTGCATAGGTAGCAACGCTGGTGGTCCCTTGTAGCAGTCAGTGGTGGAAACAAGAAACTTGGTTTGGGTATAAATAATTAGTGAATTAGAGTTATATTAATGAATTGTAATACTAACTAATAGTTTTGAGCTATCTTTTAGTATGAATTTATACTATACTTGTACATATCTTGTCTTCTCTCAAAAATAATGGGTACATTTGTACACCTATGTCCTTAACTAGGTCCTGGTAGCAGCGCATCCCATCGCTGGTAGAAGAGTGTCCCACCATTCGAGGCAAAATGTATCATTGTCGAAGAAGCTCCCCCACCGCTCACTGCAAAGGTGCCCAACACAGGTAGCAAAGACATCTGCTTGTTGTAGCAAGGCATCCCGCCCTTGTAGCAACACCACCACCGGTAGCAAGGCCGACCGCCCCCTTGTGGGAAAGCCTGTCACTCACAGCAGAAAGGCCCCGACTCCATGTAGCAAAGCCTCCCTCCCCATGTCGCTCGTAGTAGCACCGCCCATAACCGGTAGCAAAGGCCGGCCTTCCCTTTTAGCAAGCTCGGGCCGGCCTTTCCTTGTAGCAAGTTTGGCCTACCCTTGTAGCAAAGCGGACCGCCCCTTATAGAAGCAAGCTCGGGCCGGCCTTTCCTTGTAGCAAGTTCGGCCGACCCTTGTAGCATAGCGGACCGCCCCTTATAGAGGAAGGCTCGGGCCGACCTTTCCTTGTAGCAAGTTCGGCCGACCCTTGTAGAAAAGCCGACCGCCCCTTATAGCAGCAACCATGGCCACACCTCACACCCATACGCAGGGATGCGCAACTCGAGCCAGAGGTCGAACAATGGCTACCTCGTGCAGAATTTCGAGTAGAGAGATTGTGGTGGCGGTGACTGCGCCCGCCTTGCCCTCCCCTCGAGGCCCTCGAACTGCAGGAGGGAGGCAGTGCACCGTCAAAGACAATGAAAGGCGACTATGGTGCTGCAAGGCTAGGACGCAGTTGGAGACCTTCGAGAGGCAAAGTGTACACTCGAGCGCGTCAGTCTTCTTCACAACCGCCAGGCATCTCCGCATGGCGATGGGGAGGGAGCTGAAGAGGAAGCAGAGAGGCCATGGTGCGACATGAGGAGTAAGCTCGACGTGGTTTCCATCACGTGGCGAAGAGATAAGACAGGTGCTAGGTGGAACACATGGACGAGCGAGCAAAGATCACGTGCACCTCCCTGCCAATGATATGTATTGATTTGCTGCTTTAAGATTCGCACGATTCCATTAAGTTTCATCATGTCTTAAAAATTTGTGTCAAAATGTATTACAATGAAACAAATTAAAACATTATACGTGATATAGCATGCATGCATGACAGAATCACATTTCTGCAAGCGAACACCGGAACGTTCCATCGTTCGGGGACGTCTATCACTTTTCCTTATCTTATTTGGATGCAACATGTAAACACTCAATACAAGTTGTTTTCAATTTCCTCTGGTTTGACCTACGAGTCATCTTACTTCCACTCACAATGAACAAATGTTTCTTCGGTAATTCCCTAGTACAAAATGAATCACACCGAAAATTTTCAAATGACGAGGAAAAGAATTGAGTTCGACGCGGGCGCAAGGCCGGCAATTTCGTGCGCGGCTGCTTTACGCCCTCACCTGGCGCCCAGGCGGTACGCTGCTCTTAACCAGCGCACGCGCAGCCGCGATCCGAGGCGCCGCGCGCGATAGGGCCGCGGCGTGCAGTGCTGCACGAGGTCGCCGTTCTCGTCGAGGACCCTGAGTATGCAGACCCGCCCGGCGGTACGCCGGCCGAGAGCAAAGCGGCCAGCGGTGCTCATGTCTCCAAGGATAAGACCGTCGGGTGCGCTGGCCGCGCCGGCGTCAGTCCCGTTCCTGGACTTCCCCCGGCAGACCGGGCAGGTGTCTTTCGCCTCTAGCCACGGCGCGAGGCATGCCGGGTGGTACACGTGCTGGCACGGCGTCTCGGCCGCGCTGGCGCCGGGCTCCAGCTCGTCCAGGCAGATCGGGCATGTCAGCCCCGCGTCACGGATCGTGACGAGCGGCAGCGGCAGCGGCTCGGCAGACGCGCGATCGCTGGCGGGCGGTCCCGCCGGGTGGCAGCCGTCGAGGATAGCGCTGCCGTCCACGACGTCGACGATGCTCTCGAGCGAGGAGGCGCTGGGGGCTAGGCAGACCGGGCAGGCCGCGACCGCCTCGCCGGCGCGGGTTCCGTGGAGACGGCTGCATGCATGGCACCAGAACAAGGCTTCTTCTTCCATGATAACGCTGGCCATCGATCGATCGTCGCAGGTAACGTACGGAGAGATTGGATCCAAGTGTGTCTCTGTGGATTATATGGGCGTGCGCACGATTGCAGGCTAGTACGGAGTGTTGCAGAAGCCTGCCGTGTTCAGCTGCAGGTAGGAGTCGGATTCCTTTTCGGAGGACAATTCCTTTTCGTTGAAGATTTTGAAGTAGGTTCTTGCAGCGTGGGCTGATTTTGACGGTTTTAGACCTGCCATAGCAACCGGGCCAGCGATCCATCCGTTCAAGCCCATTATTCCTACCTTAAGTAATTGCATGTTGGGCCTGAACTCATCCATTCAAACTCTCTCGGAGGCACCACTGCTCCGTTTGTGATGCTAAAAAAAACCACTGCTCCGTTTGTTAAAAAAACAAAAAAAGGTATTTTTTAGTTTAAAAAAATAAAAAAACTCGGAAATACAAGTACATGGTCCATATTTTTGTGCGAAATTTAGGTAAAAAAACTTTTTATTTTAGGCTACATAAAAAAATTCTACAATGTTTTGTTAGAAATTTGTCTTTTTATGTAGCCTAAAATACAACATATTTTGAAAGAAAATTTCCACATTATAGATGTACTAGCACAGAGCCCGTGCGTTGCTACGGAATCACAATAAAATCAATTCAAATATCGCTTAAAGTATGTTAATATTTCTAACTGTCATGCAAGCTCAGATGTATAGATTGTGAAGTCACACGTCTAAATAGTATCCTTATAATTTATTCATGTTGTCGAATCATCTTATCTGTTCTTTTTTAGGATTACCATATTTAATGTTCTTTTCACCGAGCAATCGTTAGTTTTCTTAATATTCACTTTACATAAAATAGTTAATTGGTGACACATAATTGCATTTATTTTATTTCAAACGAATGAAGTATAGATTGCGACCAATAAGTCAAAAAAAATTCCACAACACACAACAATAGAGACTCAATAGCCTTCTGTTAGATGAAAGATAAACTGTTTCGTTACTCAGGCTTTGGAAGATGTCAACTGTCTAAAAGAAAGATAAAGACTAGGAACAACAGAGCTGACCACATCCATATTTACTCTGGGATAGTACATGCAAAAAAAAGCCTCAATTAGAAGTTTGAGTTCCTAGCGTAAATGGAAAGTGGTAAAAATGATGACATACTGTCGACAGAATCAAGGGGCATGCCGATCTTCATTAATTTGCGGAACAATTCATCCCGCACAAAATAATAGTTTTGGGTGTGCATGTGTGGCTGGAGATGATAGCTCAGTAGCAGAACTGATCAAACCCCACAACACTTATACATATCTTTACTAAAAGTTAACTGAAGTCGGTGTTTTTTCTGAAATTGGGCTTTGTAACTCATGAATACTTGTTACGACTACATTCATGAACATCCAAGCTTCTCCACGCTAGGATGTCTTGATCAAATCAACACATGCCCACTCAGACATACTCACACCTAGCTAGCCAAGTTATGCACAACTTGATTACCCAACCTGTTGACTTCAAAAACTATCACCTGAAGAAAATAAGAAAGTAAGTTCCTGATGTTCATCTGTCACTGCCAATAATGCCGATTTATTTTCTCCTTTATCATGTCGCGGATGTATCAGTCACCCGCGGTCATTCTCCACAAGCAGAAGACCAACATAAATCGGCAAGATAGCTTTCAAGCCCTGTATACAGTCCCTGACTTCAGCTAATTTAGAAGTTGAACTACATGTTATGCAGCTTAAGGCTGAGACAAGAACCTTCATGTCGATGTCCCTAAGGATGGCACCCCACGATCCCTTGTGATCTCCTTCCAATAGTTTGCATCGATATTCAGTTTAGCACAACATACTGTTGGTTTAGCCTAGCAACTTGCAAATTTTTTGCCGAAGTTTGTTTCATGCTCCCGTGTCGACAATAGGAAATTTTCAAGAGCTAAAATGAAGACTTTCAACAGCTTGGCACGACTCCAAACGTTTCTAATATGCCATGTCCTCCACTAAAGCATCAGCAACTTAGCACGCATGTCTTCATCCATTTGCCTCAAGAAGAATAAGCACTAACCATGTCGGAGAATTCAGCATTTAATTCATATTGTTGAATGTCCGTGCGTTGCTACGACTTTTTTTTTCTTGGGCTCTTTTAATTCAATACATGTAAAAACTATTGTGTATGAATAGCCACAAGAATTCTACGGACCCATAAGATTTTACCATGTTTGAAGTATATTTTGACAACAGATATAACTGAAATTTGTGAATATGAAATAAGCACCCGCACTTGACTAATTTTTTATCGACTAATATCTACTCCCGATGCTTCTTAGATATTGCCGTCCAATAAGCACTTCACTAATAAACACTTGGGCTGGCCTCTTCTGCTGTGGCCCCAAGAAAATGTGTGTTTGTACACATAAGTGGCTTGTCAATCTATCATTCTTGCGTCAGAGAATGCTAGCAAAATTCGATAAGTTTATACGCTTTCGTCCTAATGATTTTATCAGCAGAAATATACAAATTAGAAACTTGATGGCTCCTTGATAGTTGAATTATATGTGTAATTCTTCCGAAAATATTACATATGTAGTAATATAGTTAAGGTACATATGTGCCTACATTTCCCTGTAGCAAAGGCCACTTGTCCATGCTTTTTATTTAGTTTTCTGGGACGATATATTCAGTTAATGCCATCCCTTCCCCCACTGCTTATTTTCATGATTCTAGCAACAAGAAAACCTTTTTCATTTTAGCTCAAGCTGAAGATGGCTCTTGGTGTACTGACTGACTGTTCTAAACTATTCAGGAAAACCAATATGACACAAAACACTATCCATTTACAAAGCATAGTGCAACCCTTATGTTGGATTTACCTTTGCAGATTTGACTATTGGTACCTTTAAGTATATATCACATAGTATATTGAACGCACTTTTCACACCTTTTTCATATGTTTTAAGTATGTAATGGCCATGTGATGTTATATGTAGATACTACTAAAATAAGTAGGGAAGAGGATCCAAAGACACGGGCTTATTGTAAAATGCCCACTTGCATGTCATAAGTAGCTTATATTCCAATTTTACTCCATCATGCAACAACAGAACCTATGGCACAGAGTCATGAAATTTTCAACAAGTTATTCCTGAAAAGGCTCCTTTTCCACCTTTGGCTTCAATAAATACTGAAGGATAACTTGATCATTTACCATAATTCCATACCTCGACTTATCACTGGAAGCCCACTCCGTTGAGCACATGACATACACCTTAATTTAGCATTTGAAGTACAGAACTCAATGTTCTTCCCTAGAACGAACATAAGTTTTGCTCAGTCATAAGAACACTGAATCCGAACAAATACATTGGCAATGCATATGCGTGGCAAAAAATACAGTTATTGAAAAATATAACACATTTGGTATGCAAACCGACAACACGGAAATAATTCTAAATTTCGCAAAGAGAATTTTTTTTGTGCATCAACCAATATAACTCACATGCAGTAAAGATGCCTCTCGTTACATCCCAGCAGGCATCCGAACAATATGTGATGAAAATGACTCAATGACATCCTCGTTTCAATCAACAATTGGACTCGAGTAGAACACATACACATACCAGAGGCAAATGACAAACTACGATACTTGAGAGCAAACTCGAGGTTTTGACAAAACCGCTGGCTAGGGATATACAACAGAGCTGAAGGGCAGGCCAGTTTTGCTTTGCGTGAAAATATTCCAGCTCATCTGACCATTTTCAATTATGCACATTCCTTTTTGATATACAGGAGAGCTGGAGTAGAATGAAAATCCAAGAAAGGAATGTGATGTTTCAAGCATATAGTACACTCCGATGGTTCTTTTGGGTTTCGAGCAGTTCAAGTTCTTTTCCTGATCTATCCATCATTAGCAGCCGTCTTTACCAGCAATGTCTCATTCAAATGGATTTCTGATGGAAAATTTCATCGTTGTGTTGAGTTCTTATTACAGGGTATCATTTAATATAGTCTATTAGAAACTGTAAGAACATGTTGAGACTTGGGAACTTACAGCATGCGGGGTCTTGTACTTGCCCTGGGATGTATGACAACCCTCCTAAATTCACCATAGAATCAGATAATGTATATTAACAAGCTAGAATCCATGCATTTACGTCGTTGCGTATTTGTACATGAGAATCAATTGTGAGTGGAGAAGAAGATTAGCCTGAGACACAAAAGGACTTAATCTGAGAAATCCATGACTCTGCTTAGTCCCCAGAGTATTCTGTGGGAACATGGTGATCTGGCAATGCTGCTTGTAGCTAGTTAAAATCCATAAACTAAAAAGTGAAATAAAAACTGGTATATAGTAACACTTACAAAATAGGGTTCCCTTTATGAAAAATTCAAGAGGGTTTTGGCAGTACGGTAACAACTAAATTGCATATAGCAGGACAAAAGGCAGAAGGGTGTATGAGTATATCTCGATGAAAAATGTATGCAGCTAATTGGAACTGAACACTATAAAAAATTAGAGAAGATGTACATTCTTCATTCATGAGATCATGCCAAGAAAAAAATATGTCCGATAACTGTTCATCCCTCACAACTAACCAAAGTGCCCCTCGCCTTCTTTGGTATGCTGCTGCGGGTAGCAGGTCTGTCCTTTTCAACAGACCTTAGATCATCAATAGGTGCACAACTAAGAAGCATAAAAATGAACGCTAAGCCTAGAAGAATACCATCAGGCACAAGCATCAATGCTTGTTGGAACTCACATGTACTAAGTCATGAAATTTGGAGCTGCCATCTTCATATATCCCATGCCCTGATATAGCATACCACTTTTAGGCATTAAAACAAACAACTCCAAGACATGGACGTGACAGTCGGCCGTTAAATTCCAAAGCTGCAAAAGGCAAATAAGGAAGAGAAGATTGAACAAGCTACACCAAATACACAAGAACTGATAATTAGTTAAAAGGATGGGACAATTACCTTGCAGAGGCGGGATTAGCAGATATATCAAATCCATTTAGAAGAGGAAGCAGAGCAGCCCAACAATTCATTTGCATCACCGGAGAAGAAGAGAAATGGAGAGATCATTTACATGATGTATTAGCACCAACGTGACCAAGGAAGGCACATAATTCCATCATCTGAATCCCCATGCCACCGGTGGTGCAGAACCCCTGGTTCTCGAACATGGCAATGGTAGTGATGAATGTGAAATATTTGATTGAGTGTTGTAAGAAGCATCCCGTCCAATGTCTATAGGGAATCCAAGTGATAAATCAACTTTGCAAGAAGCAGATAAAAGGTAATTTAAATGGGTGAATCTGAATGATAAAACCAAAAGAAAGTTAACATTTACTGTTGTCATTGTGTCCTGTAAGAAATGGTATAGTACTTTGGTCGCCAAAAAATCTCAAGACGATATGAAAAATTAAAATATTGTGCTCAAACAGCTCTCCATATATGCTCAGGCACTCAAGCTTCCACTGTATATCTGAAGAACAAATTGAATATTCCTTGAGTATCATCACGGAAAAGCATGTAAGTTAAAATTACATATAGATCATCATATTTGCTTCTTCTCTTTTATATAACAACCAGTATTGTTGAGAAACCAAAACAAAGTAAGTATTCAGCGGCATCCAAATGCAAATTTTATGCCTATATGATTCTGACATGGTGTCAAACTATCAAGTGTGAAGAAACATCAATAAACCATGAACACAAAGAATTAGTAGTAACTCGGGATTGCATTGTCAATTGCAATGTAAACATTGCCGTCACCACTCGATGGGTCTCCGCAAGAAGAACCACGTGTAGTTGCGCAACACCTTACCAGATTGTGAAATACGACGCCTGCACATGGACACAGGGAGCGAGACAGGAGGCAGGATCATACATGGGAGAGGAGGATGGATGGACGTGGAGTCGCTCGGGTGAGGACATGCTCTCCGGTGACGGGGACGTCGGGACATGCGGGAATATATTCTCATGGTCAATAAATCTAAACTTTCTACATGCCATCCAAAGAAAAAATTACGGCTCTTGACCCATTGTTTCCTTTTTATTTACTCTGCTCTAAATATCCAGAAGCATATATTTGATAAATTCCTGGGTCGTCAATTAGCCTTGACATCTTGTAGAGATATTATTAGTAAAGAGAAATTTTTGTATGATACTTAAAAAAATCATGAGCTCTGCCCATATTTAAAATATTTATTCTGGTCAACCAAAAGGAGAGGCTCACGAGAGTGATCACTAACTGAGTATCCTCTTTGTTTACACATCCCCTCTTTCTCCTCAAAATTAACCAACACAAATGGACTACAAGAGGATTAATATTGGAGGCTGATGTCTTCAAAATTAACCAAACAGATGAGATAGCAGAGGATTAGCTGAGTAAAGACAGTGTGGTAGGCGATGAGGGATTTAGATGTTGTGTCATACCTTGGGAGGAACAATAGAGAAGTATGGGGGGAGTTGGCCTAGGGAGTAGGTCGTTGTCTTTCCTCGCACCTCAGTCGTTCCATGGCCGTCTTCTTCTCATCGTCCTCCTTGTTGCAGGTTCCTTTCAGGCTGCCAATAAGATCGAGATCCTTGTGGCGTAACTGCTGATGCCCTCCTAGGTGAACTCCATCCGCTGTTGCCTATCGCCGCTCAGCCGGAGCCCGGCTTGCACTACCGCGACAACTTGCACAGATAGGACCACTCCTGCGCCAAATTGCAAAGGTCCTAGTGTGACAGATCCTCGTCGACGGGCTAGGAAAGTATGACGATGGCGATCTCTGACCACATTATGCTAGAGGTGCTCCGGAAGGAGGAGGGCGTCCGACCTGGAGGTGCTCCAGCGATATGCGGCGGGAGGGTGGCTGGGGCGGTAGACGGAGCAACAGGGGGGTGGCGGCGGCGAGACCCTATGCTAGGGTTTCATGGGAGGAGGTTAGGGACGATGGGCGTTGATTGCCTTTTATTTTCAGTGGGGCATTCTGAACAACGTACGCCGCTATTTTGCACTTGCCGGTGGCAGAGAACGTAATTACCTAAGCCAACCATTGAGACGATATACCGTACACCATAGGATGTAGAATGGACGACCCAGATTCTTCTAATGTTTGATATCAAAATGTTTGAGGGCGACCTACGATCACCAACTTCCTTTTAATATAGTAAAGATAAAGATATATCTGATTATATATTTATTTACAAAAGAATAGAGACCTAAAAGTCCAAGTTTTATAAAGAAACAAGAGCATTGATGCCTAAATATGGCAATGGTTAACCATTGACCTGATCCCATGGTTAATTCACCTATTAGGGGATAGGTTTGGTTAGAGTTTAATTCCCATGAGGATCTTATTGGTAGTAAAACTCTACCCATCGGGTAAAGCAATGTTGGGTATGATTCAATACTAACCGGCTAAAACATGACACGTGGGGCCAAGGTAAAAGAGAGAGGGAGTATAGATACCACAAACCCTAAGGCATCGTGCTCTCAATTTCCGCAGCCCCAAAACCCACAAACCTTAGTTTATACCTCGGCCCTTATGAATCCTGATCCAAACTCCCTTCGTCGCACGCGCTCACTTGCTCTCTAGTCTCTGCCGCATTGCACACGTCGTAGCTCTATGCATCAGCCTACTTCATCAGATGCATCCTCTCTATTGCCACCATCCCGGAGCACAGGCCGCACCTCTTTGCCGACATCTAGCCACCGCTCTCCACCACATAGACGATCGACTTCACTCATTGTCGCATGCCCACAACAACAGCAATGGCGACAAGCTTTTTCTCCCCTCCCAGTCATCTACTGCTCTAGTGGTGACGGGGTCCCTCGGCCTCGCCATTTTGTTAGGTGCCACTAAGCACCCACATGATCCAAAACCCTCCATTAACCCAGAACCAGTATCGAACGACGCACCAGCCGCTAAGATCCCTGTCAGTCTTGGAGTTCTACGCACGACCTCCTCCGTCATCAACCGGACCTTCCATCCAGACGGGTTGAGGACACCCAGTCGTTGTTCTGGTGCCCTCAAACGGCCACCATGCCATGCAGAAGCTTCTCCCAAGGCCAGCTCCACCAGCGGCAAGGCCTGCCTTGCTACTCCAAGTCCAAATCGGTGAGTCCATTAATGATTGTGAGATGATTAGAAGTGTTGTTTCTTTGTGTTGCAATTTATGGTATATAGGTCTATAGATCCAATGTATGTTGCAATATAGGAAGTGTTGTTTTCGATGTTTTGTGCTTACTGATTACATATGAAGTGATGTTTTAATGATGTATGCTTACTGATTATGTTAGATAGATATGTTTCTAATGGTGTAATGTTGTTACTCATATAGGAAATGTTGTTGTAATGATGTCGGTTTGTTTCTAATTTATTCTTGCTATTTCAATATAAACTAACACATTTTATGTTTGTTGCTGCATAGAGAAGTGACCTCTAGTCCCCGGGCTAGGAGTAGCAACCCAACAACATCATCTCACACCCGCTTGGAGGGCCAATAATTGTGAACATTGAGAAGGAGGATATCGAAATATCCGATGATGAAGAGGAGTTGAATGAACATGGTTATGTTTGGTCAAAGAGGAAGCTGGCATCTAAGTCTTTGCATTCCTACAAACGTGTGAAAGTTTATGGTCAAATCAAGGCAACACATCTTAAATGTGGTAAGATTCTTGGAGGAGAAACCAGGAATGACGCAACACATATATTATCCCATAATGGTACATGCCCATATAGAAAGGCAGAGAGGAATTGAAAAAGGATGGGTCAATCTCCATTGAGGTTTGTTGCTAAGGATGGATACAAGGTCTCATTGGAGAATTACATGCTTGGTTTGTAGGTTCATTCATGTACCAGTACCAAGTATTGTAGAAGTCGTAGCTGAAGAATTAGCCAAGGCTTTGGTTGAATGGAAACCTGACAAGAAGCTCTCTACTTTCACGTTTGATAACTTCATATATCATGACAAGGTGAGCTTCTTGACAAGAAGTTGGGGACTGATAAGCTCATGCTCCAAGGTACATTGCTTCACATGCTTTGTTGCACGCATATCCTGAACTTAATTGTTAAGGATGGTTTAGATGTCATGAAGGTTGCCATAGAGAAGATACGTGAGAGTAGCATACTGGACTACTACCCCAGAGAGATATGAAAATTTGAGATTGCTAAATTTGTTGAAGTCCCAATGCCCAAAAACTTATAACTTGACTGTAAAACTAGATGGAACTCTGTATTTACAATGTTAATACAAATATGTTTTTGAGCATGCTAAGAAGGTGGATAAGCAATACGATTGTCTCCTTTCTAATGTTGAGTAGGAGTTTGCAATTGATGTGGTAGATAGGTTGAGGTTGTTCTTCAAGATAACTAAAGCTCTTTTCTCGAAAAAACTATGTTAGTGCCAACATTTTTTTCCTCAAATATGTGAAATCAAAGCAAACATGATAAAATGGTCCACCTTTGGCAATAAAATTATGAGAAATAGACAAAAGCAATGACTCATAAGGTTTGACAAATACTGGACTAACATGCATAGTCTGATGGGAATTGTTGCACTCCTAGATCTTAGATACAAGCACTAGAGTAAATAATAGCGCATAAATTTTTTGTTTGATTCTAATTTTCATATTGCCCTAATTCTTTATGGTCGTGGGATGGATGTCGTGGAGGACACACAGCGCCATCATATCGAAACCCCCCTCTCTCGAGGAGGCAGGGACCACAGCTAGGGATTCCCTAGTGCGGATAGCTCACACGCCTTTTCCTGCCCCGCATCTTCGGAAGATGTGCTTCGCGCGTGCAATGGCCCCGCTATCAATAGCCACGGGCAGGAGCGCATTACATGTGAGGAGTATCTAGTGTGACAGATCTCCGGACCCGCTAGGAGGTAGGGCCCGTATGGAGTCGATCTGATAGCGAAAACCCTTGCCCTTCAACGGTCCTCCTGGACGAGATATGAGCTAGCAGCAAAAACCCTCGCCGACCGTGGGTTTTCGTGATGAGGTCATGGGGTCGGTCTCGTTCACGCGTGAGAAATTCTCTCGTAGATGGTATCCATATGGGTACTATCGGTTGTGCTCCATGCCTCGTATTTCCATAGAGCGCGGACGCCACGGGTTTTCTAACACACTCACGCGTGTCGCGTGGTTTCACGTCAGGCCTTGCATGTCTCTGCTTCCGGGTTTTCACGGATGCACATGGAGTATACAATGCTTCTACTGTTTTTTTACGCAGCATGTTAGATAGACTCTCTCTTCTACAACCTTCGCATCCTCTTAGCTTGCTTTCGTCTAAGGATCCTCACGAGGGATTATCGACGAGGTCGAGGGAGAACACCCACACGGTGGACCAACCGACGAGGTCGAGGACCATTGCCTGGGTGAGGAGCCGCAAGAGGGAAGGCACGCCATGGCCGCCAGGACCAGGGGAGCTGGTGGCGGCACACCTTCAAGATGGCAGAGCAAAACACCTTCCTACGAGGATTTAGAGCAGATGGGAACTCGCAGGGAAGATAGATGGATATGGGACGGTAACTCAGGGAAGATGGATGGATATGAGGAGGAGTTTTTGAGAGGTACGAAGAGAAATCGGGAGAGGCCACGAAAAGGGAGGCATCGTGCATCAGTCTAGTGAGCACACCTGGTGCCGGCGATGCGGCTGCCCACGGTCATGAGCTGAAAGTAGGTGGAGATGGGCGAGGAACGTAGAGAACCTGCCAAATGGCTGGACACGCGACGAGCACCTGGCCTACCGCACTTCGGTGCAGTTGTAGTTTGGGTATAGCTCTCGCAATTTTCGACCGATCTAGCTTGTTGGCGACCATCCACCACGACACGAGCAGTGGTGCTTGAACTGTGACGACGCGGGCGTTAGGTTCATACCAACTTCCTTGTACCAACTTCCGCCTTTTTGCTTCCTTTGCCTTTTCTTTTTTTCCCATGTTTTTTGAATGCTTCTCTACCTTTTTCCTTTCTTCATTCATTTTTGCTTCTTACACGCCCAAGAGCAAAACTATTGACTACGAAACCATTGCATGCAAACATGATCAAAAGTGAAACGCTTTGAGGAGCCTGTCTTTTTTGCTTTTAGTTCAAATTAAATGAGACCTGCTATAGGTCACATATTGAAGAACTATTTTGTTCCAAGTGGTTGAGGAAAGAAAGAACGAAGGAAAAGGCGTCTTATAATAGACAAACGATTGGGTAAAACTATCGTGATTTTACTAGCTTGAGGTATTCACCTGACATCACACAAATCAATGCATGGCTTGCTTGGTTAACGTTACTAAACCTGCCACCATCGCAACATCATATATTGTCGCATCGACTACCTTCAAAGTCCATCTTTTGCTTTTGCTTTTGCTTTTGCTTCTTCGACACCCAACACGATAACGTCACACAAACCCGATACGTCTTACGCATCGATGCAGATACCCGCTAGCTTCAAAATCTGTCTTCTAGTTTTGCTTCTTCGACGGGCAACACAATTGAAAGGATCGTATGGGCACCTAGAGGGGGGTGAATAGGTGCTACTTCAAATTTTCTTCTTTTTCAAATTAGGATTTGATAAGAAAGGTAAATTCTCTAGATCATGCAACTAAGGTGAATTTACCTATATGTCAAACGAGTACCAACTAGCACAACACTATGCAAGAACAAGTAAAGTAAAGTGCGGTAAAGGATTGAAATAACCGAAGTGGTGGACACGGAGACACAATGATTTGTTTCACGTAGTTCCTTCCTTTTGAGGGGAAGTACGTCTACGTTTGGGAGAGGGGGTGGTATCAAACCACCTACGCCACGAAAGGCCTCCCTTGTTCTCCGATGAACCTCACCCCGATGGGTTCGATTCACCCCTTCCACTATATCGGCAACCTTCAAGGTAGAAGCCGTCACCTTTACAACTAGTTCGAGGCACACATCCACAACTTAATTGGAGGCTCCCGAATACAAGCAAGCTGTCAAACAATTAAAGACAAACTTGTAAGAACCAAATCTAGAACTAGAGTTTCCAAAGAAACACTAGAGCAAGGGGCCCTCAAGTGAATGAGGGGGAAATGAAGATATCTCTTGGTGAAGCAATAGATCAAGGGATCCTCCTTCGATTCTCCAAAGATCAATGACTTTGGATGGTTGAGTGAAGAGATCTTGGCGATTTGGTGGCTCAAATGGAGGTGGTGTTCTTGAGTGAGACGAGCAACCTCCCAAGGTAGGTGAAGGGGGCATTTATAGTCCATGGAGTGAATCTGCCCATTGGGCATTAAATGCACCGGTATTACCGGTACTCAAGCGGTAGTACCGGAAACAACCGGTACTACCGGTCAGGTACCGGACTAGGTACCGGAGATGCACCACACGGATGAGCCAGCCTCAGACACCCCCGAAACCACCAAGATGTGCTACCGCTAAGCGGTAGTACCGGTCATGAGAAGCGGTACTACCAATCCCGGCGGTATTATCGACTCCAGGTACCAGTTGGTACAGTGAGGAATGAAGAGCTCTTGTCCTCCCTCAGTGTCGCCCGGTACAGCCGAGCGGAACTACCGTGGTCAATCGGTAGTACCGCTTTGTGCAACGGTACTACTTGTTGGGGTGGTAGTGCCTCCCCGCGGTACCGGGTGGTACTGAGGGTTGGCGAGAGCTTCTCTTCCCTTGCAGATGCAACCGGTACAATGAAGCGGTACTACTGGTGCCAAGCGGTAGTACCGGCTATGATGTCTGGTACTACCGGTCAGCACTAACGCCTTTGGCAAGTGCCAAATGTGGGCAATTAATTTTTCGTGCCACAACCTTTAAAGACCTGAGATACAATTAGCGCACAATTAAACCGATATGTGTGTTATCATCAAACATCAAAATCATAAGAATAGGAAGTGCGCTTTCAATCCCCCCCTTTTTGGTGTTTGATGACAACACACCTTTGCAAGATAAAATTATAAAGATAATCATGGTTTTTGGAAAATAGAGACGGGGCTCCCCCTGGATGAGTAGAATCAATCCTTCCCCTCTATTTTACAAACCCATCAAGAGTGCACAAATGAAGATAGTAGCATTTGGACTCATATCTTTGCACAATAAACTGTGATGAGAAAAATATTGGCAATGGATAGCGCATATCATCACAAAGATGGATCCGTGGAATACCCACATAGTCTCAACATACATAGCACGAGTAGTTCCCAACTAGTTAGTACATAGAGTTCACATAATATGAGGCAAATAAAGTTCATAAGCAATTAAAAGATCAAAGCAAGAACGCGCTTGTGACTTTCCCATGCAACACCCACATGCCTAAGGTTCACCTTCTGACGAGGTTTAATCTCGTCAATGCCCATTGTTATGAGCTTGGGTTTTGGAGAAGATGGGGATGCTGGAGATCGTGGAACGGTTAACAAACAAGCAACACGGGGACACGAGGTTTACCCAGGTTCAGGACCCCGGAGGGAAAACCCTACTCCTGCTTGTCTGCTCTTGATCACGGCGAAACCGAAAGTTACAGGGGTGCGCGGATGCAATCTGGCGTGGAGGTGTGTATGTGGTGGTATGAAGTGCCCTTCTCGTCGTGACCTCCTAGCCTTTATACAGAGGTAGGCAGGTCCCGGGCACAGACCGAGTCGGTTACAGATTTAGGGTTTGCCCCTTTGAATATTCTATCTTTGTTCTAGTCTTGCTCTCCAAGGATCCGAAGATGTCCTGGGCTTGGGCCACACGAAAATCTTCATGGGCCGCGTATATTCTCGTGAGACTTCCTTGGGATGGACCAGGTATACTGATGTCGTGTACCCGTAAGGTATAATCATGTCAGTAGCCCCCGAGTGTTCAGTCGAATCATAGATTCGGCTGAGGACTCTTCAATCTTTCGGGTACGGCTGTTTCTGTTCATCAGAGAATGATTTTAGTGCGTAGGGATTATTGATGTGTGTGCCTAACTCTCCCGACGGATCAGGGCCAGTTAACTGTCTTAGGAAAAAACAACACGATCTTCTTCAGATTCAAGTCCCTCGACTCGAACCCGGAACAAATGCTAGCGTAATTCAACTCAGGCCGTTGAGGACTTATAGGAGTAGAATTCCAGTAATTTTCAAATGATGTACCCAACGCGTCTGTCAGAATTTTCATCGCGCCTGCGGGCACGGATTTTTACCAGCAGAGCGCAGTTGTGTGCGTTGCCAGGCCATCATATGGTATCTGTAGGTCTTATCTTTGCGTCGCAGTAGCAGCATCCGAAATTTTATCACCGCGGAGGTGTTTCGGGTGGCCAAGGAGGATGTTTACTCATTTAGCGTTGGCTGGGGCAGAGTTGCCGAAAAAGTTTTTTGCACATTGATCCGAAGGATCGCAGTCGAAGAAATCTTTGGGTGCGCGACCAGCGCTCCCTATGGGAGTATCCCCCGAGTGTCTGTTCGAGTCGTAGACTCGAGCAGAGACTCAGTCGTTGTTGACTTTAGGTCCGTAGGACATAAATTTTTCGGATGCTTGAATCCATCCTCCCTATGGGAGTAGCCCCCGAGTCCGTAGTGGAGTCGTAGACTCGACGTAGGACTCGACGAATAGTTGAGCGGTGTAGTACCTTAGTCATACCTCGGGTGCGCGACCAGCGCTCCTGATAGGAGTAGGCCCCGAGTAGTTACTCGAATCGTGGATTCGAGTGAGTACTTTAGCTGTGTAGTCGAAGATTTGTAATCGTTGCTAGTATAGCTTTGATGACGTCAGTGCTGACGATCGGTGACCTCAAGCGTCGGCGGCGCCAGAGATGACATGACTGGGTGAACGTGGGTCCCACCTTCTGACTTTGAATTGACTAGTCACGTGCAACATGGAGATGATTACGGCGTCGCCTCGATTTCCGTGCGTAGTGGACGGCGTGTGAGCGACGGTTCGATGCTGTGCTGACACGTGGACGGTTGGATTTTGATGTTGGCTCTAGGGCTTCCCGATGAAGGTCATCGTGTATCGTCTTCGTCCTTATAATCAGTTGGGGAAAATTTTCACGGCCGTTTTGCCCTTTGGTTAGTAACGGGCATGGCCTCGATCCACTTGGTGAATTTGTCAACTGCGACCAGAAGGTAGACGTGGCCTCCTTTCGAGGATTTGGGCAGTTTGCCGATCATGTCGAGGCCCCATTGGGCGAAGGGACAGGCCAAGGGTATGGGCCTGAGCTCCGATCCTGGTGCGTGTGGTTTATCTGCAAACCTCTGGCACCCGTTGCATCTTCGGACGATGTCCTTGACATCGTTTATGGCCGTTGGCCAGTAGAATCCAGCTCGTAGAGCTTTGGCGACAAGGGCGCGACTGCCCGCGTGATGGCCGCGGATGACCTCGTGGATGTCTTGGAGGATGGTCTTGCCGTCACCGATGGTGACGCACCTTTGGAGTACACCCGAAATGTTGCGCTTGTACAACTCGCCATTGATGATGGTAAAGGCTTTGGACCGGCGAGATATGCGCCGGGCATCTGTCGGGCTGTCAGGCAACTCCCCGTCTATCAGATATCGGAGGTATGGCTGTGTCCATGTTTCTTCGACTGCCATGACCTGCATCAGGTTGACCGTTGCGACCTCTGTGTCGGGATTTTCTGGTCCTTCCTGTCCTTCGGGTAGCGCAGCCCTCGAGTGTTCTACCTCTTCGGGTGATCCCTTGGGGAATTTTCTTTTGATGGATGGCACACAGATCTGTTCGAGGAACACACCTGGTGGCACCCGTGCGCAGGTGGAGCCGATGTTGGCGAGTCTGTCGGCCTCTTCGTTGCTTTCTCTCCCAACGTGCCGAAGCTCGCAGCCGTCAAAATCTCCTTCGAGTGCGTTGTAGAGTGCGCGGTACGCAATCATGTTGGCGGTGTGAGTGTCGCATTCGTTCATCGTCTGTTGGACGACGAGATTTGAATCGCCGTAGATGACTAGGCGTGTTGCGCCGTAGATCTTGGCCATCCTCATTCCATGGATGAGGACCTCGTACTCGGCTTCGTTGTTGGAAGCTTGAAATTTCATCCGGAGGATGTACTTCATCTTGTCGCCCTGCGGGGAGGTCAGTATGATCTCGGCTCCTGCTCTAGCCTCGCGCTTGGAGCCATCGAAGTGCATCGTCCATGACTGTGTCATGTCTGGGGTGTCTGACAGCTGCTGCTCCATCCGGTGGATGAGGAAGTCCGGAAGGACCTGGGACTTGATCGCATGGCGCTTCTCATAGACTATGTCTAGAGGTGACAGCTCGATGCCCCACGGGGCCACGCGTCCTATGGCCTCCGTGTTGTTCAAGATGTTGTTCAGGGGTGCTTCATTGACGACTATCACCTGATGCTCCTGGAAGTAGTGGCTCAACCGACGAGCCGTCATGAACACGCCGTAGGCGAGCTTCTGGTAGTGAGGGTACCTCTGCTTTGTCGGCGTCAATACTTCGCTAAGGTAGTAGATTGGGCGTTGGACCCCATGGGTCTTGCCATCTTCGGGTCGTTCGACCACGAGCACGGTGCTTACCACATGGTGTGTAGCTGCTATGTATAGTAGTAGAGGCTTGCGCTCCCTTGGCGTGACCAAGACGGGCAAGGTGGAGAGCAACCACTTCAGATCTTCGAATGCGTCGTCCGCTTCAGGCGTCCATTCGAATTTGTCTGCCTTGCATAGCAGCTGATAGAAAGGCAGGGCTTTTTCGCCCATGCGGCTGATGAACCTGCTCAACGCTGCGATTCACCCAGCGAGCTGCTGGATGCCTTTGAGGTTCTTCGGCTTCTCCATGGCCATTATGGCCCAGATTTTCTTCGGGTTCGCATCGATCCCTCGCTAGGAGATGAAGTATCCTAGAAGTTGACCAGATGGGATGCCGAAGGCGCACTTTTCTGGGTTTAGCTTGATCTTGTATCGATCAAAGTTGTCGAACGTCTCGCGGAGATCGTCGATTAGTGTCTTGGACTCCCTTGTTTTGATTACTATGTCGTCGACATATACTTGTATGTTGCGGCCGATCTGGTCTTTCAGGCATGCCTGCATGCACCGCTGGTACGTGGCACCTGCGTTCTTCAGCCCGAAGGGCATTGTGTTGTAGCAGAACACTCTGAACGGCGTGATGAACGTCGTTTTCTCCTGATCTTAGACCTTCAGTCGAATCTGATTGTAGCCTGAGTATGCATCAAGGAAGGAGAGCTTCTCGCATCCTGCAGTCGAATCGACGATCTGATCGATCCGAGGGAGAGGGAAGTGATCCTTCGGGTAGTGCATGTTCAGCGATGTGAAGTCCACGCACATCCGCAGGATGTCCGTGTCCTTTTTGGGGACCATCACGGTGTTGGCAAGGCACTCACTTTCCTTGATCTACCTGATGAAATTTGCGTCGAGTAGTCTGTTGACTTCGACTCCGATGGCTTCATCCCGCGGCTCGGACAGTCGTTGGATGGACTGTTTGACGGGCTTGGCTTCTGGAAAGACGTTAAGTCTATGCTCGGCGAATTCCCTGAGAACTCCTGGCATGTCCGCATGACACCTGACGAAGATTTCCCAGCGCTCACGGAGGAATTCGACGAGCGCGCTTTCCTATGCGGGGCTAAGGTCGTTGGCGATCAGCGCTGTCTTGGAGGCGTCCGTCGGGTGGACTTGCACCTTCTTTGTGTTGACGGTGGAGTCGAAAGACATGTCGGGTATGTTTTGCCTTGCGACTGGGGGTGCCCCGTTGTCTGTCACCTCTCGGAGCCTTATGAGCTCCTCCCGTATGCCAAATGACCGGGATATTCTATTGATGTCCCTGTCGCAGTGATCCGATCGGGTGAAGCTCCTGTGGACCGTGATGACCCCCTGGGTCCTGGCATCTTGAGTAGCAGGTACGCATAGTGCGGTACTGCCAGGAACCGTGCGAATTCCACGCGCCCGAGGATGGCGTGGTATTGTGATGGCCAGTCCACCACTTCGAACTCGAGTCGCTCGCACCAAAAGTTATCGGGCTTGCCGAAGATGACGTCGAGCCATATCTTTCCCAGGGGGAATATGCCCTTCCCTGGGACGATGCCGTGGAACGTTGTGTCGGATTGTTCCAGGCTGCACAGCGGGATCCGCATTGCTGCTAAGGTGCTGGCAAACATCAGATTGATGTCGCTGCCGCCGTCCATGAAGACGTGACTCATGTCGAACCCTCCGATCTGTGCCTCGAGCACCAGGGAACATTGACCTAGGCGAGGGATATGGCGGGGGTGATCCGAATGGCTGAACGTGATGCAGGACTCCGAACCGCTGAGGTACTCAGGGATGGCGGGTGGAGCGGTCACAGCCAGACTGACCTGGCGGGTTATTTTCTTTTGCGCCCTTTTTGGATCATCAGTGATCCTTTTGGCATGGGGTACCTGTTTCCGCCATTGTTCTGCGCAGGTGCGATTGGGTGATTCGAAGGTCCCATGGGTGGTGGTGGAGGAGCTCCGTGGGCGATGTCACCTGGTGCGGGTGTGTTCCCGTACCCAGGGTTCGGGGCTTGTTTCCTCATCTGGGACATGATCTCACTGAGTTTCTGGAACTCGCGGCAGTCTTTGAGCATGTGGCTTGCCTTCTTTTTACCATCCTTCTTGTCGATGTAGAAGTGGATGGTGCATGAGCCTGACAATTTTTCGTATACTGAGGGTCTGTCGTTGCGGTCGCGGCGTTGCCATGACTGCGCTGAGCGTCCTCCATCGCGGAAGTTGTTTCCACGGTATCCGCCGCTGCTGCGGTTGCCTTCGCTGCGGCGGTCGGCCTAGCCGGTCGCGACCATGTCGGGTCCATCGCGATCGTCGTAGACGCACGATCTTCTCTTGCTACGGCGTTCACATCGACGGCCATAGTCATCTTCCTCCCCCGAGTGTGCTCGGTGGACGGAGTCCTCACCATCTCCCCACCTGTTGGCGATGTCCATGAGGTGATCGAGTGTCTTGGGCTTGACGCGCCCAAGTTCTTCCTTGAAGTCCTGGCGTTTGACGCCATCCTTGAAGGCGTCGATCACTCTCTCCTCAGAGATGTCCGTCATGGAGTTCTTGGTGTTGGACCAGCGTAGTATGTATGAGCGAATGGATTCGCCCGTTCGTTGGGTGCAGGCCCGTAGCTCCTCGATCGAGGCTGACCTCTTGCTGGTGCCCTTGAAGTTTCGGATGAAACTGTACGCCAGTTCCTCCCAGCTTCGGATGGATCCCGAGGATAGGCTGCTGAGCCAGATCCGGGCTGCGCCTGTCAGCTGCAGCTGAAGGCATTGCAGGGCGGTGTTCTTGTTTCTGCCGTGTAGCTTGACGGACGACAGGTGGTCGCTGAGCCACGCCTTGGGGTCCTGTATGACGTCAAACTTTAGAGTGTCTGAAGGAAGCTTGAAGTTCCGTGGCATCCGCGTCCGTCAGACGGATCTACTGAAGCATCGAGCTCCACAGAGTTCTCCTTCATCGTCGTCCTCCTCGGATTCGGACGAGCATACGCGCTTGGCGCGTGCTTTGTCTATCTTGCATTGGGTGAGCTCGCTTCGAGCGTTGTAATCGCGGCTGCGATGTCACGAGCTCTTGTGCCTTCGAGGTAGGTCGTGCTCTTCCTCGTCGGATGAAGGTGTGGGACTAGGGTTGAACTTGACCGCAGTATTCTTTTTGGGCTCCGCAGGAGCTTCTCCGTGGAGCGCAGCTCCAATGAGTCTGAGTCCGGCTAGTGCGAATTTGTGCATGGCCCTTTTCGGGTCCCCCACCGAAGGTGGATAGGACGCAAGGTACGTGGCGGATGCCATGATCACAGCTTGCGGCGTCTTTGGGATGACGTTGTCGTCGGCATCCATCTCCATGAAAGACATGTTGCGGGTTCGGGTCACCTCGCGACGTGCAGTGGGGTCCATGTTCTCCATGAGAGAACGGTGCTTGTTGCCGTGGTTGCCGTGCGAGCTGGAGCCTCCCATGGCGGAGAGGCATCTCGCCGCGCACTAGACTCTGAGGCCGCTTGCTTGCGCTTGTCAAGCACTTCTTGCATCTTCACCTGCTTTTTGTGCTCTTCGACGAGGAGCAGGTGGTATGCCATCAGTAGGTCCCATGAGGCACCCACAAGCAGGATCTTGTTGCCTGCCATGGCTTCGCGTGCTTGAGCCCATCCTTCCTCACTGAGGTGGATTACCCGATTGGGATCGGTGTCCTCCTCGTTGGGCAGGGGGGACTGGTTTCTCCTGTTCTCGTCGTTTCTACCCTGCGGGTTGGGTGGCGGGTTGTGTTCCTGATCTACGTCCTGGATGACTGCGGCGCATTGGTAGCGCTCGTAGATCGGATCACTGCTGCCACAGCTTTCAGATCCGTAGGTCCCTTCCTCTGATGGTGGATCGCGCAGATCTGAGTTGCAGCTGCTGCTGTCATAGGACTCATCTGTCGATGGCGATGTGCGTAGCACGGGATGCGGAGCCCATGAAGCGGGCCTGATCGATGGCAGGGGCACCCGCTCTGGGAGACGGAGAGTGTCGGTCTGCCCCACCTGGAAGCGGAAGCTCCCGAACAGGATCTCGAGCCCATCACCAACGGGCTCGAAGTCCTTCAGAGTGGCTGGCAAATGGGCGATGAAGTCGAAAGCGCCGAAGAGGAGATGGATCTCCGTCTACGAGGACTTGTAGATCGCTTTGGTTGGGACTGTCACGATCACACAATCAGCGCCCCCAGTTCCCATAGACGGCGCCAATTGACGAGGTTTAATCTCGTCAATGCCCATTGTTATGAGCTTGGGTTTTGGAGAAGATGGGGATGCTAGAGATCGTGGAATGGTTAACAAACAAGCAACATGGGGACACGAGGTTTATCCAGGTTCAGGCCCCATGAGGGAAAACCCTACTCCTTCTTGTCTGCTCTTGATTATAGCGGAACCGAAAGTTAGAGGGGTGCGCAGATGCAATCTGGCGTGAAGGTGTGTATGTGGTGGTATGAAGTGCCCTTCTCGTCGTGTCCTCCTAGCCTTTATATAGAGGTAGACAGATCCCGGACACAGACCGAGTCGGTTACAGATTTAGGGTTTGCCCCTTTGAATATTCTATCTTTGTTCTAGTCTTGGTCTCCAAGGATCCGAAGATGTCCTGGGCTTGGGTCACCCGAAAATCTTCATGGGCCGCGTATAATCTCATGGGCCTTCCTTGGGTTGGACCAGGTATGCTGATGTCGTGTACCCGTAGGGTATAATCATGTCACATTCTCCCCCTTTGGCATCAAGACGCCAAAAGGGGACAAGAGCAAGAATAACGCCTCGAAAGTAAATCCTCCTCATCATCATAGTCCTCCTCATTGGTTGGTGGAGCACGGTACGAGGAAGAGACATCATCATCATCCCAGGCGCTGTGCTTGGAGATCCATTGGTCTTCGGGGGTAATGTTGTTCTCAGACCCTTTGGAGACGGTCAAGCCTTGGGCTTCCATCAACTCTTTGTGACGAGCACATGATTTCTTGGCATACACATGAGACTCATACATGCGCTTTTGGTTGTCAACCTGGAGACAGAACACCTTTTTGAGCTTGGCTTCCATCCTCTTGGCCCAAGAGGGATGGGCATGCTTGCGACAGGAGACAACATAATCAACATCACGACCAATATCTACATCATTAAAATCTGCCTCAGTCACATTTCCATCTTCATACACCTCATCACCCTCCACATTGCGAGGCTTAGCATGCTTTTTGATCTTGAGGGCCTTGGTCTTGTGCACAACTAGAGGACGAGAGGAAAGGGTCCTGGCAATGGGGGGACACTTGGCAATAATGAGAGCCATGATGTAAGGAGCGAATGGGGGAACCCTCTGGGAGTGAGCCGCAACGACCATCTCATTCCATATAAAGTCCATCACATCAAGAGGGATGCCAGAGTCGAGGTTGAAAAAGGTGTTGAGCAACAGATCAACTAAATATCCATGAATTTCATATTTGTTGCTCGCATGAGGAGCAACGGTCTCATGGAAGATGCGGTGGAGAATGTCATAAGTGGGGAGCAGATCTTTGACCTTGCCAACCACACCGGGGCCCTAGATATAGAGAGGGGCAAGAACCTCCTTCTTGGAGGGGTGCTCACGCATGTGGCAGCGGAAGCCAGAAGGAATGTCACGACCGCGATCTTCATATCCCAGAATTTCTGCAAATCCAGCAAGAGTGGACTCCTTAAGTGCACCTTGAGTCATCCAAGTGATTTTCCGAGCTCGGTTTGTTGAGAAGTGAGCAGTGGCATAAAACTGAGCAATGAGAAGAGGATCATAATCGTGCTAGAATTCCATAATGGGGAGCAATCCAAGGCGAGAGCAGATTTCTTTAGCCTCAGCAAAGTACTCAAGATGCTTGTTGAGATGTTCCATATCAATCGACAGATGTGGCACAACCATTTGAACATTCTTCATAAGGACTTCATTGTATACGCGCTCTTGGAAGTCGTTGAAGAACAAAATCTCTTTCCTACCCTCATCACGGGCGCGGCCATAGGGATTATCAACCCTCAGGGAGTGGAACTCGGCATCAGATATGTCAGACAAAAACTTTGGCCCTGATGGCCCTGAGCTGTAGCTCTTGGCGTGCCCCGAGGAAGGAGCACGAGGAGGGGGAGCACTGCCATGACCAGCAGACCTCTTGGTGACCCCCTCACGACCCCCACGACCACCTCGAGAGGTTGGAATCTTCATGCGACGGCTAGGCTGATGCATGACTTCTTCTTCTTCGGACTCCGACTCTTCCTCGACAATCTCATGACTTGCCTTGGAGCGTTTACGAGCGCCCCTAGAACCACCTGCACCTATGATAGAAAGAGGGAGAACAGTAGGGGTAAGGGCACAAGAACCCAATACAATCCAAAAAATCCAAGATTTAGTGATGAGTTGTGGTCAGCTGGGACCGGTACTACCGGAGCTGGGAAGCGGTAGTATCGCGTGCGAGCGGTAGTATCGCGTGCGAGCGGTAGTACCGGAAATTTTTTCCGGTACTACCGGTCAAACAGATACTCGCACAACCACGGTAGAGCACGGCCCCAAATCGACCTCAACATGTCCTAAATCAACGATTCTTCTAGGTAACGAGGAATGTTTGGCGGTACAACCTCAAAACAAGTGGCTTTCCTCAAGAATCTAAGTAAACCTAGACCCAATGAAGAAAACAAGAGTGAGAGGGAGAGGGGCGGTTGTACCGGAATCCATGGCGGTGGAGAAAGATTGGGAGCCTGCAAGGAGTCAGAATCCGATGAGGTTCCGGCGAGAGGAGGGTGCGGCGAGAGGAGGGTGCGTGTCGTGGGAATGGTCACGGCAGATGCTGCAATCGGCAGCGAGTAGTAGAATGAGGGGCAAGGGCGGCCAGCCATCTGCGGTGCGGGATGAGGGCAAAGACACAGGGTTTACCCAGGTTCGGCCCCCCGGAGGGTAAAGACCTACTCCTGCTAGATTGTATTATGGAGGTGTTACAATGGGCGAGCTCGGCGGCTAGGCGGCGAGTCGCTTGGGTGTATGAGGGAACGTCCTCAACTCACCCTATAGGGAGGTTTATATAGGCTCACCTCCCCTAGGGTTTACATATCTCAACCGATTCGGTTACAGCTTCAGTAGTCGTTTAATCTAGTCCGACTGGGCCTATCTACTCGCCTGGGCCTTCAGCTTCTAGTCGCTCGGTACCTTGCTGGGCTTCAATCCACTCGCCGTTCTGCAGGCCCACTCGCCAGCTCACGGGCCAGTCGGAAACGCCCTGCTGGGTATACCCCAGTAGGCATATCCCCATCAGTAGTCCCCGAGGCCGTCGTCGATTGGGTGTAAGTGGCTGCTGGCAGTCGGAGTATACGGCTTCAGAGTAGGCATCCAGTAGAATCGTCGGCGGGCTCCTGTACAAAGGAGGAAATCCGGTGAACCAAGTCGCGCCTTGGGCGAGTCGAATCGGCGGGACACGGTCATAGTGATTGACCTGGCGAGCCGAGTGGCTGGAGTTGGACCGTCAGGCACGGTCAAGCTAGCCGTTGGGGTAATCCAACGGTAACTTTCGGCGTAATCATCGCGCGGTAACGACCTCCTGATTTGGCGGGTAACTCCCGCTATATAAGAGGAATGGCAGGCAATCGTAGAGCCAACTGCCCACCACTACTTCCGAGTGCGTGCATTTTCCTTCCTTTGCTCCGCGATCCAGTCGACCCGAAATCCTCCGATCTCCAACCAACCTCTCGTCCATGGCCCTTTCCACCGAACCATGGGGTAGGTCCAAGTGCACGAGGGCGCAGCTGGCCTCTTTCGAGGAGGCCGGGATCCTGCGAGCCGGCTGTTGGCGTATCCCCACAGCCGGAGAAACGACCCCAAACCCGCGAGAGAGGGAATTCGTCTGTTTCACCAGTCATCTCGAGCGAGGGCTAGGGTTTCCCACGTCCTTGTTCTTCCAACGCTTTTGCGCCTACTACGGGATCCAGCCTTCAGATCTGGGTACCCACAGCATCGAGCAGCTCGCCATCTTCATGGCGTTCTGCGAATGCTACTTGGGCTGCCGGCCCTACTTCCCCTTGTGGCAAGATCTGTTCCACGGACGGATCAGCCGCGAGGAGGCAGGCGGCCCAATGCTAGCCGCGGGCGGCTTGACGTTTCAGCTCAAGTCCAAAGCCTCTTTCTTTGATCTGATGCTACCCGCCAAGGCAGCGAGCGACTGGAAAAAGTCATGGTTCTACGTGACCGAGGCGACCCCGGAAGGCGAGGCGGCGATCCCGCGGTACTCCGCTAGTCGCTCGGAGCCGCGCCATCTCCAAGTTGGCAAGCTCCCCGACGGCTAGCGGATGGTCGTTGACGAGATGCTCCAGACCATCCGTGGTCTGAAGAAGAAGGGCCTCCAAACGATAAATTTGTACAATTGCTGGCTTGGGCGGCGGCTCGTTCCACTCGCCCAGCGCGACCACTACATGTACCAATACACGGGCCGGGGGGACTCGACGAAGGCTTGCCTTGACGAGTGGAAGCTGGAAGATTACCTCCCAGCGTTGAAGAAGATTACCCAGGCGGTGTACCTGGATGCGCAGGCCGGGATCGCCCCCTACACCGCGAAGCGTCCAGCTCCAACGGTAATTTATTTACCTTGTTCACAGTCGCAGTGTATGCAGTCGCGGTAATCCTGATTCTGTTTTGCATTCATCGCAGCTATTCCAGGTGGTGGAAGGGTGGCTCCCACCTTCGGATGATGAGAGCCCGGGCTAATCCGCCCAGGACATAGGCGAATCGCCACCCGCGAGGGGCAACGAAGACGACGAGGACGAGTCCAAAGAGGAGGTTGCCCCGCTGGTCCGAAAGACCCGCGGGCAACGTCAGCGCGAGATCAAAGCGAGCAGAAGCCTCGAGCGCCATGACGACAACGACGAGCTCCCAGAGACCACCTCGCACCGTCAAGCCACTCCGTCGAAGAAGAAGGAGAAGAAGAGGGAGGCGAGGGCCCCCCTGAAGAAGAAAACGAAGCCGTCGAGGACGGCCTCACCACCGCACTCGGCGAGCAACTCCGATGCTCCCAGCCCAACTGGTGACGGCGCGCCACCAGCGACAACCGCGCTGGACACGGCGACTATGGAGGTGCCGCTGGCCTCAATGCCTCCGCCATTCGCCCCAGTCTCTGGGCTGGGGGAGGCTCCGGCCGCGGCGACTTCGCCTCGCAAGGAGGCTCCGACTGTGGCGGATTCACCTCGCAAGGAGGCTCCGGCTGCGGCAGCTTCGACTCACGAGGAAGCTCCCGCCGAGGATGTCCCAGAGGCGCCAGCTGCAGCCTCAACGACGAAGAAGCCGTCCGTGTCTTGGGCACGCGATGTCCTGGAAATGGGGCTCAGTCGCCGACTGGGCCCTGAACTTGAAAAACCGGCCGGCCTTTGTACGGGGCTACGTTTCATCCCAGTCGCCAAGTGAGTGTGCTCACCCCTCCTTATTTTCCATAACTATTTCAATTGTCTTTGTTGATTTGATTAATGCGCAGGACCGGAGTGAAAAGGATGGGCCATCCGACCGTGGCCAAGGTACCCTCCGCCGCTAGCGAGGAGGATCCTTTACGCAAGAGGAAGGCAGACGAGGTCGTCGCCTCAACGGATGGCAGTAAGAAGGCCAAGGGCGACGACATCATCACTATATCTGATGATACGGCGGCCGCGCTGGCCGAGCCCGCGGTGGAGGCAGCCGCGTCTACGAAGGAGGGCGCTTTCTTACCTGGAACGGCGGAGGCGACCTCCCTTGGAGCGGGTGCCTCCATCGCTACCTTCCCCTGCTTCGTGACCAAGGCGGCCACGGCGAGTGGGGATGCGCCCTCGAGCCACGTTCCTGGGACCGCCGATGCTGAAGTCGACCAGCGTCGTGGGCACACGCCAGCGTTACTCGCGTCCGTGGATGCGATCCAACTCCACGGCATGCTTGGCGCAGCCATCCAGGTACATCCAGTCCCCGAGGATCAGGTCGGTGCTTTGCAGCGGCGTGATTCTTATAATTTCTCGTCTTTTATTTTCGTATCCAGTCCCCGAGTGCGCACTCGCTGAATTTCAGCGGGTGGGCACTTAGGAGTTTCTTGATCGCCAGTCCCCGAGTGCGTACTCGCTGAATTTCAGCGGGTGGGCACTTAGGAATTTCTTGATCGCCAGTCCCCGAGTGCGTACTCGCTGAATTTCAGCGGGTAGGCACTTAGGAATTTCTTGATCGCCAGTCCCCGAGTGCGCACTCGCTGAATTTCGGTGATGTGCAGGGTCTGCAGCTTGAGTCAGCGGACCGATTGGCCGCGAAACTGCGCGCGGAGAATGAGCTGGCCATCGTCCAAGAGGCAAACAAAGGGCTTCAGGCTGTTGCTGCGAAGGCAGATGAAGCTCGCCAGGGGCTTGTCCCCGCTGGTGAGTTGGTGGCGGCGCGATCTGCTCTGGGCGCCGCTGAACAACGGATCGCCGACCTCGAGCGCGAACTGCGGGAGGCGAGAGAAGAAGCGAGCTTGGCGGACGGGCGAGCTAAGGCCGCCATTTCGGCCGCAGAGGACGATCGCAAGGTGTCGGAAGTCCTTATTGCTGGGCTTCAGGACGACCACACGTCGCTTCAGTGCTTCATCACGGGACTCGCCCGCCCGCTGCTTGGTGAGTGCATCCTCCCTTTCTTATAGTTGTGGTTTTTGTGGTGTCCGTCATACTCATCATTGTCTTCTTCTTCGCAGGTCGCATCATTGATAGCGAAGAAGAGGCGAGCTCGCTCGACGCAAGGCAGTGCGTAAGCATGCTCGTCGACTCGGCGACGCTGTCGGCGACCTGCATCCGCGCCTACCTCCAAGAAATATCACCCACGGAGGTGATTCCCAGCGACCTCGTTGAGGTGTGGAAGTACTTGGAGAAGGCACCCGCGGTCGTTGAATTTATGACGCGATGGGCGTTTCGGCGTGGAGCATCGACGGCCCTGAGCCTTGGACTCGCCCACTTCCCCGAAGACTTCAACATCGACGATGTGACGAGTGGGTACCCATCGTCAACTGGCGCGGTGGAGATGTCCGAGGTTCTCAAGTTGCAAGAGCGTGCCGCCACGTACTCGAAGCGTGTCTGGGCGATGGGCGACCTCCTTCCATACCAGGAGACGGTCGTCGCGCCGAACGACCCCGAGCCGCCGCATCGTGACTTCAAGGTCGAGCAGCCTTTTCGCGCGGCGATGGCGGGTGAACTGACGACGTATCCATCAAACCCGTACACCGCGTTCATCCGTAATCGCCGGGATGCTGGCGAGTCGTCATCGAAGCCTACAGAGTAGGGTAGTTTTCCTTGAAGCGTTAGCAGCAGTTCTGCCACGCGGGCATATTTTGTAACATAAGACAATGCAATATGCGATTGAATGGGACGTCGTGTCTATTTTGGTATTTGTTTGTGTGCTTTGGATTGATTTTGGATGAGTCCCCGAGCGCGTCCGTCCTTTTGTGGGGTTTACCTCGTATATGATGTGTGTGTTGTTATCATGTGTTTTGTTGCTTTGGTCGACTCGCCCGAGCTCGGAGAGCCAGTCGCAAGGTGACTCCCTTGAGTGCTCTGTACTTTACCGTTTTCCCGTACGCGAACGAGGTCGGGTGGCCGAGTCCCCGAGCGTGGTACTTGGTAGTTCTAGGCGCGACTCGAGGGTGGTTGAGGACTTAGCGCGTTGGTGTGAGCGCGTCACTCCTGCCTGGCCCGTGGGGTCAGTCGCGTGGCGAGTCCTGGGCATGCTCTCTTACTTGGCGTTTTCCCTGACCGCTCGCGACGAACTGGTATTCAGTCCCCGAGCGTGGTACTTAGCCGTTCGAGTCGCTATGCCGAGGATGAGGAGGACCAAGGTCGCTGTGAGAAGCGAGGGTAGTTGTCTTGGCTCGTAAAACCAGTCGAGCTAGGCGACTCCAATGGGGCTCCGGGTTGGCGTTTTTCGTGGACGATGCAAGGCCTGAAGTGATTCAGTGCTCTTACACCGCACTACTTAGCCGTGCCGATCGCTGTACCAAAGGTTGACTTCTGCATTTTAGCATACCGCTGTTTTTACGAGTGCGAGTGGCACAAGTCATGGAGAGTAGGCGCAATTTGCGGTAACCGTTTCTTTTATTTCATAGCGACTGGAGAGTACATGTGTGGGGTTCTAGGAGTAGAACTTCCGGAGGAGCTTTACATTCCATGGTCGCTTGACATCGAGCTCGCCGTCCCCGCGGACGTCGATGAGGTAGTAGGCGTCGTTGCCGAGTACGCGCCCGATAGCGAATGGGCCTTCCCACGGAGGGGAGAGCTTGTGCATGCCCTTCTTGTCCTGGATGAGGCGTAACACCAGGTCGCCTTCCTGGAAGGTGCGAGCTTTCACCCGCCGGCTGTGGTAGCGGCGGAGTCCTTGCTGGTAGATGGCGGTGCGTGACCGAGCGAGGTCGCGTGCTTCGTCGAGCTGGTCGACCCCATCTTGGCGGGCCAGCTCATTTGCAGCCTCCGTATAATGGACGACTCGCGGCGAGTCGTGTTCGAGGTCGGTGGGCATGACTGCTTCGGCGCCGTAGACCATGAAGAAGGGAGTGAATCCCGTCGATCTGTTAACCGAGGTACGGATTCCCCAGATGACGGAGGGCAACTCCTCGACCCAGCACCCGGCGGTGCGCTCGAGTGGTACTTGGAGTCGCGGCTTCAGGCCGTGGAGGATGCTTTGGTTGGCCCGTTCCGCCTGGCCGTTGGATTCCGGGTGGGCGACTGACACGAGGTCGAGCCGGATGTGGTGCTCTTCGCAGAATTCGGCCATGGCTCCCTTGGCGAAGTTGGTGCCGTTGTCCGTGATGATACTGTTTGGGAACCCGTAGCGATATATGAGCTCGCGTAGGAATTTAGTGGCGGTCTTCCCGTCGCATTTCCGGACTGGCTTGGCCTCCACCCACTTAGTGAATTTGTCGACGGTGACTAGCAGGTGGGTGTAGCCGGAGGGGGCTTTCTTGAAGGGGCCTACCATGTCCATGCCCCATACGGCGAATGGCCAGGTAATGGGGATTGTCTTGAGCGCCGAGCTCGGTACGTGCGTCTGATTGGCGTACTTCTGGCACCCGGCGCATCGCTGGACGATGTCGACAGCGTCGGCGTGTGCGGTGGGCCAGTAGAAGCCGTGTCGCATAGCCTTGGCGACCAGGGAGCGAGCGGCGGCGTGGTGGCCGCAGTCACCTGAGTGAATGTCGTGGAGGATTTTGCGTCCTTCAGCCAGTTGGACGCAGCGTTGGAACACGCCGGTGACGCTGCGCTTGTGTAGCTCGCCGTCGATGATGGTGTAGGACTTGCATCGACGAGCGATCATTCGAGCGTCTGTCTCGTCTGCTGGCAGGGTGCCGGCTTCCAGGTAGGCGATGTAGGGCTTGGTCCAGTCGTCTGGCTCGGTGACGAATGCGACCAAGGCTGCCTCTGGTTGGAGTGGGACTCCGATGTCGATCTCCCTCGGGGGAGAGACTGATGGTTTGGAGATTGTGTCGAGGAACACGCCGGCGGGTGGTGCGAGTCGGGCCGACCCGATGCGATCGAGGGCGTCGGCCTCCTCGTTTTTCTGCCTGTCGATCCACTCGACAGAGTAGCCGGTGAAGTGGCCGCCCAACTTGTCCACCGCTTGGAGGTACACCGCCATGGTAGGGGAGACGGCGTCGCAGGTGCCGGCGACTTGCCCCGCGACGAGGTCGGAATCTCCGTAGCAGCGGAGGCGATTGACGTTCATCTCCTTGGCGGCTCGCATGCCGTGGAGTAGGGCCTCGTATTCAGCCATGTTGTTGGTGCAGGGCGTGAAGTCAAGGCAGAGGATATAGCGGAGCTTGTCGCCCTTTGGTGAAGTCAACACTATCCCTGCTCCTGCACCGTCCGCGTTCTTGGAGCCGTCGAAGTGCAGGCTCCAGTAGTGGAGGTACGGCAGCTTCTCTGGCTGCTGGGCATCCTCCCAGTCGGCGATGAAGTCTGCCAGCGCCTGTGACTTTATCACCTTTCGTGGCTCGTATTTGATGTTGTGGATGCCGATCTCGACGGCCCACTTGGCGACCCGCCCGGTCGCCTCGCGATTGCGGATGATGTCTTGCAGTGGTGCTGAGGAGACGACCGTGATCGGGTGCTCCTGGAAGTAGTGCGGCAGGCGCCGCTGAGCCCTGAAGACCGCGTATACTAGCTTTTGGTACTGTGGGTACCGCTGGCGCGACTCGGTGAGGACCTCGCTGATGTAGTACACCGGCCGCTGAACCGGGCGCTCCTTTCCTTCCTCTGGTCGTTCGACGACCATCACGGCGCTGACGACGCGCTCGGACGCCGCGACGTAAACCAGCATGGGTTCTTTGTCGGCGGGGGCGGCGAGTAGTGGTGCGGCGAGTAGTACCTTTTTGAGGTCGCGGAGCGCGTCGTCCGCCTCCTTGTCCCACTGGAAGGTGGGGTTCTTGCGCATCAGGCGGTATAGGGGCATCGCCTTTTCGCCCAGGCGGGGGATGAAGCGACTGAGAGCCGCTACTCGCCCGGCCAGCTTCTGGACGTCGCGCAGGCACTCGGGTTTGCCGAGCCGGGCGATCCTGTCGATCTTTGTTGGGTTCGCCTCGATCCCTCGTTTGGAGACGACGTACCCCAGTAGTTGTCCGGCGGGTACACCGAAGGTGCACTTGCCTGGGTTGAGCTTTATCTTGTACCTTCGCAGGTTGGCGAAGGTTTCCGCCAGGTCGGCGAGTAGGTCGCCTTGGCGAGCGGACTTCAGGACCACGTCGTCGATGTAGACGTGCATGTTGCGGCCAATTTGGCTCGCGAGGCATTCTTGCATGCACCGCTGGTAGGTCGCCCCGGCGTTCTTGAGGCCGAAGGTCATGGCGGTGTAGCAGAAGGCTCCGAATGGCGTGATGAACGCCGTCATCTCCTCGTCTTCGACAGCCATTTTGATCTGGTTATACCCAGAGTAGGCGTCGAGGAAACATAGCGACTCCGAACCCGCGGTTGAATCGATTATCTGGTCGATCCGCGGGAGGACGAACTGCTCCTTTGGGCAGGCGCTGTTCAGGTTTGTGTAGTCGATACACATTCTCCAGGTCCCATTTTTCTTTTCGACCAGGACTGGGTTTGCCAGCCACTTGGAGTACTTGATTGGCCGGATGAAGCCGACAGCGAGTAGACGCTGCACTTCCTCGGCAATTGCTCGACGGCGTTCTTCATTGAAGGGCCGTAGCGACTGCTTGACAGGTCGCACTTTGGGGTCGGCGTTCAGCTTGTGCTCAGCGAGCTCCCTAGGGACACCGGGCATGTCGGAGGGTTTCCATGCGAAGATGTCCCTGTTCTCACGGAGGAACTCGATGAGCGCGCCTTCCTATGCTGGGCTCATGCCTATCCCGATCGTCACCGTCTGGCTGGAGTCGCCTGGGACCAGCTCGACGGTGCGAGTGTGCGTCGTTGCCTCAAAGGTTGAGGTGTTTGCGCCCTCTGAGTTGGGCTTCTTGCGTATTGTGGGGTCGTCATTGTTGACCCCGCTCGCGTATTTGGCGAGCTCGTCGGCGTGATTAGTTTCTGCCGCGATGACGGCGTCGGCGAGCTCGGCTCCTTTGGCCTCGCACTCGGCGGCCATGTCGGGGTCGCCGTTGATGGTGATGACGCCGCACGGCCCGGGGAGCTTCATCGCGTTGTACGCGTAGTGGGGCGCTGCCATGAATTTAGCGAACGCCTGGCGCCCCAGGACGCAGTGGTAAGGGCTGTCGAAGGGCACCAGCTCGAAGATGATCCGCTCGGTGCGGAAGTTTGCCGGTGTGCCGAAAGTGACTGGCAGCGTGACCTTGCCGATCGGGTACGCCTTCCGACCGGGGACGATGCCGTGGAACGTGGTGTGGGTCGTCTCGATCATCGACTGCGGGAGCCGCATCCGCCTGAAGGTGTCGAGGTATAGGATGTTGATGGAGCTACCGCCGTCCATCAGTGTCTTGGGGAGCCAGTAGTCGCCAACCTTGGGCTTGACCACCAAGGCGACTCGTCCTGGGTACTCGATGCGTGGCGAGTGGTCTTGCCGGCTCTAGGTGATGGGCTGTTCCGACCAGTTCAGGAACTGGGGGACGTCTATTTGGGCCACCGCATTGACGGCGACGGCGCGGGCGATGACCTGCTTCTCGCGCTTCGTGTTGAAGCCTGTGAAGGTGTGGAGCGAGCCGGCTACTTTACCGAATTTTCCGCCATTTGGCGGGTAGTTGTCGGGGTCCTCCCGCGCTTGCCGTGCCTTCTCGATTTCCCTGAGGGTGTGGCAGTCGGCGGTGGTGTGCGTTGCGGGCTTCCCTTCCCTGCTATGGAACGCACATGGTTGGTTAAGGAGGGCCGCGGGATCGAACCTTGGCTTGTTCTTGTAGTTGCCGCCATCGCGGCGTTGCCCTCCGTCGCGGCGGTAGCTCTTGGGCTTGCGCTGCGCGTGCCCGGCGTTGGCGACGAAGTCGACTCGCCCGTCACTGCGGCGCTTGCCAGTGAGGCGAGTGCCGCTGTAGCGTAGGTCGGTTCGGCGTCCGCCGTCGTTGCCGCTCGTGCGGCGTTGCCCTCCTGACTCGTCGTCAGTTTCCTGGTTTGGATCTTCCTCGGTGTACCGTTTGGCGATCTCGAGGAGGTCGGGGATGTTGTCGAGTGTGCGGGAGTGTCGCTTGAGCTTGGCGACTAGAGGCTCATAGCGGCACGAGGTCTTGAAGCAATGGATCGCGGTGTCCGGGTGGATGCCGACCGCGTTGTACCAAAGCTCTTGCCACCGTTGGACCCAGTTGCGGGTCGACTCGCGGGGTCCCTGGACGCACCGTTCCAGGTCCTCAATAGTGGTGGCGCGGGTGTAGGAGCACTCGAAGTGCCTGACGAAGGCGTCGCGCATTTCCTCCCAGGAGTCGATACTGTCCTGGGGGAGAGTGTTGATCCACTGCCTGCACGTCCCCTCCATCATTAGGGGGAGGTAACGAGCGGCGAGTAGGTCAGTGTGACACGCGATCCCCATTGCCATGAGGTATGTGTCGAGCCAGACGGCGGGGTCGTACGAGGAGTCGTATTTATCTATCTCCTTTGGCGCCTTGAAGTTTGGTGGGTACTTCTCGCCTCGGATCATTGGTCCGAAGCACTTGGGCCCGAGTCGACTGAGCGACCCCATAGGCTCGCCGTCACGCCGATTAGTTAGGGTGTGCCGCAAGTCGTCGGGCTGGCGTGCGCGCCAGCTTTGGTTGTTGATGATGTGGGTGCGGGCGTCGATGGGTTGCCCGTTAGCGGCGACGAAGTTGGTTGCCGGCCTGGGGTCGTTGGTGGAGAGTGCCGCGTTCGTGGGTCGGTGTTGGAGTTGTAGTGGCTCTGGTGGCGGGCAGTTGAGGGTGTTTGCCGCCGCTGGAGGCCGCTCTGCTTCCCGAGGAACGCGAGTATACTCGACCTTGCGAGTCGGCGCCCGCTTTTTGCTGCTCGACGGCCTTCGCGAGCAGGGCCCTGACGTATTGGATCTGTAGGGCGCTGTCGCCGGTGGCCGTGATGCTGTCGGCTGCTGCTCGGTCTGCCACGAGGTTGTCCATAGGGGTGGAGAACAGTGGGAGGCCGTTTGCGTCTCGCTCCCGTGAGGAGACTACTATCCGCGGCTGGTCCCTGGGAGGGGTGCGGTTGGGTGGAGGTGGGGCGCCCATCGTCGTTGATCCTGGCGGTGGCCGGGCGCTTCCTCCTGGTGGCGCGTTCTCGCAGATTGCACGCTCGGCCACACGGGCCGGGTCGTTTTCGTCGTCGAAGTTCAGGGCACGCCCTTGAACGGTGGGGTTCAGGCGTGACCTGATCCGCTGCTGGTGGTAGCGTGACAGCTCCTGCGCCGTCACCTGCTCGAGGCGAAATTTTTCGCGCTCGGCTTGCTCCTTGCGCACCGCCTCCGCCAGTTTCAGGCGGAGTTCCTCGACCTCCGTTGTCGTGGCGTTAGGAGGGATTGGGGTGGAGAAAGGATCCTCCAGCGGATCGGCGCCGGTGGCCATGTAGGCCGCGGCGTGGCGACCGGTTCCATCGCGGAGGTCGGCGGAGTTCTCTGACCCGGAGTCAAATTCGAAGATCCCGAGGATGGAGGGGTCCTCGAAGTCTCCCGCGTTGGAGACCTGGGCGATGGAGCCCGCGGACGAGGCCGCGGTGATGGATCTGGCGAGTGACGCCGGGGTCGCCAAGTCGGCGTCGTCGGTGAGGGCCGCATCTTCTGCGGCCGCTGAATTCCCGACCACGTTGCTGTGGGCCGAGTTGTACTCGGAGGCGAGGCGGTGGATCGTGCGGATCTGGCTCTCGGAGAGCCGACCGCGTGGCGGCGACTCGCGGATGCGAGCCGAGTCCTCCGAGACGATGACGTCGGTGAGGCCGACGAAGAGGCTGATCGTGCCGATTGGCAGGATCACGCTGTGCGTGACGGGTCGCGCCGCCGGGACGTAGCTGCTCGGCAAGATCTGGAGCATCTCGCCGATCGCTATCATGCGGCCGGTGGCGACCGTCTCGTTGTTGGGCAGATTGGATCTCGCCGCAGAACACCGGCCAGACCGGCCAGGCCCCACGGTGGGCGCCACTGTCGTGGGAATGGTCACGGCAGATGCTGCAATCGGCAGCGAGTAGTAGAACGAGGGGCAAGGGCGGACAACCATCTGCGGTGCGAGATGAGGGCAAAGACACAGGGTTTACCCAGGTTCGACCCCCCGGAGGGTAAAGACCTACTCCTGCTAGATTGTATTATGGAGGTGTTACAATGGGCGAGCTCGGCGGCTAGGCGGCGAGTCGCTTGGGTGTATGAGGGGACGTCCTCTACTCACCCTATAGGGAGGTTTATATAGGCTCACCTCCCCTAGGGTTTACATATCTCAACCGATTCGGTTACAGCTTCAGTAGTCGTTTAATCTAGTCTGACTGGGCCTATCTACTCGCCTGGGCCTTCAGCTTCCAGTCGCTCGGTACCTTGCTGGGCTTCAATGCACTCGCCGTTCTGCAGGCCCAATCGCCAGCTCACGGGCCAGTCGGAAACGCCTTGTTGGGTATACCCCAATAGGCATATCCCCATCAGTGCGGCGGGGCTCCGGTGGCGTCAAGAGCTCCGACGGTAGCTGCGGTATGTGTAGGGAGCGGGGGGATAATGAGGCACTGAAGGGTGCCCCCCGCGTGACCCAACCTATACCATAAAACGCCGACCGGTAGTACCGTGTCAGCAACCGGTAGTATCGGTGACTGATAGTACCGGACATACTACCGGTACTACCGCACCTGGAAAAGTTTCTAGGATTCGACCTGGGAACCAACCAGGTCCGATAGTACCGCTCCTAGTCCGGTAGTACTGGTTCCGCCCGATTCCATAGCCAAGGAGAATAGAGGGGTTCTTGTGCAGATTATATGAGGGTTTTTTGAGGAAGTAGAATGGCTTGGGTTGAGATAATGAAACTGTGTTAAGCACATGTACTCTGAAATAGGGATAAAAATATCAAAAACCAAAGGAGAGTGCATGAAACTAAGATCAACAAAGAATCAACAAATGACAAACACGCGTAAACACCAACCTCTCGAATGAGAGAGGGCGGTGGCCTAGGCCACCATGTTTGAGTATACTTGGCATGGAACCACGAAGATATATCTTGGGTCCATTACTAAAACTCATCATTTAAGCTCACATATCACAAAATGATATTAAGAGGAATGATTTTTATCCCTTTGGGCATAATGGGGGGAGGGATAGTCCAATCAATTAGGACCGCACTCCCCCTATATCCATGCCTGCACCTAAACCAAATAAGATTCAAGACATAGGTGAGTATGCAAGGCGGTCAAGTCAAGCTCCTTGAATCTATGATATTTAGTTCATTCCTCAAATATCAAAACCGTGCTTCATCAAGTGGCTTCATGAAGATGTCGGCAAGTTGATCTTTGGTTGACACATATAATAGATCAATATCACCTCGAGCAACATGATCCCTAATGAAGTGATGACGAATCTCAATATGCTTTGTCCTTGTGTGATCCACCGGGTTATAGGCAATCTTGATGGCACTTTCATTGTCACGTAGAAGAGGCACTTTGTCACAAAGGACATCGTATTCCTTTAAAGTTTGCCTCATCCATAGAAATTGGGTGCAAGCACTAGCAGCTGCCACACACTCAACTTCGATGGTGGAGAGAGATATACAATTTTGCTTCTTAGAAGACTAACATACCAAGGACCTACCAAGGAATTGGCAAGCCCCGGATGTTGATTTTCTATCATCCTGATCAACAGCCCAATCCAAATCCGTGTATCCACAAAGAGCAAATGTTGACCCTCGAGGATACCAAATACCATAATATGGCGTATGAGACAAATATCGAAAGATTCTCTTGACCGCCATCAAATGGATTTCTTTAGGAGCCGCTTGATATCTTGCACACACACCTACACTCAACACAATACCGGGTCTACATGCACAAAGGCAAAGCAAATAACCAATCATAGACCGGTATACCTTTTGATCCACATCTTTACCATTTGGATTTTGTTCTAGATGAGTCTTTGTAGCCATGGGAGTAGGAGCTCCATTTAAATCTTGCATATTGAATATTTTGAGCATATCTTGAGTATACTTGGCTTGATTGAAGAATGTACCTCCTCTAACTTGCTTGATCTCAAAACCAAGAAATACCCCTAACTCCCCCATCATAGACATCCGCAACCTACTAGTCATAAGCTTTGAGAATTCATCATTAAAAGCTTTGTTAGACGAGCCAAAGATAATATCATCAACATATATTTGGCATACAAAAAGCTCCCCATTGACATTCTTAGTAAAAAGAGTGGGATTGATTTTCCCAACCTCAAAACCACGGTCAAACAACAACTCTCTAAGGTGCTCATACCACTTGCGTGGGGCTTGTTTGAGCCCATAGAGCGCCTTATCAAGTTTGTAGACATGGTTTGGGAAGTTGGGATCCTCAAATCCCAGGGGTTGCTTTACATACACCAACTCATTCAATGGACCATTAAGAAAGGCACTTTCTACATCCATTTGTTGCAACTTAAAGTTATGATGTGCCGCATAAGCAAGAAGGATACGGATGGACTCAAGGTGAGCCACGGGTGCATATGTCTCTCCATAATCAATGCCTTCAATTTGAGAGAACCCTTGTGCAACCAATCTTGCCTTGTTCCTTACTATAATTCCATGCCCATCTTGCTTGTTCTTGAATATCCACTTGGTGCCTATAACATTGCGGCAATCCTTTGGCTTCTCAACTAAATTCCATACTTTGCTTCTCTTAAAGTTGTTGAGCTCTTTGTGCATTGCTTCCAACCAATCCGAATCTTCAAGAGCTTCCCACACTTTCTTTGGTTCAATCATGGAGATATGTGCTTGGTGTTCACTAAACCTCTTCAATTGTGCTCTTGTGGAAATGCCTCTCCTTAGGTCACCAACCACATTTTCTAGGGAGTGGTCTCTTAATTCCAACATCCTATCCGTTCTAGCTTCGCGACGAATGTGGATCTCCTTGTTGTTTCTTGGAGGACCTTCTTCATCATTTTGGTCCTCGTATTAACCATCATCTTGACCTTGATCATCCCCGAAAACATTCTCTTCATTAAGAGGCAAAGATTGACCTTGGTCTTGATCTAGCACATTTCTAGCATTGAGTTGAGCTTGTCTTAAGGCACTTTGTATGGATCTCCCTTGTGTAATTGACTTGGCACCGCTTGACATTCTGGAGATTGGAGACTCAAGCTCTTCCTCACTAGAGTTGTCACCTTGATCAACATGTTGAGGGTCCACAACTTGTCTTTGGCTTGGGTCATTGTCCTCCTCGGTGGATGGAGCTTGTTGATGTTGTGAAGATGAGGGCTCCACCTGAGTACAACATAGTTCTTCTCGATCCGCCATAAGGGGTTCCTCAACTGGGCGGATAAATCCCACACCCATTCTTCCTATGGCATCATGAGGCATTTCATCATCTGCATCACAAACATCAACACGCCCCCCTTGGGGACCATCATATTCTTTGAAGGTCACACTACAAGATTCTATGACGGCTCTGGAGAGCTTATCATAGATTCTATAAGTGTGAGATTTGAGACCATAGCCAACAAAAATACCCTCTAATGCTTTAGACTCGAATTTGGACAAATGAACACCTTTTATGAGATAGAAACACTTACAACCGAACACCCGGAAGTAAGATATGTTGGGATTGTTATCAGTAAGTATTTCATATGGAGTCTTGTTGATTTCTTTATGGAGGTAGAGCCGGTTTGATGCATGGAAGCGGTGGAGATGGCTTTGGCCCAAAAGTTGTATGGAGATTTAAACTCCGCCAACATGTCCCTAGCCATCTCAATAAGAGCCCGGTTCTTCCTCTCGGCAACACCATTTTGTTGAGGGGTATATGCAACGGAATATTGATGTTTTATCCCCTCATCACCAAGGAAATCATTCAAGGTGTAGTTCTTGAACTCGGTGCCATTGTCGCTTCTTATTATCAACACGGGGACATTGTATTGACTATGAACCAAGTTGATGAAGTCGATGAGGGTATTTTGGGTCTCACTTTTCAACTTGAAGAAATATACCGATGAGTATCTTGAGAAGTCATCAACAATCACCAAACAATATTTCTTCCCAGCAAGACTTGCATGAGATGGAGGACCAAAGAGATCCACATGAAGGAGATCCAAGATCCTTGTTGACTTGATGCGGTTCTTTGGCTTGTGGGGAGCATCATGCATATTTCCTAGAACACAAGCCCTGCAAACACGATCTTTGGCAAAGGAAACATTTCTTTTAGTCCAACAATATGACCCTCCTTGTGGAGAATTTGCAAAGTTCTCATACTGACATGGGATAGTCGACGATGCCATAACCAACCCACATCGGCCTTTCCGAATAAGCACATCGCACTTGTAGTGGTTTGCCCTGAAAAGTCTACCACATACAAGTCATGTTCGACGTACCCAACAAAAGAGACCTTGAGAGACTTGCTCCACATGAGGAACACAATATCATCATCAATAAACATGGCAAAGCCCATCTTTCCAAGAGCACGGACTAAAAGTAATTTGTAACCAAGGGTCTCAACAAGCATGACGTCCACGAGTGTAATATCGTGGGCAACCACTACCTTGCTGAAACCCATTACCTTAGACTTTGACTTGTCAGCATATGTCACGGTAATTTGATCATCATTTGGCCTTAATTCCTTGACAATAGACGAGCTTCAGGTCATATGACTTGTGCAACCACTATCAAGTACCCACTTTGACCCTCTGGAAGCATATGTCTACAAAAGATCAAGCTAATTTTTAGGTACCCATTTTTTAATGGGTCCTCTTTTGTTAGCAACAAGGGTCTTGGGGACCCAAATAGACCAAGCAATATAACCATCATATGGGCCAACATATTGTGCATACGCATCACCATAATAATCACGCATTAGAACATAGTGAGGGTTAGCACTTCCTGCAAAATCATCATGAGGCATAGTTTTACCACTTGTGGTCTTACTATCCACAATGGCCTTGTTTTTCTTTTGTGCGGGATTGGCCTTCTTCTTCTTGTTGTTGTTTTTGTTCTTCTTGGCTTTGGAGACAAAACCAATGCCCCCTTTCTCACCATTTGGCCTTTGCTTACTCCAGAGGTCATCAATGGACTTGTTACCTTTTGGAAATGTGGCCTTGGCTAGTGATGACTCCTTGATGGCGCCAGAGAACTTGACGGGGAGGAAAAGGTTGAAGTTGTCCTGTAGGTCCCCGATAACGGCGCCAGAAAACTTTGATGGTGCTGACGTGGAGTACTTCGTTGGAAACCCCAAGAGCAAGGTGTGATGAGCACAGCAGCAAGTCTTCCCTCAGTAGAGACCGAGGTTATCGAACCAGAAGGAGGAAGGAAATGTCACACAGGTGTTGCAAGCAACGCGGAGACCTGCACAACACAGACTCAAGACTTTGCCCCAACGAATTAGTGAGGTTGTCAAGCTCACCGGTTTGCTGTAACAAAGGATTAAACATATGGTGTGGAAGGTAATGGTTTGCAGCAAGTAAACAAGTAACAGTGGAAGATGTATCAATGGTAAAGATTGGACCGGGGTCCATAGTTCACTAGAGGTGCTCTCCTTAGATAAACAACATGGCATGAAGGGTAAACAAATTACATCAGGTCAATTGTCAGGAACTGAGCAAGGCATAACAATGAAATTACTAGTCAGAAAGATCATATGATATTCGATTGGGCAACACAACAAGATACATAGACCACCATCCAACTGCATCTATGACTAGAAGTCCACCTTCAGGTTATCATCCGAACCCCCTCCATTATTAACTTGCAAGCAACAGACAACTGCTTTAAGCAAAGTGTGTAAGGTAAACAGTCCACATGTTCCATGAACAAGAGACCGTTGTTTTCTCCCTAGTAGCAACAACACATCTACAACCGAAGAGATTATTGTCACTTCCCTTGGAAACTAGAGGCATGAACCCACTATCGAGCATAAATAACCCCTCTTGGAGTCACTAGCAACTACTTGGCCAAGATAGCTACTAACAACGGAGAGCATGCAAGATCACAAACAACATAGACATGATATAATCATAAAGACAAAACCTTTAATCAAACCAACATAATAATCTCAATATCCATCGGATCCTCGCAAACACAACATGCATTATTACAAATAGATTAGATCTTGATCATGAACGGAGCTCACAAGATCTAAACATGAAAGCACAAAGGAGGAGATACAACCATCTAGTACTACATGGACCCATAGTCCAAGGTGGAACTACTCATGCATCATACCGGAGAGAAGGCCTCCGGGATGATCTCCCCTCCGGTAGGGTGCCGGGAAGAACTTTAGATCCCCCCGATATAGGGACGATGGTGTCAGCAGCTACAGACGGTTTCGTGGAGATTTGATCGGGTTGCCCAGGGTTTCTGCATCGGGGGCTTCTTATAGGCGAAGGGGGAGGCCGAGGAGGCGACCATGGGGGCCAAACCCTAGCCAGACGCGGGGTGGGGCCCACCCGCGCCTGGGGTGGGTCTGGTCGCCCTGGCCGGCCCCTCCGGCTCCCCGCTGGACTTCTTGTTCCCCATGGAAGGTAATTGACTTCGATGTTTGTCCTGTCCAATTTCGAGAATATTTCTTTACTAACTTTTCTGAAACCAAAAACGGCAGAAAATAGGCATCTGGCACTGTTGCAACTTGTTAGTAGGTTAGTACCAGAAAACATGTAAAAAGCACCTCAAAGTGTAGACAAGCAAATCAAAGTAGATACTAAACAAGCATGGAGCATAAAAAATTATAGATACGTTTCCAACGTATCAACATCCCCAATCTTAACTTCTGCTCGTCCTTGAGTAGGTAAGTGATAAAATAATAATTTTTGAGGTGACATGCACCCTCACAACAAAGATCCAACCATTTGTAAGCATTGAAAGATGGGATCAAAGAACTCTAAACATGTGCATGAAAGATGGAGTTCTAACAATAGGACATAGTCTTGATAGGTTGCAGAAAAAGCTTAAAAATGTCAGAAATGATTTGAAAGGATGGGGTGTTCATTTAAGGGGGGAGGATAAAAAAAGGAAGAAAAGGTTGGTGGAGGAGTTGCAGGAACTTGAAAAAATTGAGGAACTGATTTTGCTTACTGCTGAACAACTTAAAAGAAAAGTTGTTATTCAGAAAGAGTTGCTGGAGGTGTATGAAACTGAGGAGAGTTTTTGGCAGCAAAGGTCGAGGGACAATTGGTTGCTTAGAGGGGATAATAATACTGAATATTTTCATAGGATTGCTAATGGGGTAAGGAGAAAGAAGATGATTTTTTCAATGAAAGATGGGGAGAATGTGATTCAGGGGACCTGTGCTCTCCTGAAGCATGCTACTAGTTACTACAAATATTTGTTTGGGCCTGCTGATGGGTTTTCTATTAGGCTTGCAGATGACAATTGGCAGGACTGTGAGAAACTTAATGATGAAGACAGGGAGAAAATGGGGATGCCCTTTACTGGGAAAGTGGTTAAAGGGGTTATTGATCAGATGGAGAAAAATAAAGCTGCTGGTCCTGATGGGTTGCCTGTTGAATTCTATCAACACTGTTGGGCAGTTATAAAAACAGATGTTATGGCTGTGTTTGATGATTTTTTTGCTCATAAGATTGATTTGAGGAGCATTAACTATGGTGTGATTACTCTGTTGCCAAAAGGTGATGATGCTGATAGGATTCAGAAGTATAGACCTATTTGTCTGCTTCAGGTGTTGTTTAAGATTTTTACAAAAACTCTGACAGTTAGAACTGAGCCTGTGATGGGGAAACTAATTGATACTTGTCAGACTGCTTTTATTAAAGGGAGGTTTATTGCAGATGGGGTGACTTTATTACATGAGATTTTGAAAGAGTCAAAAAGTCAGAAGCAGTAGGGTGTGGTTTTAAAAATTGACTTTGAGAAAGCTTATGACAAGGTTAACTGGGACTTTCTGTTTTACTGTTGTAGGCAGAAAGGTTTTAGTGATGATTGGATGATTTGGTTAAAATGTGCTGTGACTCAGGGTACTCTCAGTGTTAAGGTCAATGGGGAAACTGATCCTTACTTTGGCAGCTTTAAGGGGGTTAGGCAAGGGGACCCCTTTTCTCCTTTTCTGTTCAATCTGGCAGGGGAATGTTTGGCTAAGATGGTGCTTAATGCTCAGGATGGTGGGTTGTTTACAGGTTTGGTTGATAACATGTTTGATAAAGGGATTGCCATTTTACAATATGCTGATGATACCATTTTGTTTATTAAGGATGATCCTGAGGGGGCTAGAAACTTGAAATTGCTGTTATATTTGTTTGAATCCATGTCTGGTATCAAGATTAACTTTGAGAAGTGTGAGGTGATGATGGTGTTAGAGGATGAGGAGAAACTATCCAATTATGCTGAGATGTTTAATTGTCAGAAGGGCAGTTGGCCTATTAAATATTTGGGTTTACCGGTTTGTAGCAGGAGATGTTCAGTGGCTGAAATGAGCTTTATTGGTGAGAGGTTGAAGAAAAAGTTAGATGGCTGGATGGGGGGTGCTTTGTCTCTGGGAGGGAGACATGTTAAAATCACTGCTTGTGTATCCAGTGTGGCTGTTTACCCTATGACTATGTTTCTCCTACATAAGTCAAATGTGGAAGAAATTGAGAAACAGACTAGAGCCTTCTTTTGGTATGGGAAAGTGGGGAAGAAGAAATATCATCTGGTTAAATGGAAGTATGTGTGTAGGCCCAGGAAGAAAGGTGGACTGGGGATTAAAAACATTAGGCTTTTTAACATTTGCTTGTTGTGTAAGTGGTGGTGGCGCCTCGAAGCGGAGGAGGGTCCTTGGCAAGTTTTTGTAAGGAAAAAATATCTGAAGAAAGGTGGAATCAGTAATGTGAAACACAGACAGATTGATTCTCCATGTTGGCATGATTTGATTAAGATTAGGGATCTCTATTTGGCTGGTAGGAGAATGAGAATTGGTAATGGGGAATTGACTGATTTCTGGCATGATGCTTGGTGTTTGGACTTGCCCTTGAAAGATAAGTTACCGGATTTAATTGATATTTGTCAGAATCAAAGGATTACGGTGGCAGACATGGCAAAAAAGGGTGGAGACTTTCTTTTAGGAGATGGCTGGATACTGATGGATTGAATCATCAGGAGCAGTTGAGAAAGTTGCTGTCTGGGGTGGGTTTGAATCAGGAAAAGGACAGACCTGTTTGGATGTGGAGTAAATCTGGCAAGTTCTCTGTTAAGTCAATGTATACATGCCTGTCGAATGTTGGGATTGATAGAAGCTTTAAGCATCTGTGGAAAGCAAAAATTCCCTTGAAGATTAAGATTTGGATGTGGCTTATCTGGCACAATGCTATTCTCACCAAAGACAACATGAGAAGAAAGAATTGGGTTGGAGATTTTACTTGTAGGTTTTGTAGGAAGGATGAGAGCATTGGGCACTTGTTCTTTTCGTGTGTGGCTGCTAAATATGTATGGGGGGTGGTTGCCAGAGCTGTTGGTGCCGCGAATAGACCTGGATCTTTTTCTCAATATTTTTGGTGGGCTTCTCAGTATGTGGGGGTTAGTAGGAATGTGCAGATTACGGTGGTGGCGGCAATATGCTGGGCTATTTGGAAGCTTAGGAATAGAGCTTGCTTTGAAAAAAAACTCATTAACTCGCCTGTTGATTTGGTCATATATGCTTGTGTGTTTATTTGTTATTGGGCAGGGTTGCATGGGGAGGACGACCGGGCGGTGCTGCAAGCTGGAGCAGATACTCTTCAACAGAATGCATTGGCTGATGTGGCTGCTATGGATGTGGCCCCTGTTCCTTTCCTGGGACTGCCTGCAATTCCTGGAGATCGTGGTCATGATGCTCCGGAGCTGGAAAGAGGGAGGGAGAAAAGAAGGAAAACTGGAAGATAAAAAAGGAATGGCTGCGTGAAGATGATGTTGGATTTCAGTATTTTAGTTCCTTGGTGGTGTTTTGTTTTGGACGGTTCCCCACTAGCCTGAGGGCGGTGTTCTTGCATCTCCATCCTCCTTCTTTGTTTCTATCTGGTTTGTTTAATGTGTAAAGTTGAACCTCTTACTTTTCCTGTTTTGACCCCCTAGGTGGGTCAGTACTATGTGTGGTTTGTTGTTCCGTTGTCTGATGATAATGGAACCCGATCCCTCTTCCTGGGGGATTGTATGAAAAAAAAACAATAGGACATAGTAACTATGCATGCAACATGGCAAGCTACAAACAAAGATCATGAGTAACATGCATTGAAAAACGTTTGTTTGTTTCACATACAGAAAACATGGCATAGTGTCAATCAGCTTATCCCTCATAGAGTAGAAAATAGATGCATAGGACACCTTCAAAGTTCACAAGGGTGACTAGAAACAATTAGCACAAGAACAAGTAATATCACAATATGCATCAATTAATAATCTTTGGAACACTACACATAGAATGACAACTATGCTCTCTTAATGGTGCCTAAAGGTAGAAGGTGGAGACTCAATAATGGTGGAAGAAAGGCCTTTTTGTAAAGGAAGCAGGGATTACAAGTTTCAAAAAGAGCTTCCAAAAATTATGGTACTTGTTAGCTTTCAGCCCTCATTGCCCCTACCATAAGCATCTTGAAGTGGTTAAGTTTAAATTGGCAATCTCATGTCCCTTGAATACGAGGGCCACACCTCATGCATACTCAACTTTGGGTCTAGGTAAGTTCTTGTCATTGTAAGTATTTGCATATCATTGAGAACCGCCAACGGGGTACCCCTTACACATGGTACAGGAAATTTCCATAACCAAAATTACAAGGAAAGCAGGCAATAAGCATCTCAGCAATCATTTTATTTACCACATGCATAGCTTTTTATTGAGGATGCTTCATAGATAGCTCATTATGGTGATGCTGCAAGTTTCCACCATGATTAGGCATGGCTTCTGCTAATTCCAACTTATAAGTGCAAGCATATACAAAAAAGTTGTCACAATGGTTCAAGTTTATTAGGGGCAAAGAATATAAAGTGTGCCATCAAGTTCGTGAGGGCTTTAATCACTAAGTTTTCACATAACAAAATAGTTTTTAATTAGAAGATAGTTGAAAACAAGAATATACTTGGAATGGTGTAACACACCATGCATAGGAGTTTATAGTGGACACTTTGGAATAACTTGGTTTCTTTGGAGTTGGAAGCATGAGTAGAGCTTACTCATACAAGTGGAGCCTAGCAAAAGACTGGGAGCAACCAACTAAGAGAGAATAATGGCCATAATCATGCAGTGCAACAAAGCATACTAATCAAAGCAAAGAATGTTACTACAAGTCAAGGACTAAATGATCATAGAGGCTAATGGTGACTTGTCATAGTCATAACATGGTGTGAGCATGTGCCAAGTCAACCCAAGCAAAGCATCAAAGGAGAATACCACAATACTATGCTTTTGCATGCTAAAACAACGCATAATTTCTTCAAGGCACACTAAGCAATCCCAATTGTTTGGAACAAGACATGCTACAACAATAATCACTAAGCATAAGGTCAAAAAAACACCTAGCATGTCATGCTAAAGTCTAAGTCACAGTCAATGCAAGCTCCTCTTGCACTTTAAGCAAGAACTTACTACTCCTTTCCAACACCAAGCAAACTATTCGCAAAACAACACAGCGAAAATGTGGGTCCAAACTACTCAAGAAAACTAAACAAACTAAGAAAAGAAAACGAAAACTAAGATGCTCCAAGAACAACACAACTGTGCATGAAACAATAAAAACAAAGTGTCTAGACAGACCTGAGCTTTTTATTGATGAAGAAGGGGATGCCTTGGGCATCCCAAGCTTTGACGCTTGTACCTCTTGGATATTTCTTGGGGTGACACCATGGTGGCATCCCCAAGCTTTAGCTTTTGTCCATTTTTCATCTTATTACATCATTCTCTCTCTACACTTGATTTTTTCCTTCATACAAAACTTCACACAATCTGCATTAGCAACATTAGTGTATTCAAAAGATATTAGACCTCTGGAAAAGCTTTGGAACAGCAAGGCTTTTCACTAAAAACACAAGATACTGTAGTAACTCTTTCAAAAACTCAATTCACCTAAAGAGAACTCAAAAAGGAATCAATAAGAAGCAAATGCAAATAATGTCAGAAATCTGTCAAAACAGATCAGTAGGTAGAAACCGATTTTTTTGAACATCTTCTGTTGCTCAAATCAAAAAGTGTTGAACTAACGAAATCTATCTAACATACCGGGGGATTTATTCATAAATTTTGAGCTTAATCCGAGTTATAAAGACTCCTCACAAATTTTTTTTGGTAGAGGACAGAAATCTGTTTCGGGACAGCAACTCCCCAAATCTTACTTCCCTCTCACTAGATGTCATTCTTGGCACAAAAATCAAACAAAAAGGATAAGGAGAGGTCATTACTTAAGTAATAACTTCCAAGACTCAAGGAAAGTCTTGGGTTATCTCCCAACAAGTACTTTTCTTTAACGCCTTTAAGTTAGACACAAGAAGCAAGAAGAATCAAGTATTTTCAAAGGAAGAATTGCCCTTTTGTTCTTTCCTTTCTTACCTTTCTTCTTCTCTTTGGGGAAGATATGATTGCTTACCGGGGTAGCAAAGTGCATAATGCATTTTTCCACATCTATTACTGCTCCAAAGTGTTTCAGTAGGGATCTTCCAAGTGTAATTTGTCCCTTGCCTACACATTCAATAACAAGATAATCAGTAGACACCATTTTCCCTGAGATTTTTGTAAACACACCTTCAGCTATTCCAATGGGTAATATAGTGGCATTGTTGGTAAGAGAGATTTCCTCTCCTCCTTCAGTAAGCCCCCAAAGACTCAAGGAACCATAAATATCTTTAGGCATGAGGCAAAATTCAGACATGATAACACAGCGAGCATCAAAAAGTGTAGTGTTTATTGAGACTTTGACTGTGGGAAACCACTTTGAAGGCTTAGAATTTATGGGAACATAATCATGGTAAGCCCTAAGCGTGTGATATCAACTATTCATAGCAGCAATACTAGTTTCAAGAGTGTTCGACCTAGCAAAAAAAATTGTAAAAGAGGAACCAGACTTGCCAGGTGTACCACAAATCATGATTAATTTCTTTATGGTGAAGGGAATATGCCCGAGAGGCAATAATAAAGTGGTTATTATCGTATTCCTTATTTATGATAAATGTTTATTTTACATGCTATAATTGTATTAATACGGAAACGTTAATGCATGTGTGTTTAATAAACAAAAAGGAAGTTCCTAGTTATGCCTCTCTCATAAACTAGCTCGTTGCTTAACAAGATGATCAAGGTTTCCTGATCATGGACATTGGATGTTGTTAATAACGAGGTCACAACATTAGTGTAATGGTGTGATGAACATTCATCCGAAGTATAGCATTACGATCAAAGTCACTGAGTTTATCTTGATATAACAACTTACGAAGTGATCCTAATCCTTAGACCATGAGATCATGTCAATCACTAACACCGGAAGAGTTTCTTGATAACATCAAACGTCACACCGTAACAGGGTGATTATAAAGATGGATTTAGAACTAATAAAGTGTTATGTTGAGGCCCATGGATCGAGAGTGGAATTTTTTCATCCCGATGACGGATAGATATACTCTGGGCCCTCTCGGTGATATCACATTGATTAGCTTGCAAGCAAGTGATTTGATCACTAGAATGTTATATCACGGGGACAAGAAAAGAGTGCATGTCAGTAACGAGATCAAACTAGGTATGGAGATACCGATGATCAAATCTCGGACATGTAATATATCGCGAAACAAAGGGATTAATATACTAGCGTAAAAGGTTCCGACGATCACAAGAAAGTCATCGTTGAATGTGTGGGAGTCAGTATGGGTCTCCAGATCTCGCTTCTGATTATTGATCCGAGAGGGGTCTCGATCATGTCTGCATTATTCACGAACCGTAGGGTGAAACACTTAAGAGACACCGACATCCAATTGGAGCAAAAGTTTCATGCCGAAAGAATGAACAAGCGCAGGAATTTATTTCACTAGATACCGAAACAGGTTTTCGGGTGAAATTGCATAAAGTGGTTATGCATGTGAAATAGAATTCTAGCAAGGGGTTATTTGTGAATATTTTTCATTAAAGTAATTGACAAAATTCTGAATAAAATAAAAGAGTTTTATTTAATGAGAGTTTGCATTAAATTTGGTGGAAATTTAATGGGAATTTGAGTGGGTTTTTGAGTGGAATAAATTGAAGGGCCATTTTGTGAGTGGAGTGTCCACCCACATGAATGAGGGAGAGGTGGGGGCACCCTCCATGGCCGGCGGCCATACCCCCTTGGGCTGCCCCCCTCCCCTATATAAGGAGCCCCTCCTCTCACTTCTCACTCACACCTCCTCGTGAATGATCTCTCTCCCCCTCTAGAATTTATTCCCCATGGTCTCGGACTAGCGAGATACATGTTCCTGGTGGCTATTCGGCAAGAAAGAGTTGTGCTTCCGCTGCATCGCTGGAGCGAGGAGGCGGAGGTTGCTCGGGGCCTCGAACGTGTGTGCGAGCACGGATGCGCTGCTGTTTTGCGGCGCTAGGACTTCCTCTCGATCTTGAGATCGCAAGAGATCGTCTACATCAACCACGAGTTTGGACTCGTTAAGATTTGTCGGTCTTCAAGGGTATGTTCTCTACGGATATACATCCGCCCGTTGTTTGTATCTAGTAGATAGATCTTGGTACATAGTTGTTCCCATCGTAGGAATTTTTTTGTTTTCTATGCTGCGAACCCTTAAGTGGTATCAGAGCCGGATCTATACGTAGATAATTTGCATGGGTAGTACACATATGAGTATGTGGGCGATGATGATCATTTTATTGCTTCTTGGTTGTACTTTGGATATTGGTGGCATAGTGGGATGAAGCGGCCCGGACAAACTTTACATGTCCTCGCACATGAGACCTGTTCCACGCTTGACATGCAACTAGTTTTGCATAAGTGGCTAGCGGGTGTCTGTCTCTCCTACTATAGTCAATATCTAATTTGCAACGAGTTGTCAACAATTTGGTTATCCTCGTTGTGGTTCATGTTCGTAGGTAAGAACGGTTCTATCTTCGAAAGCCCTAAGCCACGTAAAACTTGCAATGGATAAATTAGAGGCTTCTAGTTTAGATTGTTGCTGGGCTAGTGTTATGATATGGTGATGTTGTAAGTAGAAGTATAAGATGATACTCTTACAACACACATAACGTGTAGGTTCCATAGACCTTGGCCTTACACATAGAGGTATGACAGAGATCATACCACGATGCACATGATAAAGATCAAGTGCGGGAACCATATCATTTCACTTATTAACATGTGATGTTTATTGCATCTTATATTGCTTGTTTGGCGTTTTATTAGCATAATAAGATGACCCCTCATTTAGATATCAAGATAAGAATGTGTTCTTCCTTAAGTATGCACCGACAATGTTTCGTCGCTTCAAGACATCACGGGATGATCGGGTGTACTTGAATCCACGAGCATATCTCGGGTGTAAGACAGTTACACACACGAATACTAAGGTTCTTACTTGGCGAGCCTAGCATGTACAGACATGGCCTCGGAACACGGACCGAAAGGTTAAGCATGAGTCATATGTTTTGATATGATGACCATATGGATGCTCGCCTTTGAAGCTACACCGACTCACGTGATGATCGGACTTGGTGTAGTGGATTTGGTTCATGTAATCACCAAAAAGACACGAGGGATGTCGTTTTTGAGTGGGAGTTCATTTCAAATTTGGATTAGTATAACTCAATTTATCATAAAATTAAATCAAAGTGAATTTGCATAATTTGTTGTAGTCATTGGCATTCGTTCACTACCTTATACTTAGTTATAATTGAGATAATAGAACTATAGAATTCTGGATATATACTTTACGAACTGGTATCGTATTGTGTTGAGTGTCAATCTAAAGTTTAAAGTCCTATTGCAAACTTTCAGCAAACTCTGTTTACTCCGTGAAATTTAATAATTGGTATTAAATCGAGAGTAACAATTCTAGTGTTAGTATCTTAAGTATCATGTTTGCCTCCACGATTCTTGATTGTTTTTAATATCAAGTTTATCTAGGAGCTGAAAGAATTGTTTCAGAAACCATCATGTGTGGCAGATATAACGATATATGAAACATTGTTTTGGTTGCAATATGATAGAGTATAATATATGTTCTCATATTGGATGAGAATTTACAAAGGTTGGAGATGCTAGACATCCTAATCATCCAAAAAGGGTTTTGGAAAGTAATATTATACTCACGTTTCGCCTTTATAAGCTACAGTAGCTTGATCATGAAAGTCGTCATGATAAGGATGAATAGAAGATGTATGTAAAGTGTTTACTACACTAAAAGATTACTAAAGAATGGATTTTGAAAGAATACCGATCATTTTGATGATGGTGATCTACTTCAAAGTGCAAGTCCAAAGGTATTATTATTTCAATATACACGCTTTGGACTATGTGTCATATATATGGTGCCACTTTTGATGTTGATAGATTCTTTTAAAAAGGAAAAGGAAATGCTGAAAGAGAATCTATGAAATATATTTGGCAGAAAAGAAAAGATTGGAAATATCCAATTTAGGTATATGGATGATATACATGTTATGGTTGTATTCTTTGCTTGTTAAACATTGTGGTTCTTGGGTATTGGATACCGAATTGGTTGGTATGAAATTTCATACGGAACAACGCAATTTATGAACCACAATGGCCTAAGTAACTAGCAAGAGAATATATGATGATGTTCATCGAAAACAAACAAACCGTTGTTTGTATTTCTCGTTGACATCAAAGCTTGACTTCAAGATTTGTTTTAATAATTGTTATTTGAATCAGGTATTATGAGAACAAATGTTGTTCAAATAATTACCATATTCCATATAAGATGGATGATTTACAAATCTAGTTGGAGAAATCACATCCATAAAACCTAATGCTAAAATGTCGCAAGACAAATGATTGAAAGATCACTTACGAAGTGACATCGCTGTTTAAATTATATTGGAAAGAAAACATGAAGAATCTCCATATTCATGGATTTTGGAGTCTTTGATTTGATCAAGTGACGCTTGTGAGACTTTCCTCGGGATAATTAAAAACTTCGTTCAAAGGCCAAAGAAGAACGAACGACTAAAATATTGGAATTTATACATATCGATGTATGTAGTCCATTATGTATAGTCGTAAGCGATGGATTTCATCTTCATATGCTTTCTCCGGAAATTTGAGTGAATGTTCACTTAATGAGAAAGAAGTATGAAATATTTGAAAATGTTCAAAGACTTTAAAGATGAAATGGAAAATCATTGTAACAAGAAAATAAATGGTTTATGATTTTATCATATGGGATTTATTTGAGTTACAAGTGTAACAAGAAAAATAAATGAATTATGATTTTATCATAAAAGGGATTTATTTGAGTTACAAGTTTAGCAAAACACCTAGATTTACATATCACGAAACACCATATGAATATGGAGTGTTTGAGATTTGTAATGAAACCTTGTTTGACATGGTTGGATCAAAAGTGTTATTGATAAAACTGCCATTATATTTTAAAAGATTAAAACTTTAGAGTCTTCCGCTTTTACACTGAAAAGAGCTCCATCTTGATCCGTTGAAATGAAACCATGAAAGTTATGGTTTGGGGTAAAACCCAAGTTGTCATTTCTTAAATTTTGGTATGCTAAACATAAGTAAGATGTTTACAACCGAAGTCGGATGAGCATGTCTTTGTAGGTTATTTTGAATAACAATTGGTTATTCCTCCATAACACCAAGGACAAAAGGGTTTGTCACTTGAAACGTGAAGTTTCTTGAAGTAGGAATTTTTCATAAATGTTAAGTGGGAGGACAATAGAACTTTGATAAGGTTAACGAACCTTAGCTATATGTGCTGAGTTGCGCAGCGCCGGAAAATGTTCTGGAGGCAGCCAGAATGCTCATGGATTACGTGCCTCAAAGGTTGCGGTCACGGAGGTCTAAAGTTCCTATTGAACCAAGAAGGTCGGATAAATAATCAAATGATTAAGATTTGAGAGTAAATCATTATTGTTTGACAATGATGAACTGACTATATGCAAAGAAGCGATGATGGGCCCTGACTCCGTCAAATGGCTTGAAGCCACAAAATCCGTGATAGTTCCATACACGAGAAATCAAGTTTTGAACTTGGAAGACCCTCCGGAAAGGTGTAAAAACCTATCGGTCGTATTTGGATCTATAAAGAAACAGACATGGATGTTTCACATCTATGAAATAGTCGACATGTCGTAAAGTATTTTATGACAATGTTCAAGGAGTTGACTATGACAAGATTTGATCTTTCTTAGCGATATTTAGTCTAGACGGATTAAAGTAGCAACCACTACATATAATTTGTTATATGGTAGATGAGTAAACAAAACAAAGTTCTTCTAATAAAATGGTTACCTAGGACGTGTACATGACATGATCCAAAGGGTTTTGTTAATTCAAAGGATGCTAAAAAGGGCATGCAAACTTCAATGGTTGAAGTAAGCATCACGGAGTTGGAATCTTCACCGTAATGAAAAAGGAGTTTTCATCTGGAGACGATGAAGATGCTTGCATTTGCAAGAAATTAAGTGGGAGCGCTGAGACATATTTCTAATACGTTATGTGGAGGACATCTTGTTGATTAGAAATGATTTATCTTTTATTGACAAAGGTTAAGAATTTCATTTCGATGAAAAACTTAGGCAAAACCCGAATATTTAGCATGAATGTCTATAGTGGATAGACTGTGACGCTAATATGATTGTGCCAAACGTACATATATGAGATATTGAAGGAGTTCAATATAGAAACAACAAGAGACGGTTCTTGTCGCATGGACAGGAATTGAATCAAGATTCAAGTGTATTGACACTTGATAAGTGAAACAAGATTCAAGTGCTTTGACACTTGATGAGTGAAATCACAAGGATGTTTTGATCAATCATACCATGATATGTACACATCCAGATATGTCCTATGCTCTAAGTGTTATGAGCATATACCAGAATGAATCATAAAATGATCATTGGACGATAGTGAGGATATTCTTATGATCTTTTGGAAGAACTAATAATATATTTGTGTAGAGGTGACAAACAATTACAAATAGTTCATTGTAAAGCGTTACATTGATACTAGTTTTGTCACAAGATACAAATTAAGTTTATCTCAATTTAAACTATGGGTGGCACAATGTAATGGAAAGGAGATTCCATGATGGATTTGCATGAATTCCAAAGTTAAGACATTGTGACGAATACTACAACAAAAGACTAAGTATATGACTGCTATAGTAGCAGCAAAGGAGGGAATTTGTGTCAAGTAGTTTGTTATCAAACTAAGGTGTGGTTCGCAACGGGCTAACACTAAAGATATATTGTATGACAATAGTATCGACATGATTTAACCCCAGGGAACTAAAGGTCTCACTAAAAGACCAAATTTTATACAATGCCATCTCATTGGAGATGCGTGAAGACGCAAAGATATGCAAATACACACGGACCTGAAAGTGTCAGATCCATAGATTATGTTAACCACTTACAATCGCGTATATGGAACACCGGAAAGCCATAAGTGTTCAATACGCAATGTTTTCAAACTAGATTATTGTCTCTAGTGCAAGTGGGAGACTGAAGGGAATATGCCCGAGAGGCAATAATAAAGTGGTTATTATCGTATTTCTTTATGATAAATGTTTATTTTACATGCTATAATTGTATTAATATGGAAACATTAATACATGTATGTTTAATAAACAAAAATGAAGTTCCTAGTTATGCCTCTCTCATAAACTAGATTGTTGATTAACAAGATGATCAAGGTTTCCTGATCATGGACATTGGATGTTGTTAATAACAAGGTCACAACATTAGTGTAATGGTGTGATGAACATTCATCCGAAGTATAGCATTACGATCAAAGTCACTGAGTTTATCTTGATATAACAACTTACGAAGTGATCCTAATCCTTAGACCATGAGATCATGTCAATCACTAACACCGGAAGAGTTTCTTGATAACATCAAACGTCACACCGTAACAGGGTGATTATAAAGATGGATTTAGAACTAATAAAGTGTTATGTTGAGGCCCATGGATCGAGAGTGGAATTTTTTCATCCCGATGACGGATAGATATACTCTGGGCCCTCTCGGTGATATCACATTGATTAGCTTGCAAGCAAGTGATTTGATCACTAGAATGTTATATCACGGGGACAAGAAAAGAGTGCATGTCAGTAACGAGATCAAACTAGGTATGGAGATACCGATGATCGAATCTCGGACATGTAATATATCGCGAAACAAAGGGATTAATATACTAGCGTAAAAGGTTCCGACGATCACAAGAAAGTCATCGTTGAATGTGTGGGAGTCAGTATGGGTCTCCAGATCCCGCTTCTGATTATTGATCCGAGAGGGGTCTCGATCATGTCCGCATTATTCACGAACCGTAGGGTGACACACTTAAGAGACACCGACATCCAATTGGAGCAAAAGTTTCATGCCGAAAGAATGAACAAGCGCAGGAATTTATTTCACTAGATACCGAAACAGGTTTTCGGGTGAAATTGCATAAAGTGGTTATGCATGTGAAATAGAATTCTAGCAAGGGGTTATTTGTGAATGTTTGTCATTAAAGTATTTGACAAAATTCTGAATAAAATAAAAGAGTTTTATTTAATGAGAGTTTGCATTAAATTTGGTGGAAATTTAATGGGAATTTGAGTTGGTTTTTGAGTGGAGAAAATTGAAGGGCCATTTTGTGAGTGGAGTGTCCACCCACATGAAAGAGGGGGAGGTGGGGGCACCCTCCATGTCCGGCGGCCATGCCCCCTTGGGCTGCCCCCCTCCCCTATATAAGGAGCCCCTCCTCTCACTTCTCACTCACACCTCCTCGTGAAGGATCTCTCTCCCCATCTAGAATTTATTCCCCATGGTCTCGGACTAGCGAGATACATGTTCCCGGCGGCTATTCGGCAAGAAAGATTTGTGCTTCCGCTGCATCGCTGGAGCGAGGAGGCGGAGGTTGCTCGGTGCCTCGAACGTGTTTGCGAGCACGGATGCGCTGCTGTTTTGTGGCGCTAGGACTTCCTCTTGATCTTGAGATCGACAAGAGATCGTCTACATCAACCACGAGTTTGGACTCGTTAAGCTTTGTCGGTCTTCAAGGGTATGTTCTCTACGGATATACATCCGCCCGTTGTTTGTATCTAGTAGATAGATCTTGGTACATAGTTGTTCCCATCGTAGGAAATTTTTTGTTTTCTATGCTGCGAACCCTTCATATGGCATCAAAAGCTTCATCCTCAATACAAAGCAAGAAATCTTTCTCAGCCACAACATCCAAAGCATATCTATAACGAAGAGCAATACCACAGTAGAAACTATCAATAACCAAGCTAAGTCTCACCTCAGGCTCAGTTTCCCTCTGGAAAGCAGCGATTCTAGACCAAGCTTCTTTAAAACTTTCTTCACTTTTTTGCTTAAAAGTGGAGATTTCTACCATAGGGGAAATAAAAGTTGGTCCAAAACCAGACATGGTAGCAACTAGAGTAGGAACTATTTTTTTATGTTTTTGAATAAAGCAAGCAAACCAAACTAGACTATTTTTTTGCTTTTTTTTGAAAAGAGGCAAACAAAACCAAGAAAAAGAAACAAAGCAAACTAAAAACAAAGTAAATAGAAAGGAAGTGAAGGACTCCCCTTGTGAATACGTCCTTAGCCTCCCCGGCAACGGCGCAAAAAAACTCGTTGATGACTCCTTGATGGCGCCAGAGAACTTGACAGGGAGGAAATGGTTGAAGCTGTCCTGTAGGTCCCCGGCAACGGCGCCAAAAAACTTGTTGATGGTGCTGACGTGGAGCACTTCATTGGAAACCCCAAGAGCAAGGTGTGATGAGCACAACAGCAAGTCTTCCCTCAGTAGAGACCGAGGTATCGAACCAGAAGGAGGAAGGAAACGTCACACAGGTGTTGTAAGCAACGCGGAGACCTGCACAACACAAACTCAAGACTTTGCCCCAATGAATCAGTGAGATTGTCAAGCTCAGCGTTTGCTGTAACAAAGGATTAAACGTATGGTGTGGAAGGTGATGGTTTGCAGCAAGTAAACAAGTAACAGTGGAAGATGTATCAATGGTAAAGATTGGACCGGGGTCCATAGTTCACTAGAGGTGTGAAGGGAATATGCCCTAAGAGGCAATAATAAAGTGTTTATTATGTGTATTCCAAGTATATGATAGATGTTTATTTTGCATGCTATAATTGTATTAATATAGAAACGTTAATACATGTGTGTTTAATAAACAAACAGAAAGTTCCTAGTTATGCCTCTCTCATAAACTAGCTCGTTGATTAACAAGATGATCAAAGTTTCCTGGTCATAGACATTGGATGTTGTTAATAACGAGGTCACAACATTATTGTAATGATGTGATGAACATTCATCTGAAGTATAGCATTACGATCAAAGTCATTGAGTTTATATTGCTATAACAACTTACGAAGTGATCCTAATCCTTAGATCATGAGATCATGTCAATCACTAACACCGGAAGAGTTTCTTGATGACATCAAACGTCACACCGTAACTGGGTGATTATAAAGATGGCTTCAGAACTACTAAAGTGTTATGTTGAGGCTCATGGATCGAGAGTGGAATTTTTTCATCTCGATGACATATAGATATACTCTGGGCCCTCTCGGTGATATCACATTGATTAGCTTGCAAGCAACTGATTTGATCACTAGAATGTTATATCACGGGAACAAGAAAAGAGTGCATGTTAGTAACAAGATCAAACTAGGTATGGAGATACCGATGATAGAATATCGTACATGTAATATATCATGAAATAAAGGGATTAAGATACTAGCGTAAAAGGTTCCGACGATCACAGGAAAGTCATCGTTGAATGTGTGGGAGTCAGTATGGATCTCCAGGTCCCGCTTCTGATTATTGATCGGAGAAGGGTCTCGATCATGTCCGCATTATTCGTGAACCGTAGGGTGGAACGCTTAAGGGACACTAACATCCAATTGGAGCAAAAGTTTCATTCCGAAAAGAATAACAAACGCAGGAATTTATTTCACTAGATACCGAAACAGGTTTTCGGGTGAAATTGCAGAAAGTGTTTTTGCATGTGAAATGAAATACTAGCAAGGGGTTATATGTGAATGTTTCTCATTAAAATAATTGACAAAATTCTGAATAAATAAAAGTAGTTTTATTTAATGAGAGTTTGCATTAAATTTGGTGGAAATTTGATTGCAATTTTGAGTGGGATTTTGAGTGGAGGGAATTGAAGAGATTTTTGCGAGTGCAGTGTCCACCCACATGAATGAGGGGAGGGCAAGGGGGCATTCCCATGTGCCGGCCACCCCCTTGGGGTATCCCCCTCTCCTATTAAAGGCACCCCCTCCTCACTTCTCACTCACACCTCCTCGTGAAGGATCTCTCTCCCCCTCTAGAATTTATTCCCCATGGTCTCGGACTAGCGAGATACATGTTCACGGTCGCTATTCGGCAAGAAAGGGTCGTGCTTCCGATGCATCACTGGGCAAGGAGGCAGAGGTTGCTCGGTGTCTTGTACGTGTGTGCGAGCACGTATGCGTTGTTGTTTTGCGGCGCTAGGACTTCCTCTAGATCTTGAGATCGGCAAGAGATTGTCTACATCAACCACAAGTTTAACTCGTTAAGCTTTGTAGGTCTTCAAGGGTATGTTCTCTACAAATATACATCCGCCCATTGTTTGTATATAGTAGATAGATCTTGGTACATAGTTCCCATCGTAGGAATTTTTTTGTTTTCTATGTTGCGAACCCTACAGTGGTATTAGAGCGAGATCTATGCGTAGATGCTTTACACAGGTAGTACATATATGAGTATGTGGGCGATGATGATCATGTTGTTGCTTCTTAGTTGTAATTTTGGATATTGGTGGCATAGTCGGATGAAGCGGCCCGGACAAACTTTACATGTCCTCGCACATGAGACCTGTTCCACGCTCGACATGCAACTAGTTTGCATAAGTGGCTAGTGGTTGTCTGTCTCTCGTACTATAGTCAATATCTAATTTGCAACGAGTTGTGAACAATTTGGTTATCCTCGTTGTGGTTTATGTTCGTAGATATGAACGGTTCTATCTTCGAAAGCCCTAAGCCACGTAAAACTTGCAATGGATAAATTAGAGGCGTCTAGTTTATATTGTTTTTGGGCTAGTGTTATGATATGGTAATGTTGTAAGTAGAAGCATGAGATGATACTCTTACAACACACATAACGTGTAAGATCCATATACCTTGGCCTTACACATAGAGGTATGATAGTGATCATATCACGGTGCACATGATAGAGATCATATGCGAGAACCATATCATTTCACTTATAAACATGTGATGTTTGATAGCATCTTATATTGCTTGTTTGGAGTTTTATTAGCATAATAAGATGATCCTCATTTAAATATCAAGATAATAATGTGTTCTTCCTTTAGTATGCACCGATTATGTTTTCGTCGCTCCAAGGCATCACTTGATGATCGGGTGTTCTTGGATTCATGACCATATTTCGGGTGTAAGACAGTTACACACGCGAATACTAAGGTTCTAACTTGGCGAGCCTAGCATGTACAGACATGGCCTCGGAACACAGACCGAAAGGTTAAGTATGAGTCATATAGTGGATATGATGCCCATTTGATGCTCGCCTTTGAAGATACACCGACTCACGTGATGATCGGACTTGGTGTAGTGGATTTGGTTCATGTAATCACCAAAAAGGCACGAGGGATGTCGTTTTTGAGTGGGAGTTCATTCATAATATGGATTAGTTGAACTCAATCTATCATAAACTTAGTCTAAACTTTAATTTTTTTGTTGTAGATGGCACCACCTGCTTTTAATTTCAATGTGTTCATGGAGAAAGAGAAACTTGCAACGAACGGTAGCAACTTTACTGAATGGGCCATGAATTTGAGGATTATCCTCTCTGTTGCACAAAAGCAATATGTGCTAGAAGCGCCTCTAGACCCCCCACCCTTCGATGATGCCCCTGACGAGGAGAAGAATGTCTATCAGACTCTTCAGGAGGACCACAACTTAGTTCATTGCGGCATATTGTATGGGCTAGAGCCGGAACTTCGAAAGAATTTCGAAAACGGCAATGCATTTGATACAATGGGTGAGTTGGAAATGATTTTCGACACACATGCTGTTGTGGAGAGATACAATGCTTCAGAAAAGTTCTTTAGATGCATGATGGAAGAGCACAACTCCGTAAGTGAGCATGTACTTAAGATGTCGGGTTACGCCGATAAGCTTGTGTCCTTGAGAATAACGATTTCCATTGACTTAGGCATCCATCTTGTTCTGCGGTCTCTGCCACCTAGTTATAAGAGCTTCGTGATGAACTATAATATGCAAGGCATGAAGAAGTATCTCCCCGAGCTTTTGTCAATGCTTAAAACTGCAGAAGTGGAGATCAAGAAGGAACATCAAGTGTTGATGATCAATAAGAACACTGGTTTCAAGAAAGACAAGAAGGGAAAACGGAAGGGAAGTAAGGGCGGCAAGTCGGTTGCCGTGCCTGAAAAGAAACCCCGAGTTGGACCTAAGTCTGATACCGAGTGCTACTATTGTAAGGGTACTGAACGCTGGAAGCGCAACTACCCCAAATATTTGGCAGACAAGAAGGCCGGCAAGGAAAACAAAGGTATATATGATATACATGGTATTGATGTGTACTTTACTAGTGCTCGCAGTAGCACCTGGTTATTTGATACCGGTTCAGTTGCTAATATTTGTAACTTGAATCAGGGGCTACGGAACAAACGACCGCTAGCAAGGGGTGATGTCAAGATGCGTGTCGGCAATGGATCAAGCGTTGATGTGATCGCCGTCGGAACGCTGCCTCTCCACTTGCCGTCGGGATTAGGAATAAACTTGAATAATTGTTATCTGGTGCCAGCACTAAGCATGAACATTGTATCTGGATCGTGTTTGATGTGAAGTTGTTATTCATTTAAATCCGAGAACAATGGTTGTTCTATTTATATGAATGAAATCTTTTATGGTCATGCACCGATGATGAATGGTCTATTTCTATTGGATCTCGATAATAGTGTTACACATATTCATAATGTTGATGCTAAAAGGATTAAACTTAATGATGATATATCTGCATATATATGGCACTGCCGTCTAGGTCATATTGGTATTAAACGCATGAAGAAGCTCCATTCGGATGGACTTTTGGAATCACTTGATTTTGAATCATTTGATACATGTGAGCCACGCCTTATGGGCAAGATGACTAGAACGCCGTTTTCCGGTTCAATGGAACGGGCGATAGATTTATTGGAAATCATACATTCTGATGTATGTGGTCCAATGATTGTGTCGGTGCGAGGTGGATATCGTTATTTTGTTACTTTCACGGATGATTTAAGTAGATACAGTTATATCTACTTGATGAAACACAAGTCTGAAACCTTTGAAAAGTTCAAGGAATTTCAGAATGAAGTGGAAAATCATCGTAATATAAAGATTAAATTTCTACGGTCCGACTGTGGAGGTGAGTATCTAAGTTACGAGTTTAGCACTCACGTGAAAGAGTGTGGAATTGTTTCACAACTCACACCTGCTGGAACACCAGAGCGAAATGATGTGTCGGAACGTCGTAATCATACTTTATTTGATATGGTTCGATCTATGATGTCTCTGACGGACTTGTCGTTGTCATTTTGGGGTTATGCACTAGAAACTGCTGCATTCACTTTAAATCGGGCACCATCTAAATCTGTTGAAAAGACACCATATGAATTGTGGTTTGGAAACAAACCTAAGATGTCATTTCTTAAAGTTTGGGGATGCGATGTTTATGTGAAGAAACTTCAACGGAATAAACTCGAACCCAAAGTGGAAAAATGCGTCTTCATAGGATACCCTAAGGAAACTATTGGGTATTACTTCTATCACAGATCCGAGGGCAAGGTTTTTGTTGCCAAGAATGGATCCTTTCTAGAGAAAGAGTTTCTCGCAAAAGGTGTGAGTAGTCGGAAGGTAGAACTCGAAGAGATTATTGAACCTTCTCTTCAAATTATGGCGAGTAGAGCAGCGCCGGAAGTCGTTCCGGAGTTGGCTTCACCACTTGAAGAGGGAACTAATGATAATGATCATGAAACTCCGAAAGAGAATACTACCGAACCTCGCAGGTCTAGCAGGACGCGTGTAGCTCTCGAGCTGTACAGAAATCCTATCATGAATTTTATGGTTGATGAAAATGATGACCCTGCGACGTATGAAGAAGCAATGATGAGCCCGGATTCCAACAAAATGGTTAGAAGCCATGAAATCCGAGATGGAATACATGTATTAAGATCAAGTTTGGAACTTGGTGGACTTACCTCATGACCGAAAGGCCGTGGAGAATAAATGGATTTTCAAAAGAAATACTGATGCTGATGGTAATGTGACCCTCTATAAAGCTCGACTTGTCGCAAAGGGGTTTCGACAAATTCAAGGAGTTGACTATGATGAGACATTCTCTCCCGTAGCGATGCTAAAATCAGTTAGGATTATGTTAGAAATTGCTGCATATTTCGATTATGAGATATGGCAGATGGATGTCAAAACCGCGTTTCTCAATGGTAAGATTGAAGAAGAGTTGTATATGATACAACCAAAGGGTTTTTTCGATCCTAAGGATACTAACAAGGTGTGCAAGCTTCAGCGATCCATCTATGGATTGAAGCAAGCATCAAGAAGTTGGAATCTCCGCTTTGATGAGGTGATCAAAGAGTTTGGATTTGTCCAAACTTATGGAGAAGCTTGTATTTACAAGAAAGTGAGTGCGAGCAATGTGACATTTCTGATATTATATGTGGATGACATATTATTGATCGAAAATGATATAGATCTTTTAAACGGTGTTAAAAGTTATCTAAACAGCAAATTTTCAATGAAGGACCGAGGGGAAGCATCATACATATTAGGCATAAAGATCTATAGAGATAGATCTAGGCGCCTAATAGGGCTATCACAAAGTACATACCTTGATAAGATTTTAAAGAAGTCTAAAATGGACAAAAGTAAGAAGGGGTTCTTACCTATGTTGCAAGGCCCGACATTGAGTAAGACTCAAAGTCCGGCTACGGCCAAAGAAAGAGAGATAATGGACAAAGTCCCCTATGCTTCATCCATAGGATCTATAATGTACGCCATACTATGTACAAGACCGGATGTGGCACATGCTATTAGTTTGACTAGTAGGTACCAATCGGATCCAGGTTCAGAACACTGGAAAGCGGTCAAGAATATCCTTAAGTGTTGGAGATATGCCCTAGAGGCAATAATAAATGTAGTTATTATTATATCTTTGTGTTTATGATAAATGTTTACATTCATGCTATAACAGTATTAACAAGGCAACATCAATACTTGTGTGATTTGTAAACTAAATTAGAGTCCCTAGTAAAGCCTCTTCATAATAATAGCTTGTTGGTTAATAAATGATTGTGGTTTCCCTATCATGAACATTGAGATGTTATTAACAACAAGATCATATCGTTAGGAGAATGGTATGATGGACATACTCCTATAGATAAGCGTAGCATAAAGATCAAGTCATTTTAATAGTTCAATTGCTATATGCTTTCTGATACATAGTAACCTAATTCCTTCGACCATGAGATCATGCTTATCACCATCACCGGAAGGATTCTTTGATGACATCAAACACCACACCGTAACTGGGTGGCTATAAAGGTGGCATTGAGTGTTCGGAAAGTATGGGTTGAGACACATGGATCAAGAGTGGGATTTGTCCATCCATATGACGGATAGATATACTCTGGGCCCTCTCGGTGGAATGTCATACAATTGGCTTGCAAGCATGTGACTAGCTCACAAGGGATCACATATCACGGGAACAAGAAAAGAGTACTTATCGGTAACGAGGTTGAACTAGGTATGCAGAGATACCGACGATCAAAACCTCGGATAAGTAAACTATCGTGAGACAAAGGGAAATTGGTATCGTATGTAAATGGTTCATTCGATCACAAAGTAATCGTAGAAATATGTGGGAACCATATGAATTTCCAGATTCCTCTATTGGTTATTGTTCGGAGAAGTGTCTCGATCATGTCCGCATAATTCACGAACTGTAGGGAGACACACTTAAGGATTCGATGTTGTTGAGTAGTTATGGAATGATGAGTAAGAGACCGAATGTTGTTCGGAGTCTCGGATGGGATCCGGGATATCACGAGGAGATCCGGAATGGTCCGGAGAATACGATTCATATAAGGAAAGTCCTGTTTCAGGATTGGAGAATGATTCCGGTGTTTTCATCGGGAATGTTCTAGAAGGTTCCGGAAGGTCCGGCACTCCGAAGGGGATGGGTACATGAATGTGTCATAACAAGTTGGAATGGTTGCATCATGTACTAGGTGTCATCGCTGAGCAAAATAAAGGGATAAATCAAATCCTAGTTTGAAAAGTCAAACGCCAATTTGAAAAGTCAAACGACAAGTTTGCTTGGTGGAGGGAGAGTAGGAAACCTACTTGGGGAGGAAGTCCCTCTCCTCCCTCCACCGCTGGCCTTGGAAGCCGAGTTGGGGAGGGACTCCCCTCCCCTTGGCCGCGCCCTCCCACCTATATAAGGAGGGGCAGGGCTGCCCCTCCAAGACTACACCTTGCCTCCGCAAAACCCTAGCCCCAAGCCGTCGGCGCCACCACCTCCTGCTGCTGTCGCCGCCGCCTAGGGCAAACCCTAGCCGCCGACTTAGGGCTTCCCCAAGCCCTAGCCTCCGGCCTAGCCCTCTCTCCTTGGTGTGTCTAAACCCTAGATCACCGAGGCCTCTCTCATAGTCCACCATACTCGCTCCGGCTTAAGGCGAAGCCCTGCGAGATCTCCCCTCTACTTCCGGTACCACGCCGTTGTGCTGTCGGAATCGCGAGGAGAGTACTACAACCTCCGCTGCCTGCTGGAACAAGGGACAGGAAGGTCTTCATCGAGTAACGAACGTGTGACCGACTGCGGGAGCTCTGCCGGAGCGCAGCGCCAGAAGGATCGTCTACACGATCTTGAGATCGGCAAGAGTACGACTACATCACCCACGAGAATACGCTCTCGTTAAACACTTTGGAATCTTCGAGGGTGAGTTATTCTATCGACTCGTTGCTACAATCTAGTAGATAGATCTTGGCTTGTTTGTTTGTATGCGGTAGAATTTTTTTGTTTTCCATGCTACGAACCCCTACATTAAGTACTTGCGAAGAACTAAGGATATGTTTCTTGTATACGAAGGTGAAGAAGAGCTCGTCGCTAAGTGTTATGTCGACTCTAGATTTAACACCGATCCGGATGACTCTAAGTCTCAATCCGGATACGTATTTCTCATGAATGGCGGAGCGGTTAGTTGGAGGAGCTCCAAACATCCTATGGTGGCGGGATCAACAACGGAGGCCGGATATGTTGCTGTTTCGGAAGCGTCTCAGGAAGCAGTTTGGATGAAGGAGTTCATATCCGGACTAGGTGTGGTTGCAAGCGCATTGGAACCAATGGTGATCTATTGTGACAACAATGGTGCCATTGCCAATGCCAAAGAACCAAGGTCTCACAAGTATTCCAAGCATATTAAGTGCCGGTTTCACTCCATCCGTGAACATGTAAAGGATGGAGATATAAAGATTTGTAACGTACATACGGATCTCAATGTAGCAGATGCGTTGACTAAAACTCTCCCTAGAGCAAAACATGATCAACACCAGAACTCCATGGGTGTTAGATACATCACTATGTAACTAGATTATTGTCTCTAGTGCAAGTGGGAGACTGAAGGGAATATGCGGAAGCTAAGGTTTGATCTTGACGAGCCTAGCATGTACAGACATGGTCTCGGAACACGGATCACCGAAAGGTAAAGCATGAATCATATAGTAGATATGATGAACATGTCGATTGTTCGCCTTTTAAACTACATCAACTCTCGTGATGATCGGTGTTGATGTGGTGGATTTGGTTCGTGTGATCACTAAAACAATGTGAGGGATATTGTTTTGAGTGGGAGTTCAACTAGATTAATTTAACTATTAATTAGAACTCAATTTGTCATAAACTTAGTCTAAACTATTGCAAATATGTTGTAGATCAATGGCGGCCCCTACCATCAAATTTAATGCGTTCCTAGAGAAATAAAAGTTGAAAAACAATGGAAGCAACTTCGCGGATTGGTTTCGCAATTTGAGGATTGTCCTCAATGCTGGTAATTTGACCTATGTGCTGGATGCACCGCTGGGTGACCCGCCTGCAGCTGATGCTACCGATGAAGTAAAGAATGTTTACCTCGCTCGGAAGAATCAGTACTCCATAGTTCAGTGTGCTATCTTGTATGGTTTGGAATTAGAGCTTCAGAAAAGGTTTGAGAATTCAGACCCACATGATATTGTCCGTGAACTCAAACTGATATTTGAGACTCACGCGGTAGTTGAGAGCTATGAGGCTTCTGAAAAGTTCTTTAACTGCAAGATGGAAGAGGGCAACTCCGTCAGTGAGCATGTGCTTAAGATGTCTGGGAACGCAAACAAACTCCAAAGCTTGGGTATAGTGATTCCTAATGCTTTGGGGATTTACCGTGTCCTCCAATCACTACCACCAAGTTACAAGAACTTTGTGATGAACTACAATATGCAAAACATGAACAAGCAGTTGCCATAACTCTTCTCCATGTTAAAATATGCAGAAGTGGAGATCAAGAAAGAGCACCAAGTGTTGATGGTCAATAAGACCACCAAATTCAAGAAAGGAAAGTCTAAGCAAAAGGGACACTTCAAGAAGGGTGGTAATAAAGTTACCGTGCCGACGAAGAAGACCAAGGCTGGACCTAAGCCTGATACTGAGTGCTTTTACGCAAGGGAGAGGGTCACTGGAAGCGGAATTGCCCAAAGTACTTGGCGGATTTGAAGAACGACAACATCAAGAAGAAAGGTATATCTGATATACATGTTATTGATGTGTATCTCACTAGTACTCGTAGTAGTGCCTTGGTATTTGATACTGGTTCGGTTGCTCATATTTGTAACTCGAAACAGGTGGTGCAGAATAAACGGAAGCTAGCGAAGAACGAGGTGACGATGCGCGTCGGAAATGGATCAAAGGTTGATGTGATCGCGGTCGGCACGCTACCTCTTCATCTACCATCGGGATTAGTTTTATACTTAAATAATTGTTATTTGGTGCCTGCGTTAAGCATGAACATTATATCTGGATCTTGTTTATTGCGAGACGGTTACTTGTTTAAGTTCGAGAATAATGGTTGTTCGATTTATATGAGTAATATGTTTTATGCACATGCACCTTTGATAGATGGTTTATTCTTATTGAATATCGATAGTGGAAATACACATATTAATAACATTGAAGCTAAACGTTTGAAATCGAGCGATAACTCGACCTATATGTGGCACTGTCATCTTGGTCACATTGGAGTGAAGCGTATGAAGAAACTCCATTCTGATGGACTTCTTGAATCACTTGGAAGATGCAAAGCATGTCTGATGGGTAAAATGACTAAGACTCCATTTTCTGGTATGATGGAGCGAGCTACGGACTTATTGGAAATCATACATACCGATGTGTGTGGTCCAATGAGTGTAGCATCGCGCGGTGGTTATCGTTATGTTCTTACCTTCACAGATGACTTGAGTAGATATGGGTATATCTATTTCATGAAACATAAGTCCGAAACTTTCGAGAAGTTTAAGGAATTTCAAAGTGAGGTTGAGAATCAACATAACAAGAAGATTAAATTTCTGCGTTCTGATCGTGGAGGTGAATATCTAAGTTACGAGTTTGGCGAGAATTTGAAGAAATGCGGAATACTTTCACAATTGACACCGCCGGGAACACCACAGTGTAATGGTGTGTCCGAACGTCGTAATCGAACTCTCTTAGATATGGTTCGTTCTATGATGTCACTTACAGATTTACCGCTATCATTTTGGGGTTATGAATTAGAAACAACCGCATTCACTTTAAATAGGGCACCATCTAAATCCGTTGAAACGACACCAAATGAATTATGGTTTGGGAAGAAACCTAAATTGTCGTTCCTTAAAGTTTGGGGTTGCGAAGCCTATGTAAAGAAGTTACAGCCGGACAAGCTTGAACCCAGAGCGGAAAAATGCGTCTTCATAGGATACCCAAAGGAAACTATTGGGTATACCTTCTATCATAGATCCGAAGGCAAAATCTTCGTTGCCAAGAATGGATCCTTTCTAGAGAAGGAATTTCTCTCGAAAGAAGTGACTGGAAGGAAAGTAGAACTCGACGAGGTTGTCGAAACTTCTCTTGAACTTGCGAGTAGCGCAGCACCGGAAGAAGTTCATGTGGTGCCTGCACCAATAAGAGAGTAAGATAATGATGTAAGGGTCCCAACCTTTAAATAAGGTAGAGTCCCCTGTGTTTACAATGCTAGTCCCTGGATCAATAGATAGCATCCACAGTTAAGATGTAATATCAAGAAACAAAGGTCATAATATAACTTTATAACCAGGAATAACATAATTTTATTACATCTTACATAGCTCATTTGGCTATTACATTACATTGCAGCGGAATAACTATAAGCATGGGGTCCTTCATCTTCAAAGTGCCACAGGCAAACATGTTGGTTGTAGACTTTGTAATCCTAATCAATCAATCTTCACTAAAATCAATCAAACCTGCAACATTACAAGTTACAGCCACAAGGGTCAATACATTTGAATTGTATTGGCAAGTTTCACTACTATGTTGAACATATGTGGATCCTATCATTACATGCATATTTGGCTAAGTAGAGTTTTAGGCTCATTTGCATAAAGCAATAGTTTATCCTATCTTTCAAAGTGGTTTTGATCTTTTGTCAAATCTTTTCTGAACTCCTTGGAATCCACCAAGTGTCTTTGTCAAAATCTCTTGAGATCCTTGGTACCCCCAAGTACTTCAAGTTTTTATCAAAACCTCTTGAGCTCCTTGGTAAATCCCCAAGTGCATCAAGTTTTTATCCAAATCTTTTGAGCTCCTTGGTACCCCCAAGTGCATCAAGTCTTTTGGTGTCACTTAAAAGTTTTCTTTTAGAAATTGGAATGTCGAGATTTCCCATAACTTCAAGCTTTAGTTGCTCACTATTGTCCATAACCGGGGACACGGCTAAGTACTTAGATTTTATTATCTTCTGCAGAAGTTGTACACTTTACCCACATGTCACACTCTCGTCTTGTTGCCACCAGTGGCCGCTGTATTGGTACTCACCAAGATGGAGTACTGGCAGATTGAGAATGTGACGAAGTATTTCCAGAGGGTCCTCCCATACACCATTGCTAGCTTGTCTTCAGTACCCATGTAGGATTCCAAGTTCCTCATTTTCAGTAACCTGGAGACAATGCATGGGTCTTCCCAATGTAGTTGACCAAGCCAGAGCCATAAGTAGCATGTGGTTGTACACGAAAGCCACAATTGGAGAAACATGTTCAATCTTTAAGTTCCTGGGTGGTTTTCTTTTGGTGCACAATACAAAGAGATTGCCATAGACATGGTTCCTTTTGTTGCCACCTTCTCCAAAACTCAAAGTATCCTTGTCCACCCAGGTGGTTCATTGAGTCCTTGTTTTATTATATAAAACACAAGTCTTTTTCTCAACTTCATAAAATCTCAACATGTATCTCTTTTCAAAATAAAGCATGGCTAAGCATGTAACAACTACATTATTTCCACTAAGGAATGTTAGGGTATCCTATTAGGATTTAGCATAGCATAAGTATAGAAATTCTTTTCATGCATGTTTCAAAATCCACTAAGTATAATGAAAATAGTAGGACTTTAGATGATAGTATAACTTGCCTTTTTGGTAGGGAATCTTGGTTCACTTCTTGATCTTGCTAGTTTCACACTTTTCTAACTTCACTACAAATCAATCAAGCAAACACAATATCACTAGCATTCCAACCAATACTCAAACAATCAAACACACATAAAATCATAGGAACTAAGTCATGCATGCAAGCATGCAAAAGGTAGTTTTATTTGCAAAGATGGTTTCTACTAGGCTCTAAACTTTGTAAGGTTCAAAGTGGTCATTTTCTAAAGTGGCAAAGTCATTTGCAAAAGGGTTTTGTCTATAAACCATTTTTAAATCCTTTCATTATTTTATGTGGTGGAAAATGTTTTTATCAAAGCAAAAACTTTATGTTGTTCACCAAATAAGTTGTTAATTCTCAAAACTTGGTGTTTAGGGTCAGTAGGTTTGAGTCAATCATTTTCCCAAAGTTTTTACTCCAAAATCATTTTCATAGCAAAAACAATATTTTTATTTGACTAGAAATGGGCTAAATCAATTAATCCATCCTAATCTTCACCAAATACATTCTTAAATCCACAAGTTAGTTCCTAAGGTCAGTAGGTTCACCACAAACCAATTTGCAAAGGTTTCAACCCTAAAAGCATTTTGGAATAATTTTTATAACCTAAACTATCATACAAATGTTTCTGCAAAAACAAACATTTTACCAGAGGCTTTTTATTAAACAAATTGCATGGTTGGCTAGGGCTTGTTCCACTGATTCCATTGCTATAAAGTTTGTAATTTTTGGACGTGTGGATCAAAAGTTACAAGGGTTTCAAATCTGCAACAAATCTGATTTCAAATTTGTTTTTAAATCAAAGACTGGCCACGCGTCGCGATGTTATTGGATGGTACCGCTTCGGTCGGATCGTGCTCTGCGGGGCGTTGAATTTCACTTAATCGCACGGCGCGGAATGATCCATACCCTTTCGCTTAGATTCTATTCTTAGCCAGACGATTTGCATCGCACGGCTCACAGCTGCTCAACCAGTAAATGGCGGCGCTAGCGGCGGCAAACGGCGGTGCACGCTCGGACGGTGGGCTACCGGCGGTTCTAGGAAGCAAAGAAGACAGGGGAGGGTCTTACCGTGTACGCGTGGTCGTGGTGGTGCTCAAGGTGCTCTCGAGGAAGCAAGGGGCGCACGTGGACGGGAGTAATCGCTCGCCGGAGTCGTCGTCGGCGTCAGATGGTCCTGTTCGTGGTCGGGGTCGACGCTACCGATCACAAGGGGGGAAAATAGAGAGCATGGTTAGATGCGCAAGGTCAAGGCGATGACGCGTGCGTGATCGAGAAGGCGCGGGGTGGTCTGTTCTTACCAGGGAAGTTCGCCGGAGAAGAAAGCAGACGCGACGATGCTCAGTGGTTGTTGGAGTCGAGGTTCTGGGGCGCCCGCGGTTGAACGGAGGGCACAGACAGGTGCGCCTGGGAGTGGGGATCACAGTCGTGTGCTCAGGAAGGCAGGGGGCGACAGGGTTCGGCCGAAATTGGCTGGGGACGGTGGTCGGAGCAGTGGCGTTGCTGCTTCGATTTAGGGCAGCCTGGTGGCGTTCAGGGCGTGGAGTCTGAGGGGAAAAGAAGAGGAGGGCGAGGCGTTTAAGAGAGCGTGGTCGTTGGGGGAGTAATGGCCGTTAACAACGCGAATTGATCGCCGGAGTAAAGACAGGAAACGGCGAGGAGGAATCGGCGCGGTTGAAGACGATGAACAACGCTGTGGGGCCTTGCTGTCAGCGAGAAAGTGAGAGGGAAGGAGGGTCCACTGGTCAGTCACTCTGCGGGTGCGGGTTCAGGTGAAAAACGCTTTGTGCGTGGGAAAGAAGTTGGGCTGCTACTGGGCTTGTTGGGCTTGGCCAGTTGGGCTGCTGTCTGGTTCCATTTTTTTTCTTTCCAAAAGCCTTTTCTTTTTCTAAATCTATTTTCTGTTTTGAAATTCAAACAACCAATCAAGCATTCAAATCAAATCAAACTTTCACCAAACTTTCCAATTGAATTTGGTTCTGTTTAACAACATAAACCAAAGTCCAAGGATCAAATTAATATTTTTATTTTAGGGTCCATTATTAATTAAATAAATAGACCATGTTTATTAAATCAAAATAGAATTTGTTTTATTTAAAATGTCCATTTGAAATTTAATTATTTTCAAAACCAAATCAGTAGGTTTTATTTGAAAATAAAGAATACTTGGAAAACTTGTTTTAAATAAATAAATAAGTTTTGATGTTTAATTAAAATAGCAAAACCTTTATTTTTAATAAACTTGGATATTAAATCCTTTTTATTTTATTTAAATAAACCTTTACTATTTTTATCAAATAGAAATGTTTTTATTTTAAAGGCTTGGCCAAGTTTAATTTGGCTTATAAAATAATCCTTATTTATCATTCTATCCTTTTCTTTTGAAAACCAAATCTTTTTATTAAAAGATTCAAAAATAGTAATTTCCAAATATTTTTATTTTCCTTTATTAAATGTTTATCTTTTTAAATCCCTTTGGATTTATTTGATCAAATAGGTTTTGAAAGTTTCCAATTGGAATCAAAAAGTTTCTTCTCACTCTGAAAATCAACAAAGTTTTATTTTATTCATTTATTTTTCACATTACAAGATTTGGAAAATCTTGGGATGTGACAAATGATGATGATCATGAAACTTCGGTTGTAGTTGCTACAGAGCCTCGCAGGTCAACGAGAACTCGTACCACTCCTGATTGGTATGATCCCGTTATGAGTGTCATGTTGGTGGATAACACTGATGACCCTGCGACATATGAGGAAGCGATGATGAGCCCAGATTCCAATAAATGGCAAGAAGCCATGAAATCCGAGATTGGATCCATGTACGAAAACCAAGTATGGACTTTGGTGGACTTACCGGATGGCCGGAAGGCTGTCGAGAACAAATGGATTTTCAAGAAGAAAACAGATGCTGATGGTAATGTTACTGTCTATAAAGCTTGACTTGTCGCAAAAGGGTTTCGACAAATTCAAGGAGTTCACTACGATGAGACTTTCTCACCAGTAGCGAAGCTAAAGTCTGTGAGGATTTTGTTAGCAATCGCTGCATATTACGATTATGAGATATGGCAGATGGATGTCAAAACAGCGTTCCTCAATGGAGACATTGATGAAGAGTTGTATATGATGCAACCCAAAGGTTTTGTCGATCCTAAAGATGCTAACAAGGTATTCAAACTTCAACGGTCCATATATGGATTGAAGCAAGCATCCCGAAGTTGGAATCAACGTTTTGATAAGGTGATCAAAAGTTTTGGTTTTATACAAACTTATGGAGAAGCTTGTATTTACAAGAAAGTGAGTGGGAGCTCTGTAGCATTCTTAATACTATATGTAGATGACATATTGTTGATTGGGAATGATGTAGACCTTCTTAATAGTGTCAAGGAATATTTGAATAATAGTTTTTCAATGAAAGATCTTGGCGAAGCAGCTTACATATTAGGCATAAAGATTTATAGAGATAGATCGAGACTCCTAATATCATTGTCACAAAGTACATATTTGGACAAAGTTCTAAAGAGGTTTGGAATGGAAGATAGCAAGAAAGGGTTCTTTCCCATGTTGCCCAATACGACCTTGGGTGAAACTCAAAGTCCAGCAACGACAGAAGATAGAGAAAGGATGAGTAAGACTCCCTATACCTCAGCCATAGGATCTCTATTGTATGCCATGCTATGTACTAGACCCGACATTGCATATGTTGTTAGTTTGACTAGCAGATATCAAAGTGATCCAGGAGTGGATCATTGGACAGCAGTCAAAAACATCCTTAAGTACTTGAGAAGAACTAAGGATATGGTTCTTTCTTATGAAGGTGATGAACAACTCGTTGTTAATGGTTACACCGATGCTAGTTGGAACACCGATCCAGATGATTCTAAATCACAATCTAGATACGTATTTACTTTGAATGGTGTTGTAGTTAGCTGGAGGAGTGCAAAACCAAAGCGTTGTGGCGAGATCTTCAACTGAATAGGAATACATAGCTGCTTCGGAGGCTTCACAAGAAGCGATATGGATGAAGGAGTTCATTACAGAGCTCGGTGTGGTTCCAAGTGCGCTGGACCCAATGTCTATCAACTGTGATAACATGGGCGCCATAGCCAATGCGCAAGAACCAAGGTCACACAAGAAGCTGAAGCACATCAAGCTACGTTTTCATGCTATTCGAGAACATGTCCAAGATCGTGACATAAAGATTTGCAAAGTACACACAGATATAAATGTGGCGGATCCGTTGACTAAACCTCTCCCGAGGGCAAAACATGACCAACACCAAACTGACATGGGTGTTCGGTATATTACCATGTAATCTAGATTAGTTGACTCTAGTGCAAGTGGGAGACTGTTGGAGATATGCCTTAGAGGCAATAATAAATGTAGTTATTATTATATCTTTGTGTTTATGATAAATGTTTACATTCATGCTATAACAGTATTAACAAGGAAACATTAATACTTGTGTGATTTGTAAACTAAATTAGAGTCCCTAGTAAAGCCTCTTCATAATACTAGCTTGTTGGTTAATAAATGATTGTGGTTTCTCTATCATGAACATTGAGATGTTATTAACAACAAGATCTGATCGTTAGGAGAATGGTATGATGGACATACTCCTATAGATAAGCGTAGCATAAAGATCAAGTCATTTTAATAGTTCAATTGCTATATGCTTTCTGATACATAGTAACCTAATTCCTTCGACCATGAGATCATGCTTATCACCATCACCGGAAGGATGCTTTGATGACATCAAACACCACACCGTAACTGGGTGGCTATAAAGGTGGCATTGAGTGTTCGAAAAGTATGGGTTGAGACACATGGATCAAGAGTGGTATTTGTCCATCCATATGACGGATAGATATACTCTGGGCCCTCTCGGTGGAATGTCATACAATTGGCTTGCAAGCATGTGACTAGCTCACAAGGGATCACATATCACGGGAACGAGAAAAGAGTACTTATCGGTAACGAGGTTGAACTAGGTATGCAGAGATACCGACGATCAAAACCTCGGATAAGTAAACTATCGTGAGACAAAGGGAAATTGGTATCGTATGTAAGTGGTTCATTCGATCACAAATTAATCGTAGAAATATGTGGGAACCATATGAATTTCCAGATTCCTCTATTGGTTATTGTTCGGAGAAGTGTCTCGATCATGTCCGCATAATTCACGAACCGTAGGGAGACACACTTAAGGATTCGATGTTGTTGAGTAGTTATGGAATGATGAGTAAGAGACCGAATGTTGTTCGGAGTCTCGGATGGGATCCGGGATATCACGAGGAGATCTGGAATGGTCCGGAGAATAAGATTCATATAAGGAAAGTCTTGTTTCGGGTTTGGAGAATGATTCCGGTGTTTTCATCGGGAATGTTCTAGAAGGTTCCGGAAGGTACGACACTCCGGAGGGGAAGGGTACATGAATGTGTCATAACAAGTTGGAATGGTTGCATCATGTACTAGGTGTCATCGCTGAGCAAAATAAAGGTATAAATCAAATCCTAGTTTGAAAAGTCAAACGCCAATTTGAAAAGTCAAACGACAAGTTTGCTTGGTGGAGGGAGAGTAGGAAACCTACTTGGGGAGGAAGTCCCTCTCCCTCCACCGCCGGCCTTGGAAGCCGAGTTGGGGAGAGACTCCCCTCCCCTTGGCCGCGCCCTCCCACCTATATAAGGAGGGCCAGGGCTGCCCCTCCAAGACTACACCTTGCCTCCGCAAAACCCTAGCCCAAAGCCGCCGGCGCCACCACCACCTCCTGCTGCTGCCGCCGCCTAGGGCAAAACCTAGCGCCGACTTAGGGCTTCCTCAAGCCCTAGCCGCCGGCCTAGCCCTCTATCCTTGGTGTGTCTAAACCCTAGATCACCGAGGCCTCTCTCATAGTCCACCATACTCGCTCCGGCTTAAGGTGAAGCCATGCGAGATCTCCCCTCTACTTCCGGTACCACGCCGTTGTGCTGCCGGAATCGCGAGGAGAGTACTACAACCTCCGTTGCCTGCTGGAACAAGGGAGAGGAAGGTCTTCATCGAGTACCGAACGTGTGACCGACTGCGGGAGCACTGCCGGAACGCAGCGCCGGAAGGATCGTCTACACGATCTTGAGATCGGCAAGAGTACGACTACATCACCCACGAGAATCCGCTCTTGTTAAACACTTTGGAATCTTCGAGTGTGAGTTATTCTATCGACTCGTTGCTACAATCTAGTAGATAGATCTTGGCTTGTTTGTTTGTATGCGGTAGAAATTTTTTGTTTTCCATGCTACGAACCCCTACATTAAGTACTTGCGAAGAACTAAGGATATGTTTCTTGTATACGAAGGTGAAGAAGAGCTCGTCGCTAAGTGTTATGTCGACTCTAGATTTGACACCGATCCGGATGACTCTAAGTCTCAATCCGGATACGTATTTCTCATGAATGGCGGAGCGGTTAGTTGGAGGAGCTCCAAACATCCTATGGTGGCGGGATCAACAACGGAGGCCGGATATGTTGCTATTTTGGAAGCGTCTCAGGAATCAGTTTGGATGAAGGAGTTCATATCCGGACTAGGTGTGGTTGCAAGCGCATTGGAACCAATGGTGATCTATTGTGACAACAATGGTGCCATTGCCAATGCCAAAGAACCAAGGTCTCACAAGTATTCCAAGCATATTAAGTGCCGATTTCACTCCATCCGTGAACATGTCAAGGATGGAGATATAAAGATTTGTAAAGTACATACGGATCTCAATGTAGCAGATGCGTTGACTAAAACTCTCCCTAGAGCAAAACATGATCAACACCAGAGCTCCATGGGTGTTATATACATCACTATGTAACTAGATTATTGTCTCTAGTGCAAGTGGGAGACTGAAGGGAATATACCCTGAGAGGCAATAATAAAGTGTTTATTATGTGTATTCCAAGTATATGATAGATGTTTATTTTGCATGCTATAATTGTATTAATACGGAAACGTTAATACATGTGTGTTTAATAAACAAACAAAAAGTTCCTAGTTATGCCTCTCTCATAAACTAGCTCGTTGATTAACAAGATGATCAAAGTTTCCTGATCGTAGACATTGGATGTTGTTAATAACGAGGTCACTAACACCGGAAGAGTTTCTTGATGACATCAAACGTTACACCGTAACTGGGTGATTATAAAGATGGCTTCTGAACTACTAAAGTGTTATGTTGAGGCTCATGGATCGAGAGTGGAATTTGTTCATCCCGATGACAGATAGATATACTCTGGGCCCTCTCAGTGATATCACATTGATTAGCTTGCAAGCAAGTGATTTGATCACTAGAATGTTATATCACGGGAACGAGAAAAGAGTGCATGTCAGTAACGAGATCAAACTAGGTATGGAGATACCGATGATAGAATCTCGGACATGTAATATATCGTGAAACAAAGGGATTAAGATACTAGCGTAAAAGGTTCCGACGATCACAGGAAAGTCCTCGTTGAATGTGTGGGAGTCAGTATGGATCTCCAGGTCTCGCTTCTGATTATTGATCGGAGAAGGGTCTCGATCATGTCCGCATTATTCACGAACCGTAGGGTGGCACACTTAAGGGACACTGACATCCAATTGGAGCAAAAGTTTCATGCCAAAAAGAATAACAAGCGCAGGAATTTATTTCACTAGATACCGAAACAGGTTTTCGGGTGAAATTTCAGAAAGTGTTTTTGCATGTGAAATGAAATACTAGCAAGGGGTTATATGTGAATGTTTGTCATTAAAGTAATTGACAATATTCTGAATAAATAAAAGGAGTTTTATTTAATGAGAGTTTGCATTAAATTTGGTTGAAATTTAATTACAATTTTGAGTGGAGGGAATTGAAGAGATTTTTGTGAGTGGAGTGTCCACCCACATGAATGAGGGGAGGGCAAGGGGGCATCCCCATGAGCCATCCACCCCCTTGGGGTTCCCCCTCTCCTATAAAAGGCACCCCTCCTCACTTCTCACTCACACCTCCTCGTGAAGGATCTCTCTCCCCCTCTAGAATTTATTCCCCATGGTCTCAGACTAGCGAGATACATGTTCCCGGTGGCTATTTGGCAATAAAGGGTTGTGCTTCCGCTGCATCGCTGGAGCGAGGAGGCGGAGGTTGCTCGGTGTCTTGTACGTGTGTGCGAGCATAGATGCGCTGCTGTTTTGCGGCGCTAGGACTTCCTCTCGATCTTGATATCGGCAAGAGATCGTCTACATCAACCACGGGTTTAACTCGTTAAGCTTTGTCGGTCTTCAAGGGTATGTTCTATACAGATATACATCCGCACGTTGTTTGTATCTAGTAGATAGATCTTGGTACATAGTTCCCATCATAGGAATTTTTGTTTTCTATGCTGCGAATCCTACAAGGTGCTCTCCTTAGATAAACAACATGGCATGAAGGGTAAACAAATTATAGCAGTGCAATTGACATAAACTGAGCAAGGCATAACAATGCAATTACTAGTCAAAAAGATCCTATGAGATTCGATTGGGCAATACAACAAGATACATAGACCGCCATCCAACTGCATCTATGACTAGAAGTCCACCTTCAGGTTATCATCCAAACCCCATCCAGTATTAAGTTGCAATCAACAGACAACTGCTTGAAGCAAAGTGTGTAAGGTAAACAGTCCACATGTTTCATGAACAAGAGACCGTTGTTTTCTCTAGAGTAGCAACAACACATCTACAACCAAAGAGATTATTGTCACTTCCCTTGGAAACTAGAGGCATGAACCCACTATCGAGCATAAATACCCCCTCTTGGAGTCACTAGCAACTACTTGGCCAAGATAGGTAATAATAATGGAGAGCATGCAAGATCACAAACAACACAGACATGATAGAATCATAAAGACAAAACCATTAATCAAACCAACATAATAATCTCAATATCCACCGGATCCCCGCAAACACAACATGCATGATTACAAATAGATTAGATATTGATCATGAACGGAGATCACGAGATCTATACATGAAAGCACAAAGGAGGAGATACAACCATCTAGCTACTACATGGACCCATAGTCCAAGGTGGAACTACTCACACATCATACCGGAGAGAAGGCCTTCAGGATGATCTCTCCTCCGGTAGGGTGCCGGGAAGAATTTCAGATCCCCCCGATCTAGGGACGATGGTGGCGGCGGCTACAAACGATTTCGTGGAGATTTGGTCGGGTTTCCCAGGGTTTCTGCATCGAGGGCTTCTTATAGGCGAAGAGGGAGGCCGAGGAGGCGACCAGGGGGGCAAACCCTAGCCAGGCACGGGGTGAGGCCCACCCGCGCCTGGGGTGGGTCTGGCCGCCCTGTCCGGCCCCTCCGGCTCCCCCTTGAACTTCTTGTTCCCCACGGAAAGTAATTGACTTTGACGTTTGTCCCGTCCAATTTCGAGAATATTTCTTTACTAACTTTTCTGAAACCAAAAACAGCAGAAAACATGCATCTGGCACTGTTGCAACTTGTTAGTAGGTTAGTACCAGAAAACATGTAAAAAGCACCTCAAAGTGTAGACAAGCAAAGCAAAGTAGATACTAAACAAGCATGGAGCATCAAAAATTATAGATACGTTTCCAACGTATCAGCTAGCTCCCCCTGCAACCTAGCATTTTCTTCAAGAATAGTTGTACTACTAGAGGGAATGAAATTACTAGGTGAAGGAATATTGGTCAATTGAGTTTGAAGCTTTTCATGGGACTTTGTGAGTGACAAGAGTTCACTTTCCAACGCCTTGTGAGCCTTGTTAAGTAAACTAAAGTCCTCGACAATTTTTTCATGAACCACACCAACTCAATCTTGTCTTTTTAGCGCTTTTATATTTAGCAATAGCATGATCACGTTCCTTGATGAGTCTATTAACAATTATGTCATTGGCCTCATCAAGCCCTTCAAGTTTTAGTTCAAAATACATCCTAGTCTCTTATTCTTCTTCTAGAGCATTATTTAGGGCTTCTATCTTAATCAAGTGTTCACTCCCAAGTTTACATCTTACATCAAGAAGCTCTTGTGTGTGGGAAAGTTAATCTAAGATGTTCCCAAAATGCATCTTGGTCTCTCCTTGTAAGTTAGTCACAAACTCATCAAAAGCAATTAATTCCCTTTTTACTTCAAGAGACATCTCATCATCAATTTCAGCATTAGCTAAGGGAGTGGAGTGAGATGATGAGGATACCTCCATTCCTCTTGCCATGAGGCAAGTGACGTTTTGTTGGGAGTATTCTCATTTGGAGAATCGAAGAGTGAGAATGTCGGAGTAGACGTAGTGGCTAGAGAAGCCACACCACTTGACGTTTCCTATTCCTCATCCGCATCATCTTCATTGTCGGAAGAGAATTCTTCATGAGTGATCAATACAATTTCGCCCTTCTTATTATTGCTTGGATTCTTCTTGATGAAGAGTTTCTTGTAAGGAGCTTTGGAAGCTATCTTTGGAACGAGTTTGCCACCATGATCTTCTCTTCTCATAGGGACAACTGGCCATAAAGTGATATCGGTCGCCACAGTTGAAGCAAGTTCTCAATTTCGGGATATTGCCTATTTGTCCATTGGGGTTGCTTCTTTGTTGCATTTCCATCTTGGCCTTGGCGGGGTTCTTCCAGAAGTTCGTTGCATAGAAGGCCATATATTGACCATGAACAATCTTGACATCATCGGGGCAGCTCATGGATAGGCCTTCATCACCATAATCTCCATCCCCATGTTCCACAACTCTGGCCTTCAATGCAAGGTTGACCACATTTCTCATTCCAAGGGCTCGAGCACAGGCATCTTTGGCATACTTGGCGACAACCTTGAAAGAGGCCATCTCTTGCATAACTTCATTGGAGGTCATGAGGTGATAGTTGTGTCTTCCTTGTAGGCTCTTCAATTCGGTGGGATCAAAGGGCATGAGTGCACTCACATATTTCCTTTTTATCCAAGCATCATCCACATGTGAGGCACCCACATTCCTAAAAGCAGTGGCGGTGGATTTGAGCCTACGATACATGTCTTCATGATCTTCATCTTCCTTCATATAGAAGCCTTCTGCTTCATTGCTTAGTGCATTATACCGGTTCCTTCTCATGCTCTCATTCCCAACATTCAACTATGTGAGAGCATCCCAAGCTTCCTTGGCGGTGTTGAGGTTCTCAATGTGTGGGTAATCTTTTGTACCCAATCCTTGTTGTATCATGTCCAAGGCGGTGGCATTGAGTTGACTGTTGACAACTTCTATTCTTGTCAAGTTGTTGGGATCCCCAATAAAGAGTCCTCGTTCAATGATGTTCCATAACTCAATACAAGAGCTGCGCACATGAGATTTCATTAGAGATTGCCATTGAGCAAAAGTAGATGCATTTAGCTTTGGTGGATCACCTCTATTGTTGATATGAGGGTGAGGAATAAGGGGGGTCGGGAGAGTACCATGGATGAGAATCAAGGTGCTCTCCCTTCCCACCATCCTTTTTTGTGGAAGAATTAGTGTTGTCTTGATTACCCCCCACCATCATACCCTCGGGAGATACCGGGGCATTCCCCTTAGGTAATACTGATGGAGGCTCCTCTTGAGGAGAAGGGGATGATGAGCCATCTTTATATTTAAGAAGTTGCTCAAGCATTTTCTTGATCTCGTTGACCATGGAGGAGATCAATCTTGTTTCCAAGTTTTTGAGATCTTCCATGGTCACCGAGGTGGGCTCACCACCACCTTCCCCATCGTTGCTACCCATATACTCTTAGGTGGTAAAGCCCGAATAAAGAGTCGAGGATCTGATACCAATTGAAAGGATCGTATGGGAACCTAGGGGGGTGAATAGGCGCTACTTCAAATTTTCTTCTTTTTCAAACTAGGGTTTGGCAAGAAAGGTGAATTCTCTAGATTATGCAACTAAGGTGAATTTACCTATATGTCAAACGAGTACCAACTAGCACAACACTAGGAAAGAACAAGTATAGTAAAGTGCGATAAAGGATTGAAGTAACCAAAGTGCTGGATGCGGAGACACAAGGATTTGTTTCCCGTAGTTCCTTCCTTTTGAGGGGAAGTACGTCTACGTTTGTATAGGGAGTGGTATCAAACCACCTACGCCACGAAAGGTCTCCCTTGTTCTCCGATGAACCTCACCCCGATGGGTTCGATTCACCTCTTCCGCTATATCGGTAACCTTCAAGGTGGAAGCCGACACCTTTCCAACTAGTTCGAGGCGCACATCCACAACTTAATTGGAGGCTCCCGAATACAAGCAAGTTGTCAAACAATCAAAGACAAACTTGTAAGAACCAAATCTAGAACTAAAGTTTCCAAAGAAACACTAGAGCAAGGGGCCCTCAAGTGAATGAGGGGGAAATGAAGATCTCTCTTGGTGAAGCAATAGATCAAGGGATCCTCCTTCAATTCTCCAAAGATCAATGATTTTGGATGGTTGAGTGAAGAGATCTTGGCGATTTGGTGGCTCAAATGGAGGAGGTGTTCTTGAGTGAGATGAGCAACCTCCCAAGGTAGGTGAAGGGGGGCATTTATAGTCCATGGTAGGGGTGGGCATTCGGTTTTTTCGGTTAATTCGGTTCGGTTTTTCGGGTTTTTCTATGATTCGGTTTCTACAAAATAGGCATCATAATTATTTCGGTTTTCTAATTAATTGATAGTTCGGTTAGTGAAAAATTCGGTTCGGTTTTCGGTTTTTAACCGAACTTCTGAAAATAACAACACCGTGCCATAATTTATGTCAGATCTATAAGAGCTAAACCACTCATCGGCGCATCGGAAGCAACCTCCAGGTCGACGAGTACATGAAGCAATACATGGCTAGCTGATGTCTTGAACGCATGTGTAGAAAAAGAACATAATAAGCATGATGTCTATCTTGCTCATTTTAAAAAATAATGTCTATCTTCCAAACTGTATACATTTAACAAATTGTATGTATTGAGAGTTCAGCTAAAATACATGATTATATTCGAAACAGGATTTTTTTTGAAATACTTCCAACAAAATTTATAGACACAATTGATAGTTAAACCACGAACATGTACGTGCATGTGGCTGGAGACATACGTACATGCATGGGTTGCCTGACAGCTTTTGCATGCATGTCTTTTTGTAGCATGAGTTAGTATCTACGTACAGTAATGGACGCCTGAGACAGAATCACAAATATATTTAACTCTATCACGTATATTTTTCGGTTTGTACGGTTAATTCGGTTAACAGAGAGTCAAAACCTAATTAATATTTATAAATTCGGTTAATCATACTTACTAACCGAAATTAGTTTCGGCTAATTCGGCTTCGGTGTATTCGGTTTCGGTTCTGGTTAATTCTGTTTCGGTGTTCGGTTTCGGGTTTTTATGCCCACCCCTAGTCCATGGAGTGAATCTGCCCATTGGGCATTAAATGCACCGGTACTACCGGTACTCAAGCGGTAGTACCGGAAACAACCGGTACTACCGGTCAGGTACCGGACCAGGTACCGGAGATGCACCACACGGATGGGCCAACCTCAGACACCCCGGGAACCACCAAGCGGTGCTACCGCTAAGCGGTAGTACCGGTCATGAGAAGCAGTACTACCAGTCCCGACGGTAGTACCGGCTCTAGGTACCGGTTGGTACAGTGAGGAATGAAGAGCTCTTGTCCTCCCTCAGTGTCGCCCGGTACAGCCGAGCGGAACTACCATGGTCAAGCAGTAGTATCGCTTTGTGCAAGCGGTACTACCGGTTGGGGCGGTAGTGCCGCCCCGCGGTATCGGGTAGTACCGAGGGTTGGCGAGAGCTTCTCTTCCCTCGCAGGTGCGACCGATACAATGAAGCGGTACTACCGGTGCCAAGCGGTAGTACCGGCTGTGACTTATGGTACTACCGGTCAGCACTGACGCCTTTGGCAAGTGCCAAATGTGGGCAATTCATTTTTCGTGCCACAACCTTTAAAGACTTGAGATACACTTCGCGCACAATTAAACCGATAGGTGTGTTATGTGTTATCATCAAACATCAAAATCATAATAATAGGAAGTGCACTTTCAACAATGACACGACTATCGCTTCGATCCTTGGGTTTGTAATTACTCAACTCAGCACGTCATACTTGCTCATATACAACTGCATCCAACACGTATCCTTAGTGCGTCGCACACAAACTAGTCATCTTGCTTTTTTGCGGGTCGTTTCAGTTGTTAATGCAAGTCGTTTGTGTGCAACCAAACGGAAAAATTCTCCCATTTTGGCTATCTACCGGACTATATAGAGGCACATGAATGTCGCGCGTGTGGTTTTGTAGCTTGCCTACGATAACACATCTTCTAGATGGCGATTGGCGTAAGTTTGGGATTTTGACTTTCTCTCTCGGCTGCTGTTGTGCACTACTCCTCTTCTCCTTTCATGTCGGCAGTAACTTTGCAGAGGCGACGGACCCAGGCTTGTGACCTTTCTTGCCCGTTGGTCTTCTTATACTTCGACCACTCTCTCGACATGCGCTACTTCTTCTCTCATCTACACCATGGACCCTTCCTTCGCCAACGCCAGTATCCTCGAAGCCTTTTAGCCAATTGAATCTAGAGCTACTATGGGGGACATCAATCTGAGCATACAGTACTTGTCGTTGTTCGACAAGTTCATCGCTAATGGTTTCGTGGATTATTCTTTGGAGGAGGAGGATGACGACGAGGCTGCGGACGGCGCCAACAAGGATGAGTTGGTCACCGAGATCTACAACCTCGTCGTTGTCGTGCAAGTCTATTAGGAAGACCCTCCCTTCGATGAGATGAGGGGGATCCTCCCGTGGACGATTGTGAAGAGGACTACAACTCGAGAGACGAGGCTGCAAGCGTCATGGAGGAGGCAGCCCTAGACAACTCTGGGTAGTAAGGGGGCACCTGCAAGGAGCTAAGGATTAGTGCTTCGTACTCGCCTTAGCGCGTTTGTTCAATATGTATGGTCCGCTCAGCCATTTCTTAGATATTTTAGTGAGAAAAATCTAGTATACAACTAGAGTTTATGATCTATTCGTTTGTTTTGTTAATGTTTCTTCTTTTAGTGCAATGATGAATGGTATTGTGATCTCTTCTTTTCTTGTTCTACCTCTAAATTGCCCGCACTTCTTACTGTTTATGCGGTTTCATGTAATCTTCTCGGGTACAGGACCCTTGCAGATGTATGAAAACCGACTCTTAGTTAAGACCCCACACATACACTATGTCGTCCCTAGACTGTTGGGTTTGGTATTGCGCTTGTGCATTTACTTTGCAGATTTACATCCACCTTCAAAATGTTGACAATGATTCACCATCAAAAGACTCAACTCATCAAACGTCACACTTCATAAACACGCCTCATGAGCGTTTTGTCTACCAGCCGCGCCCGAGGGCACAAAGAGAAGTCTAGTGACATGTTAAACAATTACTTTGCTATGCTTCATGGTGTTAGTGAGGATGAGAGTGAGAGATATGTTAGAGAAGTCATAAACCTATTAAACAAACTGCTAGAGCCTAGAGGAATACCATGTTATCAAGATATTCCTTAAACATCAAAATATGTAGAAGAAGTACTAGCAGAACTTATGTCAATGCTTAGTGCAGGTGTGACTAAAAGGAGGCCAACAACAAGAAGGTTAGTGTCACGTGTGCTAAAGACGGTTTCCGAACAAAAAATATCGAATCCAAGAAAGAAAACATACTCCGTATATTTCTTATGAGGAAAAAGAAAGTAACATATCTTGTTATGGAGGCATCCACATGATTGCTAGAGGGAATAAAAGAATACATTGCGATATTGGGAGGGAGAAATACAACATCTATTCCTACATTTCATAATGCTTAGTAGTTTGATATTTTTCTTTCCCAGTTCGGAGGCAAATTAATTTCCATGACAAACCTACTAGATTCCTATATTTTACACGTTTCTGAGTTTAATTTGTAGCCGTTGACAAAACTGACTAAGTCCATTGACAAAACCGACTAAGATCAACTCTAATAACCATATTTGCGATGGCAAAGAGATTTCACTTTTTACCCGGTGCATTTGTGATGGTACAATTTCGAGGAAACTTCTACTGAAATATCCCATCTAAGAGACATTGGACATGGTTTTACCCGATTTTAGCATCTTGTTGGTTTCCGTTAATAGTTTAGGACGATGTGGATGTGTCATGACAAAATGTGCAAATATAGGGGGCGCGTCTTGATAATTTTCGAAGTTCGGTCATCACCTCATATCTGACACATGCTTCTAAAAGGGATAATCCGAATGAATTCAAGTGATAATTAGTACTCCCTCCATTTGAAAAAAGGAAGTCACGGTTGATACAAATATAGGCAGATTTAGAACAGATGTGGAGTATCATAAATATACAATATATTTACAAAAAGGTAAAAGTGGTTTTATTATTATACCACCGACGTGACACCAAAGCCACGCTAGCTCTTCTAGTATAGAATATGCCAGGCTCACATGTCGATGAATACATCATGGCAAAATCTCCCAAAACCAACTATGCGTACTCCTAATTAATCAATCCACATACTATCAGCAAAGGTGAAGCAAGTAGCACATGATCCGGAATTAGCTACTCCTACCAGGAACGGAAGCACGTCGGCAATATTTTCTCTCCAAAAGTTTATCCATCTGGGTCAGCGTCGCCGTCAGGACCTGAAAGCAGGAGCCAACTGCTCCAATCCGCCCCGTCCATGCAGCTGCACGAGCGAATCTAGGAGCTGACACCGCCACGTGGCACACACGCGCACGTGTCCCAGACCCACCTCCTGCTATATTTAACCACGTGGGCCCGACCCGCGACCCTAATCCCAATTAAAGAGAAAACTGAGGACTACTCCACCTACGGACCCCGGTTCTCATTATCACTGCAAAAAAAACATAGTACTACTACTAATTTACACCTTAATCTCCCGAGTAAATACGAGTGAGTCCCAGCACAGGCTCGGGGCCCGCGGATCAGACAGGAGTAACTCCTGAGCCAGCGCCTCGCAAAGAAAAGTCATAAAACCCTAGAGGGTTCTGGGAGTGGGGAAGATCTTGTCCGCTGATACCCCCGATCGGACGGCTGGGCTCGCGGGCGGAGCTCGTGCTTATCATTCCGCCGTCTCCTTCCTCGGGCTCCGTTCCTGACTGTGCTGCTGCTTTACTGTGTCTCTGCGCTCCCCCCCCCCATCCCCTTCTCGCCGCGAAGCCTTCGGTGCCGCCCCCAAATGGCGAAATCGCCGGCCGATCGGAACCCAATCTGAGTCCGGTCACTCCGCAATAGCGCCTTGCTGGCCCGATCTCCCAAATCCCCCAAAGCGGCCGAGTTGAAAATGGCCACCACTGTCCCGATCGGGCTCGCGACGCGCGATTCGGTGGTGCTCTGGCCTGGGGGGTCTCGGGGGCTGCAGGTTTTGTGAAGACCGAGCCGTGGTTGCTCTGGCTGCCTGGTGCGGGCGTGGGTGTCCTCCCGAGAGAGCAGCGTCTTTTCTTCACGACCAAGGGTAATCGACGGTGCGCCTCTTTTTTGTTCGAGCTTTCCATTTCGGTTATGGTGGGTTAATTTGGCGTGATTTGGTGGTTTGTGCTCTAGGGTTGGTGGAATGCTCAGCGAGAGCCCTGTGGCGATGCGTGAGGAGATGGGCGGCGTGGGAGAGGTTGACGAGCTTGAGGCGCTGCTCCGTGCCGGTGGCGGCGGAGTTCGTCGGCGAGGCGACGAGGCTGGCGAGAGAGAGCGGGGCCCCAGCATATTCCGAAGTGGGTCGGCGCCGCCGACCATAGAGGGTTCGCTGAACGCCATCAGCGGCCTCCTCCGCGGCGGTGGCGAGGCGACCCGGACTACCCCCGCCGTTCCTGATGCTGAGGAATTGAACGGACATGGTGGACTCCTATCGGAGGAGGAGCTCCGGGCTGACCCAGCCTACCTGTCCTACTACTATTCGCATGGCAACCTTAACCCAAGGCTGCCACCGCCGGTCCTAACAAAGGAGGACTGGCGGTCAACACAGCGGCTGAAGGCAGGGGTGGTCGGTGGGATCGGGGACCGGAGGAAGGTAGTGCAACAAGAGGCTGGACAGGGGATGTCTCTGTTCCCTCAGAATCCTGGTTTTGATCGGGAAGACGATGCGAGGAAGGGCGCGGGCGGTGCTGGAGAGTGGGTGGATAGAGGAGGTGATGGGCTCATTGGGTTATCACTAGGGCGGCAACGCAGCTTTGCTGATATGCTTCAGGTTAGTCACAGTTGGCCATGCTAAGGTTGCTATTTGTTGTCATAGTAGATTCGTAGTTGAGGTTTATCTGGTGGTTTACCATATCCAGTTACTAGTTTTTGCTGTATGTTACTTGCTTACTGTATATAGTATACTTCTGGGATTTAGACCCCCCCTCACTTTGTTTCAATAGGCAAGCCCTAGCCATTCCCAGCCTATCCAGTTACAAGCTGGATTGTCTAGATAAAGTTGTGATAAATTCAGTGTCTGGCAAGGAGTTTGAGGTCCTTTCCTGCCCAAGTTTGGACACCTGTGAGGTCATGTGTTGGGTGGACAAGCTAGGTCGTACAAATCCTATAGCAGAAAGTGGTTTGGGTTTGTGGTTTGCACAATCCTGTGGGTTTATGTGCTGAAGTATATGTCTTAAAAGTTATTAACAACTGTCTTCCTGGAATCCTGTACCGATAGAGCATTATCTTTGAGATGAATGCACTTGTAACTAATGTCATTTCTCTGCGAATCAACTGTCAAGAAAGTTTCCTACCTGGTATCGATCTAATTCCTTTTTTGCATCACTAGCGAGGATGTATGGGCGTTTGGTTCGCCGTTATGCTTTGCTTGAACTTTAACAACTTGTCACTGTTCCTAATACTGTCAGCCTTTACCCCAAATTTTGGTTCGAAATAATGCATTTCCTTGGAAGAGAGCATGCCCTGACTAAGTTTTAAGAGTTGCAACTTCAAGAAAACTGCGACCCATTTCTTATTTCTGCTGTGAGCGGGATCTTATTCCTGCTTTGTGGTTGATACTCCAGCAGTGTAATTTATCCTTGTAACATCAATTCCCCCATATTTTTAGTACCTTAATTTACGATTTTCTGTGCTCTTTGTTTCCCTGGATAGCTGATTTAGTCTACTCTGCGCTATTTCAGGATAACCTTGGTCGCAGAACACCTACCTCAGAGCATCCCTCTCGTGCAACCAGTCGCAACTCTTTTCTTGACAACCAGGAGGCACTTAATTATTCTGAGAACCAATACTCTATACATAATGAAACTCTGGATGCACGTCACTCTGCTGGAAATGCGCAAAGTGTCCGAGGTCTTTCCAATATTAATGCATCCGCATCTCAAACTTTTGCTTCTGTTCTGGGTTCATCGGCTTCAAGGAATGCTACACCAGATCCTCATTACGTCCCTAGGGTTCCTAGCCCTGGTCTTCCACCTGTTGGCGTTAGGGTTGGTTCTAATGAGAAGAGACTGAATAGCTCGTCATCATCATTCAATGCAATTTCCTCAAAAGCATTTGAGTCTGATGATATTTTAACTGCATTATCTGACATGAACTTATCTAAAAGTGGTACTTCAAATGACAATAACAACATTAGTCAGTCAACATATCAGAGAGGGATAAGCGACCACCATAATTTGTCTCTTGCACCGCAAGTTAACAATAGGCAGCATTCTGTGATGTTGGAAGCAGGTGATGAATATTTGGGTGTACCATCAATGTCACAACCATCGAATTCTTCATTTGATGATACCACTAATCTAGCAAATTTAAGAAATCCCACTGACATGCGGTTCGATGGACATGGGGAGATGCAGAGGTCTTCTACTCTTTCTGCTCATTCATATCAGAAGTCGCCACCATCTTCTAATGCAAGCCCAGGTGGTTCTCCTGCTCAACATCAGAATTTTGATGGAATAAATCCAGCATTTTTGAACTATGGGCTTGGTGGATATCCACTCAATCCGGGTTTCAACTCTGCGATGATGAATTATACAGGTTCAGGTAGCATGTCTCCTTTGTTTGAAAGTGCTGCTGCCGCATCTGCTATAGGCTCGGTTGGGTCAGATTCAAGAAACTTTGGCAACAATATTTTATCACCACCTACCTTAAGTCTATCTGATCTGCATCACCTTGGTAGATCCATTAATCAAACTGCCACTGGTCTTCAGTCGCCTCTCTCTGATCCGTCTTATGTTCAGTACTTGAAGGCAGCTCAATATACAGCGCAGGGAGCAGCCAACTACAGCGATCCTTCATTGGAAAGAGGTTTCATGGGTAGTTCATATGCTGATCTAACACCAGTTCAGAAAGCCTATGTTGAAGCTTTGCTTCAGCAGAAGCAATATGGAATGCCAGTTCTTGGTAAATCAGCAGCCTCAAATCATGGCTATTATGGCAATTTGGCTTTTGGCATGGGCATGACATACCCTGGAAGCCCTTTGGGAAGTCCTGTTGCTGCTTCCCCATCAGGTCCTGGTAGTCCATTTAGGCTTGGTGAGCGGAATCTGAGGTTTCCTACTAATATTAGAAGCTTGAGTGGTTGGAACGCTGATCCAAGTGGCTACATGAATGAAAACTTTCCATCTTCACTTTTGGATGAATTCAAAAGCAATAAGGCCAGAAGTTTTGACCTTGCTGAGATTGCTGGGAATGTGGTAGAGTTCAGGTATACTTGGTCATTTCATACTTTTGCAATACATATGTTTGCTTTAATCGATAACTAATACTCCATCTGTCCCAAAATAAGTCACTTGGGTTTGTCTATATTCGCATGTATCTACATACTAAAATACGTCTAGATACATATGAAACTAGACAAACCCAAGTCACTTATTTTGGGACGGAGGGAGTAGGTATGATCCATTATATGTCCATCTGTAAAATATCACTCCATAAATTATCCCATCCCATCCTATACCACTATTTGCCACTTGGTTTCTTTTGCCAATTTATATCTTGCCCTCTTAAAAAAATCCCAGTGTTTTTTTACCTCTAATCTCAGACCTTGCCACATGGCAGCATGGTTCTGCCTCTCCTCCCATTGTTCTTAACTTTCTCCTTCCTCCTCTAACCTCGTATCCTCACCCTTGACCATGGAGAGTGACCACAGATGGTTTGCTGTGCGCTCACACTTGCTCCCCATGACGTGGCTCCACCTCTGCCACACCGAGCACCCATAGTAAGGATGAACCTCATCTCAGGATGTTGTGTCTAGACTCGGTTACTGGTTGCTAGATGCAGCTAAGGCACTTGGGCACCTCCGGCATGGATCCTTTGGTCCAAATGCGGGGGAGAGGGAATCGCTTGGTGGTATCGGCATGGACCGGACCTCACCATCTTCATGAGATCATTCCAGGAAGGAGCTGCTGGTATTGGTGAAGGGTATCGTAGGTTGGGGGAGGTTGGGGTGAATATATGCCAGTCTGGTGTCATCTCTCTTTGTTGTCACCTCTGAGCTCTCAAATTATTTGGAAGACAGTAAAAAACTACAGTAGCACTGCAAATAGATCTTCGAATCGTGAATTACAAATGCAAGGAGTGTAGTTCCTCTAGTGACATTCTGTAGAGGGGCTTTAATCGATAGTCCCTAAGCAGCCTGGCACCTTATTCTCTGCACAAGTTGATATTTTATGGAAAAAGACTGAATGCGAAGAGCGTCACTGCACCTTTTATGTGTCCACAATTTGGTATTCAATTGTAATGCACTGAACTCTTCATGCGAGTTCATAATTCATCTAACATCTTGTTCGTGCCTCACAGTAACGATGATACTTCTCTTACTAATACTTTAGTTAGTAACACCTGCTTACTAATATTTTAGTTAGTAACACATTCTAAATTCTCATGTGATGTCTGATTTGATTATGCAGTGCTGATCAATATGGAAGTCGTTTCATACAGCAAAAACTTGAAACAGCGACAGTTGAGGAAAAGAACATGGTTTTTGAGGAAATCATGCCTCATGCTCTCTCATTGATGACTGATGTCTTTGGGAACTATGTAGTGCAGAAGGTATTCATTACTGAGACCCTATTGCTGCTCACTTGAGATCCGGGACACTAAATTATTTCTTCAATTTGTAGCATCTTCAAATTTTTAATTCTGACGATGCCACGACTAACTTCCATATTTTTAATCCAGTTTTTTGAGCATGGGAGCCCGGTACAGCGCAGGGAGTTAGCTGATCAACTATTTGGACATGTACTAGCTCTCAGCCTTCAGATGTATGGCTGTCGAGTTATCCAAAAGGTAATACATAGTTCATATTTTTTTCACTTTCCATAAATTCTTTTATTTCAAAAAATATTTCTTTTAGGATTGCTGACTCAGGCTTATGTGTATGCACATCACTGAAGGCAATAGAGGTGGTTGACCTGGACCAGAAGACAAAAATGGTTACTGAGCTTGATGGTCATATCATGAGATGCGTGCGTGATCAAAATGGAAACCATGTTATCCAGAAATGCATTGAATGTATACCGGAAGATTCAGTTCAGTTTATTATCTCGACATTCTACGGTCAAGTTGTTCCACTGTCCACTCACCCCTATGGCTGTAGAGTCATACAGGTTGATCTTTGAATTCTCAACTATGCAATTCTTCTACCCTTAATTTTATCTGGAAAAATTACCTCAGTACCATTGGAAAGAGGTGTGAAAGGACACATTGGGGTGTGTGGTGTGTGTGGGTGGGGTGGGGTGGGGGGGCACATGTTACTGATGCATTGAGTTGTATGTTCAAACACATTGATCTCTGCCATGGTACTGATCAATATCGCTGTTTTATATTAGTTAAACTCATGATTTCTTTCTTTACGCAGAGAGTGCTGGAGCATTGCACTGATCCAAAAACACAGCAAGTTGTTATGGATGAAATATTGCAATCTGTATGCATGTTGGCACAAGACCAATATGGAAATTATGTTGTCCAGGTTTGTTACATCTTATAATTTTTCGGACTGATATTGGGCTTGACGTGGCATTCTGATAATTTTTTCAGCAGCTTTGTACATTGACCTTGTATAGATTTTGATCTATCTATAATCAGTTCTGCGATATTCCACTGTTGTTTAGCTCTGAACCATACATAAGATGCTATGTAGTATGATTTGATGCCAGAATGTGGAAACTCAACCGTTGACTATCTTGGATTGAAGACAATGAAATGCAAAGTACAGTCAACTATGCCATTAAAGAATGTTCCATCTAATATTGCCCAAATTGACTTGTAAAATTATCAATCATACTTGTATGCTGTCCAAAAAAGTAATTCTTGGCTGTAACAAAAGCAATTCTTGTGTGTAATAAAATTGTACATCTTAGCTCTTGCGTATCCTGCGAATTTTTACTGGTTATCTGACGGAACGCCTATTTACCACCTTTCTCGTGAAGCATGATCTTGGTCTAGTCTTGCATGTAGAACCATACGTGTGATACAACTGTTTGTGCTGGACCACCATGTCTCCGAGTTCATATTTGTGCCTGATCTGCTGATCATGTTACGGGGATGTCCTGAATGATTATGTAAGTGGACTTTTTGTGATATTTTATATCACGACTAGCGAAGTGCTGATATTCAGGATGTCATGTAATGAGGGAAAAACACATGCACTAATCCACCCTGTTGGACTGAGATATGATGATATCTCACTTATTTGGGAAGAACAAAATTCACCCACTGTTTCTGTTGGTGTTGCAAGTAAAGCACATAAAATGTTATGTGTTGAATTCGATTAGAAACTACTACCTCCATTCTAGAAAAGAAGGCGTATAAATTATCTGAAAAGTCAAATGGTGTCAAGTTTGACCAAGTTTATACAAAAAATACCAATTCTTATAATACTATACTGATACAGTGTGAAAATATATTTCATAATGTATCTAATGATATAGATTTGACATCGTAAATATTAGTACCTTTTTCAGTAACCTTGGTCAAACTAAGCACTATTTGACTTCTCAGGAAATTTATACGCCTTGTTTTTCGGAGCGGAGGTACTATAGTGAATGACTTAGTATGATAAAACTCTACCGAGTAATTCATTAATCATGAATTCATGATGTCTCTTCTGGGTCAATCAACTGATATACACTGAAAATATGATGTTCATGTCCAGCCTAAGAGCTTACTTGAGTTTATGATGGATCATCGACCTCACGGTAGACTAGTTCGGTACTATATTCTTTTTTCCCTTTGCTGTTCTTTTAACAAAGATGGTATGTGTTATTCTTGTGCAGCATGTTATGCAACATGGGAAACCTCATGAGCGATCTTTCATTATTGAAAAACTAGCTGGACAGATCATTCAGATGAGCCAACAGAAATTTGCCTCAAATGTTATTGAGAAGTGCTTAACTTTTGGAGGCCCTTCGGAGCGGGAAGTTATCATAAACGAAATGCTTGGAACTACTGATGAAAATGAGCCTCTCCAGGTTTTACTTATGATCTTTTTGTTCGATCAGTGTTCAATAGCTTTATGGATTTGTTTCATCCAATTCTATGTAGTGTACCCTGTTTTTTTTTTTTTTTTTGAGATTGTGTACCCTGTTTAAATAGGAGCAATAAGGGAAATCAATGTACAGTGATGTGATTAGCATAGCAGCTCACCTGGTCTTTCATAGTCTGAATATATTTTTGCCATCAGTTTCTAAGATTTTATCTGAGCAGTTACCACGAATATCCAGATTTTTCAAGGAATCCATGACATATTGGTTTTGAACCTGTGAAGCTTATGAAAGTGATACAAAGAAATTGTGAAATAGAAGTACAATTAGGATTAAACAATGTGATTTCTCTATTCTACTAATGATTCTACAGCATCACCCCAAGTTAAAAAATCAGTCATACTATAGTTTTTTGAGTTTTTGAGGAATACCATGGTTTGTTCAAAATATTGTAATACTCCATTAAAATCTGTGAGATTACAATTGTGGAATTTAAAAGATCTGCTCAGTAGCCCTTTTTTTAATCAAACCTGGTGACTTGCACTTTTAGAGAGGTGTGCTTGCAACGGACTTTGATATTGCTTAGAAAGAAAACACATTGTAATTTAATTATAGACATGCTTGTGAGTTTAGGATGTATACAGATTTGTAGCAATTTATCTTGAACTTTGGTTTACCTCTGAGAAAAACTATGGACTTCCTTGATATTATTTAGTTACTTCTTTGTGTTAAATGGTATAGTGGTTTTGCCTAGACATAGGTAATATCGTACATGCATTTTGACCTATTATATGTATAGGTTTTGTATATTTCTGTGTTTGCTACATGCAAGAGCCTGTCTCGTATTTTTCTATTGAAGAGCGTCATTACTTTACTTAATAACTAATGGTTATTTAATCTAATAGCTAGATTTAAAGGAGAAAACACTGAAATGTCAAACATTGTCATAGTTTTACTTGGTATACTGCAAAATACAGTTGTTTAATCAACTGAATTGTTTCATGCCCAGCACCTTGAAAACTGTGGGTTTGAAATAGTTTAATGGAAAAAAATGGAAGGTAGTTGCATTTTACTACAAGCTTCGAAAATTCCAAAAATTCTCACATGTATATACGATAATACACTATGAATCTGCAAATTTCATGAGAAAATGCTTTCATTTGTGGGCTGCATAAAGATAAGTTGTGATATAACGAATATGAGTATGATGCAGTTCTATTAACTCATAGGGTATTACAGTTTTTATTGTGCATGCACATTTTGGGTTTTGCAAAATTTATACTCCCTCTGACCCATATTGGTCAGAGGGAGTATTTTATTCCCTAAATTGTGTTATCGTAAAGTGCTGTTCAACTATCTAAGACCTCTACTGCGAACCTGTGCAGGCTATGATGAAGGATCAGTTTGGTAACTATGTTGTACAGAAAGTACTAGAGACTTGTGATGATCAGCAGAGAGAGTTGATTCTTTCGCGAATAAAGGTTCACCTAAATGCCCTGAAGAAATATACATATGGGAAGCACATTGTTGCTCGAGTTGAAAAACTTGTCGCTGCTGGTGGTAAGCTTCAATGCTCAACTTTTGCTTCATCAGTTAAATACATCAGTTCCTTGCATTCCCACCCCCTAATCCATTTTCTGCTGTACCTTTTAACGTGTTTTATTTATGTATACTTGAAATTCAGAGAGGAGGATTGGACTGCAGTCACAGTATCTTTCATAATGTCAGTAGAAATGACCATGTACAGCTAACCATGGCTCCAAGATCTACCTTCTGCTGCTTGCTCTGGGCTGCTGCAAGCCTAAGTTGAAGAAAATAAACATGTTGTACTCAGAACTTTGTACATTTTGTAGTTTGAGCTTATAGTCGAGTCACGGTTTGGCTCAGAGGGTTTATTTACCTGGTGCCGCTGCAGAGAAGATAGGTGTCCTGTACAAGTTGTTTAGGTGTAAAAAAAGTTGAGGAGGAAAGACTATTTTGCGAGACTGTACAAATCTGCGTTCCTGAGAAATCTACCAGCTGTTTAGATCGCTATCCAGTGTCTTTGTCACTGAAGAATGCTGTAACGACTGATATAATGGTTCCAGCCTATCATATGAAGTTAGCTCCGGTTCTTTGTTTCTCCCTTTGACCTCTAATACCCATGTTGGCTCAGCATCCCGTTTGTTTCATTATTTAGCCCTCGGAATGCATGATTGACTTGGCATCTCGTGATATTTGAATGGGCATAGAACACTGTCTTTTTCTTGAGCGAACAATGGGACAAGGGGCAATGGAAGTTGTTTGGATCTGGTGGTATGCTCCCGTCCGGGTGGGTTCACGTGTTGTGTGTTCTTGTCATGAGTCCGAGACGTGCTGCACACATCAGTCCGAGACGTGCTGCACACATCCAACGCAATAATGCTACACCTACGGGTTGCACATATCGATTGCGGTTTCCTGAAAACATGGGAGGCAAAAAATTTACACCACTCGGCAACCTCCACCTCATCCCGTAAAACTTCTCCGTAAGTAAAATCCCGTAGGTGCAGCATTATTGCATCCAACGATCCAACGACCGCTGGATACGGGTCACCCTCCTGTGAAGCATTGGCGTTCCCACACGTTTTCTCGGTCCATCTATAGGTAGGATCCTGTTTGATTTACATGACTCTTCAAAGATTGTAACATAACGAACAAAATGTGGGAACATGAAATGAACAAAGTGCAAAGCAGAAGATAAAAGGACACTCGATCCTGAGCGTGTTGTTTTGGCACCCGGCCTCCATGAAGGACTTCTACGAAATCTTCGAAAAATTCAAATTTGGAGCTTAAAAAAATTCACAAAAAATACTAGGCTGTAGTAAATAATTTATTCTATCAGTATGTAAAACTTCAATACGAAATACCAAATATTTTATCCTAGGAAAAAATGACAAAAAATACAGATATGGGAGCTGTGATCAGTGCAACTTTTGAACCATCCAAAAAATGTCCAATTTGTCTTTTATCTTCAGCCTAAAGTATTTTACATTAAAATTTTGCACTCTCATGGTGTACATAGTTTACTATATCCATGTATTTTTTTGAATTCTTTAAACTTTAAAATCAAAGTTTCATTTTTTTAAATGAAGTCCTCCATGGAGCTTAGGTGCCAAAGCCATTTTCCGACTCGATCCTTTTCTAATATGCATGCATGCATTCAGTGACACGTGTGTCATCAAGATTCCTCTTAATGGTTAAAAAAACTTTTATCTCTCAAATGACTAATCTGTTTGAAAATCCGTTTTCACCATTAGCTTAGTCACGACGATATCTTTAAAACTAAATCCTATGTTGACACGTTTTCAGAAATTTTGTTTACAATAGTTGCGCAATTAATATCACCAACTTGACATATTTTTACTACTTAGTTGCCCGATTATAAAAACTTGCCTCGTAGGTTCATTTATTTCATTCTGCATCAATATCAGGATGATACTAATCTATGTGGATGGTAATATCTCTTAGTTCCTGGAGGCACTTGGACACCCACTCTCTAGATGTACATACCATTGCAATGTCTAAAAACGAACACAAAAATTTACACAGTAATCGTGTAACATTATCATAGTAACTGCTTGTTGTCAATCTGTCAATCATAGTACTATAATATGTCAATTGGTGTAATGAAAACAAATTCATCACACCAACTTGGTAGTTGTGTGTACCATTGTATTGTCTAAAAAACATGTAAAATTTTATCTGATAACTATGTATGATTATCATAATAATTGTTTTTTTAATCTAACAATTGGTGTAGTGGATTTTTTTATCAAAACATAGAAACATGTGGTCTAGTTTTGAACCACTCATCGAGGAAAACTTAGCAGTGTAAACGATGGATCGGTAATCACAATAATGGTTGAATACATAAACTATTTTAAATTTTAAACTTAGCAATTACTATGATGATCCCATCAGGTGATAGATTGCATGCATGCATGTGCTCTCCCTCTAGATGGACCACATTAAAAATAGCGGGATCAAGTAGCCAGTTGTGATGCCTGCATTTAGAATTTTTCTTTAAATAATTAAAATAGTAGCTTTTTGACAATTAGAATAGTGATAGTTGTCATGACGGATGTTTCTAGTACCACAAGTCCACAACTTGCACGGCCCAAACTCGCTCCATGTCCCTGACCAGTTGTCGTCCAACAGCTTCCCCGGGATTCAGTTCCATATACGGCCTGATATGCAATGAATGAGCATAGTTTTACTCCCTTGTTGCTATGTGTAGAAGTTCATGAAGTTGTTTTGCTCATTTCTATGTACCACGGTAATAATTTCAAAGATTAGTGGCCACACGAAAAGTGTAAGTTATGAAATTTAAATTTAGGTTATTTGATACCATAGTCTCATCATCAAAAACTAGGCTTGAATGTCCACCTCTTAAATTTTGTGCAAAATATGTGTGCTTCTGTACATCAAACAAGTTTTACTTTCCTACGGCTTTCTGTATCTTTGTTTTAGATGTTGTCAAGCAATTGTAGATGATATTTTATTTGGAAATCATGAGCCCATACAAATCACATAGTCATTTTTACCACATATCCATCCAATAAAAACCTCCTAAAGTTGGAATACGGAAAGTGAAGGGATAGGCCGAGATAAGAAAAAACGTCTAGGTCCAAATTGATTTTGGTAGACGAGATAAAAAAACATCCTTCTGCGATTCGAAACGCTTATTTAATCGATGTGAATCAGATCAGTCGATCATGATTAGGTCGGTGTTACCGAACGAGATAGAAAATGTCCTAGTGGGAGGGTGTGACAATGCCACTAATTCCTAAGAAAACAAAACACAGACACAAGATATCTCTTGATCGGGAAACAACTCATACCCATGAAAATGACCAAATGTCTTATTTATTTTATTATAAGATTTTCTTTTTATCTGTTGCGACACATGAGTATTATGCTAGTTCCTTTTTTGCGAATCAACGGAGTTTCATTAATTTGTCACACAAGAATTATAATCTTTGACTAGAGTTTCAGAAAGAAAGGGTGGATCATAGTTGATCCAAACACATCTTCTCCTAGAACTAGTAGCTTTCATAGCACAAAGATGAGCAGCCATATTGGCTTGGCGCCCTATGAAACAAAGTTTGAAATTAGTAAAATTCCCGCGTAGCTCCTCCATTTACTGACGAATACGCAGAAATGCAAGATTTGCCACCACCAGGGTCATCAATAAGCTTGATGACCTCTTGCACGTCAGTTTCCATCTCTACATTCTAATAGCCTCGATTAATTGCCAAATGAACACCATCTAAGATGGCTAGAGCCTCCATCATGTGTGGATTTGCTGCGTGTTCCATCCACCGAGTCTGAGCCAAGATTAGTGAACCGTCCAAGTCCCAAACACACCTGAATGATCTTTTTGATAAAGCTAGTATCAACATTTATTTTCAGCGCACCACTGTTAGGCTTACTCTAGTCAGCAGCTTGCTTAATCGGAATCGAGACCTTTTTCCTACCAATCTGAGCAAGATCATAGGTTGTCTCCATAGGCCAGCGATCTGAGCTAGTCACTGTCCATCCACCTTCATTATGCCACACAACATTCCTCTCTTGCCACACTGCTCAGCACCGAAATAGAATGACACAAGCATCTGTCGAGGGCACAATCTTCCCGTCTATCACGTTTGTAGCTCAAGAATTCATGTGTAGCAGTGGTGTTTTAATCGAGGCAACCTTCTTGAGTTCTTTCGAGAAGGGGTGAGCCCAAGTACATTCAAAAAGGCATGAAATACCGACTCCTCTTCTGCACCACAGGTTTTGCAAAATGAGATGTTCTCCATGTGTTTGTTCTTGAGAACTTGCCTACATGGTATGAACTCGTTGATCTCTCGTTACTAGGATGTTCTCGCCTTAGGAGGCACCTGAATTTTCCAGCCTCGATTAATAATGCAGACCAAGTAATCTATAGCATGATCTCACCGAGAAATTGCCACTTTTGTCTGGATCCCACGTCCAGAAATCATTAGTAAATCGGCGGATAGGTATAGAGCAAATCGCTGAAATGTTAGGTTCATATGAATTTTCCATAATTTTGGGACAGTGATACATAACAAGTGTCCATTAAAATGTAAATCTCAGCGGGCTGACTCGCTGTCCAACCATCGCTGCCTCCTTCCTAGCCTAAGAGCATGTACACCGTTTAGCTATAGCTAAGGAAAAGCAAAGCTTGAGTCTAAGAAATCAAAACTGACTCCAGCGTTTAGCCTCCTTTCATGGGTCACATTTAACAGTAAAATTATAGCTTTGCAGATTGTTTTTATATTCTAGTCATACACTGACATGTGGGTCCATCACTCTTTTTTTTCTTAGCTATCTGTGTCTACTACTAGACATATGTTTAAGAATTTCTTAGCTAGCACCACCCTCTTCACTGTACTAGACTCAGGTCTAAGGGAAAAAGGTGCTCTTAGACACACCTTTTTTCACACACTGCACATGCCCAAAGCGCTGAAGGACAAAACCTTGATTAACTAGCTCAATTTAAATATTAAAATCTAAAATGTTTATAGATCAAACCGTTAATTTGATTTAGAATCCGTTTTTACCATTAGGCAAGTCCCGATGAGATATTCGAAACTAGATCCTATGTTGATATGTTCCGATGAAGATTTTTTTGGGGCTAAAAGTTATCCATCCGTAACACGTGAGTTATCTGTACCTTAATATATAAGTTAGCCACCTTATAAAAACATGCTATGTGCAGACATATTTACATGAACGCAGTAAAATTATTCGACGATCGTTCTGAGAATTAATAACTCGGTGGGTGTTCTGATAGCCTACACGAATGTCCCGCTGCTCTGGCTAAACTACACGATATTTTTTGCTCTAAAAGTTACCCACCAGTAACATTAGAGTTGACTTTAATATGTACGTTACCCATCCTATAACATATAAGTTATCCATCTCTACAACCATTTACCCATAGATAGAATATAAAATTTATATGGTGGATAACTCATATGTTACAAGGTGGATAACTTTCAAATATGGCATATATAAGTCACGTGTTTGGGATGGATAACTTTAACATTTTTTATCTAAAAGTTATTCATCAGTAACACAAGAGTTATTCAGACTTAACATGTAAGTTATCCTCCACTATAAAAACTTACCTATAAATAGAATATAAAAGTTACTCTAGCGGTTCGGTTTGTCGCTCTTGCGACATATGAACGACTCAACCTCGAAAGAGTACCGCATCAAACATCAAGTATAATTTTTTTAAAGAAACTAAATTTAAACTTATTTTGCACACGATATAATAAATGAGGTTTTATTCCCTACCTACCTACCATCCTAAGTCGTAGTGAACAACGTAATGCATAATTAGTAGTCTAGCGGTCTGCCTTTATCATCCGTCGCTGCTACCGCGGCATACGGGTGACGAAGCCTTAGAGGGTGTTAGGGTACCGAGACTTGATTGTCGTTGATGCTCGCATAAACAACGATAAAGTCTCGATACAATAACAATTAGGCTACCACATTCCAATTAAAATTGTTCAAAAGGTATACGAAAACGTCTTTACCCAACATATTTATATGGTGGATAACTTATATAATATATAGGATGGATAACTTACATATTATGATATAGATAACTCACGTGTTAGGGGTGTGTAACTTTTTAGTTCGATTTTTTTCATCGAAACATATCAACGTGGAATCTAGTTTTGAAGACTCATTGCGACTAGTCCAGCGATAAAAACGGATTCTAAATCTGACAAACGGTTTGAGCTACAAAATATTTTGAATTTTCGAATTAAATGCTTATGATATAATCAAATTCGGACTTCATTGCATGCATGCAACCGATAGAGAAACTAGGTAAGAAAATCCGATGTGTGAACAAGTATAAACATAAGAGAGAATAAAGTACATACATATAATTAGGAGGTAATCACGCAGTGATCCGATCCGTGAGATCTGATGCTTCCCACTTGCCCACTAGATCACACCCGTAAGTACGTCTGCTGGCTAGATCTGCCGTAATTTTAAACTTGTTCCATTGAGCCGAATTCACCTCCGTATTAGAGCATCTCCACTCGCCTATCCAGGACGCTGATCCGGACGCCAAAATTCGGTCCGAACATCGAAAATCGGCCAGTCGCGTACCCAGAGACCTGTTTTCGTCCGGATTTTGGTGTGTTTTGGTTCGGCCTACCTAGGTTCCTGGGTACGCCCTGGGGACGCCGGACGCCACAAAAAAGGGTGTGGGCCAGCTCTGTTGGCGATAAATTCCCATTTCCACCCACTCCACTCGCCCAGACTGCCTCGAAGAGCTTCCAGCGCCTCCTGTCGCCATGACTTCGCTGACAGAGCTCGTGCGCGCTGAGACATGCCCACGCCTCTAGCTACGCTCGCCGTAGTTTCCGCCCACAACCACTCCTTCCCCGCCGCCGATCTCGCCGAACTAGCCTCGCCGTTGTGGCATCCCGCAATTTAACCACTACTAGAAAATCGCGTTGTTTTTGTGCATTGCATCATCATGACCGCAGGCTCATGTCATCATGCCACATTGCTTTTGAGCGTCGTCATGTCATCTTGCATTTGTTTGCATAAAACTAATTTCGCAAAGCCTGTTTTGTTTTCTAAACGCCTCTTCTTGATTTCAAATTAAAACCCGGGTCTCCGGATATTTTATTTTGTCTACAACATAGTTGCAACTGTTTTAATTTAAACAAAACAAAATAAATATATTATGATATAAAACCCTATTTTATAAACCCCGGAGGAGACCGCCGCCCGCCAGGCCCAACGGCCCAGCTAGTAGCAGTCTACAACTCCGATAGGCCCAAAACCCAAACCCTTTTCCTACCTAGATCCATCCTACCCACCCTGCCTCCACCTCACCCCGGCCAATCGCAAACTACCACCTCATCCCCTCCACCTCACCTGCACCAACCACAGCGTGCCACCTCGCCGCTTTCCCCAACTCCACCCACTCCCAGCCTGCCACATCACCCTACCCCGCCGCCTACTCCCTCTCTCCAAACCACCCTCCCTGTACACACACTCACCCGACCCCCCACTCATCTCTCTCCTGGTCCAACCCACGCCCCTGGACCCACCACCCCGCACTCGCCTGGCGCGACCCCCTCGCGTCGTTTTTCTTGCCCCGCTCCCTCACGCAAACCGCGTCCCCCTTCTGGCCCCACCACGATCCCCTTCCTCGCGATCTTCCTCTCCCCTTCGCTCTCCTCGCCGCCGCTGGCCCAGACGCGCCCCGCCACCTCTGACCGACCTCCGCCCGACGCAGCAGTCGCTGCTTCCCAGTCCCCATCGTTGCCGTCTCCCTCACCAACCTCTCTCCCGACACCGGCCGTCCCCAGGGTCATGGCTGGCCTCGTCAACTGCCGCGCCCCCCACGAGACGCCGACGCCTGCCGGCATGCGGCCCCTCCCGAGCGGCCTGCAGCACGCGCGTCACCACCTCCCTCCTCAACCGACCGCACGCCTCTGAGATCTTCCGCGACCGCACCCTGGAGCCACGCCGGCCTCCTCCCCTTCTGCTCGCCTCCGGTCCCCTTCCCGCAGGAGCCCCTGCACGCATCCCTGCCCGCGCCTCCCGTTCTGCGACTCCCAGTGTCGCCCCATGCCGACCGGGCCGACCTCGAGCCCTGCACCGTGCCATGGTCGCTGCTCGAGCCCCTCCGCATCAACCTCGCCCTGGACGCCCTCCTTGCGGGCCTAGTGTTCCTGCCGCTGGTAGCCCTCCTCTGCCGCCGAGCCGGTGCCGCCACGCCCCGTGCTAGGGCCGCCCGTGACGCCCCTGCTTCTAACGCCGTTCCTCGACGCGTGCTGCCCGAGCCGCCTCGGCCATGACCTTCCCTGCCAAGTGCATGCCTCCCTGCAGTCCGCGCGGTGCCCTTTTTTCCGCCACCAACCTCAGTACAGCTAACCTTATCGGTTTTGCTTGGCTCCCATTTCGGTATTGCTGATATGAGGCCGATGTGGTGGTGTTCCGGTGGATATCGACTGGATGATGGAGTAGTGGCTGCACAAGACAACAAGATCTTCCGAATACGATGACCTGCAAGTTCGACACCGAGGATATGACCGACGCCAAGATCTCCCCGGATGCGACGAGTCCTCCTTCCCGGATGCGATGCCGAGGACCCGGATGCCAAGGACGTCGACACGGATACGCCAAGTACTTCCTCGAGGACGCCAAGATCTTCATCCCGAACGACAAGACCGATGACATGGCCCGACGACCGCGGATTCGACAAGATCTTCGCGACGACAAGATCGACACCGACCCGGGCGAACCCAATGTGCCCCCGACGCCAACCAAGTCCTTCTTACAGAATGCGACAAGATCTACTTCCATTGTCCGAGACCGACCCCATCGAACCTCGCCCCCGTCGAACCCTGTCAAACCCCGAACCCCTCGAAACCCCCAAGATCTGCCGAACCCTAATGTGTGATTCCTTCCCGAACCCTATTTTATAAAATGAAATATAAACTTGTTGCATATAAAATTGCCATACTTGCATGCATACTTTTCTGTGGTTTGGGGGCATTATGCCAATTCACCTAAGTTAAATATGGAGACCATATGCGGGCAAATCCAGTCGTATATTGGTCCCATTTAAATTTGGGTAGCGAACCGGTGCTATCTTTTGCCATGTTAATACAACATTTAAATTGCGGGGTATGTAAACAACATGAACTAACTAATTAATTGTCGGGACCCCGGTTCCGCTTAATATTGCCTAATTGCATTGCACCTTTGCCATGCCATACATCACACATGCATCATGCCCGATCTTTTGCGTAGTATTAAATAGTGCATCCGGTGTTTATTCTAGTGTTTTGCTTCTTCGCGGATAAGGCCGTTGAGTTGATGTGAGCTTCGCCCCGACCTTTGGATGAACCTTCGGCAATGTTTTCAGGCGAGCACCTCCCCCCTTTCTACCTATCTTACTTTTATAGTATTTATTCCCTCCTGTTGATCTATTGCTATCTGTGTTGCGATGCTCTAGTTTTCGTACCCGTGATATCCCTTGCAGCCTTATATCACCTTGGACACCTCCTACTACCTGTTGTTTGGTAGATAGTTGGACCTGCGCGTCGTAGTCGCTTGCTCAAGTGCTGTTGCGTGTCGTCAAGTACCACAGTTGTTGGAGTATTGCCGTGTGTTTATTGTTGGAGATGATCAAGACTTTAATTACTGTTTAACAACTAAAATTGAAGTAGGTAAATGCAGAGGCACAGGTGGGCAATAGATGTTATTTGGTTGTTAACCGTCCACTTGTGTCCCGTAGGACCCCGAGTACTTGATACCTGTTCCTTGAATATTCGCGCTATCCACATCCGGGAGGATTATGGGACCCCCCTGAGCCAGAGCTTGATTCATTCTTATTTCTTGGGGCCACAAACTAGTTTGAGGTTTTATTTACTATCCGGTACTTATGCCATGTTTTACTGCTTTATTTACGATTGTGCGAGGAGCACCTGTACTGTTTAGGATCGTGACCCGTTTTCGCGGTATCGATAAGCCCAGTCACACTTTCGGGTTCCCAGTCGTTTACAGCCGGCCCCACAAACCTTGAGTCCGTCTCGAAGTCAGCTAACTTCGTTGTGGGTATACTTAATGGGGTGGACCCCTGAAATATTTCTGAATCTTGTGATTGCTTTGTCGTGAATGCCTCGTTGGGTTTTGATTTGGTTTTTCCGAGGTTGATCGAGTGTGTGTTGCTATTTGTGCACCCCTGCAGGGTAAAACTTTCTGAAAGCCGTGTCCGCGGTTATGGACGACTGGAGCACAGTATCTCGATCATAGACAACTATAACTAAAGTAGTGCTATAAATTTGACTTTATAATGACTAGTAATCAGCTTCACTATAATGGAATGGCTAAATAAAATTGCCAACAATTGCTTGTTTGGGTTGAAGCTTGCTACCATTGTATCTGACTAGTAAGTATTGCAACTATAACGGAATGACTAAATAAAAGTACCAACAACTGCTGGGTTTTGGGGATATCTCATGCTAATTGTATTTGACTAGTAAGTGTCGCAACTACAACGGAATGGTTAAATAAAATTGCCCACTGCTTATTATATCAGGATGATTATCTATACTTGACTAGTAATTGCTGCAACGATAACTGAATAAATAAAACTGCCAACTGTGTGAGTTCCTCGGTTGACTTCCTCGTTTGGTCTCGAGGGGGAAATACCAGGATGGGTTGGTTTGGTGTTAGAATCAGGTGGGGTCCGAATAGGTCTTCTCTTATCCCTCTCTGGTAGCCGACAGTTATATCGAGTCTCTATAGGTTGTTTAGTGCATGCTTCGATGCCGCTTCAGTCCACCATACCTATGTAGGCGAGGACCACCGAATTCTAGCCTCGCCGTGTACTAGCCTCAGTACTGACCGCTCTCTCTTTTTCCTTTGCCCTTTGTCGGCACCCCTTTTGTTTAAGCAGGTTTGAGATCGACGTTGTTAGCAGGGTTATCCTTCCGGCTTGGCCTGGGCAGAGTTATGGACGCCATTGGTTATTCTTCAGGGCTCTTAGCCCCATTTGCATCTTGTCCTTAGTTGGACGCTCTAACGTTTTCAAGGTGATTTGGATCTTTGTTCTGTATATCTGTATTCCTGACTCATGGAGTCGTGTTGTATATATATCTGTTCTGTGGGTCCCATCGAGGACTGTTGTGTAATGTTATTACTTCGTTTTCCACCCGCACGAAAGTGCCTGGTGGGCACCTTTGAATCGTTTCTATGCGGGTTTGGCGGGAATCGCTGAAACTTGCATAGGGCCGATTCTGAGGGTGTTACAGCCGTAGTTCTGCTTCGCTACGTGCTCCCACCACCACGCCCGCCAAGTGTTCAGCATTTGGCCGGATTCAGCCATGGACTCCGACGAGGACGAGATACTCGCCATTGACTCCGATGAGGACGAGATACTCGCCATGGACTCCGAAGACGAGGAGATGCTCGTCGTACTCCTGGAGGAGGAGAGCGCCGAGGTCGCCGAAGGTGAAGAGCACTTGCAGATCCTTGCATCGCTCGCCCGGCTGTACATGCAGTTGGCGAAGCCAAAACGCGGTGGTTCAGCGCCAGGTCGCCAGAAGTGCAAGGCGTGAAAAAGGATAGAGGGCTACTGCATGTCGACTACTTCGCCGACCAGCCACTCCATGGAGAGGACGTGTTTTGCCGCCGTTTCAGGATGAGACAGAAGCTCTTCCTCAAGATCGTGCATGCCATCCGGGAGTTCGACCCATATTTCCTTTGTAAGAAGGACTGCACCGGCTTGGTTGGGTTTTCCTCGCTTCAGAAGTGCACCGTGGCGATGAGGTTGCTTTGCATATGGAGCGCCGACCGATAGTGCCGATGACTATCTCCGCATTGCCGAGTCCACCGCCCTTGATTGCTTGTACAGGTTCTGCAGGGTAGTGCTTGCAATGTTCGGGGAACGATACTTGAGATCACCCACTGTTGAAGACACTGCTCGGATCCTCGTAGTCAATGAAAGTAGAGGATTTCCTGGTATGCTTGGAAGCATAGATTGCATGTATTGAGAGTGGAAGAACTGTCCATTTGAATGGCAAGGAATGTACAAAGGCCACAAAGGAGGATTCACTGTGATACTTGAGACAGTTGCTACACATGATCTTTGGATCTTGCACTCCTTCTTTGGCATGGCACGATCGAACAACGACATCAACGTCCTCAACTCCTCAACTATCTTTTCCAAGCTTGTTGAGGGTCATGCTCCCCCGTGGAATTTGAGATCAGTGGGCACCACTACAACAAGGGATACTATCTAGCAGATGGCATCTATCCAAGATGGCCAACATTTGTGAAGACTATCTCAAGCCCAATGCCCCCCAAGCATTCTCACTTTGCGAAGGAACAGGAAGCTTGCAGGAAGGACGTGGAGCGGGTATTTGGTGTGCTCCAGCAGAGGTTTGCAGTTGTCCGGTTTCCTGCTATGACCTGGTAGAAAGATCAGATGTGGAAAGTGATGAACTGTTGTGTGACCTTGCACAACATGATCATTGAGGATGAGAGGAAGGATCCAGTGAGTTTGCTCGAGGAGGACGAGCCATACAATAGACATGAGCATGATCATCAGGTGCCTTCAACATGGGCTGCATTCATCGCAATGCGTCAGGAGATCCGAGATCCGGCGATGCATCAACAGCTGTAGGATGATCTTGTTGAGCACCTAGGGATACGCAGGGGCAACATGTCGTAGATGCCCAGCGTGAACTAGGCCGAACTTGGCCGAAATATGTTGTATTTTCATTTCTGGCCAAACTATGTTTACATTTACGCCGAACTCTGTTTAAAATTTTGCCGAACTTTGGTCTTAAAATTTTCTGTATTCATTGACGAACTATGCCGAAATCTGGACGAACTTGAGCCAAATTTGAGTGGAAACGGGCGACCCGGGAACTCGGCCTAGGTGCGCGAGTGAGAAACTGGGCGTATCCAGGCCGGAAACTTGTGCCGTCCGGCCAAAGTTTGGTCCGGATTTTGGCCTGGGTTCGCCCAATGAGTGAAGATCATAGTTTTAAAAACCAGACCGGTTCACTGGTTAAACTAGAAAAAACCAGAACCCGAGGCCTTAAAGGTTTTTTAAGCGCACTGGACCGACCAGCTAACGAACTAGGAAAAACCAGATAAAAAGCGGTTAAACCAATGGTTTAGTAGAAAACCGGTCGGCGGTCCGACCAATAAAAAACCGCACATAGAAGAAAATATCCCGCAGATGTCGGGATTCGATCCCAAAAGCTTTCATGTCGGGAAAATATCGCGCCAACAAAGGTTTTCAGGGCTAGCCAACCGGGCCATCCAATGTTTGTGTCAAAATATTTCATGTATACTTTAAATATGTTTTCTTTTCTATCAGATTAGTTCTTTTCCTTCATATTTTTTCCTTAATAAACCAGCACTGAATCGGTTTGAATCGCCGGTCCAACGGCGGTCCAACCAACCGAGAACCTTACCGGTTCGATCGTCGGTCCGATTTTTTAAACTATGGTGGAGATGCTCTTATGCTGTGATAGTCATCGTGACGGATGTTTCCACTACCACGAGTGCACAACTTGCACGGGCCGACAGACTCGCTCCACGTCCCTGACCGGAGCGAGTGACGAGCGCAACCCAGCAGGCCAGCCCAGCCACGCACCCTCATCCTCCCCGCGACGCGCGCCCACGGATCACCGGATCATCACTCGCGCTCGCGTCGTCAGAAATCCAATCCCTTATCTCCACTATTATCCAGACAGAAGATCCCCTTCTGCCTCTCACCTAATCCTGGGGCCCACCCCGTCCTCAGAAACCTGACCCCGCCGGCCGCCGGGAAAGAGTACATGCCATGCTATCCCCTCGCGTCGTCCGGCCCCAGCCGCGCCACGGCTCGGCCTCCGCCGGCTCGTCCTCTTCGCGGCGGCACATGGTGGACGCCGATGCTGCCGCCAACGCGCGCGGCGGCGTGCCCGAGTGGGAGGTCGGCCTCCCCTCGGCCGCCGAGCTGACGCCGCTCTCGCAGCCGCTCATCCCGCCGGCGCTCGCCGCGGCCTTCGGGATCGGCCCCGCGGACGCGGCCGCGATCCCGTCCTCCGTCGACGCCCGCTTATTCCTTCACGACTCCCCTACCTCTCACCTCTCCTCCCGGTTCGACGACTACGATGAGGAGGAGGGGGAGGGGGAGACCGAGGACGCCGCCACCGGAGGCCGCGGCGACAAGAAGGCGCGGATGGTGTGGACGCCGTCGCTGCACCACCGGTTCGTCGAGGCCGTGGAGCACCTCGGCGAGAAGGGCGCCGTGCCCAAGGCCATCGTGCGCCTCATGAACGTCGACGGCCTCACGCGGGAGAACGTCGCAAGCCACCTCCAGAAGTACCGCCTCTACCTCAAGCGCTCGCGCCACGGCGGCGCCATCGCCACCCAGCCGCCTCAGGCGCCGCCGCCGCCGCCGTGCTTTCCTCGCTTCGCCGCGCAAACGCCTCAGGACACGGCGAACCGGAACGGTTACTGTCCATTCGTTTCATTCGAGAAGCTCGGATGCGATTAAGCCGTATCCTCAATGCTCTTCTCTTTTTTTTTTTCATTGGAGATCGTATCGAATTTTGTTTCCTATACAAAAAAAAAAAAGGTGAGAACCGCTTTACTGTAACAGATTGAAAACTTTGAACACGCAACCTCTCGTTTGAAAAAAGGAAAATGGAATTATCACTTTATCAGTACATGTCCCGTCGAAAGGCAGTTTGTGGAAAACATTTCAGGCACATGTACAGTTCAGTTTCATACACCAAGACACCAAACCAACTGAACCCAAAACATAAAGGAACCCAAAACATAAAGGAAAATGATAGGACTCCCCCGGGGATGCGCGCATCCCCCGGTTCCTCCTCCTGTGCGGTGACAACGCTGGGCTGGGCCCACCCACATCCTTTATCAGGGAACGTACGTCTCTTCTTGATCTGTATTTTCTCTCTCTGCCTCCAACCTCTCTCTCAGATCTCATCGCGTTGACTTCCCCGGGTGGCTCCTCCGCTGAGATTTTTCGCGATGCCCTCCTCCACCGAGCTCCTCCGCGGCGCCCTCCTCCGCCGCGCTCACATGGTGCTCTTGGGCAGGGCGTCGCCGCGCGCCATCCTCCACCCCATCCTGCTCGCCTCCACGCCCACGAGGCCTTGCTGCTGCTGCCAAGGGGGAGTGAGGTCAAGGTGGCCTGCCTCCATGGCGGTCGAGGACTACGCTGGTGTCCTCTCCGGCGGTACGTGTTGCAGGTGGCCTTCAATGGTCACTGATAGCGCTACATATGACTAGCAGAGTTGCTACTTAATCGAAGTTTGCTACGTACGTAATTGAAGTTTGCTACATGGGGTCGTGAGCGGTGCTATGTGCAGCCGCGGTGGTGCTACAAGTGGTGTCGTGTTTTGCTACATGCGGCCGACGGTGGTGCTAAAATAGTATAAATAGTTTGCTACGAGATCTCTGGCGACGTCTCCGGTGAAGTTAAATTTGCTACAATAGGACATTTTTTTGCTACACCTGTTTAGTGGTTTTGCTACAATAGCGCAAATTTATTGCTACATGGTCTCCGATGAGGTCTAACGGCGAAAACCTCCTACGAGTCTACGGCGAGATCGGATATGCTACATTAGCACAGATTTTTTGCTACCACCGTTTTGCGTTTTTGCTACAATAGCGTAACGTTTTTGCTACACGGTCTCCGGTGAGGTCTACCGGCGAAAGCCTCCGGTGAGGTCGGGTTTGCTACATTAGCTCAACTTTTTTGCTACACGGTCGCCGGCGAGGTCTCCGGCGAAATCTCCGACGAGGTCCAGTTTGTTTTTTTATTTTCTGGACTGAACCGTTTTTTGCTATAATGTAGCAAAAGCGGGGCAAATGTAGCAAAAACGGGGCAAATGTAGCAAAAGCGGGATTTTGAATCCAAAAAACGGACACGTGGTTGGCTAGGGACCCGGGGGATAAAAACCACATATCCCCCGGGGGACGCGTAGGGCTGTCCAAACATAAAGCTGTTTGGCTGTGGTTACGGATTAGTTCACACCTTTTCTAGATCGATTGGTTTACACTTTTAGTAGCGCAATTCTGTTGGCAATTTTTATTCACTAGATTAGTCTAAAGAATCTTACATGGTTCTATATGTGTTGAATACTTTTATGTTTGTCACACATGATTCAGAGTTGTTGGAATCACAAGTTTTTGTGTATACATGAAAATTTAGTAGAAACTATTTTCAGTTATGCACTTGAGTTGATTCCAGAAGCAACTTTAGGGCATCTTCACCGGCGTCCCCAAAGCACAACTAAACAGGTTATGTGTGTGCCAGACTAAAAATGGGCTGCCCAATACTTTGTCCGTGACTCCCATGCTGGCCTCGACCCATAGGGAGTGGGCCCGGGGACACCGATAGCCCACAAGTTGGATTGCCCTCGCGGGTCTCCCTCGGCAGGGACCTAGCTACCCTCCTCCCTCCCCCAGCGTTCGGCTCTTCTCCCACCTCCGTGACTTGCCGCCAAATGGCTGCCGTGGCCACCCATGGTTCATTGCGCCAATAGCTCGACAACGCATATGGAGCAACGTCCCGCAATCCTCGCGCCTCGGCTATCGCCGTCGATGTAGTTTGGAGCTACAGCACACCGTCGCTCAGGATTTGTTGGTGACGCTGTCGCCAGCGTCCGACATGCTGAGCTGGAATGACTGAGATACCTCTAGTGAGTCCTAGCTTGGTGTTATCTTAGCCGATTCATAGTGCCCCAAGGTGGACTATGCCCGTGAAACAATTATCGACCCTGCATGGAGCGGGGTTGTGGATGCAGATACGGTTGTGCTTTGTCGTATTCATAGGCATGTGATGACCCACAAGTATAGGGGATCGCAACAGTCTTCGAGGGTAGTATTACCCAATTTATTGATTCGACACAAGGGGAGCCAAAGAATACTTGCAAACCTTAACAATTAAGTTGTCAATTCAGCTACACTTGGAAATAGTTCTTGCTCACAGAATTTTATCAGTAGCAACCGTTTATAGTAGCAATAGCAAAGCAAAGCAGCAGCAGCAAAACAAGAGCAATAGTAACAGTAGTAGCAAATAGTAGGATATTAGCGCGGTAGGTATAGGGATGGATGGACGGGCGTTGCATGGACGAGTCTAAACATGTAACTTCAAGATCTAGGGCAATTGCAGATAAATGAGATAAAGCATCCAAGTACTAAAAAATCATAGGCACGTGCTCCATATATAGTCATGCGTGCTCGCAATGAGAACTTGTACAACATCTTTTGTCCTGCCAGCCTGTTGTAGCGGGGCCTTAAGGGAACTACTAGCAATTAAGGTGCTCCTTTTAATAGAGCACCGGAGCAAAGCATTAACACTCTATGAACACATGTGATCCTCACATCACAGTCATCCCCTCCGATTGTCCTAATTTCTGTCACTTCGGGGCCTTTGAATCCGGACAATGATATGTGTACACAACTTGCAGATAAGATCACAAACAATAATATCATAATGATTCAATGATGACTCCTTGATGGCGTCAGAGAACTTGGTGCTTGATGTGGAGTCTTGTTGGAAACCCCAAGAGCAAGGTGTGAAGCAGCACAACAACAAGTTTTTCCTCAGTAGAGACCGAGGTTAGTGAACCAGAAGGAGGAAGAAAATGTCACACAGGTGTTGCAAGCAACGCGGATACCTGCACAACACAAACTCAAGACTTTGCCCCAACGAATCAGTGAGGTTGTCAAGCTCACCGGTTTGCTGTAACAAAGGATTAAACGTATGGTGTGGAAGGTAATTGTTTGCAGCAAGTAAACAAGTAAAAGTGGAAGATGTATCAATGGTAAAGATTGGACCAGGGTCCATAGTTCACTAGAGGTGCTCTCCTTAGATAAAAAACATGGCATGAAAGGTAAACAAATTACAGCAGGGCAATTGACAGGAACTGAGCAAGGCATAACAATGCAATTACTAGTCAGAAAGATCGTATGAGATTCGATTGGGAATACAACAAGATACATAGACCGCCATCCAACTGCATCTATGACCAGAAGTCCACCTTCAGGTTATCATCCGAACCCCCTCCAGTATTAAGTTGCAAGCAACAGACAACTGCTTTAAGCAAAGTGTGTAAGGTAAACAATCCACATGTTACATGAACAAGAGACCGTTGTTTTATCCCTACTAGCAACAACACATCTACAACGGAAGAGATTATTGTCACTTCCCTTGGAAACTAGAGGCACAAACCCACTATCAAGCATAAATACCCCCTCTTGGAGTCACTAGCAACTACTTGGCCAAGATAGCTACTAATAACGGAGAGCATGCAATATCACAAACAACACAGACATGATATAATCATAAATACAAAACCATTAATCAAACCAACATAATAATCTCAATATCCATCGGATCCCCGCAAACACAACATGCATGATTACAAATAGATTAGATCTTGATCATGAACGGAGCTCACAAAATATATACATGAAAGCACAAGGAGGAGATACAACCATCTAGCTACTACATGGACCCATAGTCCAAGGTGAAACTACTCACGCATCATACCGGAGAGAAGGCCGCCGGGATGATCTCCCCTCCGGCAGGGTGCCGGGAAGAACTTCAGACCCCTCGATCTAGGGACGACGGTGGTGGCAGCTACAGAAGGTTTCGTGGATATTTGATCGGGTGCTTAGGGTTTCTGCACCGGGGGCTTCTTATAGGCGAAGGGGGAGGCCTAGGAGGCGGCCAGATGGGCCACACCCCTCCCAGGCGCGGCCCCACCCCTGGCCGTGCCTAGGGGGGTCTGGCTGCCCTGGCCCGCTTCTCCGTCTCCCCTCTGGACTTCTTGTTCCCCACGGAAAGCAATTGACTTTGACGTTTGTCCCGTCCAATTCCGAGAATATTTCTTTAATAACTTTTCTAGAACAAAAAACAACAGAAATAGGCAACTGACACTGTGGCAACTTGTTAATAGGTTAGTACCAGAAAACATGTAAAAACCTCAAAGTGTAGATAAAGCAAAGCAAAGTAGATACTAAACAATCATGGAGCATACAAAATTATAGATACGTTTCCGACGTATCAAGCATCCCCAAGATTAACTCCTGCCCGTCCTCGAGTAGGTAAGTGATAAAAGAATAATTTTTGAGGTGACATGCACCCTCACAATGAAGATCTAACCATTTGCAAGCATTGAAATTTGGGATCAAAGAACTCTAAACTTGTGCATGAAAGATGGAGTTCTAACAATAAGACATAGTAACTATGCATGCAACATGACAAGCTACAAACAAAGATCATCAATAACATGCATTGAAAAACGTTTGTTTGTTTCACATACAGAAAACATAGCATATTGGCAATCAACTTGTCCCTCATAGAGTAGCAAATAGATGCATAGGCCACCTTCAAAGTTCACAAGGGTGACTAGAAACAAATAGCACAAGAACAAGTAATATCACAATATGCATCAATCAATAAGCTTTGGAACAGTGCACACAGAATGGCAACTATGCTCTCTTAATGGTGTCTAAAGGTAGAAGGTGGAGACTCAATAGTGGTGGAACAAAGGCCTTTTTGTAAAAGAAGCAGGGATTTCAAGTTTCAAAAGAGCTTCCAAAAATTATGGTACTTGTTAGCTTTCAGCCCTCATTGCCCCTATCATAAGCATCTTGAAGTGGTTAAGGTTAAAGTGAACAAAGATGGAGTATATGCTTGACGAAGTATAAGTTGGCAATCTCAAGTCCCTTGAATACTAGGGCCACACCTCATGCTACTCAACTTTAGTCACCTGTAAGTTCTTGTCATTGTAAGTATTTGCATATCATTGAGAACCGCCAACGGGGTACCCCTTGCACATGGTACAGGAGCTATCCCGTAACCAAAATGACAAGGCAAGCAGACAATGAGCATCTCAGTAATATTCTTATTAACCATGGGAATATGGTGCCTTTTCTCTCTTTCCTATTTTCTCAATGTGTTTCTTTTTTATAAGAATAATGCTTCATAGATGTCACTATGGTGATGCTGCAAGTTTCCACTATGATTAGGCACGGCTTAGGCTAGCGGCCCAGGCGTTTCTCTAACACAGGATACAAACTCCATGGACTTACAAGTTCCCTCTTTATTTCACACCGGTGACATCCATAGACAAAAGAGCATGATATCAACTGAGTACAAAGTACAAGTGCAATGTTGAAAATGTTCCCTGTGACAGCACGGTTCTACTAATTCCGACGTGTAAGTGCAAGCATATACAACATAGATGACAAAATGGTTCAAGTTTATTAGGGGAAAATAATATAAAGTGTGCCATCAAGTTGTGAGGGCTTTAATCACTATGTTTTCAAATAACAAAATAGTTTTTAATTGGAAGATAGCTGAAAACAAGAATATACTTGGAATGGTGTAACACACCATGCATAGGAATTTATAGTGGACACTTTGGAATAACTTGGTTTGTTAGGAGTTGGAAGCATGAGTAGAGCTTACTCACACAAGTGGAGGCTAGCAAAAGACTGGAGCAACCAACTAAGAGAGCATAATGGCCATAATCATGCAGAGCAACAAAGAATTACTAATCAAAGCATAGAGTGGTACTACAAGTCAAGGACTAAATGATCATAGAGGCTAATGGTGACTTGTCATAGTCATAAAATGGTGTGATCATGTGCCAAGTCAACCCAAGCAAAGCGTCAAAGGAGAATACCACAATACTATGCTTTTGCATGCTAAAACAACGCATAATTTCTTCAAGGCAGAACAAGATATGCTACAGCAATAATCACTAAGCATAAGGTCAAAACAACACCTAGCATGTCATGCTAAAGTCTAAGTCACAGTCAATGCAAGCTCGTCTTGCACTTCAAGCAAGAACTTACTACTCCTTTCCAAACACTAAGCAAACTATTTGCAAAACAACACAACGAGAACGGGGGTCCAAACTACTTTATTCAAGCAAACTAACCAACCTAAGCAAGCAAACAAAAACTAAGACGCTCCAAGAACAACACAACTGTGCATGAAACTGTTAGAATTATGCCCTAGAGGCAATAATAAAGATGTTATTATTATAATTCTTGTTCATGATAAAGTTTATATTCCATGCTAGAATTGTATTAAGCGGAAACTTTGATACTTGTGTGGTTTATGAACAACACCGTGTCCCTAGTACACCTCTATGGACTAGCTCATTGATTAATGATGGTTAAGGTTTCCTAACCATAGACATGAGTTTTCAATTAATAATGAGATCATGTCATTGGGAGAATGATATGATGGACAAACCCAAATCAAGCAGAACAATTAGATCGTGTCATCGTGTTCATCTTTGCGAAGCTTTTTCTTATGTCAAATATTGTATTCCTTAGACGATGAGATAATGCAACTCCCTGGTATCGGAAGAAATCTTTGAGGTCATCAAACGTCATCCTATGAGAGGGTGATCATAAAGGTGTCTCTCAAGTGATCGGAAAGTACTTGTTGGGTTGTATGTATCGAGATGGGATTTGTCCCTCCCAAGTCGGAGAGATATACTTCGGGCCCACTCGGCAATCGATATAAACACCGCTTGCAAGCACGTGGTTAAGGAGTTAATCACAAAGTGATATCGGATTACAGAACGAGTAAAGTACTTGCTGTGAACGAGATTGAACTAGGTATGTCGATACCAACGATCGAATCTCGGGCAAGTAAAATATCGTGTGACGAAGGGAATATAAATACGGGATTAATTGAATCCTGGCATCATGGTTCATCCGATATGATCATCAATGAATATGTGGGAGTCAATATGGGTTTCCAAACCCCGCTGTTGATTATTGATAGAAGATCATGTCTGCATATTCTCGAACCCGTAGGGTCACACACTTAGCGTGTCTTGACGCTAGGATAGAATGGATAATTGGTTTATGAGTTTTTGTTCGGAGTCTCGGATGAGATCCAGGACATCACGAGAGGTTCCGGAATGGTCCGTAGAATAATATTCATATAAGGGAAAGCAGTTTTTGGATCTCGGAATTGTTTCGGAATGTTCGGTATTGTACCGGAAGCTTCTAGAACCTTTCGGAGTGGGACCAACGTGGCCCCACTTGTCGGGAGGGGGCGTGGGCCTACGAGGGAGTGCCCTGGACGCATTGGGCCAGGGGCACAAGGCCCCATAGGCCCAGCCGGCCAAGCCCTAGGGGAAACCCTAGGGAGAGCTTCTAGGAGGGGGGAACTTGCCCCCCACTCCACCCCATGTGGACGCCGGTCCTAGGGTTTGGAGGAGGGGCAAGGGAAGCCGGCCAGCCCTCTATATAAAGAGGGCAGGGGCGCACCCTCCCCCCACACCTCCTCAAAACCTAGCCGCCTAGTTGCTGCCCTCCTCTCTCTCTCTCTCTCTCTCTCTCTCTCTCTCTCTCTCTCTCTCTCTCTCTCTCTCTCTCTCTCTCTCTCTCTCTCTCTCTCTCTCTCTCTCTCTCTCTCTCTCTCTCTCTCTCTCTCTCTCTCTCTCTCTCTCTCTCCCGACTGCGCGTAGGCGAAGCCCTGCCGCAGAAACTCTCCACCTTTGCACCACGCCATCGTGTTGTAGATCCAATCTATCTCTCTACCCCACTTGCTGGACCGAGGAAGGAGGATAAGTCGAGATGCCGTACGTGTGCATCTCTCGGAGGCGTCGCCACTTGCGGCGTTGGATCAGATCGGATCGCGAGGAGGATAAGGCTAGTACGACTACATCAACCACGTTCCGTTGAACGTTCCGCTGTGCGATTTCTTCAAGGATATGAAGATCTCATCTATCCCTCTCATTGTTTGCATCTCCTAGATTAGATCTTGGCTTTTCCCGTTCGCATCCGTAGAAAATTTTGATTTACTATGCTGCGAAACCCCTCAGAAACAATAAAAACGAAGTGTCTAGACAGGCCTGAACTTTTTATTGATGAAGAAGGGGATGCCTTGGGCATACCCAAGCTTTGACGCTTGTACCTCTTAGATATTTATTGGGGTGACACCGCGGTGGCATTCCCAAGCTTGAGATTTTGTCCATTCTTTATCTCATTGCATCATTCTCTCTTTACACCTGGAAGTTTTCCTTCATACAAAACTTCACACAATCTTCATTAGCAACATTAGTGTTTCAAAAGATATTAGACCTCTGGCAAAGCTTTGGAACAATAAGGCTTTTCACTAAAAACACAAGCTACTGTAGTAACTCCTTCAAAAAGCTCAATTCACCTAAAGAGAACTAAAAAAGGAATTAATAAAAAGCAAATTATAATAATGGCAGAAATCTGTCAAAATAGAACAGCAGGTAGAAACCGATTTTTTAGAACATCTTATGTTGATCAAATCAAAAAGTGTTGAACTAACGAAAGTTAGTTAACATACTGGGGGATTTATTCGTAAATTTTGAGCTCAATACGAGTTACAGAGACTCCTCAAAAAAAAATTGGTGGAGGACAGAAATCTGTTTTGGGACAGCAACTCCCTAAATCTTACTTCCCTCTCATTAGAGGTCATTCTTGACACAAAAAGCAAACAAAAAGGATAAGGAGAGGTCATTACTGAAGTAATAACTTCCAAGACTCAAGTAAACTCTTGGGTTATCTCCCAACAAGTACTTTTCTTTAACGCCTTTAAGTTAGGCACAAGAAGCAAAAAGAATCAAGTATTTTCAAATGAGAAAGCATTAACATCAATACTTGCAAAGTCTTCAACTATGAAAGGTATCTCATCCAAATGGGGTTTGGAGGATCCCTTCTCATCTCTCTTTGGTCTAGTACTTTCATCAAAAAGATTTTCAGGAGCAATCCAATCAAAATTCTTTTCAAAGGCTTGATGCATTCCAACAAGCTTAAAGGGTATGGGTATCTTAAATTCTTCTCTAGTCTTAATTTTATCAGAAATACCCACAACATCTACAATTGATCCTAGCATATTGAAACGCTCAAAGACCTTTTTGGATTCCCTAGCAACATCATGAAATTCTTTTGATAAAGTTTCAAGAATAAATTCTCTCTTTTCAGCATTCTTTTCTTCTTTTAGTTTTAGGAACAAGAATTGTATAAAGGGGTTAAGGCTAATAAACCTAGCCTCCAACATATGAACTAAATAAGCTGCAGCAATCTCATAATTAGGAGCAAGTTCTGCTATAGATTTATCCTCAATGTCCTCATGCTTGCTAACATGATTAAATTTTTTTTTTCAATATTATCTTTCCCAATTATGGAGCCACTACCTATTGCAAGATCCTTCAGAGCGAACTTGGGGAGCAACATGGTGAGCTAGAACGAGGTGCAACTAGAGTAGGAACTAATTTTTATGTGTGTTTTTGAATAAAGAAAGCAAACCAAACTAGACTATTTTTTTGGGTTTTTTTGAAAGAGGCAAACAAAACCAAGCAAAAGAAACAAAGCAAACTAAAAATAAAGTAAAGAGAAAGAAAGTGGAGGACTCCCCTTGTGAAGACGTCCTTATCCTCCCCGGCAAGAGCACCAAAAAACTTGACGGGGAGGAGGAGATTGAAGTTGTCCTATATGTCCCCGGCAACGGTGCCAGAAAACTTGTTGATGACTCCTTGATGGCGTCAGAGAACTTGGTGCTTGATGTGGAGTCTTGTTGGAAACCCCAAGAGCAAGGTGTGAAGCAGCACAACAACAAGTTTTTCCTCAGTAGAGACCGAGGTTAGTGAACCAGAAGGAGGAAGAAAATGTCACACAGGTGTTGCAAGCAACACGGATACCTGCACAACACAAACTCAAGACTTTGCCCCAACGAATCAGTGAGGTTGTCAAGCTCACCGGTTTGCTGTAACAAAGGATTAAACGTATGGTGTGGAAGGTAATTGTTTGCAGCAAGTAAACAAGTAAAAGTGGAAGATGTATCAATGGTAAAGATTGGACCGGGGTCCATAGTTCACTAGAGGTGCTCTCCTTAGATAAAAAACATGGCATGAAAGGTAAACAAATTACAGCAGGGCAATTGACAGGAACTGAGCAAGGCATAACAATGCAATTACTAGTCAGAAAGATCGTATGAGATTCGATTGGGAATACAACAAGATACATAGACCGCCATCCAACTGCATCTATGACTAGAAGTACACCTTCAAGTTATCATCCGAACCCCCTCCAGTATTAAGTTGCAAGAAACATACAACTACTTTAAACAAAGTGTGTAAGATAAACAGTCCACATGTTCCATGAACAAGAGACCATTGTTTTAACCCTAGTAGCAACAACACATCTACAACCGAAGAGATTTCTGTCACTTCTCTTGGAAACTAGAGGCATGAACCCACTATCGAGCATAAATACTCCCTCTTAGAGTCACTAGCAACTACTTGGCCAAGATAGCTATGAACAATAGAGCATGCAAGATCACAAACAACATAGACATGATAGAATCATAAAGACAAAACCATTAATAAAACCAACACAATAATCTCAATATCCATCAGATCCTCGCAAACACAACATGCATGATTACAAATAGATTAGATCTTCATCATGAACGGAGCTCACAAGATCTATACATGAAAGCACAAGGAGGATATACAACCATCTAGCTACTACATGGACCCATAGTCCAAGGTGGAACTACTCACGCATCATACCGGAGAGAAGGCCTCTGGGACGATCTCCCCTCCGGCAGGGTGCCGGGAAGAACTTCAGATCCCCCCGATCTAGGGACAATGGTGGCGGTGGCTACAGAAGGTTTCGTGGAGATTTGATCGGGTTCTTAGGGTTTCTGCATCGGGGGCTTCTTATAGGCGAAGGCGGAGGACGAGGAGGCGGCCAGAGGGGCCACACCCCTCCCAAGCGCGGGCCCACCCCTGGCCGCGCCTAGGGGGGTCTGGCTGCCCTAGCCCGCTTCTCCGTCTCCCCTCTGGACTTCTTGTTCCCCACGGAAAGTAATTGACTTTGACGTTTGTCCCGTCCAATTCCAAGAATATTTCTTTACTAACTTTTCTGGAACCAAAAATAGCAGAAAACAGGAAACTGGCACTATGGCAACTTGTTAATAGGTTAGTACCAGAAAACATGTAAAAAGCACCTCAAAGTGTAGACAAAGCAAAGCAAACTAGATATTAAACAAGCATGGAGCATCAAAAATTATAGATACGTTTACGACGTATCATTCAATAATAAGTTCAGATCTAAGATCATGGCAATCGGGCCCTAGTGCCAAGCATTAAGCTCAACAAGTTGCAACAAAGTCAAATAGCACTAATAGAGATATTAGGCACTGATACGTCGGAAACGTATCTATAATTTTTGATGGTCCATGTTTGTTTTGTATCTACTTTGCTTTGCTTTGTCTATACTTTGATGTGTTTTTATATCTTTTCTGAAACTAACATATTAACAAGTTGCCACAGTGCCAGTTGCATGTTTTCTTCTGTTTTTGGTTCTAGAAAGGCAAAAAATCAATATTCTCGGAATTGGACGGGACAAAAGCCAAAGTTATTATTTTTCCCGTAGCAACACGGAACCACGAAGCAGAGACGAAGGGGGGCCACATGGTGGCCAAACCCCCCTAGGCGCGGGCAATCCCTGGTGGCGCCTGGAGGGGGTGTGGGCCCCCTGTACCCCCAACGGCCTTGATTCCTGCGCCTATAAGAGCCCCCCGATGAGAAAACCCTAGCCAATCCAGAAGAAATCCACGAAAACCTCTGTAGCGCCGCCACCACCGAAGGGGAGATTCGGGGGACAGAAAGTCTCTGTTCCGGAACCCTGCCGGGACGGGGAAGTGCCCCCGAAGCCATCTCCATCGATCTCCACCACCATCTCCATCACCGTTGCTGATTCCCATGATGAGAAGGGAGTAGTTCTTTCTCAATGCTAAGGGCTCTACCGGTAGCTATGTGTTCATCTCTCTCTATGCATGATCTTGTGGTCATGAGCTTTGTAATCAAGTAGATCTACCTTGCTACTCAAGTGCTTCATTAGATCTCTGCTCTCCCCATGTGTGTGGAAGTGACAGCGTGCACGCCATGGTGGCACTTAGGCTTGAGTCTACATAAATACTCTTTGTGCTTTAATAGATCTATGCTTTTCCCACGTGTGTGAAAGTGATAGCGGTCATACCGTGTGTGGCACTTTGGCTAGATTGAATATTTTTTATGAGTTATATTTGGAGTTGGATGTCTCTATGAAATTGTGGTGTTTGTTGGAACCATCTAGCGCTCAAGGTGACACTGTGGAGTTATCTAGATTGGGGAAGGCGGACTTTGAGGTGTGTTGTTATAGCCCTACCGATGATTAGAGTGTCCAACCGGAGAGTAGTTAAGAGTAGTACCATGAAGAGAGGATATTTATACGAGAGAGTGTTCACTAGTGAAAGTATGATTCCTAGGCCTTGTTTCTAAGCATTGAAACACCGTTTGTGTTGGAGATATGCCCTAGAGGCAATAATAAATGTAGTTATTATTATATCTTTGTGTTTATGATAAATGTTTACATTCATGCTATAATAGTATTAACAAGGAAACATTGATACTTGTGTGATTTGTAAACTTAATTTGAAGTCCCTAGTATAGCCTCTATACATTACTAGCTTGTTGGTTGATAAATGATTGTGGTTTCCCTATCATGAACATTGAGATGTTATCAACAACAAGATCATATCGTTAGGAGAATGATATGGTGGACATACTCCTATAGATAAGCGTAGCATAAAGATCAAGTCATTTCAATAGTTCAATTGCTATATGCTTTCTGATACATAGTAACCTAATTCCTTTGACCATGAGATCATGCATATCACCTTTGCTGGATGGATGCTTTTATGACATCAAACACCACACCGTAAATGGGTGGCTATAAAGGTGGCATTGAGTGTTCGGAAAGTATTGGTTGAGACACATGGATCAAGAGTGGGATTTGTCCATCCATATGACGGATATATATACTCTAGGCCCTCTCGGTGGAATGTCATACAATTAGCTTGCAAGCATGTGACTGGCTCACAAGGGATCACATATCACAGGAACGAGAAAAGAGTACTTATCGGTAACGAGGTTGAACTAGGTATGCAGAGATACCGACGATCATAACCTCGGATAAGTAAACTACCGTGAGACAAAGGGAAATTGGTATAGTATGTAAGTGGTTCATTCGATCGCAAAGTAATCGTAGAAATATGTGGGAGCCATATGAATTTCCAGATTCCTCTATTGGTTATTGTTCGGAGAACTGTCTCGATCATGTCCGCATAATTCACGAACCGTAGTGTCAACACCCGGATTTTTCAATCCTAGATGCCTGTTATGCCATACATCGCAATCCCAGGATTACCATTTTTGCGAGACATAACAGAATTGGATACCATAGTACTTCATCCATTACAACGATACATAAGTTCTTACACAAATAGGGATCTCATGATCCAGTCCTTAATACAACATCAAGCAGCGGAATATGGAATAGTAACGGTAGCGTAGGCGAGGCTCCATCTTCGGGGTCACAGGCAATGCTGACGATGGGAGATGATCCTAGTTGTCGTAACCGTCCTGGGGTCCATCCTCCAGGTACTCCTCTTCATAGTCTGGCCATGGGAATAGCCAGGGACAAAGCCATGAGTACTCTTTAAGTACTCGCAAACTAATACTAACAAGAAAAAGGGGTTTTTGGATAATAGGACACTAGGCTCTAGGGTTGTTTTGCAAAAGCCAGATTTATACTACTAAGTTCCCAAGCTAGTCACAATTTTATAACTCCTAAGTGGGATCTTGTATTTCTAGTCACAACTCTGTTGTGGTCAAGCCAAAGTCTCAAGTCGTTCACAAGTCATTTTGAAAAGTCTGACGGGGGAACAGTATGGCCACTCCAACTGTCCATAACCGCGGACGCGGCTATTCGAATAGTTTGACACTCTGCAGAGATTGTACACTTTCACCACAACATTCGATACATCCGTCAGGAACAAATCCTGAATTCACCATACTCAGTATGCGGATAATCAATCCTAACCTTCCAATTACACTCCCTAGTATAAGCACCTCTCCTGTGAGTTTGGCCTCCCAACCATGACCACTGTCATCTTGGGTACTGCACAGGTGGACAATCTTCACAAGGTAGCCTCAGCTCAGACCTTTGCCGTGAGGGAACTAATACTAAGGTATATAAGTTTCCAGTCAAGCCCTACCCAATATTCGGGTATTGTGGCTGTACGATAAAATTGGAATGGTATCGCATCCAGACAACCATCAGTTTTAAAAAGGGCTAAGGCTCATGCCTCAACATGTTCATCACCAAAATCATCAAGTGTTTGGAAACACATGTCCAAAACATTTCAATAGAATGATCCATCATTCCAAGGTTTTCATAACAATTTTTCCACCAAGTATTCCCATCTAAAGTTGATCAAGTTTTATGCTTAGCACTAGCATCTATAGGTGGGGTAGTACTAATAGAGGGGTGGTGACTAGTGGAGTTGCAACTAAGTCCAACCTTATATCATAAGCTGATATCAAGGTTTCTAGCTTAGGCCAAATTTAATGCTCTTTATGCAACCTTCAGCACAACTGTCTAGTATCTACCAAAATTCTTGGGTAGCCTCTAAGTAAACTATGATAACGAAATAAAGTAAGAAGCTTGCCATACAACTAGGATTGGTTTAGCAAGTGGGTATGGTTACATACGCTTAGGGCATATAGTAATCATATCACAAGCATGGGGTGTGGCAACAATAGGGTGTCTTATGCGCTTGCATAGGTATAGTATCTTGCAAGTGTTAGCTTGCATTGGTAAACTTGGTTAGTATAGCTTGCATCAATATCAGTATAAGCTTGCCTTGTGCAGAGCAGTGGTTGAAGTTCTCCTCGGCTTCCTCTTCGTAGTAGCCTCCTTCTTCCTCGTAGCCTTGGTCGGTACTAGCGTCTATGAATAAATACGAGGTACACAATCACCAAACAATACTTAACTACTTGCAATCATCACACACAAGGGTCCTATATATGATCTAGCATCATCTCTAACATTACAAGGTTAAGGATTGGTTTAAGTCTTCTTATTATAGAAAAGTAATTTCTACTCATTGAAAAACTACTTAAGATTTAATATTCTCCAAACTAAACATGGGAGCATGTTGACACATGTCATCACCACATGTTGTAGTCCATGGGAATGTGATTTAAAGTGGTGTCACAATTTAACAAGGTTTTACCCTTTTATTTTAATTAATTAAAGTGGCTAGAAATGCTTATGAAGCATTCTTTTATTCCTTGAACATTATTTCTGCAAGTAACCTATATATATTTTTATATATTCTGAAAGGTATGGTTGAAAGTGATTTTTGAGAGTTGGAATCAACTCAAAAGCTATTGTGGTTTAAATTTGAAAAATGTTTGAATGCAGAAAATCTTCTGCCTTGTCATTTTTGCTAAGGGTGATCTACAGATCCAAATGACTTGAATCCAACGGGCTTGGATTAAGCATTCACAGACCTTTCCAACGAAATTGGTTTCATCTAATTTGGTGCACTAAATCGATCTGGGTTGATTTTTGAAGTTGGGTACAGAAGTGTGTTTGAAATTAAAAAGAAAAGATTTAATTTGAATTGTTGGGCTGCGCGGGAAATTCTAACGGGCCGGCCTGCTAAGCGCAGTGCTCCCGCGGGCTGCTTAAGTGGGTGTCCCCACTCGTCAGTGACACGGGGCTGGGCGAAGCGGTATGGGGCAACGTGGTTCGTTCGATCTGGTTCTAATCCAACGGCTGAGGGTCATCGTCGACGCGAGACAGCTGCGGCGAGAACGAAACCTAGCGCGGCCAGTGAGGGGTGCTGGGGGCTCACCGGAGTACGGGCGAGGGTCGGCGAGGCGGGCAAACGACGAAGTCGACGACGGCGAACCTCCTAGTACCGGTGGCTTCTCCTGGGGCGGCTCCAATCGCTGGCTCCTTTCTTCTCCGGCAGCGGCAGGCTCCAGTGAAATTCCGGCGGGGTGGTGCTCGCCTTGCTCTGAGAATGGTGTGGCATGATCAGTGAGGAGAGGGGAGTGAGATGGTGTGAAGAAATCGTGCGGGGGTGGCCTCTATTTATAGTCGAGCGAGGGGACCGTCGGGGCGCAAGGTGAGCTCGTCGGAGGCGACGTTACAGGCAGCTAATGGCATGGGCAAGGGTAGGGGACGGTGCTGTGTCTCCTGGCGATGCTCAACGACATGGTCGCGAGGGATGGGGCGGTGTGGTTTGGTCTAGAACGGGCGGTGCTCTGCGCGGCAGAGGCGGCGTTCTCGACGGCGGGCGGTGGCTGTATGGCGCGGGGCGTTAAACGGGGATGTCTGGCGGTCTCCTGGGTCGGTGGTGATCGTGTGTGCGCGCGGTGAGGGCGGCGCGCGGTCTGTGGGTGGTGGTCGAGGGTGGCGCTCTGGCGCACGCTCGGCATGGTCTGGGCGTGTCTTGTGCGCGTGGTCCAGGGCTTGGCAACGCTCGCGGCTGGGACAGGCAGTGGCGGTGGACGGTGGGCTGCCTCCCAGACAAGGTTGGCACGGCTAGTTCTCCCTCTAGCCTGCTGTCGACTATGGGGTGGCATTGAGGTGCTCGGCTGTTCACCATTAATGGCAATGGCAAGCTCACAGGGGTGCTAGTGCTGGTCTAACCTTTCTATATGATCTACTGGATTGTGTGAGAGCTAACTAGGGAACAAGTTAGGCTCAAAACACTGCACACTATAGTATTTGTGTTTTGTTTGATTTGTGTCTGCAACCTGTTTGATGAAATGGCCGCATGAAATCAAGTTTTGAAATTTGAAATGATTTTTGGTGGGTTTGCTAGATTGGTTCTGGTGAGTCTGCAGATGCTTGGGTTTTGAAAATTGAGCTTGTTTAAGTGGGTTTTGAAAAAGTGGGATCTTCCCATATGAAGAAGATTCAATTTTGAGTTGTCATTTAAACTATGCATTTGAAAGTTTTTGGATGATCACAAGGTGGGCCTTGATACTTTGTTATGAGTAAATTCAAGGGGTGCAAAGATCCAGAAAAGTTTCTGTTAGGTTTTGAAAGTTTGAGACAGCCAAAGTAGGCATGGGAGTTAAATTGGTCAAAATGACCATTCACTTAATATATTGGTTTTGACTTATTTTTCTTTAGGAAAAGTGTGGGGAATGTTTTAGATGATGTTCTTTTCACCTAAGAAACATTTTACAAGCAATGGATCACACAAACAAGGTGGTTTTAAAGAATTTCAAAATTCATGCATACACATATACATGCTTTCATGAATTGATTTAGAAAAGTTTTTGTTAACCCTAAACTTTAGGATTAGTGTTTTGTTGATCTAAGTTTGATATTTTTGGGATGTTACAAACCTCCCCCCTTAAACAAAATCTTGTCCCGAGATTTGAAAAAGGACGAAAAGATTACCTAGGATTTGAAGAGATCTGGAAACTCCGTCCTGATGTGATCTTCGCGTTCCCAGGTAGCTTCCTCTTCTGTGTGGTTGCTCCACTGAATCTTGAGAAACTTGATGCTTCGGGTTCTGGTCGTTCGAAAAGCTTCCTCCAATATACGGATGGGTACTTCGGGATAGGTTAGGTCATCATTGATCTCTATGGTCCTATGATCGATATTCTTGAACACTTCGGTCTTCTCGGGGACTTCGAGACATTTGCGAAGTAACGAGATATGGAACACATTGTGCACTGCTGACATCTCTTCTGGTAGCTCGAGTTGATACGATACTTCTCCTCGACGGTTCAAAATTTTGAAAGGTCCGATATATCTGGGGGCTAACTTTCCTTTGAGTTGGAAACGCTGCATTCCCTTCAATGGCGACACTTTCAGGTAAACAAACTCTCCAATGTTAAAGGCGAGGTCTCGACGTCTCTTGTCGGCGTAACTCTTTTGTCGGGATTGGGCTGTCTTGAGATGCTCTCGAATCTTGTGAACCTTCTCTTCTGCTTCTCGTAGGATGTCGGGTCCGAAAATTTGACTCTTTCCTACTTCCGACCAGTTCAAAGGGGTGCGGCACTTCCTTCCGTACATGAATTCAAATGGGGCCATTTGCAAACTGGCTTGGTAACTATTGTTGTAGGAAAATTCTGCAAACGGCAGACAGTCTTCCCACTTGGATCCATATTCTAGCACACATGCTCTAAGCATATCTTCGAGTATTTGGTTTACTCGCTCCGTTTGTCCATCGGTCTGGGGGTGATACGCGGTACTGAAATCTAGGCGGGTTCCTAAACCTTCCTGGACCTTCTTCCAGAATCTCGAGGTAAACTGAGTTCCTCGATCCGATACGATATTCTTGGGGACTCCGTGCAAACTAACGATCCTAGCGATGTACAACTCTGCTAGCTTCGAACTCTGATAGGTGGTTTTAACGGGCAAGAAATGGGCGACTTTGGACAATCTGTCCACTATGACCCAAATAGAGTCATTTCCCCTACTAGAAGTAGGTAGTCCAGTGATAAAGTCCATTCCTACAGAATCCCATTTCCATTCCGGAATTTGCAAAGGTTGCAACAATCCAGCGGGTCTTTGATGTCCTGCCTTGACTCGCTGACATATATCACACTTGGCGATATAGCTTCCGATTTCTCTCTTCATCTTATGCCACCAAAATTGCTCTTTCAAATCTTGATACATCTTAGTTCCTCCTGGATGGATAGAATAAAGAGTATCATGAGCCTCCTTCAAGATAACTTCTTTTAACTCAGAATCTGCTGGTACACAAAGGCGTCCTTTGTACTACAAAACTCCTTCTTCGTCCTCGGTGAATCCGGGTACTTTGCCTATACCGATACGACGTTTAATTCCGTCGATACTAGCATTTCCTTTCTGCGCCTCTTAAACCTGACTGATCAAAGTGGGCTGAAGTTCTATGCTAGCCAAAAATCCTTCACTTACTAATTCTATTCGAAAATCTTCCATCTCCTTGTGCAAACTTGGTTGCTCCTTCAAAATCATGGAGTTCAAGCGGCACGGCAATCTGCTAAGGGCATCGGCTACTACGTTGGCTTTTCCAGGGTGATAATGAATGTCCAGGTCGTAATCCTTGATTAGCTCAATCCATCTTCTCTGCCTCATATTCAGCTCCTTCTGAGTGAATATATACTTTAGGCTCTTGTGATCCGAATAAATCTCACAACGGTTTCCCATAAGGTAATGTCTCCATGTCTTCAGGGCTAGAACTACGGCTGCGAGTTCGAGGTCATGGGTTGGATAATTTTGTTCATGCTGCTTCAATTGTCGCGATAGATAGGATATAACTTGGCCTTCTTGCATTAGCACACATCCGAGACCAATCTTGGATGCGTCACAATACACATCGAAGGGCTTCGTGATATCCGGCATGATCAAGATTGGGGCGGAAATCAATCTCCTTTTGAGTTCTTGGAAACTCGCTTCACACTTGTCTGTCCATTCAAACTTCTTGTCCTTCTTCAGCAATTGGGTCATGGGTCGGGCGATACTAGAGAATCCTTCTACGAATTTGCGGTAGTATCCCGCCAATCCGAGAAAAGCACGAACTTGGGTTTGAGTGGTTGGGGCTTGCCAATCTTCTACATCTTTCACTTTGGCAGGGTCAACGGCAATTCCTCCGGCTGATACAATGTGATCGAGGAATCCTACTTCCTGTAACCAGAATTCACATTTGCTAAATTTTGCATACAGCTGATGCTCTCTAAGGGTTCCAAGAATGGTCCTTAGGTGTAGCTCATGTTCTTCTTCCGATTTGGAATAAATCAGAATGTCATCGATGAAAACAACGACAAACTTATCCAGGAAGTCCATAAAAATCTTATTCATGAGGTTCATGAAATAAGCGGGGGCATTGGTTAATTCAAAAGACATGACTGTATACTCATACAACCCATATCTGGTGGTAAAGGCAGTCTTCGGAATATCCTCTGCACGAATTTTGAGTTGATGATAACTAGTTCTAAGATCAATCTTAGAAAACACCTGGGCACCGGTCAACTGATCAAACAAATCCTCTATCTTGGGCAAGGGGTACTTGTTCTTGATGGTGACATCATTCAACTTTCGATAATCCGTACACAAACGGTTACCTCCATCCTTCTTGTCCACAAACAAGACAGGTGACCTCCATGGGGACGCACTTGGTTGAATCAATCCGATTTCTAACATGGAATCCAGTTGCTTCTTCAGTTCTTCTAGTTCTGACGGGTTCATGCTATAGGGTCTCTGGGCTATAGGTCCTGTTCCGGGAATTAGTTCGATGATAAACTCGATATCCCTATCTGGGGGCATACCGGGCAAAACATCTGGAAATACATCGGGGTATTCACAGACTACCCGAACTTGGTCGATGGTAGGTTGGGCTAGACTCTTGTTACACTTGAATTGGCGAGGTAAGGTTTCCGATATATGCTCGACTAATATTCCGGCGGTACTAGTCATGGTAATGGCTTTCTTGGCACAGTCAATCATTCCTTTATGTTTGGACATCCAATCCATTCCTAGTACTACTTCCAAACCTTTATTTCCGAGTACTATTAGATTAGCATAAAAATCTATGCCATGGATTCGGATAGGGACGGCTTTGCAAATTTGCCTAGCCTTGGTGGTCGATCCGGGAATTTGTACAATCATCACATGCTTCAGTTTGGTTGGTTGGATTTTACTAGTGCATGCAAATTCTTCGGTGACAAATGAATGCGATGCACCAGAATCAAACAACACTCTTGCGAGTACTGAATTAACAGAAAACATACCCAGCACGACGTCTGGCGCTTCCTGAGCTTCTTCAGCATGCATGAGAAAAAGGCGGCCATTGCGGTTGAGTGAATTTCCTGGGGCAAATCTTCTCCCTGGCTGGACACGACGCTGCTGCTGGGCTGGGACATTGGTATTAGGGGCTGCAGCGTTCTTCTTGCTGGGGCACTCGTTGGAATAGTGGCCTTTATTTCCACAGTCATAACAGGTCACTTGTGACTTGTCCTTGGCTGCGACAGGCACAGCATTGCTTCCAGTCCTCGGGGCAGTATTGGGGTTGGTGGTAGCATGGTTGGTGTTGAACTTGGGTGGGGCACGGGTGAAAGTGCTAGAATTGCCGGGGTTGTTGTGATTTCCTCCGGGTCTAGGGTTTCCACGGTTGGGATAGTTCGGACGGGTCATAGAGGGCCTGTTGGTTCTTGGGGCAAATCCTGGAGATGGGTTGGGGCGATACTTTGGGGTCTGATGGGTTCCTGGTTGATGCATCATGCGACGCTTGCGGTTCTCATTGTCCTGGTTGATCTTTCCTTCCATCTGGATAGCGGAGTCGACAAGGGCTTCAATATCAGCAAAGGGAATATTGACTAACACTGTCTGGATCTCGTCATGCAGACCATTCAGGAATCTTTCTTTCTTCTTGGATTCGGTGTCTATCTCATCTGGGGCGTACCTAGATAATGACAAAAATTTGTCACGGTATTCCACTACAGTCATCCTTCCTTGCTTCAATTCTCTGAACTCGTCTCTCATTCTCTTGATCAAACCTGGCGGCACATGGGTTCTGCTAAACTTGACCTTGAATTCCTCCCAGGTCATCATTTGGCCTCCGGTCATTGCACGAACAATGTTCCACCATGCCCTGGCCTCTCCGGCTAGATAATGAGTGGCGAACAAGACTTTCTCGTTGGCTTCTACTCCGGCTACTTCTAAGTTATTCTCCATGGTTTGCAGCCAATCATCGGCGTCTAGGGGTTCTTCTGACTTGGTGAAAACGGGTGGGTTGGTATTCTGGAAATTCTTGAGCTTAGATCCGTGGTTGTCCTGATTTCCATGACCTTGGTTGTTGTGGGCTAGCTGGGCTATCTGTTGCAGAGTGGCTAGGTTGGCTTTCCGTTCCGCTCGTTCAGCTTCGCGGTCAGAAGTCAACATTTGCAGGATCTGCAACATTGGGTCCGGGGCTGAACCACTTCCTCCACGTGGCATCTGAAGATTGATATAGATCATGAGAAAAGAGGGAAGTTTCTAAGGTTTTGGGTCTTTGAAAAGTTTTTAGAGTTTGACTCAAGTTTTCTAGCAACTTGCTTTTTCATTCATTCACTCATAGTGCACAGTACAACACACACCACAACAAAGCAAAACAGATGGTTTTAAGAACCATTCTGGGAACTATGATACAGTGGGACCGACTACTACTCACTACGCTAGTGCTCAGTGCTACTACTGCTCGGAGTCTGTGGCTTCATCATCTTCCGCATCATCGATGAAGGCGAAATCATCCTCATCGGTGAAGAAGTCCATGGCCTGATCCTTCAGAAAATCATCGTCATCGCTGAGATAGGAGTAAGGGTCTCCACGAAGATCTTCTCCGGCATTCTCCCTTTCCTCTAGCTGCATGTCTCTCTCATGGATGGTCTCTTCCAGAGCTGAGATACGATGGCGAAGACGGGCAATAATGCGCTCCTTCTTGTCGAGCTGATGGCGGCGAGACTTGTGATCCTTTGCTAGCATGGCGATGGTCTGATCCTTCGTCTTGATGATGGCAGACTTGTAGTTGCAATAGTCACGGCAGTTGTCCAGTTCCTCCTGACGATCATACATCATGAAGCTAAGGTGGTCCAATTGGGTCTTCAGCTCGGGGTGGTATGGGGCTTCCAGTGGTTGACCATTTGCATCACGTCTTGGGCAAAACTCAAAGCGAGTACCCTTGATCTGATTTATGCTCTGCCCACACAGACGGGAAAGAGCTTCCTGCATTGCTCTGGCAAGTCCATCAAGCCAGTTGTTTTCCCTCAAGGTAAACTGAATTCCCTCCGCAGTGGGAGGTTCAATCTTTCCTCGGAGGCTTGCAACAATTAGCCACTGTAGATCTTCTCCCCCTTGATCATTGAGCTGAGCTCCGAAGAACTCGGGATGCGGGCGCTCCAAAAGTTCCGAAAGCTGATCCAGATCCCTCTCAAAGATAAGGTCTCCTCCATTTCCGAGTTGGTAAAACTTGCTGTACTTCACGTCCATCTATAAAAATAGAGGATGAGTAGTTTAGCAAAGTGATCAAGTGTGTCAAAATTTTATATATTTTTCAAGAGTTTTTGAGGTACATGAAGTTTATTAAAGAATTTAAGAGGTAAGAATGAGAATAAGTTTTCGTAAATAGTTTTGTTTTTGAGTGTTGAAACTAAGTTTTTGGTTCAGCGTCCAATCTAACTAGGGTCTCCTATGGTCAGGATGGCTCTGATACCAACTTGTCAACACCCGGATTTTTCAATCCTAGATGCCTGTTATGCCATACATCGCAATCCCAGGATTACCATTTTTGCGAGACATAACAGAATTGGATACCATAGTACTTCATCCATTACAACGATACATAAGTTCTTACACAAATAGGGATCTCATGATCCAGTCCTTAATACAACATCAAGCAGCGGAATACGGAATAGTAACGGTAGCGTAGGCGAGGCTCCATCTTCGGGGTCACAGGCAATGCTGACGATGGGAGATGATCCTAGTTGTCGTAACCGTCCTGGGGTCCATCATCCAGGTACTCCTCTTCATAGTCTGGCCATGGGAATAGCCAGGGACAAAGCCATGAGTACTCTTTAAGTACTCGCAAACTAATACTAACAAGAAAAAGGGGTTTTTGGATAATAGGACACTAGGCTCTAGGGTTGTTTTGCAAAAGCCAGATTTATACTACTAAGTTCCCAAGCTAGTCACAATTTTATAACTCCTAAGTGGGATCTTGTATTTCTAGTCACAACTCTGTTGTGGTCAAGCCAAAGTCTCAAGTCGTTCACAAGTCATTTTGAAAAGTCTGACGGGGGAACAATATGGCCACTCCAACTGTCCATAACCGCGGACGCGGCTATTCGAATAGTTTGACACTCTGCAGAGATTGTACACTTTCACCACAACATTCGATACATCCGTCAGGAACAAATCCTGAATTCACCATACTCAGTATGCGGATAATCAATCCTAACCTTCCAATTACACTCCCTAGTATAAGCACCTCTCCTGTGAGTTTGGCCTCCCAACCATGACCACTGTCATCTTGGGTACTGCACAGGTGGACAATCTTCACAAGGTAGCCTCAGCTCAGACCTTGGCCGTGAGGGAACTAATACTAAGGTATATAAGTTTCCAGTCAAGCCCTACCCAATATTCGGGTATTGTGGTTGTACGATAAAATTGGAATGGTATCGCATCCAGACAACCATCAGTTTTAAAAAGGGCTAAGGCTCATGCCTCAACATGTTCATCACCAAAATCATCAAGTGTTTGGAAACACATGTCCAAAACATTTCAATAGAATGATCCATCATTCCAAGGTTTTCATAACAATTTTTCCACCAAGTATTCCCATCTAAAGTTGATCAAGTTTTATGCTTAGCACTAGAATCTACAGGTGGGGTAGTACTAATAGAGGGGTTGTGACTAGTGGAGTTGCAACTAAGTCCAACCTTATATCATAAGCTGATATCAAGGTTTCTAGCTTAGGCCAAATTTAATGCTCTTTATGCAACCTTCAGCACAACTGTCTAGTATCTACCAAAATTCTTGGGTAGCCTCTAAGTAAACTGTGATAACGAAATAAAGTAAGAAGCTTGCCATACAACTAGGATTGGTTTAGCAAGTGGGTATGGTTACATACGCTTAGGGCATATAGTAATCATATCACAAGCATGGGGTGTGGCAACAATAGGGTGTCTTATGCGCTTGCATAGGTATAGTATCTTGCAAGTGTTAGCTTGCATTGGTAAACTTGGTTAGTATAGCTTGCATCAATATCAGTATAAGCTTGCCTTGTGCAGAGCAGTGGTTGAAGTTCTCCTCGGCTTCCTCTTCGTAGTAGCCTCCTTCTTCCTCGTAGCCTTGGTCGGTACTAGCGTCTATGAATAAATACGAGGTACACAATCACCAAACAATACTTAACTACTTGCAATCATCACACACAAGGGTCCTATAGATGATCTAGCATCATCTCTAACATTACAAGGTTAAGGATTGGTTTAAGTCTTCTTATTATAGAAAAGTAATTTCTACTCATTGAAAAACTACTTAAGATTTAATATTCTCCAAACTAAACATGGGAGCATGTTGACACATGTCATCACCACATGTTGTAGTCCATGGGAATGTGATTTAAAGTGGTGTCACAATTTAACAAGGTTTTACCCTTTTATTTTAATTAATTAAAGTGGCTAGAAATGCTTATGAAGCATTCTTTTATTCCTTGAACATTATTTCTGCAAGTAACCTATATATATTTTTATATATTCTGAAAGGTATGGTTGAAAGTGATTTTTGAGAGTTGGAATCAACTCAAAAGCTATTGTGGTTTAAATTTGAAAAATGTTTGAATGCAGAAAAGCTTCTGCCTTGTCATTTTTGCTAAGGGTGATCTACAGATCCAAATGACTTGAATCCAACGGGCTTGGATTAAGCATTCACGGACCTTTCCAACAAAATTGGTTTCATCTAATTTGGTGCACTAAATCGATCTGGGTTGATTTTTGAAGTTGGGTACAGAAGTGTGTTTGAAATTAAAAAGAAAAGATTTAATTTGAATTGTTGGGTTGCGCGGGAAATTCTAACGGGCCGGCCTGCTAAGCGCAGTGCTCCCGCGGGATGCTTAAGTGGGTGTCCCCACTCGTCAGTGACACGGGGCTGGGCGAAGCGGTATGGGGCAACGTGGTTCGTTCGATCTGGTTCTAATCCAACGGCTGAGGGTCATCGTCGACGCGAGACAGCTCCGGCGAGAACGAAACCTAGCGCGGCCAGTGAGGGGTGCTGGGGGCTCACCGGAGTACGGGCGAGGGTCGGCGAGGCGGGAGAACGACAAAGTCGACGACGACGAACCTCCTGGTACCGGTGGCTTCTCTTGGGGCGGCTCCAATCGCTGGCTCCTTTCTTCTCCGGCAGCGGCAGGCTCCAGTGAAATTCCGGCGGGGTGGTGCTCGCCTTGATCTGAGAATGGTGTGGCACGATCAGTTAGGAGAGGGGAGTGAGATGGTGTAAAGAAATCGTGCGGGGGTGGCCTCTATTTATAGTCGAGCAAGGGGACCGTCGGGGCGCAAGGTGAGCTCGTCGGAGGCGACGTTACAGGCAGCTAATGGCATGGGCAAGGGTAGGGGACGGTGCTGTGTCTCCTGGCGATGCTCAACGACATGGTCGCGAGGGATGGGGCGGTGTGGTTTGGTCTGGAACGGGCGGTGCTCTGCGCGGCAGAGGCGGCGTTCTCGATGGCGGGCGGTGGCTGTATGGCGCGGGGCGTTAAACGGGGATGTCTAGCGGTCTCCTGGGTCGGTGGTGATCGTGTGTGCGCGCGGTGAGGGTGGCGCGCGGTCTGTGGGTGGTGGTCGAGGGTGGCGCTGTGGCGCACGCTCGGCATGGTCTGGGCGTGTCTTGTGCGCGTGGTCCAGGGCTTGGCAACGCTCGCGGCTGGTACAGGCAGTGGCGGTGGACGGTGGGCTGTCTCCCAGACAAGGTTGGCACGGCTAGTTCTCCCTCTAGCCTGCTGTCAACTATGGGGTGGCATTGAGGTGCTCGGCTGTTCACCATTAATGGCAATGGCAAGCTCACAGGGGTGCTAGTGCTGGTCTAACCTTTCTATATGATCTACTGGATTGTGTGAGAGCTAACTAGGGAACAAGTTAGGCTCAAAACACTGCACACTATAGTGTTTGTGTTTTGTTTGATTTGTGTCTGCAACCTGTTTGATGAAATGGCCGCATGAAATCAAGTTTTGAAATTTGAAATGATTTTTGGTGGGTTTGCTAGATTGGTTCTGGTGAGTCTGCAGGTGCTTGGGTTTTGAAAATTGAGCTTGTTTAAGTGGGTTTTGAAAAAGTGGGATCTTCCCATATGAAGAAGATTCAATTTTGAGTTGTCATTTAAACTATGCATTTGAAAGTTTCTGGATGATCACAAGGTGGGCCTTGATACTTTGTTATGAGTACATTCAAGGGGTGCAAAGATCCAGAAAAGTTTCTGTTAGGTTTTGAAAGTTTGAGACAGCCAAAGTAGGCATGGGAGTTAAATTGGTCAAAATGACCATTCACTTAATATATTGGTTTTGACTTATTTTTCTTTAGGAAAAGTGTGGGGAATGTTTTAGATGATGTTCTTTTCACCTAAGAAACATTTTACAAGCAATGGATCACACAAACAAGGTGGTTTTAAAGAATTTCAAAATTCATGCATACACATATACATGCTTTCATGAATTGATTTAGAAAAGTTTTTGTTAACCCTAAACTTTAGGATTAGTGTTTTGTTGATCTAAGTTTGATATTTTTGGGATGTTACACGTAGGGAGACACACTTAAGGATTCGACGTTGTTTGAGTAGTTATGGTATTATGAGAAAGAGACCGAATGTTGTTCGGAGTCTCGGATGGGATCCGGAATATCATGAGGAGATCCGGAATGGTCCGGAGAATAAGATTCATATAAGGAAAGTCCCGTTTCGGAGTTCGGGAATGATTCCGGTGTTTTCATCGGGAATGTTCTAGAAGGTTCCGGAATGTCCGGCACTCCGGAGGGGAAGGGGTACATGAATGTGTCATTACATATTGGAATGATTGCATCATGTACTAAGTGTCATCGTTGTTCCAAATAAAGGATTAATTCAAATCCTAGTTTGAAAAGTCAAATAGCTAGTTTGAAAAGTCAAACGTCTAAAATTGGAAAGAGGAAAAGAGGAGGAAGTGGGAAACCGAGTTGGGGAGGGAATCCCTCCTCCAACCGGCGGCACCCCCTCCAAGCCGAGTTGGGGAGGGACTCCCCTCCCTCCCCTTGTCCGCCGGCCCCTCCACCTATATAAGGAGGGGCAGGGCTCCCTCCTCTAGACACACAAGTACCTCTCCTCCAAAACCCTAGCCCCAAGCCGCCGCCGCCTCCAAGCCGCCGCCGGCCCCTAGGGCATCAACTCGCCTCCGCCTAGCTAAACCCTAGCCGCCGACTTGTCCCCTCCTTGGTGTCTCTAAACCCTAGAACACCGAGGGACTCTCTCATACTCCACCATACTCGCTCCGGCTTAAGGCGAAGCCCTGCGAGATCTCCCCTCTACTTCCGGTACCACGCCGTTGTGCTGCCGGAATCGCGAGGAGAGTGATACAACCTCCGCTGCCTGCTGGAACAAGGGAGAGGAAGGTCTTTGTCGAGTACCGAACGTGTGACCGACTGTGGGAGCGCTGCCGGAACGCAGCGCCGGAAGGATCGTCTACGCGATCTTGAGATCGGGAAGAGTACGACTACATCACCCACGAGAATCCGCCCTCGTTAAACACTTTGGAATCTTCGAGGGTAAGTTATTCCATCGACTCGTTGCTACAATCTAGTAGATAGATCTTGGCTTGTTTGTTTGTATGCGATAGAAATTTTTTGTTTTCCATGCTACGAAACCCTACAGTGGTATCAGAGCCGTGTCTATATGTAGATCTGTTGCACGAGTAGAACACAATGGTCATTGTGGGCGTTGATGCTTTATTGTCGATTGCTTCTTGTGTACTTTGCATCTTGCGGTATGTTGGGATGAAGCGGCCCGGGCTAACCTTACATGACATCGTTCATGAGACTTGCTCCATGCTTGACATGCAACTTGTATTGCATAAGTGGCTTTGCGGGTGCCTGTTTCTCCTAGCATAGTTAAGATCCAATTTACAACGCGTGATCAACAATACTAGTATCAATGTTGTGGTTCTTGTTCGTAAGTTAGAACGACACTTATTGAAAGCCCCAAACCACGTAAAATGTGCAAAGAAAGTAGAGGCGTCTAACTTTGTTTTACAGGGATGTGCAGTGATGTGATATGGCCATGATTGTGATTATATTTGATGTATGCAATGTTCCTTATTGTAAGTTGGCAACCGGCAGGAGCCATATGGTTGTCTTTAATTTATGTTAAGACCCGCGTGTCTATTCAAAGTAGTTGTAATAGTTGAAGCTGGTGGACGACAACCATGGAGAAGCGTCATTGACCTTGATGCAATGCTGGTGGTGATGGAGATCATGTTCGTGCTTGAAGATGGAGATCGAAAGCACAAAGAAGAAAGGCCATATCATATCACATATTATGAATTGCATATGATGTTAATCCTTTATGCATCTTGTATTGCTTAGTAGACGACGGTAGCATTATAAGATGATCCCTCATGCACATGAATTTCAAGTCATAAAGTGTTCACCCTTAGTTAGCACCGTTGCTAAAGCTTGTTGTTTCGAAGCACCACGTGATGATCGGGTGTGTTAGATTCTGCAAGTGTATACAACGTGAGCAAGCCAGATTTGCTCATGCGGAAACTAAGGTTTGATCTTGACGAGCCTAGCATGTACAGACATGGTCTCGGAACACGGATCACCGAAAGGTAAAGCATGAATCATATAGTAGATATGATGAGCATGACAATTGTTCGCCATTGAAACTATATCAACTCTCATGATGATCGGTGTTGATGTAGTGGATTTGGTTCGTGTGATCACTAAAACAATGTGAGGGATATTGTTTTGAGTGGGAGTTCACCTAGATTAATTTAACTATTAATTAGAACTCAATTTATCATAAACTTAGTCTAAACTGTTGCAAATATGTTGTAGATCAATGGCGGCCCCTACCATCAATTTTAATGTGTTCCTAGAGAAAGAAAAGTTGAAAAACAATGGAAGCAACTTCGCGGATTGGTTCCGCAATTTGAGGATTGTCCTTAATGCTGGTAATTTGACCTATGTGCTGGATGCACCGCTAGGTGACCCGCCTGCAGCTACTGCTACCGATGAAGTAAAGAATGTTTACCTCGCTCGGAAGACTCAGTACTCCACAGTTCAGTGTGCTATCTTGTATGGTTTAGAATCGGAGCTTTAGAAAAGGTTTGAGAATTCAGACCCACATGATATTGTCCGTGAACTCAAATTGATTTTTGAGACTCACGCGGCAGTTGAGAGCTATGAGGCTTCTGAAAAGTTCTTTAACTGCAAGATGGAAGAGGGCAGCTCCATCAGTGAGCATGTGCTTAAGATGTCTGGGCACGCAAACAAACTTCAAAGCTTGGGTATAGTGATTCCTAATGCTTTGGGGATTTACCGTGTCCTCCAATCACTACCACCAAGTTACAAGAACTTTGTGATGAACTACAACATGCAGAACATGAACAAGCAGTTGCCAGAACTCCATGGGTGTTAGATACATCACTATGTAACTAGATTATTGTCTCTAGTGCAAGTGGGAGACTGAAGGGAATATGCGGAAGCTAAGGTTTGATCTTGACGAGCCTAGCATGTACAGACATGGTCTCGGAACACGGATCACCGAAAGGTAAAGCATGAATCATATAGTAGATATGATGAACATGTCGATTGTTCGCCTTTTAAACTACATCAACTCTCGTGATGATCGGTGTTGATGTGGTGGATTTGGTTCGTGTGATCACTAAAACAATGTGAGGGATATTGTTTTGAGTGGGAGTTCAACTAGATTAATTTAACTATTAATTAGAACTCAATTTGTCATAAACTTAGTCTAAACTATTGCAAATATGTTGTAGATCAATGGCGGCCCCTACCATCAAATTTAATGCGTTCCTAGAGAAATAAAAGTTGAAAAACAATGGAAGCAACTTCGCGGATTGGTTTCGCAATTTGAGGATTGTCCTCAATGCTGGTAATTTGACCTATGTGCTGGATGCACCACTGGGTGACCCGCCTGCAGCTGATGCTACCGATGAAGTAAAGAATGTTTACCTCGCTCGGAAGAATCAGTACTCCATAGTTCAGTGTGCTATCTTGTATGGTTTGGAATCAGAGCTTCAGAAAAGGTTTGAGAATTCAGACCCACATGATATTGTCCGTGAACTCAAACTGATATTTGAGACTCACGCGGTAGTTGAGAGCTATGAGGCTTCTGAAAAGTTCTTTAACTGCAAGATGGAAGAGGGCAACTCCGTCAGTGAGCATGTGCTTAAGATGTCTGGGAACGCAAACAAACTCCAAAGCTTGGGTATAGTGATTCCTAATGCTTTGGGGATTTACCGTGTCCTCCAATCACTACCACCAAGTTACAAGAACTTTGTGATGAACTACAATATGCAAAACATGAACAAGCAGTTGCCATAACTCTTCTCCATGTTAAAATATGCAGAAGTGGAGATCAAGAAAGAGCACCAAGTGTTGATGGTCAATAAGACCACCAAATTCAAGAAAGGCAAGTCTAAGCAAAAGGGACACTTCAAGAAGGGTGGTAATAAAGTTACCGTGCCGACGAAGAAGACCAAGGCTGGACCTAAGCCTGATACTGAGTGCTTTTACGCAAGGGAGAGGGTCACTGGAAGCGGAATTGCCCAAAGTACTTGGCGGATTTGAAGAACGACAACATCAAGAAGAAAGGTATATCTGATATACATGTTATTGATGTGTATCTCACTAGTACTCGTAGTAGTGCCTGGGTATTTGATACTGGTTCGGTTGCTCATATTTGTAACTCGAAACAGGTGCTGCAGAATAAACGGAAGCTAGAGAAGAACGAGGTGACGATGCGCGTGGGAAACGGATCAAAGGTTGATGTGATCGCGGTCGGCACCCTACCCCTTCATCTACCATCGGGATTAGTTTTATACTTAAATAATTGTTATTTGGTGCCTGCGTTGAGCATGAACATTATATCGGGATCTTGTTTATTGCGAGACGGTTACTTGTTTAAGTCCGAGAATAATGGTTGTTCGATTTATATGAGTAATATGTTTTATGCACATGCACCTTTAATAGATGGTCTATTCTTATTGAATCTCGATAGTGGAAATACACATATCAACAACATTGAGGCTAAACATTTGAAATCAAGCGATAATTCGACCTATATGTGGCACTGTCGTCTTGGTCACATTGGAGTGAAACGTATGAAGAAACTCCATTCCGATGGACTTATTGAATCACTTGATTTTGAATCACTTGATAGATGCGAAGCATGTCTGATGGGTAAAATGACTAAGACTCCATTTTCTGGTATGATGGAGCGAGCTACGGACTTATTGGAAATCATACATACCGATGTGTGTGGTCCAATGAGTGTAGCATCGCGCCGTGGTTATCGTTATGTTCTTACCTTCACGGATGACTTGAGTAGATATGGGTATATCTATTTCATGAAACATAAGTCCGAAACTTTCGAGAAGTTTAAGGAGTTTCAAAGTGAGGTAGAGAATCAACGTAACAAGAAGATTAAATTTCTGCGTTCTGATCGTGGAGGTGAATATCTAAGTTACGAGTTTGGCGAGCATTTGAAGAAATGCGGAATACTTTCACAATTGACACCACCGGGAACACCACAGCGTAATGGTGTGTCCGAACGTCATAATCGAACTCTCTTAGATATGGTTCGTTCTATGATGTCACTGACAGATTTACCGCTATCATTTTGGGGTTATGCATTAGAAACAACCGCATTCACTTTAAATAGGGCACCGTCTAAATCCATTGAAACGACACCGTATGAATTATGGTTTGGGAAGAAACCTAGATTGTCGTTCCTTAAAGTTTGGGGATGCGAAGCCTATGTAAAGAAGTTACAGCCGGACAAGATTGAACCCAAAGCGGAAAATGCGTCTTCATAGGATACCCGAAGGAAACTATTGGGTATACCTTCTATCACAGATCCGAAGGCAAAATCTTCGTTGCTAAGAATGGATCCTTTCTAGAGAAGGAATTTCTCTCGAAAGAAGTGACTGGAAGGAAAGTAGAACTCGACGAGGTTGTCGAACCTTCCCTCGAAATTGCGAGTAGCGCAGCACCGGAAGAAGTTCCTGTGGTGCCTGCACCAATTAGAGAGGAAGCTAATGATGATGATCATGAAACTTCGGTTGAAGTTGCTACAGAGCCTCGGAGGTCAACGAGAACTCGTACCACTCCAGATTGGTATGATCCGGTTATGAGTGTCATGTTGGTGGACAACTCCGATGACCCTAAGACATATGAGGAAGCGATGATGAGCCCAGATTCCAATAAATGGCAAGAAGCCATGAAATCCGAGATTGGATCCATGTACGAAAACCAAGTATGGACTTTGGTGGACTTACCGGATGGCCGGAAGGCTGTCGAGAACAAATGGATCTTCAAGAAGAAAACAGATGCTGATGGTAATGTTACTGTCTATAAAGCTCGACTTGTCGCAAAAGGGTTTCGACAAATTCAAGGAGTTGACTACGATGAGACTTTCTCACCGGTAGCGAAGCTAAAGTCTGTAAGGATTATGTTAGCAATCGCTGCATATTATGATTATGAGATATGGCAGATGGATGTCAAAACAGCATTCCTCAATGGAGACATTGATGAAGAGTTGTATATGATGCAACCCAAAGGTTTTGTCGATCCTAAAGATGCTAACAAGGTATGCAAACTTCAACGGTCCATCTATGGATTGAAGCAAGCATCCCGAAGTTGGAATCAACGTTTTGATAAGGTGATCAAAAGTTTTGGTTTTATACAAACTTATGGAGAAGCTTGTATTTACAAGAAAGTGAGTGGGAGCTCTGTAGCATTCTTAATACTATATGTAGATGACATATTGTTGATTGGGAATGATGTAGACCTTCTTAATAGTGTCAAGGAATATTTGAATAATAGTTTTTCAATGAAGGATCTTGGCGAAGCAGCTTACATATTAGGCATAAAGATTTATAGAGATAGATCGAAACGCCAAATATCATTGTCACAGAGTACATATTTGGACAAAGTTCTAAAGAGGTTTGGAATGGAAGATAGCAAGAAAGGGTTCTTGCCCATGTTTCCCAATACGACCTTGAGTAAACTCAAAGTCCGACATCGGCAGAAGATAGAGAAAGGATGAGTAAGACTCCCTATGCCTCAGCCATAGGATCTCTAATGTATGCCATGCTATGTACTAGACCCGACATTGCATATGCTGTTAGTTTGACTAGCAGATATCAAAGTGATCCAGGAGTGGATCATTGGACAGCGGTCAAAAACATCCTTAAGTACTTGAGAAGAACTAATGATATGGTTCTTTCTTATGGAGGTGATGAATAGCTCGTTGTTAATGGTTACACCGATGCTAGTTGGAACACCGATCCGGATGATTCTAAATCACAATCTGGATACGTATTTATTTTGAATAGTGCAGCAGTTAGCTGGAAGAGTGCAAAGCAAAGCGTTGTGGCGAGATCTTCAACTGAATCGGAATACATGGCTGCTTCGGAGGCTTCACAAGAAGCGATATGGATGAAAGAGTTCATTACAGAGCTGGGTGTGGTTCCTAGTGCGCTGGACCCAATGTCTATCTACTGTGATAACATGGGCGCCATAGCCAATGCGCAAGAACCAATGTCACACAAGAAGCTGAAGCACATCAAGCTACGTTTTCACGCTATTCTAGAACATATCCAAGATGGGGATATAAAGATTTGCAAAGTACACACATATCTGAATGTGGCGGATCCGTTGACTAAACCTCTCCCGAGGGCAAAACATGACCAGCACCAAACTGCCATGGGTGTTCGGTATATTACCATGTCATCTAGATTAGATGACTCTAGTGCAAGTGGGAGACTGTTGGAGATATGCCCTAGAGGCAGTAATAAATATAGTTATTATTATATCTTTGGGTTTATGATAAATGTTTACATTCATGCTATAATAGTATTAACAAGGAAACATTGATACTTGTGTGATTTGTAAACTTAATTTGAAGTCCCTAGTATAGCCTCTATACATTACTAGCTTGTTGGTTGATAAATGATTGTGGTTTCCCTATCATGAACATTGAGATGTTATCAACAACAAGATCATATCGTTAGGAGAATGATATGGTGGACATACTCCTATAGATAAGCGTAGCATAAAGATCAAGTCATTTCAATAGTTCAATTGCTATATGCTTTCTGATACATAGTAACCTAATTCCTTCGACCATGAGATCATGCATATCACCTTTGCTGGATGGATGCTTTGATGACATCAAACACCACACCGTAACTGGGTGGCTATAAAGGTGGCATTGAGTGTTCGGAAAGTATTGGTTGAGACACATGGATCAAGAGTGGGATTTGTCCATCCATATGACGGATAGATATACTCTGGGCCCTCTCGGTGGAATGTCATACAATTAGCTTGCAAGCATGTGACTGGCTCACAAGGGATCACATATCACGGGAACGAGAAAAGAGTACTTATCGGTAACGAGGTTGAACTAGGTATGCAGAGATACCGACGATCATAACCTCGGATAAGTAAACTATCGTGAGACAAAGGGAAATTGGTATCGTATGTAAGTGGTTCATTCGATCGCAAAGTAATCATAGAAATATGTGGGAGCCATATGAATTTCCAGATTCCTCTATTGGTTATTGTTCGGAGAAGTGTCTCGATCATGTCCGCATAATTCACGAACCGTAGGGAGACACACTTAAGGATTCGACGTTTTTTGAGTAGTTATGGTATTATGAGAAAGAGACCGAATGTTGTTCGGAGTCTCGGATGGGATCCGGAATATCACGAGGAGATCCGGAATGGTCCGGAGAATAAGATTCATATAAGGAAAGTCCCGTTTCGGAGTTCGGGAATGATTCCGGTGTTTTCACCGGGAATGTTATAGAAGGTTCCGAAATGTCCGGCACTCCGGAGGTGAAGGGGTACATGAATGTGTCATTACATATTGGAATGATTGCATCATGTACTAAGTGTCATCGCTGTTCCAAATAAAGGATTAATTCAAATCCTAGTTTGAAAAGTCAAATAGCTAGTTTGAAAAGTCAAACGGCTAAAATTGGAAAGAGGAAAAGAGGAGGAAGTGGGAAACCGAGTTGGGGAGGGAATCCCTCCTCCAACCGGCGGCGCCCCCTCCAAGCCGAGTTGGGGAGGGACTCCCCTCCCTCCCCTTGGCTGCCGGCCCCTCCACCTATATAAGGAGGGGCAGGGCTCCCTCCTCTAGACACACAAGTACCTCTCCTCCAAAACCCTACCCCAAGCCGCCGCCGCCTCCAAGCCGCCGCCGGCCCCTAGGGCATCAACTCGCCGCCGCCTAGCTAAACCCTAGCCGCCAACTTGTCCCCTCCTTGGTGTCTCTAAACCCTAGAACACCGAGGGACTCTCTCATACTCCACCATACTCGCTCCGGCTTAAGGCGAAGCCCTGCGAGATCTCCCCTCTACTTCCGGTACCACGCCGTTGTGCTGCCGGAATCGCGAGGAGAGTGCTACAACCTCCGTTGCCTGCTGGAACAAGGGAGAGGAAGGTCTTCGTCGAGTACCGAACGTGTGACCGACTGCGGGAGCGCTGCCGGAACGCAGTGCCGGAAGGATTGTCTACGCGATCTTAAGATCGGGAAGAGTACGACTACATCACCCACGAGAATCCGCTCTCGTTAAACACTTTGGAATCTTCGAGGGTAAGTTATTCCATCGACTCGTTGCTACAATATAGTAGATAGATCTTGGCTTGTTTGTTTGTATGCGATAGAAATTTTTTGTTTTCCATGCTACGAAACCCTACAGTTTGCTACTAGATCTATTGCATGTTTGCTTGTTTCCATCTATTTGCTTGCTTTAGTCTTTACCTCATCGTCAAGTTCCATCAAAGTATTTTATGGCACCATTACCCCACATCAACAACAAGTATGATCCCTAGGCCTTGTCTCTAAGCATTGAAACACCGTTTGCTCCTAGATCTGTTGCATGTTTGCTTGCTTCCATCTTTGCTCCGTTTGCCGGGGAGGTTTTGGGCTTTTACCTTTTCTCCACGCCATCAGCTCTTTTCTAGCACCGTTACCCCACATCAACAACAAGTCAGAAGCTCTTTTCTGGCACCGTTACCACTTGTATTTCACTATCTCTTCGCTGAACTAGTGAACCTATACACCTGACAAGTGTATTGGGTGTGTTGGGGACACAAGAGACTTCTTGTATATTGATTGCATGATTGCTTGAGAGGGAATACCTTTGACCACTTCCTCCCTGAGTTCGATAAACCTTGGGTGATCCACTTAAGGGAAACTTGCTGTTGTTCTACAAACCTCTGCACTTGGAGGCCCAACAACTGTCTACAAGAATAGAAGTGCGTAGACATCAGGCACCATGCCCTAACAATCTTATTCGATTACATGATAGAACTCATCTAATCCCTACCATCCCCATAGCCTACAACGGGGGATTACTCACTCATGGATGAGGGAAACATGGATGGTTGATGCACAGGCGTTGGTGATGACGATGGTGATGATCCTACCCAAATTCCCCATCTCGACAGGGTGCCAGAACGGAGTTTCTGGTTCCGAATCACGGTTTCTGGTGGTGGCGGCGCATCGGAACTCTTTCTAGAAAAACGTCGACCCCCCTCGGTTTTTAGGTCAAGAGGCATCTTATCGGCGAAGAGGGAGGCCGAGGGGGTGCCTGAGGCAGCCACACCCCCTCTAGGCATGGACTGGGCCCACCCGCACGACAGTGGGTGTGGGCCCCCAGGGCTCCACTCTGTCTCGTATTCTGGCTCCGTGGATCTTCTAGTGAAATAGGATTTTTGGCATATTTTTCGGGATTTTTCCTGATAGTTGATTTTCTGCACAAAAAATAGAAACCAAGGTAATTCTGCTGAAAACTGCGTCAGTACGTGTTAGTTATATCAAATCACACAAGTTTAGAGGAGAAATAATACCAAAAGTGTTCGGGAAAGTAGATATGTTTTGGACGTATCAGCATGTGCCGAAGAAAGTCGTTGCTTTCAAAGGGACGAACACATGCAGACGCTTGAATGCTTGTTCTGTCCTGTTCTGTTCACAGAACATTGTAAGTAGCGTGCTCTATTTCCTTAAATAAATATGTCTTGCATTGTCAGTGTGATGATTTGCTCAAATTTGTTCCACAACTGAAATTTGTAGGATGTCATAAAGTGAGGATTTATGTGTTGGGATGATCCATAGTGTTGTTACCATTACAACATGAATTATCTACTTTGTAGGGTATGTATGAGAACAACAACAACACCAATATTGAGGGGAAATTTCAGAATGTTGAGTTGGTCAAATTTGAAGAGAAGAACAAGGTGGATAAACAAATACACAAGTTTACTAGCAGATGTCAAGAAGTGGATGGATACCACTGAGAGCCATATGATGAAGCAAAACACGACAACGTTGAAGGAAAACAGTGAGACACAAACTAGCATTGAGTTGGGCAAGATGAAGGAGAGAAACCTAAACCCTAAACCCTAAAGAATCATTGCATGATTCTATATGTGTTGAATACTTTTATGTTTGTCACACATGATTCAGTGTTGTTGGAATCAGAAGTTTTTGTGTACACATGAAATTTTAGCAGAAACTATTTCAGTTATGCAGTTGAGCTGATTCTAGAAGGAACTTTAGGGCATATCCACCGGCATACCCAAAGCACCCCTAGATGGGCTATGGGGGTGTTAGACAAAAAATGTGTCGTCCAATACTTTGTCCGTGACTCCCATGCTGGTATCGACCCATAGGGAGTGGCCTATGACACTAACAAACCACACCAAGTTGGATTGCCCTCGTGAGCCCCCCTAGGCAGCGCCAGCGACCCAACTATTTCTCCCGAGCGCTCGGCTCTTCTCCCACCCCCGTGACTTTCTGCCAAATGGCTGCTGCGGCCACCCAGGATTCATCGCGCCAATAACTCATCGACGTATACGAAGCAACGAACCACAATCCTCATGCTCCTGCTATCGCCGTCGATGTAGTTTGGAGCCGCAACACACAATCGTCGCTCAGGATCCATTAGCGCAGTTGCCGACGGTGTCCGGCATGCTGAGCTGGAATGACAAAGATACATGTAGCGAGTGGCTAGGCGATGTGAGTTCTTATTCCTCATTTCATTCTACAAAGTAGGACCTAGTGTTTGAATTAGGGATATTTTAGTACAGTGTGCCTAGCTTAGTGTTATTTTGCCGATTCATAGTACCCCGAGGTGGATATGCCCCTGAAACAATTGTCGACCCTGCACGAAGCAAGGTTGAGGATGCGGATTTGACCAAGCTTTGCCGTATTCATAGGCATGTGCCAGAGAAATACGGTTCCTTCGAAAGGACGAATACATGCCGACTATTCTATGCCTGTTCACAACATGTTGTATGCAGTGTGCTCTATTGCTTTAAATAAATATGCTATGCATTTTTAGTGCGATGATTTGCTCAAATTTGATCCACAATTGAAATTTGTAGAATGTCATAAAGTATGGCTTTGTGTGTTGGGATGATCCTTAGTGTTGTTACCAGTACAAACTGCACTATCTACTTTATAGGGTAGGTATGAGAACAACAATAATGCAAATATTAAGGGAAAATTTCAGAATGCTGAGTTGTTTAAATTCGAAGAGAAGAACAAGGTGGATAAAAAATACACAAGTTTCTTAGCAGATGTCAAGAAGTGGATGGGGGAGAAAAACATTCAAAGTTGAAGAACTATGAGGAGTAAACTAGGATTGAGTTGGGCAAGATGAAGAGGAGAGAAACCTACCATTAGGGGAGAAGAAGAAATGGGATGAGGACTGCTAGAGGAGAAAAGAAATGGGATGAGAAAAAGAAAGAAGAAAATAAATGGGATGAGAAAAAGAAAGAACTGAGAGAGGAGAAGAGGCTGAAATGTATGCTGTTTGATCTTCTCAAAACAAGTGGTGCAAACAAATAAAATATAAAGACGATCAAGCAAATTTGTGATAAATGAGATGTTTTGTTGGAACTTGTCGAGCATGTGTGCCTAAAAAAACTAATCATTCATAATGTAGATATAATAATTTGTTTGAATTGTTGTATGAACTGGTGATGTTTATGTAAAAATATGCTTGTATTTCATGTCCATATATAATTGCATTTGAAAAATTGTCAAAATGGACTATTGGGAGGTGCCGGGATCTCCGGTGTGGGCAGCCGGTCCCAAATCCGCGGCAGTTTTTGCGGGCGCCCCCAAACTGTTTGTCCGGTACGTGTCCTATGAGGAGCGCAGGTGGAGATGCTCCTATGTACAAAGAAACTTACTCTTGAAGAATTTCAGTTCATTGAGGGAACTCCTGCTGCCTCATTGCAATAATTAGTTGTGATTGGTTGTTGGAGGATTTCATATTTTGCTTTGCTAAAGTAAAGTTTGGATGTATGCGATCTGGTAGGAGTACTTTGCATTTGCTGCCTTTGTACCAAATTTTACCTTGAAATGAATCGGTCATTTTAATGAGGAACGACGCTTTGTGAAGCTGCCAATCCTTGTTGAGAAATTAATTGGTCTTGACAATGATGTACGCACTTTCACTGAATTAACATATAGTCCATCCCAAGATTTAAAGCATATAACTTTTTAAAAAAGTCAAGCCATGTAAAATTTAACCAAACTTTTAAAAAAATTGTTTGTATCCATATTAGTCAAAAAACTATCAAGAGCGTGGGTCAAGGGGCGCTCGCCCATGGTCCCCGTGAGGCAGGGGTTCTGGTCCAAGACTTGTTTGTATTCATATTATTCAGTTCTTAAGACCTAATCGTGTAGAATGATTATGGAACATACAAATGACCGAAGCTGTAGCCTACCATGTCTTTGTTGTGACTCCTCTTTCCCGAAAAAATATTTCAATATTTCTTAATGTTTTTCTCGATATCATGATTTGTTTGGTCACTCGAAATGTGTGAAACAACACCTGTCCTCGTGTGCCTTAACAATGTTGTGAGTATTCATTAGTGAATTCTGATGACACAACTATATAACTATATCATTTCGCAAGCAATTTCCGCCGATTCCAAACAGTTCTAGTGGTCTCCATCATACATGTTTGAATTTTGATAGACTATTTTATCATCTAATTAATCCAATGCCTAATATGTCTACTCTTCCACTCTTTTTTGCACATGCTAAATATGAATCTGTTACTCCTATAAATTTTTATGTGATTAATTCTGGAGTATATAGTTATATACACGTGTACACAATGAGCAATTTGTAGAAATAAATATCATGGTATATAATTTGCTCGATCAATAAAAATAAGTAGGTTTGAATGTCTTCATCGAGATTTCAAGGACCATTGATTCATCAAATGTAAGGATTATTTAATTTGCTATCAAATATTTCTCTTGCGAAATACCAATATTTTTAAGTCTTGTGTAGGAACAAGTGGTGGAGCTCGATAGACATTGTTGAGAGGCCTAAGTATAAATATTAAAGATATCTATAAGATTTATTTGGTGTAGGGGGCCATTGTCCCCCTTGACCGAGCGAATCTGACACTTTAAATAAGGGGACCTTAGTTGCATTGTTGACACCTCACATTTCAGTGACAATCGAAATTGTGCATTGTTGACACCTCATATTTTTAATGACAAATCAAAATTTCGAGCACATGGTCCTTCTATGTTTTTCCAATCTCTAATGTGCTTGAAGAACTTAGACATGCTACCAAACCTTTTCCACCGGTGGTGGCGACAAAGCGCATACCTCCTTCACGCCCCAAGGCGCTATATATCATACCTCATTTTTTTTCTAGGCAAATTTTGTATCAGTATGAGTCAGATATTTTCTGAGTTGACTTGGCACCATGTGACTTCCCTTAGAAAAAGGATCGCTTGATCCGTCAATGGACGAAGTCCATTTAAGGATGCAGAAGTGGAACAAGTGGAATCTCACTTTTAGACTCCTATCTAGACTAACTCTAAACTAAGTAAAATTTGACAAATCTCACTTATACCGCTTATCCGACTTAGTTTAGAGTAAGTTCAAATGTCTAAAAGTGACATCCCACTTCCCCCACTCGTCCCACGTCTGCGTCCCTAAGTCCATTCATTGTTATTGTTCTAGTAATCCCCTTCCAGCTCTTTGATTTCTACAATACAATGTACCTTTATCGTCGTTACTCTTATAGATAGACCATGTCATAAGCTGTGGGCAAGGTCATAGAGTTAGCCGGCACACTATCAAGACAAATGTCCAATCACCATCACAATGTACTACTGCAATCTACAGTACATAATTTGCATGCTTCATTCCAGTTTAATACTCCACCGGAATCCGGTGCCGACTCCGTTCTGTCGTCCTATATTCTCCTCAACACATTACGCCACAGAAATGCTTCCCAGATGACAACTCACCAGAGAGAAAGAAAACGAAACAAAAGTCAGAAGCTAACTGTTATTTATTACGCGAACAGAGCAGAATGATTGGGGGCGAGTCGTACGCGCATCGGCGCATATCTACATCTGCGCGTCTGCAGACTGCAGATCGTCAACTGCATGCCGTGCAACGCAAGGCTGACGGCAGAGTAGTTTGGCGGTTGCCAGCTCTTCTGTACCAATTTTGGCTTGAAATGAGGAATTTACTCTTTGTGAACGTTGCCGATCCTTGTTGAGGAATTAGTTGCTCTACAATGATGTATACTACCTACGCTCTTTCACGGAATTAAATCGTTCTTCAAACTTCCCCTTGCACGGATGGTTTCTCATGGAGTATAGCATTGCTATACTTTATTTTATTTGCAGATAAAGTATAACAATGCTTCTTAAACCAAAGAATCACTTGGTTTCCCTTGATATTACAAGTTTTCGTGGGCTTTCCTGATGTTTAAAGAGTGTTCTTTGAAGGTGTAAATGTGATTTTTAAAGAAAGTGTAGCAAGTAAAATTCCGTGGGAAATGAATTACTGTATTAATTCTTCTCCGAGAGTTCACCTGAGATTCGCTGAGCCAGCTTGCTGTGTTGCACAGCTCACAGATTTTAGCTTGCTAACTGCCTATAGGCTTGCACAACTCAATCTGGTTAATCTACTGGAATCCCCTTCAGGTTAATGGGTGCGGAGACTGGTTGACGTGCTGGACGGTTTGCAGCCCTGAAAGTCTGGTGATTGGGAACTGAATATTGTGAGCGGAGACTAAGAAACAATTAGTGTATCAGTCAAGATATATATATGTGAGGACGATATAAGCTATCTAAAAATGGAGCCGTACGTTGAAGAGTGCAACTGAACTAGTACCAGCTGTCCAGCAGATTACAGGCAACATTATTAGTCAAAGAAGTGTGAGGAGCAACTGAATCTTTAGGACGCCAAGCTGTGTTCCTGATGATGACTTTCAGTTCAGGCGAGTACAAAATTACTCGTGGCGAGACGGTTGCAGCTGTTTTGCATTGTTGACACGACATATATTTCCATGAGAAAGCAGAATCTGTAGGACATGGCGTGAAGCACTTGGACATGTTACAAAAAAGAAATTCCGTGGTGGCGGCGGCGAATGCCAACTTTCTTACACATGAAGGCTATAGAGCCGCACCTCATTTTATATAGGCAAAATCATCTATGTGAGTCAGATGTTTGCTGAGTTGACTTGGCATCATGTGACTCTCTTGGAAAAAAGGATCGGTCGATCGAGAAAGTCTATTCATTTTACTAGTTGTACTAGTAATAAACCAGTTTTCTAGTTGTACAATGTATCTTTATCGTCGTTACTCTTTTAAATGAGTAAATGACGCAAAACCACCACATTTTAGGCAAAGTGACCAAAAACCCACCAAAATGCATGTTTTTCGGTAGTTTTTTTTGTAAAGGATTGTCACATTCGCCCTAAGTGTGGTAGTTCTGCGTCATTTTCTCCTTTTAGATCGATCCTGCCATAAGCTGTGGGCAGAGATTTCGGCGTTAGTCCATCTCCAGCAAGCCGACCTATATATTTTAGACACGAAACGTGTTAGTTTTGATTAGTTTAGGTCACGCGCCGACAACAAACATGCCGCTATCCTAATCAGATCCATTTGCAGCAGGATGTGCCCAGCGGCATAACCCATCTGGCCTGTCCTGATTAGTTTTGCCCAGATTTTGGCCAATTTTCCCCATTTCGATCAAATTGTGCCTGTTTTGAATACACAACAATGATGTACGGCACAAGCAAAACAATTTATAGTTCACAGGCAGAAAATAGCATAGTTCACAATCAAACATAGTTCAGAAACAAATTAAAACAGCTAAAATTAGAGGAGATTACTAGCGGCATCCCACATTAGCCCACGTGTGCTCAGTAAAATCCGCCTATAGTCGATTATGTGTGTGCCGATCACGGACCTTATGGTGCATATGGAGAAACTCGTCAAACGATGTTGGCCTCGGCATTGGCTCAACCAATTCACCATGAAATTTTCAACTTTGGTCATACAAGCCATCATCACGTCCATCTTCAATGATTATGTTGTGTATGATCACATAAGCAGTCATCATATTTCACATGGTCTCATGGCTTCAAATTCTAGCAGGTGCCGAACAATAGCCCAAGAAGATTGGAGCACACCAAATGTTCGCTAGAGATCCTTCCTATAAGCTTCTTATTCCTTAGCAAACCTCCTACATTTCTCATCTGCAGGGTCATGGATTTTCTTCATAAGTGTTTCCCAATCAGGATAGATGTCATCAACTAGATAATACCCTTTGTTGTATGCATGATCATTGATCTCATAGGGAAGCATTGGAGTATTTTTTTCTGCAAGCCTAGAGAATATATGGAGTGTTCCATCACGTTGATGTCATTGTTAGAACTTACCATGCCCGAAAAAAGTGTCAAATTCAAAAATCTTGTGACACAACAACCTCAAGTATGATTGTGCATCCATCTACATACCCACCATATTTCTCATGCCAATCAAAAGGGCAGTTCTATCACTCCTAGTGCATGCAACCTATGCTTGCAAGCATCCCAAGAAATCCCCTCGACTCGTTGATGCAACAATCGATGTCCTGCCAAGCAAAAGGACAATTCTTTTTATCCGAATACATGAATTCTATGCTTCCAAGCATTCAATGAACCCCCTTGACTAGTTGATGGACAACATCCGGGTAGTGTGTCAATAACGTTTGGCTATCTCATGTAAACTTCACTAAACACTGCAATCACCAATTTGCAGAACTTGTACACGACTCAAGGCATGTTCTCTCGCTCATGCGCATGTACTTATCAACAAGATCCCCTGGCACTCCATATGCAAGCATGTGAACCACTATAGAATATTTTTCTAAGAAGTGAAAAATGTCTTACCGGTGGCATCAGCCTCGCATTCGAAGTACAGAGCATAGTCCCTCACCACATCAAGAATAATCATGAACAACTTTATCGACATCTGAAAGTGACGTCGGAACAAGTTCTTCGGGTAGACTAGGTTAGTAGGATGGAAGTACTCGATGTGGAGTTGCTCATGGCTACCTTCTCGATCACGCTGCAAATTGGCGATGCATCCCTTAACCGAGCCCATGTGTTTTGGCCTCATCGATTCATTTTGATCATGGATGAGCATTGTCGTGGCCATGAAAATTTTGGTACTCACCGTTACTCACCGTCAAAGTCGTCATCGGAATGTATGGATGACATGGTTGTAGAAGAACTCTCTCAAGCTATTATCCATCTATGTAGAACAATTATAATTCTAATTGTATTTAATATATGCCAGCCTCGGTTGGCCAGTAGAAAATAGAGGTTGTGATTCATACCTTAGTTTTGACCACGCGTTTGGCCAAACATATTGTGGGCGATCGCGGTTCGTGGGCGGTCCAAGCCAACAACCAGGAAAATGGACATGCCTTGGCCAGCTATCGGAAGACAGTCGCAATAGCCAACCTCTCCCGGCAACCGCGTGTACTAAGGTGGTTTTGGTGGCCAGGACAAACACACGGGCGGCAGTAGGGATGGCTTGTGCTCGAGTTGCTCCGTCCATGGCAATTGCTATGCACAAACTACGTAGGCAAGACCGCTGGCCTCCGGCAAACAACGGCCGACAAGAGGGCGTTGACGGGGGTGGCGAGGGACAACACATACAGGCGGTAGTGTCACATTAGTGGTGCGGCATAGAGAAAGGGGTGGAAAGGGGCAAATGTGCCACTATCAGTTGGCCCGGGGAGGACAAGCGGGAGACGCAGCTAAACGCGTGCTGTCTAGTTAGACATATTCCTAGCCCAAATTTGAAACGGATTTTTATGTATCCGTCTACACAGGTCGTTTGGGTCGAGCCGTTAAGTCGTTTCCCCTGTCCCGGAGGACAAATTCAGACAACCGGTGTACTTTGAGGTTGGCCTCCTGGAGATGGGCTTTAACAAATCTTGTGTCTCCATCATCATGTATTGTAATCTACGTGATTTACATGTTCCATTCGAGTTTAATACTTCACTGAAATATTCTTCCAGTGGAAGGCGACGTTTCCGTCGATAGCGAGTAGTCTGCGGTGACTTCGTCAATCTCAAGACTCGCCGGTTCAGTCTCTCGGAGGTGCTCATAGAAATAGGGTGTGCATGCGTGTGTTCATAGGGGTGAGTGTATGTACACATTGTGAGCGTCTGCGTTTGTATTTTGTTTCTCAATAAAAAAAAATACTCCACGGGAATCCGGTGCCGACCTTGTTCCGTCCTGCCTGCCATTCTCCCCCAACACATTACACGCGTAGAGTCCACACAAATGCTTCCCAATCACAGCGCACAAGAGAGAAAGAAAAAGTCAGAAGCTAACGATCACAGTATTTATTAATCGGGCAGATCATAATGATTGGCGCGAGTCGCACACGCATACTCCATCTCTCCATCTGCGCGTCTGCCGCAGCTAGCAGGTGAAGATCGTCAACTGCATGCCATGGCCATGCATTGCGATGCGATGCGATGCAATGCAAGGTGGCTGACGGCAGAGTTGAAATAGTGGCAGTGGCCAGGCCACGAAACGCGGTGAGCGAGCGAGCGGGCGGGCGAAAGTGCCATCTTGACGAGCGCACTATTTATTCCAAGCGCGGGAAACAGGCGCTGGTGCGCATTGACCGGACTACTCTACTCTCACCAGAGGTGGTGTGGTGACGACGGCGATCGAAAGCTACTGCAGCTTTGACAATATTTAGTTATTTGGCACACACACAGGATGGATTAGTAGCACTCCCTTCCCCCGAAAAAACATTAGATTTGCATGTATGCATACACTAAACCTCGTCTAAACATATATACGAATCTAGACAAACTTACAATTTTTTTCGAACGGAGGATTATTTCTTAGTTTTTAAGAGATCGTGCATGTTCTTGAGCTGACCTCAGAGCCTACTGGCAGTTGCTTCCTTGGACTGGCATCTTCGGCTCTCTGAGGTGTTCAGTGGCTTGTGACTTGTGCACTAAACTATCATTGTCCCGGAAAGTGTTAGATTAGTTTCGAGCCATGTGAGTTAGACCGTTTCCTCTCTCTCTCTCTCTCTCTCTCTCTCTCTCTCTCTCTCTCTCTCTCTCTCTCTCTCTCTCTCTCTCTCTCTCTCTCTCTCTCTCTAGTAGGCTCTCTTTTTCGTTGCAGGTTCTTCAAGATAAGCTAACCGATTTGTTTATGTCCTCCTCTTATAAGCTAGCTAAGCTACTCCTACCCAACTGCATGCGACGATTAATAAGATAAGAAAAGCGTGCGGCGTGTGGGTTCAGACTGTTCGGTGACATGCCACTGCACGACCGTAGGCAGAGGGATTCTGGATGTGTCATTCTGAATCCCCCAATCCGCAGGATTCCACGGAGGATTTCGTTCAACTTGGGACGTATTCTACTACCATGTCTTTCGTCCCAACCATGGATATTTTGCACGCAAATTGGGTTTCGGTGGGAGGATGTGCTGAGCTGCGGCGCACTTCTAAACAGCAAGACGCAACTTACCGTGCGGAGGCGTGGAGATAGTCGGTTCGACTCGCAGGCATTCGTTTTCGGAGCATGGGCAACAGTTAGCTCTTTGCTAGTACATTTTTTTTTTGAAATTCGAAGTTTCAAAAGATTTCGAAAAACATACCCTGGATGTGGTCGATGTTGTATTTATCAGTGTGCATTATCTTCAAAAAGGAAATACATTATATTTTTGGCTCACCGAAAATGAAATAATAAAACAAAACCTCCACTTCGGTGCACCGTTCACCGACGACAAATTTCTTGATTTTTTTATTTCTGCTGAGCCTAGAAACTGAATTTATTTCGCATGAAAATTTGCACACCGGTAAAACACAACATTGACTACATCCATTTATTCTAGTATGATTTGTTTTAGTACCTGGATTCGAAATTTCAGAGGTTAAAAAATTGGGCGGCTGGTTCGTCGCCGGTAGCTGAACATGGCACCTGTCGGACTGATTCTGAATGTCATTCTGAGTCTCATGCTCTGAAAGATTCCAAGCTCAATTCATTCAGATTGACTTTTTGCTGGTGATGAGTGTAGTGGTTTAGTTAGTTTTTTTATCCTCATATTTTTTTTTCTTGTGGCACACTCCTAAATACAGCACGGAGAACACATTTCACAGCGTCGAGATGGAGACCAAACCAAACTATTCAACGCCGGTAGTAGCTCAGCGGCTTAGACTTTGGCTCCATCCTGCAAAGAGGTTTTAGTATTTTGCACCACTTGTTGAGCATTTTTTTTCCGCAGAATCACAAGTTCACAACTACGCAATTTTTTTTTGCGTAAAACACCAACTTTTCAGGTAATTATTTGCACAGAACCCAAATGACCTAATTAGTTGGTTTGACACCGAATTAGGCTGCTGGGCTCTCATGCAAAGTGCTAAAACCTCTCATGCAAAGGAGATCACAACCCTGTCCGGATGGATTTCGTGCTTGCTTGAACAATTCCCACCAAATTTCAAAGAATCAATAATGTACAATCTGCATTTCCATGTGACAACTTATACTACACCGGACGCTGTCACCGGCGTGAGACCGACATGCGGGCCCGGCATGCCAGGCTCAAACCACTGACAGTTACCAACCAATGGACCTTGGGGTTTTCTTCTCCCTCCAAATTTCAAACTATTACAGTCTACAACTAACGCGTTCTTCTAGCCTACAGCCCAAAAAATCAACTCTTGAAATCAATGCCTTGACAAACGAACCGTTGAAAAATAAAGAAACAATGCTGTGGACATCATCGTCGTTGAACGGTCGTCGACGAGTGTCTGAGGGAGCCGCGCCGCCGCTCCTCGTACCAGCAGATGCAGCTGAGCGCCACGAGCACCTCGACGATGGCCGCCTCGGCCTTCTCCTTGTCCGCCCACCGCAGCGTCTGCAGCGCGTACACGCGCGTCCCGCCGTCGAACCGCCGCGTCCGGTCCATGGTCCGCTCCGCCTGCCACTGCACGGTGTCGTGCGCCATCGGGCCCAGCCACGCCATGATCCTGTCCACGGCCTCTTTCCACCCGTCCGCCAGCCCGGCGTCCAGCGGGCCCGGGTCCCGCCACCAGTCCCGCAGCTTGGACCGCACCGCCGCCCGGAGCTTCCCGGGCAGCATCTCGTACATCTCCGCGCGCTCCGCGTTGGCCTCCTCCTGCCGCCCCTCGGCCTCCATCTGCAGCAGCTCCTCCGCGGACACGATCACGTTCGCGTACTGCTGGTCCAGCCCGGCGCCGCCGAGGGTCCTGGGCGGCGCGTCCAGGAGCTTGCGCCAGTCGACTCCGGGCTTGTGGCCCGACAGCGGCCTGAGGCCGATGATCGGGCACGAATTGCTTAGCTGCTGCATATGCATCGGTGGGTGGAGTCGGGACGGCGCCCCGTCCCGCTCCCGCTCCCGCCGGGTGATCGGCCCCGAGGACGCCCTCGCCTTCCCCGCCCGCGGGCTCAGCAGCTTGGACAGCCTGGCCTGGACGCTGTCGCTGGCGGTGCACGGCATCGGCGGGGGCAGGCCGGGGACGTACTGGCCGAAGACGGCGCAGATGCGGACGAAGACGGCGCAGGCGGCGCGCGCCATGAGGGAGACGGCCTTCTCGTAGCTCTGGCTCCACAGGGACTCCTCCTTGAGACGCCGCACCTTGAGCAGCTGCGTCTTGATCTCCTGCCGGAGCGAGTCGGCGCCGAACGTGTCGGCCGTCTGCGGTGGTGGCGGCGGTGCTGGGTCGGTGAACTTGGCCGGGATGGGCCCGCTGTGGCGGATCCAGCCGCGGGAGGTGAGCTTCCGCTCGTCGGCCTCCAGCTCTCCGAGCGCCTCCATCTCTGAGCAGAGCTTAGAGGTGGCCGCCACGAGGCGCTCCATCTTCTTGGCCTTGACCTTGAGCCCCTTGGCCAGGAGCGGGTCGATCCTGGCGTCGTGCGCGCCGGCCTTGAGGCTGGCGTAGACTCCGCCGAAGTCGATCCCGCAGCGCAGGCCGAGGCGCGCGACGGCGGCGGCGGCGGCGTCGAGCGAGAGGACCAGCTCGGCGCAGGCCAGCCTGAGGAGGAAGGCCTGGTCGGTGGAGTTGAGGTAGGAGACCCCCGGCGAGCGCATGGCGTCGGCGCGCAGGCGGGAGACCTCCTGCTCGGATAAAGAGCGGTGCAGCGAGAGCAGCTTGGACATGGCCGCCGCCGCCTCGAAGGCCAGGATCCCCAGCGCCGCCTGCGGCACCGCGGGCAGCCGGAAGTCCACCGGCAGCCACGAGGCCGCCAGCTTGTGCGCAACCATCGGTCGTTGCTCCTGCTCGCTCCCACCTAACAGCACGCTCGATCGATCGCTCGATCGGATCCTCTTGTACTACGTGAAGCTTGGATTGCTGTCCTTGCGCTTGTTATATGACCAGCGGCAGACAACCAATCAAGCCATGGATGGAATGATTCTCGAGCTGGCTTCCTCTCCTCGCCGGGGTACAAGCCCGTCGACGCGGTTGCGGGTACAGGTTTGGTTGGGCTGGTTGGTGGTATGGTCGTCACGAACTTTCTTATATACTGCTGGCTACTGGTACTGGTTCTGGTACTGGTACGGGGGGGGCCGGTGGTCTCTTACTTCTCTTCAATCAAGGGCGCCTTCGCGCGGGCAATCAGAACGGGGGATGGCGATGGTGTGAGAGGATGGGTTAAGTAGTACTAGTAGTCGATCGAGCTGCTGCCTGGAAGAGAAGACACGGTCGCCCCCGTGGGTGGGAAAGCAGAGGCGAAACGGCGGGCGCTTACCGGACGACGGAACGACCGTCTATTGTTTATTTCCGGGGTGGGGTGGGGTGGGGTTGGGCAACGTCCGTCCGTCCCCGCGTGCTATTCTATGCCCGAATTTGGCCTGGCTCGGTCCGAGGTTACGGCGCTGACAGTTGCTTCAGCCAATCCATGGACATGGACTCAGGATCTTCGCTACTACTAGTATGGTCTTCATCGACAATAAAAATTAAGGGTCTCGGATCGGATCATCACGGGGAATGGATCTTTTCCCACGAAATTACTGAGACATTTTCCAAGCAGGATCGATTCTACCCTTCTGTTTTGGGTTTTCCTGATTATACTAGAAATGGCGAGAGTTTGGATCTTCTGGTTTTGCTATACGTACGAACGCTCTCGGGCGTGCGTGTATGACATAGCCGGCCGGCCGGCAGGATGCGTGTCGATCATGTTCTCAGCGTCGACCAAGCAAGGGTTTAGGGAACATGCATGGCTCCTGTGTATTCGGTCAATATTGCCCATATCCTTTACGCAAAGATGTCCGAGACTAACATGGAGCGCGCACATGGCTGAGTGAGCAATCACTGGCGTACGTACAAGGTACCTAGCTCTACATGCATGCATGTGTACGTTTTACTTACCAACTAAGATACTGCTGTCAAATATTGCTGCTCGATCAACCCAGAGAGAACTCAACTCCCATATATACTCGACCAGTACCATTGCTTATGTACTTGTACCCAGGCACTGTACTACTAGTTAGATAGTACTCCCTCCATCCCGAAATAGATGTCTCAGATTTGGATGAAACTAGACACTATTTAGTATATAGATTTATTTAAATTTTGAAAAAACTAAGACATCTATTTTAGGACGGAGGGAGTACTTTTTTTTTCCAAAAATCCAGATCTATTATACTACTAGTAGAAGTTCACAAAAAGTACAGACACTACTAACATAAAAAAAAATTACAACGAAGTTCTTGGAGCATGTTACGTCGCTAGAGCGAGCCACCGACGTCCCGTTGTTGCTGCTCCACTACCGGAGCAGGTCTAGCGATATTGATCATAGACGGAAAAGTCTTCGTGCGCGTCCCTGGAAAGACCAGTGTCGAGAGCCAAGGTCGTCGCTATTAAACTCTTGAACTAATCTGAATCTTTTGAGACCAAAGCGGTAAAACACGTAAACCGAACAAGATCCACCGCTACATGGGAGCAGACACCTGACAATTTCCTGCCCTCTTCAACACAACTGGCGAGATGGCCGTGATGAGGTGGACGAGGAATCGAGTATATCTTATTCTTCTTGTCCCGCGCATCGCCTTCATAGTCACCATAGCGAGGTAGCCGGTTGACCAAACTCTAAATTTAGCGACCATAGTATAGTGCCGAGCACAAGTCCGAGGTCTCCACCCCTTCCTGCCGCCGCCGGAGCCGTAACAAAGATGCATTGACCCGTCGATTTTCGGTTGAAGACGACTGATACAGGCAGATGGCAATGCAGGCGATGGCTAGGGTGGTGTGAAACCCTAGCTGTCACGTTTTTTAGGATCGGTTTCCTACACTTCTAGTTAAGTATTATGCATGTATAAGATGTATTCTTCAGCTTGGAGGAGTGATTAAAAGTAACTTATAGACTAAAAGAGAACTAGACATACTCCTTTTACAAATTTAAAACATCTTATATTATAAAACACATGGAGTATATATGTTACTACGACCAAGCATCAAAATCACTACTATGGTGGTTAGTATCGACAATCACGGGCCTGTTTCGGTGGGGCATAGAGCAAGGCAGCTAGCCCACAGTTTGTTGGTTAATATCGGCAATCAGCCACAGAAGTCAGAGCTCGAGGTATTGACATCAGGAGCAGATGGAGCCGATAAGATTGGACGGGATCGAATTTACCTCAAGGTCGTCGACAGCGTCGCTGGTCCCTGCCTCGTGGCCGACTGACACTGACGCTATCGCGGTAATATCCCTCTCGGGACATTTACTGATCAACGACCACGCGTACCAGTTGGAAGCTGCAACTCCAAACTGTCTCATTTGTAGCTCGAATTGGGTTTCGGTGAATCGTGCAGATTGGACAACCGATACACCCTGCATTAATCACCCGGCACCATAGAGAAGTAGAGAGCCACGCCTGCTTCGGTCCATTTTTTAACCGGAAAGGGTCCCGAAGGAGATTCTCCATTAATTGGGCGGACATTACAAATACTTCCTCTCTTCCAAATTACTCTGCATTTTAGGTTTAGTCAAAGTCAAACTTTATAAACTTTGACTACAAATATAAGAAAAACAATAATATCTAAAATATGTAATAAATATAGTTAGACTCGCCATAAAACATACTTTTATATTGTATACAATTGATATTATAAGTATTATTATTCTGTCGAAGATATTTAGTTAAGTTTTAACATGTTTGACTTTGACCACTAAAACGCAGAGTAATTTGGGACGGAGGGAATATACAACAAGGGAAAAAAGAAAAGAAAAATTACAACCAGGCCCTCGTCTTTTGAATTTAACACCTTGAAAGTGGCCGCAGAAACACGATCGGGTCCCTGAGCATCACCGTCGCACTCTCCTCCATATGCGCCCGTCGCTGTCAGCACCGGGGACTTCACCACGTAGGACAACAGAGACGCACAACGCCGCGCAGAGGGAGAAGAAGATCCTCATGAATCTGAGGAAAAAGAACCTCGGGCCACCAAAGCACACGAGGATGGCGAGGCCAAGCCTATAACCAGAGATAGCGGTGTCGACACATGGACATCGCTTGGGAATCGCTAGAGATGCATCAGAATCAATGCATGGGAACTCCAAGCATCCTCGACCTTCGCCGTCTTGAGCTGCAACCAGCCTTCCCTTCGAATTTCCCGAGCCCCCATGGCTGGTCAAGAGAAGGAACACGGCTAGACGAAACTCAATCAGGCCGAGGAGCAAACCAAGCTGCTTAAGCCTCTGCTCCCAGATTTTTCTCCATCCATTGGAGCTTCTTTGGGAGGGGAGGGAAGCAACCTCCCAACGCTGCTTGAACTCGCCTAAGAGTAGCTTGGAGGAGCCAGCTTATTGTCGGAGATCCCGGTGCTAGCCTCACCGCCAGCCATGGCTTCTGCTAGCCTCACCGCCAGCCATGGCTTCTGCTACCAAAGCCGCTCGACGGAGAGGATGAAATCCGGGGCGCACCAGACCATCCCGGCAAGATCTGATGCACTACTCCCAAACGCCACAACAGGAAAAATCCTACACATACCATCTTCAACTACTCCGACACCTCTCCTCTGCTATCGCCGGCCGGCGGCACCGACGCGAACATCTCGGGATCGGCCCAGTTTCTCACGAGAGACTCTCAAAGGGGAATGAGGGAAAGAGAGAGGTGGAGAAGGTGGTCTATTGACCCATCGTTGCTTCGCTCCATTTTTTCCGCCATTCTGATCTTGCAGTTGCAGGCCTAAACATGGTCTTTAGAATTGTTGAACAAATGGTTGGAATAATGACCAATTTCAGAATGATATAGTTTTAATCACTAATTAATATGATAACAAGTGTGCCGGTAAAACTAATTGCATATGAGAAACTAGATCCTGAAGCAGCCTAGAAATGAACTTAGGGCGTCTTTGTTAGCCTTTTTTGAGTTCCTTGGGGCCATCCCATAGGGCAACACCCACACATAAACGGGTGAAAGTCGCGTTTGTTGGTTGCCCATGTAGGATGTTAGTTGGTCATCTCAGATAGGGTGTGCGGCTGTTTAGTTGCACGCATTGTCCAACAACATGCAAGGCAAGTATGTTTGGTTATCCTCCAAGAGCCTCTATGGTAACCTCTTTTCTAGTAAGGTAAGGTTACTAGGAAAATGGAAGAACATGAAGAACAATACGTGAAGAACTCCAAGAACATAATCACTACATGAATATCACATAACATAGTAGATAGAGTACGACAGTTAACAGAGTACAAAAAACAGTTCGACTTGTAGCAGTTTAGGTAAGAATGACACACACTAACACTGAGTTCTTCAAGAAAAAATGACACATATTCACACACACATTGTTGAAAAAATAGGCCGAATCAGCGATTAATAGGCCGATTAATTGCTACTAGGGACCTGACCATGTTGATTACCACTAATCGTTTGTGTTAATGATTTAGCCCAATTAATATCTCTGACACTCCGATTACTAGGTATATTCCCGATTAACTACTACACTTGGTCAAAAAAGTTGTAAAATTATCAACAGGTATTGCCCATCCATCCGCTAGCCCGCCCCAGTGAAGTAGGGTTTTCGAAGCTCCCGCTCGATCACTGCCTCTAGGAGCTCGATTTCTGCCATCACCAGCCAGTTCCTTGTTGTTGTTGACTAGTTCCTCGTAGTTGCTGATCAGACCTCGGATATAAGAGCTCGAGCACCTTGATGATCTCATCCGGGAGCCCAAGGCTGCCTTTAATAGGATAGGTGGTTGAGGTGCAAGAGGATTCATATGTGTTTTAGGTGTTAATTTTTATAGGTTGCACCGATTAATAGGCGACCGATTAAATTAGTTAATCCTCCGAATTCCGATTAGTCGCTACTCCCAAGACAACCGAGCAGTTAACGATTGCCGATTTCCTTACCATTGTTCACATGAAGAACCAGTTATTCCTTAGTGTTGTGGTTTTGTACACGGCAGATGCCATAGGATGGTTAAGAGAGAGGTGTGAGAGCAAGTCTATGGTGGAGATCCGGGAATGGGATGGGGCACAAGCACACGGTGATGTATCCAAGTTCGCGGCCCTTGCAATGGAGGTAACACCCTTAATCCTACTATCTGATCTATCATGTACTAAGGAATAGAAGGTTGCTCCTTGAGCTGTGTGGTCTCAAGAGAAACAGAGTTCTAAGCTAGAAGAAGCTACTGCTACTATACCGTCGATCGGGTGGTGTATCGAATGAATCTCCTCCTAGTGGGCTTCCTAGGTCACCTTATATTCACGACACTTAGAGTACGAGAGAGAGAGAGACAGAGAGCTAGGCTCAGTTGGCCGTCCCATCTTGTCGCCACAGGAATCTGACGTCACCAAGTTGATGGCACCATGCATCCATAGTGTCGGACTGTAGCGGCCAGGCCGACACGGTCAACGTTATGGTCGCCTTTGCGGTGTCCATCCCATCATGACGTGGGGGATATATAATTATCCACAGTGTCATATATAGCCCATGTCCGATGGGACGTAACTTGTACAGCCGACCGAGGTGGAGCCGACTAAAGCAGGAGTTGGCTGCTGAAGTGGAGCCATCTAAAGGTGGACCCGGTTGAAGTTGGAGTTGGCTGTTGAAGTGGAGCCAGCTAAAGGTGGAGCTGGCTGTTGAAGTGGATCCGGCTGAAGTTGGAGCTGATGGTGGAGCTGGCTACACCTCCCTCCCGCATTTGGGTAGCCAACCGAGGGGTAGTCGGCCAAGGGCTTTTGCTCTTCTATTGATCTGACTTACTTCTGTTGACTTGCTTCTTCTGTCTTGTTGACTCGTTGCCTTAGGACTACTGGAGGTCATGTCCCTGACACTCATCTAGTTTAATGATCATAGCCATGTCATCTAGTGCTAATGCCACTGCCTAACCACCTCGTAGATGGAGTAGTTGAAGGTGAGAACTATGTACTCCTTAGAACTCAGCTTCTTGAACAAGAGGAAGTAGATAAGTTGCAAACCATGCATAATGGTAAATTGTGGCCAACCCGCCTCGATGACCGATTTTTTCATTGACATCCTTGAGGTTCATGTCCCATAGGCATCCACTAAAGGTCTTGATGGTGATTTGTGTAGGCACTAGCCCTAGATATGGCCTGAAGGCTTTAGGGAGAGAAAGATACCCTAACCCTGGTGTCATTAACATATTCACGAACGGGTTGGGGACACCTTAACATGGAAATGCCAAACCGAGGGAGGGGAGCTTCCTTTTAGATTCATGTTGGGATGGTGTTCACGAACTTCCACACGGACGACCACCTATAGATGTTGCGAAAAATCAACAACGCATGGTCAGCAATGCAAGATACGAGCTTCATAAAAAGAAGCACACATGGTAGATAGGGTTGTAGCCACCATAATAGGAGGAAATGCACAACAATTATGGCGGTAAAGTAGGCCTCATAGGAAGAATATATGATATATCTTCATCATTGGCATCAACAAAAATAGAGTGTAATATAAAGGAGGCCTCATAGAAAGAAAGCACACACTAGTGAATAAGATAATCCAACATATAGCTAGTACAATGCACTAGCTATGTGATTATATATACAAAAGCATATGCATATTATCACAGTCACACACCCGAATGCAAACGAAAACTGTTGAATGATATTGTGGGCCTCATAACTTTTTTGAAGGATGGAGTTAGTGAACCAAGGAGCAAACTCAACCTATGCTTTTGTATGTATTACTAGGTTCACTAACCCATTCTTGAAAAAATCACTAACAATGCAAATGTGAATCCCTTGCACTCTATTGGGGAACCGTTGAATAATTGGCCATGGGAAGAAACTAAATTGCAAGCCTCATAGAACAAGCACACAAAACTAGAGAGATGATCCTTTAGTACCTAGGTCATGCACAATCATATTTTTACGTGCACAAAACTAGGTACTAAAAGACACCTTAGACATTACTCCATGCGGCATATTAAAATCATAGGCCGAACAAAAATTCTAATCAAAGGAAATGCACAACAGTGAATAGTAAATCAAGCAACCCTCATTGCCTGATAGATTTAGAACTCAAACCCTAGCTCTAATCGGTTAATCAGAGCAGAATCGTCTGAGAAAAATTGACTGAAATCACAGTCAATCAAACTATCGCTAATTCAATCCTAGAAATTGTGTTTAACCTACCAGATCTATGCTCCATGTCTTGTAAAATCCGATTGAATACTACTAACGCATAGATCTATAGTAAACATGTACTGGTAGTAGAGGCGGGAGGCCTTACCACCACTGACGGGCCATAGAATCTTTGCTCGTGGATGGGTGTGATGAAGAACATTCTCTCCCATGACAGGTAGCACCATCGGATATGGAAGAGAAGCGGGTATCCAAGTGTCATCGAAGTTCTTTCTCACGAACTAGCCGCCGGGAGAGTAACTACCGATGATACGATGGAGAAGAGTAAGGGGAGGGAGAGTGACGGGAGGGAGAGTGGGCAGTGAGAGGATTTGTGGAATGTGTCACCGAAGAGACATGACATCTCGCGCTCCTTTGATGCGTCGGAAACGTATCTATAATTTTTGATGTCCCATGCTTGTGTAGTATCTACTTTGCTTTGCTTTGTCTACATTTTGAGATGTTTTTATATGTTTTCTGGAACTAACCTATTAACAAGTTGCCACAGTGTCAGTTGCATGTTTTCTTCTGTTTTTGGTTCTAGAAAGGCAGAAAATCAATATCTCGGAATTGGACGGGACAAAAGCCAAAGTCAATATTTTACTGTGGGCAACGCGAAGCCAGAATACGAGACGGAGGAGGCTCACCAGGGGGCCACAACCCTGGCCATGCGGGTGGGCCCACCCCGCGCCTAGGGGGTGCAGCTGCCCTGGTGCCCCCCTGCCTCGCCTCTTCGCCTATAAAGTCCCCCCGATGCCAAAACCCTAGGCACCCGATCAAAACTCCACGAAATCGTCCGTATCCGCCACCACCATTGTCCCTAGATCGGGGGGATCTAAAGCTCTTCCCGGCACTCTGTCGGAGGGGAGATCATCCCGGAGGCCTTCTTCTTCATCATGCCAGCCTCCGGTATGAAGCGTGAGTAGTTCCACCTTGGACTACAGGTCCATGTAGTAGCTACATGGTTATATCTCCTCCTTGTGCTTTCATGTCTAGATCTTGTGAGCTCCGTTCATGATTAAGATCTAACCGATTTGTAATCATGCATGTTGTGTTTGCGGGGATCCGATGGATATTGAGATTACTATGTCACATTGATTAATGGTTTTGTCTATTTGATTCTATCATGTCTGTGTTGTTTGTAATCTTGCATGCTCTCCGTTGTTAGTAGCTATCTTGGCCAAGTAGTTGCTAGTGACTCCAAGAGGGGGTATTTATGCTCGATAATGGGCTCATGCCTCTACTTAATCAAGGGAGTTGACAGTAATCTCTACGGTTGTAGATGTGTTGTTGCCACTAGGGAGAAAACAATGATCTCTTGTTCATGGAACAAGTGGATTGTTTACCTTACACACTTTGCTTAAAGCAGTTGTCTGTTGCTTGCAACTTAATACTGGAGGGGGTTCGGATGATAACCTAAAGGTGGACTTCTAGTCATAGATGCAGTTGGATGGCGGTCTATGTATATTGTTGTATTGACCAATCGAATCTCATAGGATCTTTTTGTCTAGTATTGCATTGTTATGCCTTGCTCAGTCCTGTCAATTGCCCTGCGATACGACCAAAACGTATCTACTTTCTCGAACACTTTGCTATTGTTTCTTCTCTAAACTTGTGTGATTTGGATACAACTAACACGGACTGACGTTGTTTTCAGAAGAATTACCTTGGTGTCTTGTTTTTGTGCAAAAAATGAACTATTAGGAAAAATCCAGGAAAATATGCCAAAATTTATATTTCACCAGAAGATCCATGGAGCCAGAAGAAGATACGGAGGGGAGGCCTGTAGGGCCCAGACCCACCCCAGGCGCGGGCCCACCTGACCTCGCGCCATTCCCCCATGCTATGCGTGGGGGAAGGCTTGGTTGGCTTGACCACTGTGGATACGCGAGCGGATGAGTAGCTTTGGACCCGTGTCTATCGTTAGATCCCCCATCCTCGTACAGCCGACTAGTGACGCCGTGTCTCGTCATTCGTGTGGCTTATGTTACTGTTGCCTTTCAAGTGCTTGTGTGCATGTACCCGACCTACGGGAAGTGGTGGTTCGTACACGCTTGCCTCGCGGGTGTGGCCACCCCAGACAGCTCCTCGGCCTCCCTCTGTGCCTATAAGTTTCCTTTCGACCTAAAAACCGAGGGGGGTTCGATAGTTTTCCAGAAAGAGTTCCGCTCCGCTGCTGCCACCAAAAACTAAGATTCGGATCCAGAAACTACGTTCTGGCACCCTACCGGGACGGGAAATTTGGAGAGGATCATCGCCATCGTCATCACCAACGCATCTCCATCAACCACCGATGTTTCCCTCATCCATGATTGAGTAATCCCCCGCTGTAGGCTTGGGGATGGTAGGGATTGGATGAGTTCTATCATGTAATCGAATAAGATTGTTAGGACATAGTGCCTAGTTTCTCTTGTGCTATTTGAATTTGTTGCAACTTGTTGTGCTTAATGCTTGTCACTAGGGCACGAGTGCCATGATCTCAGATCTGAACTTATTATTGAATCATTATGATAGTATTGTTTGTGATCTTATCTGCAAGTTGTGTACACATATCATTGTCCGGATCCAAAGGCCCCAAAGTGACAATAATTGGGACAACCGGAGGGGATGGCTGTGGTGTGAGGATCACATGTGTTCACGGAGTGTTAATGCTTTGCTCCGCTGCTCTATTAAAAGGAGCACCTTAATTGACAGTAGTTCCCTAGAGGGCCTGCTGCCACGGGCTGGCTGGACAGAAGATGTTGTGCAAGTTCTCATTGCGAGCATGTATGACTATATTTGGAGCACATACCTAGGATTGTTTAGTACTTGGATGCTTGTTATTATTTATCTGCAATTCCCTAGATCTTGAAGTTACATGTTTAGACTCGTCCATGCAACGCCCGTCCATCCATCGCTATGCCTACCGCACTTGAATCCTATTGCTACCGTTACTGTTACTATTGCTCTTGTTGTTGTTGTTGTTGCTTTGCTGTTGCTACTACAAACTATTGCTACTGATAAACTTCTATGAGCAAGAACTATTTCCAGGTGCAGCTGAACTAACGACTCAGTTGTTAAGGCTTGCAAGTATTCTTTGGCTCCCCTTGTGTCGAATCAATAAATTGGGTAATACTATCCGCGAAGACTGTTGTGATCCCCTATACTTGTGGGTCATCAAGACTATTTTCTGGCGCTGTTGCCGGGGAGCATAACTTTATTTGTGAGTTCACTTGGATCTATTATTGTTCACTGTTACTCCTTTCATCATGGGGAAGTCTCGTGATGGAAAGTTCCCTATTTTACCATCCACTACAAGAAGAGGTACAGTCCTAAACACCTCTGCTGCTCTTGATTCACCGTCGGTTATAAGTAAGCTTGTCACACCACCAGCACATACTCATGCTACACACACTACTACTACTGCTGAGTCTGAAACTGCTTTTGATGCTCATGATGTTACTTCTAGTGTGCTTGATGCGAGTGGTTCATTAGGTCCTTTTTTAGATGCTACTATGGCTAGTCTAGGAAATACCGAAACTCCTAGTGAAGACACTGTTACACATGTTAGCTCACCGGATGCTAGTGAGAGTTATGATATTAATGATGATTACATTGAGTTCACTGATGATTTTGTTGAAAAGTGCCGAAATACACATGGTACTAGTGCTATGAAGAGTCTCCTTGCTAGACTTGCTATTATGCCTAAGTTATCCTCTGATCCTTAGTTTGCCACTTCTCCCATAGATATTAAAGATGAAGATTATGATTTCTGTCTTGATTTATCTTATTTAGATATTGTTGAGAAAGAACTTTTTTGTGGTACTGAAAATGAGAGTGTTGTGGCTCATATGAATGAGCTTTCTACTATGAGTGCTTTGTTATCTGATGATTTTAAGATGCACAAGTACTTTGTTGCTAAGGTCTTCCCTTTTCACTAAAAGGAGAAGCTAGGGCTTGGTTTAATAGATTACCTGCTGGTTCCATTGATAGCCCTGATTGCTTCTTTCTTCCAGAAATATTTTTCTCCCAGTGCTAGACATGCTGCTCTGCAGAATTTTTTTGATTTTAAATAGGGAGAAGAAGAGAAATTGCCTGAGTCATGGACAAGGTTCCGTTCCTTGATTCATGCACATCGTGGATGTCCATTACCTAAGAATGAGCTTCTTGATCTTTATTATGATGGACTAACTAATTATTCTAGGACCTACCTAGATAGCTTTGCTGATTGTGTTTTCAGGAAAAGGACTGCTACAGATGCTGAAGAAATAATGACCAAGCTAAGCAAGAATTAGGATGATTGGACTTCAACTGAGCTGAATACACTTGAGCCTATTACTCCTGAACCAGTTATGCCTGAACCAATTCCAGCACCAACAACAAAGAATAGGGGAGTTATTGCATTAAATGATGAAGTGATGAAAGAAGCTAAGAAGTGTCTAAAGGAGAAAGGTATTAGAGCTGGAGATGTGAAGAATCTACCTCCTATAGAAGAATTATGTAAGCCAATTCCCCACTCATCTACTATTGAGGTACACTCTCTCCAACACTTTGATGAAGGTGATATTCCTTACGGTAAGCCTCCTGATCAATGTTTAGAGGAACTTGACATTTTTATTGTTAAACAAGGTCATTTTAATAAACAAGTTCAGAATCATTTATTGGAAAACTCTAGAGCTATCCATGTGTTGAAAGATATGGTGGAAAGAACTTCTAATGATATTAAAATGCTTTGTAAACACTTTCAAATGGTTCAAACCCAACTTGATCAACTTGCTAAGGTACAAAAAGATATGCTACTTAATGCTTTAGGAGATAAACATGCTTATGGAATTAGAACTAGGAGTGGTATAGCTACTCAAGATCCTTTATATCCTGAAGGACACCCTAAAAGAATAAAGCAGGATTCTCAACAAGGTGAAGATAGTGGTAGTCCCCGTAAGAGAAAGAAAAAGAAACATAAGATGGTTGAGGAACCACTTGAACCTGCTGTAGATCCTAATAGTATATCTGTCTCTGATGTTGAAACTAAGAGTGGTAATGATAAAAATGAGTCTCCTGGTAAGGAGGAAGTTGAGGAAGAACCTGAGAAGCACACTAAGAACACTAGGTACACAAAGGAAGATTTTATTGCTAATAAACATGGTAAAGAGAGAGAACCTTGGGTGCAGAAACCTATGCCTTTTCCAGGTAAGAACACAAGTCAAAGGAGGAAGAACACTACAACAAGTTTTGTGAGTGGATGAAACCTATATTCTTGCAAATTCCTTTGACTAATGTTATTAAATTGCCACCTTATTCAAAGTATATGAAGGATATTGTCTCTAATAAAAGGTAGATTCCTAATGAGGAGATTTCTACTTTGCTTGCTAATTACTCCTTCAATGGTAAGGTTCCAAAGAAACTTGGTGATCCAGGTATACCAACTATTTCTTGCTCCATTAAGAACAATTATGTTAGAACTGCTTTATGTGATTTGGGAGCTGGAGTTAGTGTTATGTCTTTCTCTCTCTATAAGAGACTTTAGCTAGAAAAGTTGTTACCAACTGATATATCTTTGCAAATGGCTGATAAGTCAACTACTATTCCTGTTGGTATATGTGAGGATGTTTCTATTCAAGTAGCTCATAATTGCATGGTTTTAATTGATTTTGTTGTGCTTGAAATGCCTGAAGATGACAATATGTCTATTATTCTTGGGAGACCTTTTCTTAATACCGCAGGTGCTGTCATCAATTGCAATCAAGGAAAAGTAACATCTAATATTAATGACAAAGAGCACATTGTATATTTCCCCAAGAAGGTTGTTAAAAGCTATTGCCTGAATTCCATTGAAAATATTGAGAGCATCAAGGTTGGAGAAATATATTGTCCCATTCCACAAGAAAATTTTGAAAATATTATGATTGGGACCATTTCTATCAAGTATAAGGTAACATAATCACCTTGTGGATTGCAAAGTTTTGCTTCATATAAGATTGTTTTGGTAACAAAACTTGATCAACCTTGTTAACAAAAAGATTTTAATAAACAAAATAATGTTTCCACTTTGGTTATACTTGCTCACTTTTATTTTTCTCCTTTCCAATCTTTTCTCTTCGCCGTGCCTAACTTAAAGGCGTTAAAGAAAAGTACTTGTTGGGAGATAACCCAAGAGTTTCCTTGAGTCTTGGAAGTTATTACTGTTGTAATGACTGTTGGAGATATGCCCTAGAGGCAATAATAAATGTAGTTATTATTATATCTTTGTGTTTATGATAAATGTTTACATTCATGCTATAATAGTATTAACAAGGAAACATTAATACTTGTGTGATTTGTAAACTTAAAATGAAGTCCCTAGTGAAGCCTCTATACATCACTAGCTTGTTGGTTGATAAATGATTGTGGTTTCCCTATCATGAACATTGAGATGTTATCAACAACAAGATCATATCATTAGGAGAATGATATGGTGGACATACTCCTATAGATAAGCGTAGCATAAAGATCAAGTCATTTCAATAGTTCAATTGCTATATGCTTTCTGATACATAGTAACCTAATTCCTTCGACCATGAGATCATGCATATCACCTTTACCGGATGGATGCTTTGATGACATCAAACACCACACCGTAATTGGGTGGCTATAAAGGTGGCATTGAGTGTTCGGAAAGTATTGGTTGAGACACATGGATCAAGAGTGGGATTTGTCCATCCATATGACGGATAGATATACTCTGGGCCCTCTCGGTGGAATGTCATCCAATTAGCTTGCAAGCATGTGACTGGCTCACAAGGGATCACATATCACGGGAACGATAAAAGAGTACTTATCGGTAACGAGGTTGAACTAGGTATGCAGAGATACCGACAATCATAACCTCGGATAAGTAAACTATCATGAGACAAAGGGAAATTGGTATCGTATGTAAGTGGTTCATTCGATCGCAAAGTAATCATAGAAATATGTGGGAGCCATATGAATTTCCAGATTCCTCTATTGGTTATTGTTCGGAGAAGTGTCTCGATCATGTCCGCATAATTCACGAACCGTAGGGAGACACACTTAAGGATTCGACGTTGTTTGAGTAGTTATGGAATGATGAGAAAGAGACCGAATGTTGTTCGGAGTCTCGAATGGGATTCGGGATATCACGAGGAGATCCGGAATGGTCCGGAGAATAAGATTCATATAAGGAAAGTCCTGTTTCGAAGATGGAGAATGATTCCGGTGTTTTCATCGGGAATGTTCTAGAAGGTTCCGGAATGCCCGACACTCCGGAGGGGAAGGGGTACATGAATGTGTCATTACAAGTTGGAATGATTGCATCATGTACTAGGTGTCATCGCTGTCCAGAATAAAGGGTTTATTCAAATCCTAGTTTGAAAAGTCAAACTGCTAGTTTGAAAAGTCAAACGGCAGTTTTTGGAAAGAGGAGGAGAGGTGGAAACCGAGTTGGGGAGGAGTTCCCTCCTCCAACCGACGGCCCACCTCCAAGCCGAGTTGGGGAGGGACTCCCCTCCCCTTGGCTGCACCTCCCACCTATAAAGGGAGGGGCAGGGCTGCCCCTCCTGGCACACAAGTTCCCTGCCCCAAACCCTAGCTTGGCGCCACCACCTCCTGCAGCTGCCGCCGCCTCCTAGGGTTGCCCTAGCCGCCGACTTGGGCTGCCCCAAGCCCTAGCCGCCGGCTCTAGCACCTCCTCCTTGGTGTGTCTAAACCCTAGATCGCCTAGGAGCTCTCTCATAATCCACCATACTCGCTCCGGCTTAAGGCAAAGCCCTGCGAGATCTCCCCTCTACTTCCGGTACCACGCCGTTGTGCTGCCGGAATCGCGAGGAGAGTGCTACAACCTCCGCTGCCTGCTGGAACAAGGGAGAGGAAGGTCTTCTTCGAGTACCGAACGTGTGACCGACTGCGGGAGCGCTACCGGAACGCAGCGCCGGAAGGATCGTCTACGCGATCTTGAGATCGGGAAGAGTACGACTACATCACCCACGAGAATCCGCTCTCGTTAAACACTTGGGAATCTTCGAGGGTGAGTTATTCCATCGACTCGTTGCTACAATCTAGTAGATAGATCTTGGCTTGTTTGTTTGTATGCGGTAGAAATTTTTTGTTTTCCATGCTACGAAACCATACAATGACCTCTCCTTATCCTTTTTGTTTGCTTTTTGTGCCGAGAATGACCTCTAATGAGAGGGGAGTAAGATTTGGAGAGTTGTTGTCCCGAAACAGATTTCTGTCCTCCACCAAAACAATTCGTGATGAGTCTCTGTAACTCTGATTGAGCTTAAAATTTACGAATAAATCCCCCGGTATGTTATCTAACTTTCATTAGTTCAACACTTGTTGATTTGAGCAACATAAGATGTTCGAAAAAATTGGTTTCTACCTGCTGGTCTGTTTTGACAGATTTCTGCCATTATTTGCATTTATTTCTTATTGATTCCTTTTTGAGTTCTCTTTTGGGGAATTGAGATTTTTGAATGAGTTGATACATTAGCTTGTGTTTTTAGTGAAAAGTCTTGTTGTTCCAAAGCTTTTCCTAAAGTTCTATTATCTTTTGAATACACTAATGTTGCTAATGAAGATTGTGTGAAGTTTTGTATGAAGGAAAAAATTTGGGTGTAGAGAGAGGATGATGTAATGAGATGAAGAATGGAAAAAAGATCAAGCTTGGGGGGAGAAACCCCGTGTCACCCCAAGAAATATTCAAGAGGTACAAGCGTCAAAGCTTGGGGGTGCCCAAGGTATCCCCTTCTTCATCAACAAAAATCTCAGGTCTTTCTGGACACTTCGTTTTTATTGTTTCATGCACAATTGTGTTGTTCTTGGAGCATCTTAGTTTTTGTTTTTGGTTTTATTTTGATTTGTTTGGTTTTCTTTTTATTTGTTTATTTTTGCTTTGTTTGTTTTCTTTAAAAAATTCGAAAACACCAAAAATATTTGTTGGTCTTCTTTGGTTTTGTGAGTTCTTTGCAGGGTTCAGCCATCCTTAGTGGATTCTGGTTTCATGTTAACTATTCAAGTCACACAAGTGAAGGACAATAATGAAGATTAAGACAACTCGAGGTGTGGTAAGAGGCTGGTAACGAACTCTATTTGTTTCATTTTTGTATATATACTCATCATTGTGAGCATGCTTAGCCTGTTTGTGTAAGGTGTATGTCATTATGGATGCTTAGTAGTTCTTGCTTGTTTATGATTAGCTCCAGCTTGCTAATAGTTTGTAGCATGTCATATGAGTGTTTGCTTGCATTGTTTTATTCATACTTTGGTATGATATTGTGGTATCCTCCTCTGACTGTTCAGGTGAATCGACTTGGCACATGCTCACACATGCATATGACTAATCAATAGTCACTAAGCCTCGATGATTTATTTTTCCTCAGAGTTCTTGTATCACTTTCATGCCATAGCTAGTCTTGTTTTGTTGCAAGCATGATTATGACAGCTATTGCTCTCTCGTTTGTCGCCTCCTCTCTTTTGCTCGCCTTCACTTGCACTGAGTACGTGCTCTACATGTGCTTCAAACTCTCCAAAACCAATATTATCAGTTGTGTCCATCATACCTACCTATTAGCATAATTTTCTATTTCAGTGCATATTCCGTATGCCGTGTTTTCTTCCAAAAAAATGTTGTCTGTTTTGAGAAAGTTAGTTAGTAAAGCTCTCATGAACTTGATGGCACACTTTATTCCTTGCGCTTAATAATCCTGAACCATTGTGACTAGTCCATGAAAGTTATATGCTTGCTAATTATATACTCGGAGTCAGCAGAACCCTGCTGTCACGGGGAGCGCTTTCAACACTTTTTGGATATCTCATCCAGTTGATTTCTTGCTCTTTTGTTTATGGATGTCGACGATGTGAAATAAAAGGGGAAGTTGTTAGTTCATGGAGCTTATACATTATGTTAGAGAAATGCCTGGGCCGCTAGCCTAAGCCATGCTTAATCATGGTGGAAACTTGCAGCATCACTATAATGAGCATCTATGAATTATCCTCAATAAAAAGCTATGCATATGGTAAATAAAAAGATCGCTGAGATGCTCATTGTCTGCTTGCCTTGTCATTTTGGTTATGGGAAAGCTCCTGTACTATGTGCAAGGGGTACCCCGTTGGCGGTTCTCGATGATATGCATGTATTTACAATGACAAGAACTTTTAGGTGACCAAAGTTGAGTAGCATGCGGAGCGACCCTCGTACTCAAGGGACTTGGGATTTCCAGTCTATGGTCTGTCAAGCATATGATTCATAGTGGACCTCACTTTAACCTTAACCACATGAATATGCCTATGATAGGGGCAATGAGAGCTCAAAGCTAATGAGTACCTTCCTTTCAGCATTGAGAAGCCTTTCAAACCTTCACAAAACCATTTTCACAACTTTGTTGAGTCACCACTTATTCTATGAGCACCTTCTTGAGAGCATAGTTGTCATTCTTGTGTTTGTTCCAAAACTTGGTTAATTATGTCATGACTTTGATGCTTGTATCTCTGATATCTTTATCTCTAGTCTTCATGTGAACTTCAGAGGTGCCTTGGCATTTATATTGTGCTCTTCAAATAAAGGCAAGCGAAGTACCACTCTATCATACCTTATTATGAGCATTGCAATGTTGCTTATGTTTATGTTTCATGCTACTTATTATTATTGAGTTGGTTTCTCTTCATAGCTTGCAATGACTATTGAGTAGACTTAGTTGCATACTCCTTATTATGATTTGTCTAAGCATCTACTCATGTGCTTAAAATATTTACATCATATGAATCAAAGTGTCCGTGAAAGTTCTTTTATTGCACTCAGTTTCAACTGAATTGCTTGAGGAAAAGCAATAAGCTAAGCTTGGGGGGAGTTGATACGTCCAAAACGTATCTACTTTCTCGAACACTTTGCTATTATTTCTTCTCTAAACTTGTGTGATTTGGATACAACTAACACGGACTGGCGCTGTTTTCAGCAGAATTACCTTGGTGTCTTGTTTTTGTGCAGAAAATGAACTATCAGGAAAAATCCCGGAAAATATGCCAAAAATTATATTTCACCAGAAGATCCACAGAGCCAGAAGAAGAGACAGAGGGGAGGCCTGGGGGGCCCAGACCCACCCCAGGCGCGGGCCCACCTAACCCCGCGCTTGGTGGGGGTGTGGCCACCCCAGGCAGCTCCTCGGCTTCCCTCTGCGCCTATAAGTTGCCTTTCGGCCTAAAAACCGAGGGGGGTTTGATAGTTTTCTAGAAAGAGTTCCGCTCCGCCGCCGCCACCAGAAATCAAGATTCGGATCCAGAAACTCCATTCTGGCACCCTACCGGGACGGGGAATTTGGATAGGATCATCGCCATCATCATCACCAACGCATCTCCATCAACCACCGATGTTTCCCTCATCCATGAGTGATTAATCCACCGCTGTAGGCTTGGGGATGGTAGGGATTGGATGAGTTCTACCATGTTATCGAATAAGATTGTTAGGGCATAGTGCCTAGTTTCTCTTGTGCTATTTGACTTTGTTGCAACTTGTTGTGCTTAATGCTTGTCACTAGGGCCCAAGTGCCATGATCTCAGATCTGAACTTATTATTGAGTCATTATGATAGTATTGTTTGTGATCTTATCTGCAAGTTGTGTACACATATCATTGTCCGGATCCAAAGGCCCCAAAGTGACAATAATTGGGACAACCGGAGGGGATGGTTGTGGTGTGAGAATCACATGTGTTCACGGAGTGTTAATGCTTTGCTCTGGTGCTCTATTAAAAGGAGCACCTTACTTGCCAGTAGTTCCCTAGAGGCCCCGCTCCCACGGGCTGTCTGGACAGAAGATGTTGTGCAAGTTCTCATTGCGAGCACGTATGACTATATTTGGAGCACATGCCTAGGATTGTTTAGTACTTTGATGCTTGTTATTATTTATCTGCAATGCCCTAGATCTTGAAGTTACATGTTTAGACTTGTCCATGCAACGCCCGTCCATCCATCTGTATGCCTACCGCACTCGAATCCTACTGCTACCGTTACTGTTACTATTGCTCCTGTTGCCTTTGCTGTTGCTACTACAAACTGTTGCTACTGATAAACTTCTGTGAGCAAGAACTATTTATAGGTGCAGCTGAACTGACGACTCTGTTGTTAAGGCTTGCAAGTATTCTTTGGCTCCCCTTGTGTCGAATCAATAAATTGAGTAATACTACCCGCGAAGACTGTTGCGATCCCCTATACTTGTAGGTCATCACCCTGTTGTAATTTGTTTACCCAGCATGCCATGTTTGTTTATCTAAGGAGAACACCTCTAGTGAACTATGGACCCTGGTCCAATCTTAACATTGATATATCTTCCACTGTTACTGTTTACTTGCTGCAAACCATCATCACCTTCCACACCATACAGTTAATCCTTTGTTACAGCAATCGGTGAGATTGACAACCTCACTGTTCATTGGGGCAAAGTCTTGAGTTTGTGTTGTGCAGGTTTCCACGTTGTTTGCAACACATTTGAGACGTTTCCTTCCTCCTACTGGTTCGATAACCCTAGTTTCTTACTGAGGGAAGACTTTCTGCTGTGCTGCTTCACACCTTGCTCTTGGGGTTTCCGAACGAAGTGCTCCACGTCAACAAGGAGTCATCAACAAGTTTTATGGCGCCGTTGTCGGGGAGGCCAAGGATGTCTTCACAAGGGTAGTCCTCCTCAACCTTTCTATTTACTTTGTTTTTGGTTTGTTTAGTTTCTTTTGCTTGGTTTTGTTTTCCTCTTTTTATCAAAAACTCAAAAAAATAGTCTAGTCTGGTTTCCTTTCTCTTATCAAAAACACAAAAAAATTTAGTTCCTACTCTAGTTGCCACATTGCTCTTGCTCACCATGTTGTTCCCCAAGTTCGCCCTGAAGGACCTTTCGATAGGTAGTGGATCTATAATTGGGAAAGAAAATATTGAAGAATTCTTCAATCATGTTAGCAAACATAAGGACATTGAGGATAGATCTATAGCAAAACTTGCTCCTAATTATCAAATTGCTACAACTTCTTTAGTTCATATGTTGGAGTCTAGGTTTGTTAGCCTTAACCCCATGATGCAAATTTTGTTCCTAAAACTAAAAGAGGAAAAGAATGCTGAAAAGAGAGAATTTATTCTTGAAACTTTGCTCAAAGAGTTCCATGATGTTTCTAAGGAAGATAAAAAGGTCTTTGAGCGTTTCAATATGCTAGTCTCATGTGTAGATGTTGTGGGTACTTCTGATAAAACTAAGCCTAGAGAGGAATTTAAGATACCCATACCTTTTAAGCTTGTTGGGATGCATGAGGTCTTTGAAAAAAAATTGACTGGATTGTTCCAAAAAATCCTTTTGATGAAAGTAGTAAACCAAAGAGAGATGAGAAGGGATCCTCCAAAACTAATTTGGATGAGATACCTTTCATAGTTGAAGATTTTGCAAGTATTGATGTTAATGCTTCCTCATTTGAAAATACTTGATTTCTTGCTTCTTGTACCTAACTTAAAGGCATTAAAGAAAAATACTTGTTGGGAGGTAACCCAAGAGTTTCCTTGAGTCTTGGAAGTTATTACTTCAGTAATGACCTCTCCTTATCCTTTTTGATTGCTTTTTGTGCCAAGAATGATCTCTAATGAGAGGAAGTAAGATTTGGGGAGTTGCTGCCCCGAAACAGATTTCTGTCCTCCACCATAAAAATTCGTGAGGAGTCTATGTAAGTCGGATTGATCTCAAAATTTACGAATAAATCCCCCAGTATGTTAGCTAACTTTCGTTAGTTCAACACTTTTTGATTTGAACAACATAAGATGTCCACTATAAATTCCTATGCATGGTGTGTTACACCATTCCAAGTATATTCTTGTTTTCATCTATCTTCCAATTAAAAAGTATTTTGTTATGTGAAAACTTAGTGATTAAAGCCCTCAAGAACTTGATGGCACACTTTATTTTCCTTGCCCCTAAAAAATTTGAACCCTTGTGTCATATATGTTGTATATGCTTGCACTTATACGTTAGAATTAGCAAAACCATGCTATCATGGGAAACATTTTTAACATTGCACTTGTACTTTGTACACAGTTTATATCATGTTGTTTTGTCTATGGATGTCACCGGTGTGAAATAAAGAGGGAGCTTGTAAGTCCGTGGAGTTATGTATTTTATGTTAGAGAAACGCCTAGGCCGCTAGCCTAAGCCATGCCTAATCATGGTGGAAACTTGCAGCATCACCATAATGAGTATTCTGTGAAGCATCCTCAATAAAAGGCTATGCACATAGTAAATAAAAAGATCGCTGATATGCTCATTGTTTGCTTTCCTTGTCATTTTGGTTATGGGATAGCTCCTGTACCATGTGCAAGGGGCACCCCGTTGGCGGTTCTCAATGATACACATATACTTACTATGACAAGAACTTACAGGTGACCAAAGTTGAATAGCATGAGGTGCGGCCCTCGTATTTAAGGTACATGATATTGCCAACTTATTCTTTGTCAAGCGTATACTCCATAGTTTGTTCACTTTACCCTTAATCATTTCAAGATTCTTATGATAGGGGCAATGAGGGATGAAAGCTAACAAGTACCATAATTTTTGGAAGATCTTTTTGAGACTTGAAATCCCTGCTTCCCTTTATGAAGGGCCTTTCTTCCACTATTATATTGAGTCTCCACCTTCTACCTTTAGGCACCAGTTAAGAGAGCATAGTTGTCATTCTTAGTTCTATGTGCAGTGTCCCAAAACTTATTGATTGATGCATATTGTTGATATTACTTGTTCTTATGCTATTTGTATCTAGTCACTCTTATGAACTTTGAAGGTGTCCTATGCATCTATTTGCTACTCTATGAGGGACAAGTTGAATGCCACTATGCCATGTTTTCTATATGTGAAACAAACAAATGTTTTTCAATGCATGTTATTCATGATCTTTGTTTGTAGCCTTTCATGTTGCATGCATAGTTACTATGTCCTATTGTTAGAACTCCATCCTTCATGCACATGTTTAGATTTCTTTGATCCTAGCTTTCAATGCTTGCAAATGGTTTGATCTTGGTTTTGATGGTGCATGTCACCTCAAAAAATATTCTTTTATCACTTACCTACTCGAGGATGAGCAAGAGTTAAGCTTGGGGATGCTTGATACGTCGGAAACGTATCTATAATTTTTGATGTTCCATGCTTGTTTAGTATCTACTTTGCTTTGCTTTGTCTACACTTTGAGGTGTTTTTATATGTTTTCTGGAACTAACCTATTAACAAGTTGCCATAGTGCCAGTTGCCTGTTTTCTTCTGTTTTTGGTTCCAGAAAGGCAAAAAATCAATATTCTCGGAATTGGACGGGACAAAAGCCAAAGTCAATATTTTACCGTGGGCAACACGAAGCCAGAATACAAGACGGAGGAGGATCACCAGGGGCCACACCCCTGGCCGCGTGGGTGGGCCCACCCCGCGCCTGGGGGGTGCAGCCGCCCTGGTGGCCCCCTGCCTCGCCTCTTCGCCTATAAAGTCCCCCGATGCCAAAACCCTAGGCACCCGATCAAAACTCCACGAAACCTTCTGTAGCCGCTGCCACCATCGTCCCTAGATCGGGGGATCTAAAGCTCTTCTCGACACCCTGCCGGAGGGGAGATCATCCCGGAGGCCTTCTTCTTCATCATGCCAGCCTTCGGTATGAAGCGTGAGTAATTTCACCTTGGACTACGGGTCCATGTAATAGCTAGATGGTTGTATCTCCTCCTTGTGCTTTCATGTCTAGATCTTATGTGCTCCGTTCATGATCAAGATCAAATCTATTTGTAATCATGCATGTTGTGTTTGCGGGGATCCGATGGATATTGAGATTACTATATCAGATTGATTAACGGTTTTGTCTATTTGATTCTATCATGTCTGTGTTGTTTGTGATCTTGCATGCTCTCCGTTGTTAGTAGCTATCTTGGCCAATTAGTTGCTAGTGACTCCAAGAGGGGGTATTTATGCTCAATAGTGGGTTCATGCCTCTACTTAATCAAGGGAAGTGACAGAAATCTCTACGGTTGTAGATGTGTTGTTGCCACTAGGGATAAAATAACGATATCTTGTTCATGGAACAAGTGAATTGTTTACCTTACACACTTTGCTTAAAACAGTTGTCTGTTGCTTGCAACTTAATATTGAAGGGGGTTCGGATGATAACCTGAAGGTGGACTTCTAGTCATAGATGCAGTTGGATGGAGGTATATGTATATTGTTGTATTGCCCAATCGAATCTCATAGGATCTTTTTGTCTAGTTGCTCAGTCCTGTCAATTGCCCTGCTGTAATTTGTTTACCCAGCATGCCATGTTTGTTTATCTTAGGAGAACACCTCTAGTGAACTATGGACCCCGATCCAATCTTTATTATTGATACATCTTCCACTGTTACTGTTTGCTTGTTGCAAACCATCATCACCTTCCACACCATATAGTTAATCCTTTGTTACACCAACTGGTGAGATTGACAACCTCACTGTTCGTTGGGGCAAAGTCTTGAGTTTGTGTTGTGCATATTTCCACGTTGCTTGCAACACCTTTGAGACGTTTCCTTCCTCCTACTGGTTCGATAACCTTGTTTTCTTACTGAGGGTAAAGACTTGATGCTGTGCTGCTTCACACCTTGCTCTTGGGGTTTCCCGACGAAGTGCTCCACGTCAACAAGGATTCATCATCCTTCCCACACGTGCAGCGGTAGGCTCTTTTTGTGCTCTCCTAGGAATGCCGATTCGACAGTTCTTTACGGGCCTGGCTGAGAAGTGCTTCGACACGTGCTTGGGTCGCAGCAAGGAGGGAAGCAAAGCATCTAATTGTGCTAATTTTGTCTCCTAGCGACTGGCTGGACTGAGAACCTACATGTTGTTGCTCTCTTTTCTCAAGTGACAAAAGGCGGTAGAAAAGCTCACCTTACCTTTTGTGCATATCATGCAAGTCAAATGGATATAGAGATTTTCATGATTCAATTTATAGGCCTTTTTTCATAAAGTCTAACATAAATCAACATGGATTATCCGAGTAATAGTACTCTCTCCTTTTTAAATTAGATGTGTCTAATTCTTAGTAGGTTGAGAATTAGCTTAATTCTATTCCAGGTGATGCCATTCAATTTCAAGTACAACCCACTTGTAATTAAAAATATATTTGTTTAACCCCACTTGCAACCGAACTTGCAACTCACAGACGAATTGCGGTACAAAACCATTGGATTATGATCTGATTGAGCTCTAACTTAATTCAGTCGATTGAGAATTAGCAAAACCATTTTAAAACCGATGTCCTTTTAGAGTTGGGAACAAGGAGATGACAATTTGTTTTTGATCTCACAATATTACTATACTATCTTCTTCTTTCTCTGAAAAGCAAGCATACACGCATAAGGGTAATTATTTCTTTACGGAAACCATCTCTATAGGAGTTAAACTTCTTTTCTTATTTCTTTCAAGAAAAGATGAGTTTTCTTATGAAACTGATTAAAAATAAAGCGCCAATAGAGTGGCTTAAATCAAATTAATTTTTAAAATCTGGAAACTTTCATTACTATCGGCCTCTGCATCCCTGGATGCATATAGCTCACTCTTTGTGTGCAACATTTATGATAAACAATAGCGTAATAAAATAAGTGTGACAAGCCATATCTTATAGCAAACACTAACCTAATTAGAAGTTTAACATGTCACACATAAAAACTAATTTGTGTATATAAATAGAGGTAAATATGCCACACGGGAACATTAGACACTTAGAAGCCTATACGCTGCACGCTGTCCAAACCGGGACATAAACTCCAAGTAAGCCATTCGAGCAAATTGGCGTCGTGTTATCGTTTTCACTTTAATATTTTTTTTCATACGACTCACATGAGACGGGTTCCATTACCAACAGATAACAGAACATCGAGTCTTAAGTATCCAAATACAAAGCAAACTAACGTAAAAGACACCAGAGCTAGTAATTAACAGAAAACTCTAGGACTAAGAGAGCAAACAGATAACCACAACTCACAACTAAGATCACCTAACTTAGCAAGGTTTGGATCCGAACAACAACACTAGAGCAGCATTTGGAGACAGCAAAAGCACAACCTGTCACAACCCCAGGTATCCTAACATTCTCGATCTAAGCATCTTTTCCCTCACCCGCCTCATGAGGTGCAACAACTTGCACTTCAACATCAGTGGTCTTGATCCTCCTCATGGATGCCCTACTCGCCATATCATGCACCTGGATAGCCAAATTCTGCAAACGATTGGCACCTTCCTCCAGAGTAGCACGACCTTCTTCATTCTGCAGGCCTGCCCAATATTGCAGGAAGGCACACATGTAGCAAATTAGTCCCAAAGAGGAAGATGGCAGCTTCCTTTCAAAACATGCACTATTCCTACTCTTCCATAATGCCCAACATAAAGCAGCAATACAAATGATGTGAAAATTAAATCCAAAGGGAAGAAACTTCACAATTCACCAAAAATATTGAGTAAAGCAAGAAGGCCTAGTTTGTGCACCCAGAACCCAAGCAACCGAACTCCACATATAAACAGCAGCAGGGCAAGTAAAAAATAGATGGTTGATCGTTTCGTCAAGAGGGCAAAAACGACACACATAGCTACCCACCCATTTCCTTTTCTTCATATTATCTTTGATCGCAATAGCATTATGCCAAATTAACCACAACCAGATTTTAATTTTTAAGGGAAATTTAGCTTTCTAGAGATGTCGAAAGGATCTATGAGGACCCACATCAAACAGTTTATTGTATAGGGATTTCACAGAGAAAACCCCTTATTTGCTATATCTCCACTTAGGCTTGTCAACCTCATCATTACGTCTGAGACCAACCAACAAACTTTTTAATTCTTGCCATTGATTAGTCAATCTAGGGGATAACCATATTCTAAAAGTGAAAAACCATCCCATGTCACTCATCTCTCTAACTGTGGCAATCTGTTAATTGCACACCTCAAATAACTCAGAGAATTTCTCACAAAAGGAGAAATCGCCAAGCCATTGATCATGACAAAAGTCAGTTTCCCTTCCGCCCACACACTTCCATTTTTCTGCTAGACAGATAAATCTGCCTGATTTTCATCAGGTCCTTTCAAGTAGCAAAATCATTTTGTTTATCTTTTATTCTCTAAATACCATGTGAGATTCCATATTTTGCCTTAACAATTTTTTGCCATAACCCATCTTCCACTTCCAATTTCCACCACCACTTACACATTAAACAGCTCCAGATTTTTAACTCCCAAACCCCCTTTCTTTTTTGGTATACACACCAAGAACCATCTCACCATATGATACTTCTTTTTATTATTTGAACCCTCCCAAAAGAACTTCCTAATAATCTTAGTGTACTCTTTCAAATTAGTATCTGCCATAAGATACATGGACATATGGTAGATAAGGAGAATAGACTGAAACTTAAAAGGAGTCTAGTTTGAAACGGAGGGAGTATTGTATAGCAGGTGTTGACTGACGTCTTCGCATTCTCTCGAGTAAAACTTAGTGGCAACTGACAACATCTTACCTTTGTCTTCAGTCGCCGTTTGATCGAACATAGAAAAGTGCATGCTCTGTTTACACTACACCGTGCATCTTTGGGAGTTAGAATTGCTGCGTACATGACTGGAAGTTTTGGAACTGCGACAACAAAGCGGTACATGACAAAATGTCACATCTGGTAAAGCGTCAAAATATTTCCTCGGATCCACACTCGGGGAGTCCTCGTTTGACCCGACTTTCCGTAGCAAGCTAGGCAAGGTGGCGTGGAGGGGAAGAGGAAGATGAAGAGGAAGGGGAAGACTGATGAGAACTGGGGAAGGTGCTGGCGTGTGTGCCCATGCCGATGAGTGCTGAGCCCGACGTGCATTGCATGGCTGATGGCGACGGTGATGGCTCCCGTCGACCGGTCGTACGGCCCGGTCCCTCACTCAATCCCAGACTCCGTGTGGGGCCAGTCCGGCCGGGGTCGTTGACGCGATCGACAATTTAGATGAGTAGCCTGTCTCTTCTAGCTCTGGGCATTCGTACGTACTGTAGTATGATGTACTGGTAGGTTTGCCTTGCCGTATCTGGTTTGCTTAATGTTTAGACTGGCGGACCCAAGTAGAGGCTAGTGAGGGCCAATGCCCCCACTCAAATTTCAAATTCCATGAGATTTCCTTTGAAGTTTTAAAGAAATTTGCCAAAAATTGTTAGATTTAAGCAAGATGTGCCCCCACTCCAATGATTTGCCCCCACTCTAATTTGTTTCTGGGTCCGCCCCTGGTTTAGAGCATCTCTACCGGCGCACTTACCGAGTTAGACGTGAAGGTCAAAATTCGAGTTGTATGGGTGACCCTCAACCACCAACATCAGATTAAGCCGTCCACCAATCTATCTCTAGAACGTCTTTGCCGCTCCAGTCAAACAGGGATTGTATGTGCTAGCAACACGCGCCATGCTGGATAGGCCACGCCAGGCGCCGGGCCCCCTTGCAAGCGACACAAATAACCCAATCCGTGATGGCTCGCCTTCCAACGGCGGGAAATGGTGTCGCCGTCACCGTTTCTCGCCAAATTTTCTTCTTCCCACTTGTTCTAGCCGTTTTCCGCCGCTTCGTGCGAGCTTTCCCGCCGGAGCGGCTGCTCAGTTATAAAAAATGCCCGAACCCATGGAGAAGCGGCACACCACTAGACCTCGAAATCAACCATTCCTATCCATCGTCTTCCTTTCACTCGCGCACTGCGCGGAGAAGAGCCGAAGATGCCTCTCTATGCCCCAATCCACACCCACCACGTCGTCGTCGACGACGACAACAACTTCGATGAGCCGAGGGATAGGCCAATCGACCAGCAGGTGATCCTGGATGATATCCATGCAACATGCGGTCGGGCGCAGTAGCATGGGAGCTCCCGGAGGCTGGCGCGATGGTACCAAGGACCGGTACACCGTACCACCATCCAATGTTTTGGGTTTGACGTCCTCAACGCCGTCTTCCTGCCACAGCACCTTCGGCAGCAAGAACTCGACGAAGCTTACACGGAGTGCTTCTATGTAGAGCGTGCCAACCCTGGTGACGCGGCCATGCGTGTCCACCTTGATCGAGCTCGGGAGGAGATAGAGACACAAAAGGCGATCTACTGTTCTCTCAAAGAGGAGTGGGGACTCAATGACCGGCCACTGTCACCGACCGAACCGTCCTGACGAAGGTACTTCCAAGTGCCGCGACCCGTAGCCAGTGCCGCCGCTAGTTGTCTGTTTCTTCATCTTTTAGTATTGTAGATTTGCCTAAAGGTTGAATGCAACTTGTTTCTTAAATTATTTGGGATGATCGTTGGGGTGGGGGTGGGGGTGTGGGGCGCCGATGTAAGACTGCTGTCCCAAATCGCCTGAAGTTTCAAGTGTCGGCACCTAAAGTTACTGTAGGCACACTTACCGGCCATCTTTGGGATCGCCGGTGGAAATACTCTTACAAGAAAGTACAGTTAGCGACCAGGCTTCGTCTACAAAATATGGCGTACGAAATCGTATTTAAATCGCGTACACACCGCATGTGAACACTGCGGCATTTCAGGCCACATCGTATTTAAATCGCTGTTCGTGGACCATGTGCACATTTTGCTACCCTTGGAGCATTTATATATTTGCTGCCGACGTGTGCCCTGTGCGGACACTCTCTTATTTGCACATTTTTGTAATGTGTTCGTGTTACGTATGCCCCAGCTGTATAGTACCCCTTCCTGTTCTAGTATAGTCGTCCAAATGAAAAATGACACGGTGCTTGTGTTTAATAGTCGCGGATGGCCTTGTCGTGATGTCACTTTATGGTGTGCCTAAATTTGCTCCTTGTCCTAAAATGTGACGCTTATGTTGATTCGCTGGCTTTGGTCAATAATTGCTTTATTAACGTGTTGATTGTATGATATCGAATCAACCGTACGTGAGCTCCTTTTGTTTATTGAATCGCATGCCAGCTCATCCAATGGTTCAAACTTATAGACAAAATTCTAAATTCTTTTAGACTATTTAAAGCAAAAACAATAATAAAGCCTGTTGGTGACATATTGCCATGTCACTTATAGTCAACCTTATACTAGTACTTTGGTTTTGCATGTCCCATCTTACGGTCTAACAAAATGCCTAGAAGCACGTACTGAAGCCGATTCTTATCATATAGCCAACCCATCTTCTTTCTCATCTTCTCTCTTATCCACATCAACACAAATATCATATTTAAATCTTTATAGCCTGCTTAGAGCAAGGATAATAATATAGCGAGCAGCTGGCTATATATTTGTGCCATCTCACATATAACCATCATAAATATGTATTGTTACAATAAGCTGGCTATAGTGTTGGCTATATAAAATAGTTAGCATTTAATAGTTGCATGACATGTAAGACCCACTTCATGCTAATAGTCCACTTAGGCTAGTACATGCCAAGAAGCAAAAGTGATGATGTGGCAAGTAATTAATGAGGAAAGAGATGAATGGAGTAATATCATGTTACTGTATCATCACACTTACCAATGTAAGATGAGTCTATAGAATAATAAATGAGAGTTTTTATGTTACTAGATCTATGTTACTATGTACTATGGAGATAGTAACTTAGACTAGTAACATGTGCATGTTACTAGTCTAAGTTACTCCCCACAATGACCAGCCTTATAGTACCGCGGGCTATAAGCTAGCTATAGCTTCTTGTTTTTCGTGCTGCAGCCGGCCGTAGGTGAAGATCCCAATTTCTTTTATTTTTTCTTACTTCTCTCTCATCCACCTAGGATTTTGCTGATGTGGAATGACCTATAGCCAGCTGACTAAGACTTATTGTACTTGCTCTTATGCCATCTTATTGTACTTGCTCTTAGACACGGAGCAGATGTGGGCCATATTTATTTGTATTAATAGTTGATTGGCTCGGTTTTGTAGTATTCAACAGTGGTGAATGACACACTAAATGTTTGGTATGGCGAAGTTAAATTCTTGGGTCTTGGTTTGCTAGACATCTATAATAGTATTAAGTTTCTAAAGAAACAAATAAGATTATCAAGATCAGAGGAAAGACTTCTTCCTTGCATTAGTTTACATTTTTTTGGTTGAATCCACGGCAAATCGCCAAATCCTAGTTTTGTCGCATGACGTCATCGGCCTACAAAGCATGGAAGACGCCCGGAGCATTATCCTAATTCAGATCAGTATGAAGCCGGTTTTCTCCTTCTCCGTTGGTGCTTTGGCAGCAGCAGAGATCGGTTGTAGGTGGTGGTGTGTGGCTTCAACTTCCCGGGACCGGTATGTAATTCTTATTTGTTTTTGGGTCGGTGTGCCATTGTTTCTAGGACACTCGCTTGCAACATAAATTTATCACGATCCTTATCTACTGTGTAGTTTCTACTGTTTATTTGCTTCAAGATTAGTAACATATACGAAACGAGTGTACTGCATCCATTTGGTTTTATAAGTCTCCCCTCAATTTGAGTCAAACTTTAAACTTAAATTTAATTAAGAAAATAAATTCTATATGACTAAAAGCATACTGCTGGATTCGTATTAAAAAAATCAGTGGTATAATATTTGTGGCATATTATGTTTATTTATTTTATCAAAATCATGATAAGTTTGACTCAAAAATTGGAGAGGACATATAAAACCTAAACGGAGGGATCCGCTCCACATAATTTTGTATCTCTTTGTATGAACAATTTTAATAATCAGGTTGATGCAGAGCCCGGGGGTTTCAACCTCCTTAAAAAAAACTTAAACGGAGGGAGCACTAAATATTGATGTTGATCCGCCCCACATAGCTTGTATGAAACTCCTGGGGAAAAATCCGCTAAGGAATCGATGAAACATACGCGGCAAATTCCAGAGAAAAAGCTTGAGCAGTCTCGAAATAGAAGTTCAGTGGGAGTGTGTGCCTAGTTCTGATTGCATAAGAATATCTCGTCCGGCCCCTAAAACGCGTATAAGGATCTAGAGAAACACGTTTTACCCTCCACGAGGACCGAGGGGAAACATACCATGTATCTGTGATCCGTAAAAGCGAATATTATGTTTTGATTTTAGCGTCGCTTCGTCACTCCGTGTATATATGTCCGTCAAGGGCTGGTCCATCCCTACCCTCACACTCTCTCCTCCCCACCGCCATGGAGAGGCCTACCCTAAACTTCTATACGGCCGTGATGTTTGCCCACTACGACATCCTCACACTGTTGCGCGTGATGCTTCCAGCCAACTTTGAGCTCAGCTACGCTGGTGTGCCCGTGGCGCCGCTCTTGCGCGACAACGAATTGAGGATACAGATCAAGGAGCACCGATGCCAGCTGCCGGAGTGGAAGACGACAATGGCCAGATACGCCCCCACGAGTGCGTACTGGCCGAAGCGTTTCAAGAAGGAGCGAAAGGCGGAGCTTGCCATGTGCACGGTTCACAGGCGGCGGGTCCACTAGGATCTCCGTAACAACAAGAGAGAGAGAGAGAGAGAGAGAGAGAGAGAGAGAGAGAGAGAGAGAGAGAGAGAGAGAGAGAGAGAGAGAGCGAGAGAGAGAGAGAGAGAGAGAGAGAGAGAGGAGAGAGAGAGAGAGAGAGAGAGAGAGAGAGAGAGAGATTTTGGGTCGTTTGTGGCCGCACAATCTACACCATCATCGAGATGGGGCATCACGAGGAGTTCTTGAGGAGGGCGAACGATGTCGGGATTGTCGAGATTGATTTCGATGAGGAGGAGGCGGATGGCCAGGCGGAGAACTAGGTCAATGACTAAGACAGCGAAAGCGACATAGTGACTTCAATGTATGGTAGCTTGTTCTTGGAATCAATGGAGTAGAGAAGCTTTATTTAATCCATGGCCACTGTTTCCGCCGCGAGCCAGATTTCCGTTGCGTGACAACCTCGATCAGAACGCGGGAACGGGGGCAAATGGTAGCAGCGGTATTATGCGCGGGAGGAATCGGCATGGCGCGGCCTGAATCAACGGCGACGTGTGATGGCAGCGGAAGGAGGGGAATGAGCTGAATGTCCCTCCCGCGAGGGGTTTCAAGCAGTGGCGGAGCTATGTACAAGTCAGAGGGGGCCACGCCCCCCCCCCCCCCCCACCCACCCAGACTTGGAACAATCAATGAAGAAAAAATTATTTTAGGGGCTTAGATGGGATTTTTGGTCGGAGGTCCCTTAAAAAAATTTAAAGGTCGGGGGTGTTTTGAGATGTCTGTTTCGGCCACTTTTTTCCGAGCAAAATCATAAGAGAGAATTCCTTATATGAGACTATCTGTAAATATAATTCCTTATTTGACACTCAAAACGTTTTTCTTCCTTATATGATACTTGGTGTAATTTTTTTTGCCTTATATGACACTGCGTCGGATCCGTTAAACTATTCCGTCAAGTTTTTTTCATCTGGACCAAAATACCTTGGATCGCTACCTGTCCAACTCCAATGAGACCGTTCCATGCATGCGTTCGATCTGGTGACTGATGCTCGATCGATGCTCCGTCCTCATTGACAAAATTTTACGGAAGTGTTCTACTCGGTAGTTCCGAGCAGCACGGGGTGATCCCCTTATATTGATAGAGAGGCTTACCGGTCCAAGCTTTATAAGAGTTGGACTCGTATACATGCTAGAGTCCTAGTCGTACACATACACATAGGAAGGTAAGCTACGTAGAAAGGTAGGAATATATGTACCGACTCACAACATATTCGGTACAGTAGACGTAATCTATTTTACTTCTAACACCCTCTTTTAATCACAACTTAGCTAAGTTGAGATTATGCTTGAACTCTTCAAATTTGCGTACACCAAGAGGCTTTGTGAATCCATCGGCTATTTGATCATTTGAAGAAACAAACTTGATTTCCAACTCTTTGTTGAGAACTCTCTCTCTAACAAAATAAAAATCAATCTTTATATGTTTTGCTCTTGCATGAAACGCTGGATTTGCTGACAGATACGTTGCACCCAAATTATCACACCACAAACAAGGTGGTTGCTTTGAATTTATTCCAAGCTCTGCAAGAAGAGACTGTATCCAAATTACTTCTGCTGTAGCATTTGCCAATGATTTATATTCCGCCTCAGTACTTGACCTTGACACTGTCGCCTGTTTCTTAGCACTCCAAGAAATAAGATTGGCCCAAAAAAGACAGCAAAACCTCCTGTTGACCGTCTATCATCTAGACATCCTGCCCAGTCGGCATCTGAAAAAGCACTAACCAAGACAGAACTTGACCTCATAAAAGTCAAACCAACACTGAGTGAACCTTTAACATATCTCAGAATTCTCTTGGCTGCCGTCCAATGTAAAGTAGTAGGAGCATGCAAATACTGACAAACTTTATTGACCGCATAAGAAATATCTGGCCTTGTGAGAGTCAAATACTGTAGTGCACCAACCATACTTCTGTATTTAGTGCTGTCTTCGGGTCCTAGCAATTCTCCTTCATATTTAGTAATCTTTTCTGAAGATGACAAAGGAGTAGGGGAGGCACTACAATTTGTCATGCCGACACGAGCAAGAACATCTTTTGCATATTTTGTCTGACTTAACACAAGTCCATCATCAACCTTTTGAACTTCAATGCCTAGAAAGAAATTAAGATCTCCAAGATCCTTCAAGGCAAATTCTCTACTTAAGTCCTGAAGTAGAGCATCTGTTGCAACTTTGGAGGAACTTGCAACAATAATATCATCAACATAAATGAGCATAAATATAGTGACCTTTGACTTGTGATAGATAAATAAATGACGTGTCAGACTTTAAAGCAATGAAACCAAGGCAAATCAACTGAGAGCTCAAACGAGAATACCATGCACGAGGCGCTTGCTTCAAACCATACAGTGCTTTATCAAGCTTGCATATGTAATTAGGCTTACTCTTATTCTCATATCCTGGTGGTTGCCTCATATAGACCTCCTCTTCCAGAACACCATGTAAGAACGCATTCTTGACATCCAATTGTCTTAGGCTCCAACCCCTAGACACGGCAATTGACAACGCTAGTCGAACAGTTGCAATTTTGACAACAGGACTAAACGTATCATCATAATCTATGCCATAGCGTTGCTTAAAACTTTTAGCGACTAGTCGTGCTTTATACCTGTCAACTGTACCATCTGCCTTTTTCTTGATTCTATAGACCCAACGACAGTCTATTATATTCGCACCGTGCCTCTTAGGAACTAGATGCCAGGTTTTATTTTTCACGAGAGCCTCATATTCTTCATCCATAGCTTCTTTCCATTTTCTATTAGCTAAAGCATCATGCAAATTTAATGGTTCATCGGTGGAGCACGTCAAACACCATCTGATTGTACCATCCTTATATTCTTTTGGTCGGACAACACCTTGCGAGGCTCGAGTTCTTGGACGTATAGCTGAATCAGTCCCAGATTGACTTGTAGGAGTTGTGGCCACAGAGGATCCAAGCCTGCCATTAATTTCCGTTCTGTGCTGCTGCTGTGGAAAATCAGGTCGCGAGACCACTTCGTGCATGTCACTGCCTGTCCTTTGTTGCTCTGTATCAGCTGCTGTGGACGCTGAATTTAATTGTGAGGCTACAGACGATCCTGGAGAGCGGTCGCTGTCACGCGACGTAGAACCAGACATACCCTGCGACGTGACGCTGCGCGACACTGAGCCTGACGCGTCCTTCTCTGACCCAGACCCGAACGAAGCTGACGGCGTGTGATCTAAGGGGGAGGATCCCGGGAAAATTCGGCCGATGAATCTGAATTTACCTCGTGTTCTGTGTCATCCGAACTTGTTATTTGCTGTGTACTATTTGAAGGCATTTGGATGCTGTTTTGACTGAAATCTTCAACATTAGTCTCTAAATTTTCTCCTGGTTGCTGCAAAACCTCACAAACAGGTTTAGTAGTACAATTATCAGGATAATTAGCCAATGATGAATCATCAATAAATTCTCCCCCTTGTTCAGAATTGGAAATAGATTGATCAAGCAAGATTAGTTCCTTGCGAAGAAGAGCTCCAGCATTTGGATGAAGTGACTCAAAAGGGAAAACAGACTCATCAAAAACAACGTCTCGAGAAATATAGACACGTCCAGTGTTAACATCAAGACATTTGACTCCCTTATGAAGAGGACTATAGCCTAAAAAGACACAACGCTTGGAACAAAAAGCAAGTTTGCATTTAAGGGCGAAGATTAGGCCAACAAGCAGATCCAAAAACACGAAGGGAGGAATAATCTGCTGTAGTATGGAGGAGACGATGAACATGAGTATCATTGTTTATGACTTTGCTAGGGAGCATATTAATGAGATAGGTGGCAGTAAGAAAAGCTTCATCCCAAAATTTTAATGGCATGGAGGCATGAGCTAAAAGTGCTAGACCAACTTCAACTATGTGGCGATGCTTTCTTTCGGCAGAACCATTTTGCTGATGTGCATGAGGGCAAGAGACATGGTGTGCAATTCCCTGAGTTTGGAAGAAAGAATTTAGCTTGACATATTCTCCTCCCCAATCTGATTGTACCGTAAGAATTTTCTTATCAAACTTACGTTCAACCAATTTTTGGAAGTTCACAAAGGCAGGAAACACATCAGATTTCTTTTTAAGAAGATATATCCATGTAAACTTGCTATAGTCATCGATAAAGCTTACATAATAATCATGTCGTCCAACAGACGTAGGAGCAGGACCCCAAACATCAGTGAAAATCAACTGGAGAGGAAAAGTAGATAGACTAGTAGACATTGGGTAAGGTAACTGATGACTTTTAGCTCGTTGGCAAGAATCACACACCGACTCTATGTTTAAATCTCTAACACAAGGAAGACTATTTTTGCTAACAATTTGTCTAACAATATTTAATGAAGGATGCCCTAAACGACTATGACACTTGGTTGATGATGGCTTGGTAGCGACAAAAGCATGCTTGTTGGAGGAAGACACCAAGGAGGAAATAAGTGGGTAGAGACCACCAACACACCGTCCTCTATGAATTATTTTCTTCGTAACCTGATCCTTGATCAAAAAGAAGAAATGATGAAATTCTAAATAGACATTGTTATCAAGTGTGAAGCGATGAACAGATAGCAGATTTTTGGAGGCATTGGGAACATGCAAAACATCTTTAAGGTAGACATTTTGAACAGGGGTACGAATAATTGATTGACCAACATGGCAAATATCCATACCTTGTCCACTTGCGGTGTTTACTTTGTCGCGACCATTGTACTTGTCATGAACCGATAATTTGTTGAGCTCTCCTGTGAGATGGTGAGTAGCACCGGTATCGGAATACCAGTTGGTATCCACACCATAGGCATATGCATCCTTTTCATCAGACATGTCATCATCATCATCTTGGAAGCGGTACCAGCAATCCTTGGCAGCATGTCCTTCACGAGAACAGATCTGACAAGTGACATCTATCCAGGGGGATGTGCGACGACGACCATGTCCACGTCCGCGGCCTCCTCCCGCGGGTCCAGTACGTCCTCCTCCACGATTGCTTGGACGCTGCTGCTGTGGGGGCTGGCGATCCTCATACTGGCGTTGTTGTTGTTGTTGGCGATTACCGCGCCAAGCAGGCTGATAGCTACCTCCACCACGAGAACGCTGACCACTTCCAAGGCGAGAACGTGCAGCGGCATTGGCGGAGGACTCAAAGTGGCTGTCATTGGGACTTCCCTGCAGATCATGGCGTTGATCTTGAGAGAGCACCTGAGAGTAGAGCTCATTGACAGTGATCGGAGTTTTCATGAGGCCGATGGCGCCAACAAGATTGTCATATGCTGGACCGAGGCCAACCAAAATATAGGAGACAAGTTCGGGCTCCTGGATTGTCGCTCCAGCAGTGTTGAGTTCATCGGCAATACTGTTCATCTTGGCAAAGTAGGCCGGGGCAGTCATGCTAAGCTTCTTTGTGGTTGCAATCGCGATGCGCAGATTCGTGATCTTTGCATGACTCTGCGACGCAAACATAGCCTCCACCGCAGTCCAGACTTCAGCGGCATGCTCGTAACGGAGAACGGAGGTGAGGATCTCTAGCGAGAGTGAATTGAGGAGGTAGCTTAGGAATTTTTGATCGCGAACGAGCCAGTCATCGTACGCAGGATTGGACGCCGTCCTGGGCGTCGTCTTGTCTGGATTCTCCACGGGCACCGTTTTTGAGGGCGCAGCCTCGGTACCATCGAGGAGGCCGACCATCTTGGCACCACGCAACGTGGGAAGGATCAACGCCTTCCAGCTGGGGTAGTTCCCGCGCTTGAGCTTCTCTGACGGCGGCGATCCAAGATCGGGCGCAGTGGCGGAGCTTGTCGTGGCCATGGCAGCGACTGCGGGGTGGGTGGTCGGGTTTTTTTTTTTGATCGATCTGGAGTTGTTTTGGCCGGTAGATTAGATGTCGTGGAAGAGACTAGGCTCCTGATACCATGACAAAATTTTACGAAAGTGTTCTACTCGGTAGTTCCGAGCAGCACGGGGTGATCCCCTTATATTGATAGAGAGGCTTACCGGTCCAAGCTTTACAAGAGTTGGACTCGTATACATGCTAGAGTCCTAGTCGTACACATACACATAGGAAGGTAAGCTACGTAGAAAGATAGGAATATATGTACCGACTCACAACATATTCGGTACAGTAGACATAATCTATTCTACTTCTAACACTCAACACTAAGCACCATCATAATTACTACCACGTCCTAGTACTTCACTACAAACTGCACCAGCGTCGCTTCCCAGCCCGCATCTCCCTCAGCCGTACATACCGAGCGAGCAAACATGAGTACCACTAGTAGGATAACTCTTATTTGTTAGATATATTTTGTAACATGTGTGTACGTACGCGTTGTGTATCACGTATAAAGGCCCATAAAAAATCTCTACCGCTGATACGTTTAGATACTCTTATCTTTCTCTCGCTAATATATGAGGTAACCGAGCTAGCACATACGCCGTGCATCCTTAACCACGAAAAGATGCATGTTTTCGTGCTACATGAAACGAGCAAGCGAGCACTGGGCTTTTGTCCCTTTCTGGTAGACTATGTTTTTTAATTAAAATCTGTTACATCACTAAAAATATTTGCGGTCCCATTTGGTAAGATCTCTAATTTAATCATGATAAAATATATCACATAGTACAACGACATTTCTTGTAATTTTGTCACATATTAAACCAGGGGCAAAAATGTCTCCGTAGGTCTCCAATTGACACCGTTAGCTCTCAAAATGCACTAGAGTGTCTTATAAGAAAAAAAAATTACACGGAGTGTCATATAAGGAAGGGAAAAAAAATTTGAGTGTCAAATAAGAAATCATATTTGCATGTAGTGTCGTATAAGGAATTCTCTCAAATCATAAAGTGACGGTTATTTTAAAGTTTTGGAATGGATTAGCGGTCTGATAAGTGATAAAGATGCCGTAAGACACAGCAATTCCGGCAGGGCCACGATTCCACAAGCGAGACATGCAGCCACCATCACAATTAACGTCCAACTTCAAATCAGTTAATCTGGTCTCAGAGAGTCGATGACACATGACTGAGAGCGAGAGCCCATCATGATACCATACCACTAACATTTGCGCGTGTGAACCCGCGGCGTATTGAGCAGAGAGAAGACGAACCTGCCATTTCCTTTCTCCACTCCGTTGAATCGACATAAGAACAACACGCAAGAGGTCGACGGTGATTATAGTTCATAGTAAACGGCGTCGCGGTCGACGAGGATTACGACGGGGAGCATATAGTTTCTCGGCAAGCACCCTACCCGTGAGCCGTGACACAGAGGCCTCTACACTCTGATCCGTAGCACCATTGGCACCGCAAGTCAAAGACGGGTCCTCGTTCAGACCGAGAGGGACGCGAGCAAGACAGGCAACTAGTACGTGGGCGCACATCACGGGACCCGAGCGGAAATGGCGGGAGAGGAAACTGGACAACGAAGGAAGGAAGACGCGTGAGTGAGCAGGAGGCCCGTGACTGACACGGAGAGGCGGCGCGAATTCTGGCTGCTTCGCTCGCAAGTGCAAAGTTTCAGTGTGAACTGTGAAGCCATGAATGACGATGATGACGACCCTCGTGTCATGTGGCTTTGGTTTTGCGTTGGATTTAGCCGCTTTGCGTGAAGGCCTGACGCGGCGGAGTGGTGAGAAACTAAAACCATGGTTTTCAACGGCGTTCTAAGTTGAAACTGTACCGAGACTGATGGCGAACTTGTGTGTACTCCGTAAATACGTGCGTAGACTGCAGACGCCTGCCAGATACTAATTCTCAGGTGCCTGAGTCGTATGTTTTAGACTGCAGACGCCTTATGGCTGATAGTTTTAGTTGAATAAAAAGCTCCGTATGTTTCCTGCAAAAAAAAAGGTGCCTCAGTCAGTGTATGGAGGACGTTAGCCAGGTTAGCGACTTCACAACGAAAACTTTGTCTCGTTAGCTACCGCCTCTATTCAAAATTATAATGTAGCCTATCACAACCTACACCTTATAGTCAGGGACGGAGACAAGGGGGGACGAGCAGGGGCTACGCCCCCCCCCCCCCCCCCCCCCTCCCCCTCCCCACCTATGCTCATGATTTTCTTGGAAATACTAGCTATGGTAGATCCTAGTTCATGGTGTTTTAGATAGTTCTGCCCCCCTCAAATGGATCACACGTACACCTTGCCCCCTTGAGTTATGTTGCTGGCTCCGCCCCTGCTTATAGTTTGAAACGGTGGAAGTAGTTCAAAAAATACATACAATCAAGTACTATCTCCGTTCTAAAATATAAGTCTTTTTAGCAGTTTAATTTAAACCGTTAGAAATGCCTACATTATGAAACAAATGTAGTACTTATAAGGTGACTGATAGGAATGGCACACGTAGGGTATGGGTACTAGTGAAGCCATCACATATCCTTACCCGTCCCCTCCTATCTTACCCAACACTCATACCCATACCCGTCAACAAGTATAACATTTTTCCATACCTGGCACCTAGCAGGGTAAATGAGTACCCACGGGTAAAAACACTAGTCTTTACAACACATAAAATCGAAAAAAAAGTAATACATTATAAACATCGACATGTTATAAACAACGACCAAACATGGAATAGAGGCGCCAATAGTCTACCGACAACTCTGGCCATTTACGAAGTTGCGATGGTACAAGAAATACAAGATCGATACTGATCGCACGAGAATCGAGATGTGATCAGATAAAGAAGCTCAAGAATCAGGATGTGATCACATAATGAAGATATGGACCACGACAGTCACTTGGCGGCATATGAAGCGATTCTAACTAATCTATGAACGATCGTGGAACTAGAAAGCACGAGATGACCTAGCTTGAGTCAAAGCATGCTGAAGGAAAATTAAGTATGTTACAATATTACAGAGGCCTCACCTATGAAACTTTGGATGGATAGATGAGTACTTGGGTGTCGTATGTTTCTCCCCGAACCGTTTTCTAGGGTTTAGGTGGGAGTGGCGGCGCGCGGGCGATCACGATCTCCCGCTGCGATCGGAAGCTGCTCGTCGGCTGGGCGAGTTGTCCCTCATCGACATGGCAGTCAAGGGAGGAGGGAGTGCGGGCAGGAGTCATGCTGCTCGGGACACCATGGAAAACAGCGATGAAGCCATGTCTGGGATGTTGAGGAAACTCAAACTTTAGGAGGCGGAGAAGAGGGTGGTGATCATGGATGATCGGGAGGCGGTCGATGAGGCATCAAAGATCGCGATTGAGGGGAAGGTATTGTCTATCAATGAATTCCATATTCAAACAATTACCAGTGCACTTCGTCCGCAATGGGAAACCCTAGGGGTTTGAAGTTCCAAGCTATGGGTGACAATGTGTTTGTGGCGACCATGGAATCAGAAAAGGATCGGGATCGTATCTTGGATGGTTCGCCGTGGATGATCAATAAGCACGCAGTTGTCCTGGACAATTTCGATTGCAGTATACACCCGGATGAGATCAAATTTGAGAAACTTCCTATCTGGATTAGATCTCATAATTTTCCTTTCAATTGGCTAAATGTAGCGAGATGTAAATTTGTAGCTAGCCAGGTTGGAGAGTTCATTAAGTTGGACATGTCAGAAAATAAACGTGGATAGGGCCAGAGTTTGCGGGTAAACTCGATGTTGAGGAACTCAATTGATGAATATGAAGTTCAAAATGAACGTCTTCCTTATTTCTGCTTTGCCTGCAGAAAGATTGGGCATCCGGATCTTTGTTGTCCGAATCCATTACCTCGTAGAGCATATGGGAGTTGGGAGTATGATGCAAGTGTTTTTTTTTTGAACAGGATAAGGGTCCGAAGACCCCGGAAGCTTCATTCAACTCGGTGGGAGCAAATTACAGCAAAACCCCTAAGAGCTAGGTATTTTGCAGATAAGGCTATGCCTTTTACAGATAAGACCCTAGGGATAAAAAATACTAAGCACTCAGATCCCTGGTCTTCTCCACCGCCGACGAACAACCTCCCGACGCCGGTGCCGCTGCTGCTATCGGGGAACCAGCCACTTGGAGCAGCAACCGCCATGGATCCAGCGCCGTGGTCGAGGAAAATCCTCCCATAAGGCCCGTGGCCAGGAGGATTGAGCAAGGCCAAATCATGGCCATGGAGGGCCGCCATACGGCCATTAGGGGCAGAGGCAAGACGGTCGCCGCCGTCGCATAAAGTCCTCTGCTTGAAAACTCCAGAGATCGAAGCTTCACCTAATCCTTCTCCCCGACCAGCTCCGAGCAGCTGACCGCCTAGATCCCACTCCCCCTCGCTGCCACAGCCGGCCAGGAGGGAGATCCACTTAGGAGCTTCACGGATCCGTCGAGGCTCGCGATTATTAGAGGAGCTTGAACCCGGGCAGACCAGCACCTCCCACCATGGGAGCCACCAAAGCATGCCCGTTGACGCCCTCGCTGCAGCTCGCGCAACTACCAGCGAGGAGAGGCTGCAGAGAGCGGCTTTATTATCGGAGATCTCTAGCTTCGTCTTCTCCGGCGACGGGCGCCCCCACCGGAGCACCAGTGACCAGACTCGCTAGCACGCATCGAAGCCAGCCGAAGAGCTTCGAAACTCTACTCCAAAACTGCACCAAGGCAAAGCAAACCCTAACTACTAACCTATCTACCTCAGCACCTCCCCTCGGCCTCTCACCGGCGGCAGCGCCGCCGGGAGAGGCCTCGGTTTGGGCCGGACTGCAAGGGATGACCCTCAAGCAAGCAGGGGAGAGACGAGAGCGGTGGGAGAGACCGGCATATACTATATGTTTGCGTGTGTATGATGCAAGTGTTAGAGTGCCTGATTTGAAGAAAGTGTTGCCTGCTGGCCCTAGTAAACACAAAGGTTTTAGTTATAGTAATGAAACAGCTAAAGGGTCTGCTAGTCAGTACGAAGAGAAAGGGGGAAAATTAGTGGAAGGAAGGAGGTGTGACAGAGGACCACATCGTCTCAGCGTAATGTTGTTACTCCAAAGCAGCAGGTTTTTCAGTTCAATGCTAAACCATTTAGTTAGTACGTGGAAAAACCCAAAGGATCTAGCTCGGATTCTGCTGCTGGGTGACAGTTGAAGGGAGTGATGATGCTAACTTGGGTTCTGATAACCAAGGTATAAAAACAAATGCAGTTTTGAACTCGCCGAGCAAGATTGGTGCTTTACCTAGAGATCAAAAGAAACAGAGGCCAGAGACTGAGAATGAAGCTGATATGTTGGCGGAGGCTGTGATCCAGCCCCGCCTAGATCAATGAATTGCTTATCATAGAACTATCGAGGGCTTGGGAACTTGGAGACGGTTCAAGAGATTCGCAATGTGGTGAGGCTATAAGGTCCCACGCTACTCTTTGTGACGGAGACAAAGATTAGTGGTAAAACAACCGAGAAGTTATGCAATGCTCTAGGCTTTAATAATTTTTATGGTGTTGATAGTACTGGTCTGATCGGAGGCAGAGGGCTTTTCTGGAAAACTGATGTGAAATTTGATCTTGAAATCTTTGGTCCCAATCACATTGATGTGTTAGTAAGCAGGTTGGACGGCAGTCATCAGTGGCGTTTCATGGGCTTCTATGGTGAATCAAGAAGAGAAAATAGACATGAAAGCTGGACATTGTTACGGAGGCTGGCTGGTTCATTGTCTTACCCATGGTTTTGCATGGGTGATTATAATGAAATCCTTTATGGGTCTGAGAACTTTAGTGTGTCTGATAGGCCTGAACCACAAATGAAAGTGTTCAGAGAATGCATCGAGGACTGTGGTTTGTCCGACGTAGGTTGGGATGGTTTGCCTTTTAACTGGGACAATAGACAGGATGGTCAAGAAAATGTCAAAGCACGTTTAGGCCGAGGCTTTGCAAATGAGAAGTTGTATTATATGTTCTCGGTTCAGAGAGCAAGGCATATTAATATGGTCCAGTCCGATCATTGTGGAGTGTACGTTAGAATGCGGATGTTGAGTGACTTAATTCGACCAACACCACAGAAAAGTTTCAGATATGATAATGTGTGGCAGACTTTGGAAGATTATGACAATATTATTGCTGATATATGCAGGGACAATAAATCGGATGAAGGTTTAGTCGGTGTGGCCCATACTCTCAGAAATATGCAAGCTGGCATAGAAAATTGGGGGTCGACGAAGCTGGGGAATTTTAAACACGAACTTGCTGCGCTGAGGAAAAGGTTGGAGAGAGTGAGGAAGTTCTCGTTGGGTCGAGGCCCATCGGCAGAAGACAAAATAATTATGGCCCAGATTACTATAACATTGTGTCAAGAAGAAATTTGGCTTAAACAACGTTCAAGAATCCAGTGGCTGAAGGCAGGGGATCAAAATTCTTCGTTTTTTCATGCCCAAACAAAGAAGAGACAAAGGTTTAATAGAATTACAACTTTGCAGAGAAGTGATGGCTCGTGGTGTGAGGAGGATTTTGAGGTGAAGGAAGAGGTACAAGGGTTTTATAACCAGCTATATGAATCACAGGGAGAGCCAAACATGGGAGCGTTGCTGCATTTTGTTCAGGGGCGTGTTTCAAAACAGATGAGAGATGCGATAGACATGCCATACATTGAGGAGGAGGTTCGTTTTGCTTTGTTCCAAATGAAATCGTCCAAATCACCGGGGGTGGATGGCTACACCGCAGGTTTCTTTCAGAGACACTAGGAGGTGGTCAAAGGATCATTGGTCCCTGCTATCCTAAGTTTTTTGCATGGTGGTGAGCTACCAGCAGAATTAAATGAGACGACAATTGTGCTCATTCCAAAGGTCAGGAATCCCCAATCAATCACACAATTCCGGCCTATTTCTCTATGTACTGTTGAAAGGATCGTATGGGCACCTAGAGGGGGGGGTGAATAGGTGCTAGTTCAAATTTTCTTCTTTTTTAAATTAGGGTTTGACAATAAGGTAAATTCTCTAGATAATGCAACTGAGCTGAATTTATCTATATGACAAATAAGCACTAGCTAACACAACACTAAGCAAGAACAAGTAAGTAAAGTGCGGTAAAGGATAGAAGTAACCAAAGTGGTGGACGCGGAGACACAAGGATTTGTTTCCCGTAGTTCCTTCCTTTTGAGAGAAAGTACGTCTACGTTTGGAGAGGGGGTGGTTTCAAACCACCAACGCCACGAGAGGCCTCCCTTGTTCTCCGATGAATCTCACCTCAACGGGCTCGATCCACCTTCCACTATATCGGCAACCTTCAAGGTGGAAGCCGACACCTTTACAAGTTTGGGACACACATCCACAACTTAATTGGAGGCTCCCAAATACAAGCAAACTGTCAAGACAAATCAAAGACAAGCTTGTAAGAATCAAATCAATGTTAGGGTTTCCAAAGAAACACTAGAGATTGGGGGCCCTCAAGTGAATAAGGGGGAAATGAAGATCTCTCTTGGTGAAGCTGTAGATCAAGGTCTCCTCCTTAGATTCTCCAAAGATCAATGACTTTGGATTGTTGGATGAAGAGATCTTGTAGATTTGGTGGATCTAATGGAGTTGGTGTTCTTGAGCAGCTCGAGCAGCTGGAGGAAGAAGATAAGGGTCCCTTTTTATAGGCAGCCTCCTCCACGAACCGTTTTCTGACCATTGGAGAAAAGTCAGACCGGAGACTCCGGTCTTCACACCGGAGATTCTGGCCTATCTCCGGACTAGCCTCCAGACCACCCAATAGAATGTTCTGGGCCAGTCATGACCCAACATGACCGGAGACTCCGGTCCTCCAACACCGGAGACTCCGGACTGCGCCAATACCGGAGACTCCGGGGTAGCCTCCGAACCTTGCTCCGGACCCCCATACAGTATGTCCCTGCCATGATTCTGAAGTCACCACCGGAGACACATCCAGAAACTTCGGACCACACCGGAGACTCCAGTCTAGGAAGACCGGAGACTCCGGTCTGGAATTTCCAGAACTGTGTCACATGAGTAGGAACCTTTCCCAAGTGTGAGGGTACTTTTCACTTATCATAATACCAACATGTGGACAGTGACAAACTGTAAAATGATCTACTTGTTGTTAACGAACACCAAAAGTGATTATTACAATAAATGCCCTTTCAATCTCCTCCTTTTGGTGTTCGATGACAATAAGTGATTTTGCATGGAATAAATATATGGGGCTCCCCCTGACTATGTGCAATAATATAATTAAGTAAATCATGCAAGGTAGATAGTATCAACGATAGCACACATAAATCTCACATGAGTTACAATAGATAGTGCACACAAGCACATAGTCACACACATAAACGACAAATAACGCATATGAAGTTCAAAGTTCGAATATGGAAAATGAAAAGCAGATAGTAGCAAATCCAAAGCCCAACCCCATGCAAATCGATGAGAATGTATTCTCCCCCTTTGGCATCGAAACACCAAAAAAGGGAAAAGACCTAGGCTAGCGCCCAGCAAATCAGTAGTCCTCGTCATCTTCGTCGTCCTCCTCCTCATCCTGGCCATCACCACCCTCATCATAGTCATCATCATCATCTTCAGGGACTGCAGGCCCTTTGCCGTGAGGGCGAGAAGAGGAGGTACCCTGGTACCCGAAACCGAAGGTGACATCAGCAAAGGTCTTCCAATCCACCAGACTATCATGTTGGGCATTCCATGCCCCAAATGACAGTGTGTGGTCAGACTCTGTGGACTGCTGAGCACCATGCTCATCATTGTATTCATCCTCATCTTTCTCATTATCCCCTTCACCTTGTTCCTTTATTTCTTTGAGGAGCTTCTAAATGCGACGGTTTCTTTGGTAGGATGCATGCTGCTGCCTACGAATGTCTACGTTCATGTAACAAAGGGTCCTCTCCCAAAAGGTGTCCTTCTTGACCCGCTCATGAACATAGCTTCGAGTCATGGTAGGCATAGGTGCATTGGATACATTCTTCCTTCAAACTCTAGGTGGAGAGGGATCCCTCTCAGTCTCAATCTCCTCCTCATCATCATCCCCATAGCGACGCCTCGGAGCTGGCCCCATACGCCCCTTCTGCTTCAGTGAGACCAAGGTGTGCTCAGTGAGATGCGATGCAGAGCCAAGTGCAGAATCTTGCTCCTTGGAGTTGATGAGCCTCATAACCAAAGGTGCATATGGAGGAGACTTTTTTGTAAAGGATAGCATGGAACATCTCCTCAAAGATAAAATCGATCACATCAATAGGTTCAGCATCTGCCTCTGGTCTAGCATTGTAGATCTGGTGGGTGTGGTACAGAAGGTTGACAAGCCCACCCCTAATAGCATCGTCATTCCCAGCACTTGGTGCGATGGTATGGCGGAATATCCTAAACATTAGGTTGTAGAGAGTCTTGAGTCCCTTGGACCCCCCCTACAACACCCTCGCTGCCATACAGAGGTGCCAGCTTCATCTTGTTCTCTCCTAGAGCTGCAGAGTGCATGCGCAGTCCAATGGGAGTGGATACGCCATGAAAAGTCTCAAAGATGACGTTGGAAAATTCATGGAAGGTAGTTGTGCAGCGAGTGGTGCCAGACATCCAAATCATGGTCCTGTCTTGATCAAACCCATATACAACGGTGGCATAGAACTGTTGTACTAGGTAGACATTGTAGTCTTCGCGCAACTCCATTAAGTTATACAGACCCAGCTTCTCACAGATCCACAAAGCATCATTGAAGTAGGGGCTGAGGCGCATCTGCTCAACACTCATGAACTTCTGAGGGAAGACTGGTGATTTGGTGAGCACACCATATACATCCTTCATGAACACAGCCTATTCCTTCCTCCAGAAACGAGGGTCCTCACTGGTACGAGGCAGCGCATAAAAACCAGTCTTTCTCAGTTCACGGTACTCCTCCTTTGACATTTTGGCCTTCTTCGCATGGTCCTCTCGTTCAGCCCTCTCTTGGCCCCTCTTCAAATAGGCTGTATCACGTGCCTGCTGTCTGCGGTTGGAAGGAGGCACGATAAACTGACTCTGAGCTTCATCATAGCGAGGATTGCCCCTTTGGGATTTGGCCTTGGTACGACGAGGACGACTAGAAGTTAGGGGTGGGCATTCGGTTAACCCGAACTGTTCAGTTCGGTACTTCGGTATTTTAAAATTTTCGGTTTCCTAAAAACATGCACCGATCGGTCTCCAGGAAATAATAGAACCGACTGTTCGGTGACACAATCGATCGGTTCGGTACTCGGTTACATATCGAACAGACCGAACTAGGCTGGGTGGGCTGCCCATCTAGAATTAATCTCCTCGGTTGTTACTGGCTAGCTGGGCTAGGCCGCTGGAACCTTGGTTTAGGTGGAGGCTGCAAACAACAACACGTCAGGTCATCAGCAGTGCAGAAAAAACAAACAGGTACATGCAAATCGCTGCAGAAAATTTTGCCATAGCTTCCCTATTCTCCATCGTTTCAAACAAGAAGAGCAAACAACTGAAAGAAATAGGAACAACATACTTATAGAAATTGGACATGAACATAAAACATTCGACTCAATAATTAACATCAAGCAAACAAAATAGTTTAGCACACGTGACAAAGTGACAAGTCTGACAATAACACTTAAGTTCGATGGAAATAAATAGAAGCAGCAGGAAGCGCACAAGAGTAGTAGCGCTGCACCACTGCCATCCACCAATTCTTCATCTTCTAGACTTCACTCTTTATTGCTTATTCTTCAATCTTCAGCAACGATCCATTGAGAACTACAACCAACCGTTTAAAACATCATAAGTACCACAATTTTAGATACATCAGTGTATGTCATAGAAGAACAATGAATAAATACAGTGTCAAAAGTACCAAGGTAAAGAACCATGTATGATCAAGATATATACATGTCAAAAGTACCAAGGTAAAGAACCATGTATAATCAGGATATGAAACAAAGTAGAAGCTCACCAAATCTTCTTGATGTAGACGTTGCAGTGATGCTTGACTTGGTTGCCTTTGCTTTGATATCCTTATACTCGGCAATTAATTCTGAAAACAATTAACAGATGCAACAAAAATTATAAAACAACAAAAATAACACATATTACATGATACAATTGAAGGTTTTTGAGTTACATTGTTCGAGCTTGGTCAATTCTTCAGTGTTCTCTGCAATGTTGATAGGAGTGGCATGTCAAAGCCAATCTTGAGTGCATACAAGAGCTTCTACCATAAAAGGAGTCAAATATGTTCTGAAGTCATCAAGAACACGACCACCAGTGGAGAATGCAGACTCGGATGCTACCGTTGAGATTGGGATTGCATAAACATCACGTGCCAAGCATCCCAATACAGGAAACCTAGATGAGTTGACCTTCCACCAAGCTAAGATTTCAAATTTTGGACCATCATCTTCAGGCTCCTCGGCAAGGAACTTATCAAGTTCAGATTTGCTGCTACTACTACCACCATTGTTCAGTCTCATTTTCTTGGCAATCAATGACTTCGTCAAACTTGCACGCCCTCCACTTGATTCAGCTTCTAGAGAAAACACAGCTTGAGCAGATGCAATAGTCGGACCACATATAACCCTGTATTCCTCAAACAAATCTCTAAGACAATTACTGATTGCAGCCCACACCTTAGGCCCTTTGTCATCCCCATACATCTCCAAAATGGCATAATGTGTGTATTCAGATAGCTTGTACCTGCAGTTCAATAGTACAAAGTAATTTACTAATGTTTTGCTGCAATTAAAAACCAGTGCACAATGATAGAAATATTACAATACTTTGAAGGTTTTACCTAGGATCAAGTGCTGAAATAAAAATCATCAAGTTGATGTTTTCCTTTTCCTTCCCCTTGTTACTAGGATCAGACTCATGCCAATTTCCCCAGTATTTATCAAACTTGTTCTTCATCCTTTGTCCCATTGATTTCTGCAGAACATCATCACTATCCATCCAATTTTTCACTAGCAAATTCACCTCGCCAATCTCATGGAAAAAATTGTTAGCTGTCACATGAAGTGAGGCAGAAACACGAGTAGTCAAATCAGCAAAATGTCCAAGAAAATCAGCCATTTTCCTAGCATTCTCCCAATCAAACTCATCCGGAACTCCAATGCATTTCTCCTTACCTTTCTCACTTAGTAGATCAAGTGCAAAATAAGGATCTTCATCGCTGTACCTTACAAACACTTTCTCATAACTAACAGCAGCCTTTAACATATAGTAGGTGGAGTTCCACCTAGTGCTCACATCAAGATTCAGAAATGCCTTGGTGTCAACCTTCTCTAGTTGAGCACACTCTTTAAACTTAGATATCCTAATTGTGCTATTCTTCACATATATAACAGCTCCACGCACACGCTTGACTGAAATTTCAACTTCTTTCAGACCATCAGTAACAATTAAGTTCACAATGTGGGTGGCACATCTCATGTGAAGATATTTGGCTCCAGCTATGCTATTATTAGCTTTATTCAGTTCCTTTTTCATGTAAACAATACCACTATCATTACTAGAAGCATTATCAACAGTAATTGTCATGACCTTCTCTATCCCCCAATCAATCAAGGTTTTCTGCAAGTGTTTTCCAATATCATCTCCTTTATGACCCTTAACCTTGAAAAAGCTAATGATTTTCTTGTGAAGCTTCCAATCATTACAAACAAAGTGGGCAGTAACTGTCATGAAGCTCTCTTGTTGCTGAAAAGTCCAACAATCGGTTGTAAGACAAACTCTTTCACACTGTTTTTTAAAGAATAGTTTCAGCTTAGCCTTCTCTTCAAAATAAATGCGAACAGTGTCCCTAGTGCATGTTCTCCTAGATGGAATCGAGAAACGCGGACATGCTACAGATATGAACCTTTTAAACCCAGACTTTTCACCAAATGCAAAAGGTAGATCATCCTCTATAATCATTGCAGCAAATGAATTCCTAATAGCTTCAGGGTCAAATTTCGAAGCATGCACACTATCACCATGAGTAACTTGCAGCACAGATTGCTTATTATCGCCACTATTCTTATGGGGATTATGCTTGCAACTATTAAAGTGCTTACGCAAGGCAGATGTACCATTGTTAACAGTGTGAGCGGCGATGTCGTTCTTGCAATAGTTGCATTTTCCCTTCTGCAGGACACCATCAACAAAGATCTTCTGGTAGTGCTTCCACATCTCGGATCTTGAATCCATTTTCTTTCGAGCATCCTTCTTTTCACCCTCCTTCACACCTTCAAGGGACTTCGCCTTGCCATCATCCTCCTGCCTAGCTTCCACTGCTACCTCCTCACCGGCGCCACCACTGGCTTGCCCTGCTTCCACTCTTTGCACCTTACCAACGAGAACAATGGCATTCTCCACATCCATAGGAACAGCAGCCTGGGACTCTGCCACAACATTGTTTGTCCACATGGTCTCTACTGCATCGGAAGACATCTAAATGCAAGGAAAAAAATGGCAATGAATAAGGATTCACACAACAACAGATCAAAGCACACGTAGATCAACATTGAACTTGTAATTTTGTAAGCATTGACATTAGAGAATAATTAAAACACAACGATTCTTTGATATGTGCTAGGTATATAAATATAATACATGAGATCTGTGATATTAATCTAGTCCATGACATATCACGTAGCTAATTATGAGAATATTAACCTACACAGGAGACATTACTAATTTACAGAGTACAATGTACTGTTCAATTTTTAGATCGAATCATTACAATTTTAAGCATGTGAACTAGAGAATAGTTAAAACACAACGATTCGTTGATTTGTGCTAGGTATAAATATAATATACATGAGATCTGTAATATTAATCTAGTCTATGACCTATCACCTAGGTAATTATGAGAATATTAACCTACAGAGGAGTCGAGAATATTAACCTACGGAGCAACATACTCTACAATTTTTGGATCGAATCAAGGACTTACGTGAAATGAACAGTATACTCTATAATTTTTGGACCGAATCAAAGACTTACATTGCAGAAATTGGTGAGGAATTCCACTTGCTAGCCGAACTGAACATGAAGAGTATACTCTAATTTGGTTTTTGGGAGGAGTCAACCAGTGCAGGCGTATGCAGGGACGGGGAGTAGTGGAGCCGTGGAGGGGAAACAAGGGAGGGCTTCGGTGCTCGGTCAGTTCGGTTGACCGAGGGGCATGACCGAAATCACCGAATTTAATTCGGTTTTTGAGAAATGCTAACCGAGTTCACTGCCGAGAAGTTCGGTGTCGGTCAGTTCGGATTCGGTCCAGGTTAATACGGTTCGGTTAATCGGTTTTCGGTTTATATGTCCAGCCCTAACTAGAACCATCACTTGTGAGCAGTGAGGGAGATAGCATGGAGATGAGTATATATGTCCCAACAATGTAGTACAAGAGCTTTGATGCATTACTGGTCTCTTTTGATTCATCCAACATCAGAGTCTCCGCACTCATACCGGAGTCTCCTGTCCTGAGGACCAGAGTCTCCGGCCTGGACCGGAGTCTCCGGACCTAAGTCCGGAATCTCCGGTCGGGAGGCTCGGGCATGAAGGGGAGATGTTGGTGGGGGTGAACCTAGTAGATCGAGTAGTGCAGCAAGGCTAAAGTACTAGAGTGTACGCAAACAAGTGATTCCAATGGACAAATCAACACCAATCCTCAAAAACACGTCTAGAGATAAACCCTAGGAAAAAATAAGAGGAGAGGTACCAGATCTGTCCATGGGATCAATTCCTCCGGTGGGAATGACCCAATGGAGGAGAGAAGAATGTTGGCCGGCGGCACGGCGGATCCCGGGGGCTTCTTGACCTCCGGGGAGGAGTTTTGTAAGGGGAAGCGAAGGGTTAGGAGGAGGGGGACAGGGTGAAGAATGAGAACTGTTGTACCAGTTCACCCCTCCCCCTTAGTAAAAGTGGCAGAAACCGTCTGGACCGTAGACTTCGGTCTACACCGGAGATTCCGCTCTACACCGGAGACTCCGATGTATGTACACCGGAGACTCCGGTCCTCCTCGACCAAAGGCTCCAGGATAGGTGTATAGGGACATATATGAGATATAGACAGGTTTAAGATAGGGAAAGGGCTTGGGTTGAGACATCAAACTGTGAAGAACCAACAAGAGCCATAGGGATTCACAAAACATTTAGAAAAAGCTCCAAACGACTAAAATCAAGTAAATGACAAACATGAGTAAGCACCAACCTCTCTAGTTTGAGAGGGCGGTGGCCTAGGCCACCATATTTGAGTATACTCGGCTTGGCACCTCGAAGATATATCTTGGGTCCCTTACCGAAACTCATCATTTAAGATCACATATCACAAAATGATATTAAGAGGAATGATTTTGATTGATTTGGGCATAATGGGGGCAGGGATAGTCCAATCAATTAGGACCGCAATCCCCCTATATCCATGCCTGCACCTAAACCAAATATGGGTCAAGACATAGGTGAGAATGCAAGATAATCAAGTCAAGCTCCTTGAATCTACGATATTTAGTTCATTCCTCAAATAGCAAAACCTTGCTTCATCAAGTGGCTTCGTGAAGATATCGGAAAGTTGATCTTTGGTAGACACATATGATAGATCAATATCACCACGAGCAACATGATCCCTAATGAAGTGATGGCGAATGTCAGTATGCTTTGTCCTTGTGTGATCCACCAGATTGTAAGCAATCTTGATGGCACTTTCATTGTCACATAGAAGAGGCACTTTGTCACAATGGACACCATATTCCTTTAAAGTTTGCCTCATTCATAGCAATTGGGTACAAGCACTAGCAGCTGCCACATACTCGGCTTCGGCGGTGGAGAGAGATATACAATTCTGCTTCTTAGAAGACAAACATACCAAGGACCTACCAAGGAATTGGCAAGCCCCGGATGTTGATTTTCTATCATCCTTATCACCTGCCCAATCTGAATCCGTGTATCCACAAAGAGCAAATGTTGACCCTCGGGGATACCAAAGACCAAAAAATGGGGTATGAACCAAATATCGAAAGATTCTCTTGACCACCATTAAATGGCTTTCTTTAGGAGCCGCTTGATATCTTGCACACACACCTACACTCAACACAATATCGGGTCTAGATGCACAAAGGTAAAGCAAAGAACCAATCATAGACCGGTATACCTTTTGATCCACATCTTTACCATTTGGATTTTGTTCTAGATGAGTCTTTGTAGCCATGGGAGTAGGAGCTCCATTTAAATCTTGCATTTTGAATCTCTTGAGCATATCTTGAGTATACTTGGCTTGATTGAAGAATGTCCCTCCTCTAACTTGCTTGATCTCAAAACCAAGAAATACTCTCAACTCCCCCATCAAAGACATCTATAACCTACTAGTCATAAGCTTTGAGAATCCATCATTAAAATCTTTGTTAGATGAGCCAAAGATAATGTCATTAACATATATTTGGCATACAAAAAGCTCCCCATTGACCTTCTTAGTAAAAAGAGTGGGATCGATTTTCCCAACCTCAAATCCACGGTCAAACAACAACTCTCTAAGGTGCTCATACCACGTGCGAGGGGCTTGCTTGAGCCCATATAGCGCCTTATAGAGTTTGTAGACATGGTTTGGGAAGTTGGGATCCTCAAATCCCGAGGTTTTCTTTACATATACCAACTCATTTAATGGACCATAAAGAAATGCACTTTCTCCATCCATTTGTTGCAACTTAAAGTTATGATGTGCCGCATAAGCAAGAAGGATACGGATGGACTCAAGGCGAGCCACGAGTGCATACGTCTCTCCATAGTCAATGCCTTCAATTTGAGAGAACCCTTGTGCAACCAATCTAGCCTTGTTTCTTACTATAATTCCATGCTCATCTTGCTTGTTCTTGAATATCCACTTCGTTCCTATAACATTGCGGCAATCCTTTGGCTTCTCAACTAACTTCCATACTTTGTTTCTCTCAAAGTTGTTGAGCTCTTTGTGCATAGATTCCAACCAATCTGAATCTTCAAGAGCTTCCCACACTTTATTTGGTTCAATCATGGAGATGTGTGCTTGATGTTCACTGAACCTCTTCAATTGTGCTCTTGTGGAAATCCCTTTCCTTAGGTCACCAACCACATTTTGTAGAGAGTGGTCTCTTAATTCCAACATTCTCTCCTTTCTAGCTTTGCGACGAGCGTGGATATCCGTGTTGTTTCTTGGGGGACTCTCTTCATCATTTTGGTCCTCTTCTTGACCATCAACTTGACCTTGATCATCATTGGAATCATTCTCTTCATTGAGAGGCAAATATTGACCTTGGTCTTGATCAAGTGCTCTTCTAGCATCAATTTGAGCTTATCTCAAAGCAGTTTGTACGGATCTTCCTTGAGTGATTACCTTGGCACCACTTGACATCCTGGAGAAAGAATCAAGCTCCCCTTGACTAGAGTCATCACTATGATCAACCTGTTGAGGGTCCATGTCTTGTCTTTGGCTTGAGTCATTTCCCTCCTTGGTGGATGGAGCATGTTGAGGTTGTGAAGATGAGGGCTCCACTTGAGTGGTGCATAGTTCTTCTCGATCCTCCATAAGGGGTTCCTCAATGGGGCGGATATATCCCACACCCATTCTTCCTATGGCATCCTGAGGCATTTCTTTATCTGCATCACAAGCATCAACACGCCCCCCTTGGGGACCATCATATTTTTCGAAGGTCACACTAAAAGATTCTATGAGGCTCCGGAGAGCTTATCATAGACTCTATAAGTGTGAGATTCAAGACCATAGCCAACAAAAATACCCTCTACTGCTTTAGACTCGAATTTGGACAAATGAACACCTTTTATGATATAGAAACACTTACAACCGAACACCCGGAAGTAAGATATGTTGGGCTTGTTACCGGTAAGTATTTCATATGGAGTCTTGTTGATTTATTTTGGAGGTAGAGCCGGTTTGAAGCATGGCAAGCGGTGGAGATGGCTTCGGCCCAAAAGTTGTATGGAGATTTAAACTCCGCCAACATGGTACTAGCCATCTCAATAAGAGTCCGGTTCTTCCTCTCGGCCACACCATTTTGTTGAGGGGTGTATGCAGCGGAATATTGATGTTTTATCCCCTCATCACTAAGGAAATCATTCAAGGTGTAGTTCTTGAACTCGGTGTCGTTGTCACTTCTTATAATCAACACGGGAAGATTGTATTGACGTTGAACCATGTTGATGAAGTCGATGAAGGTCTTTTGGGTCTCACTCTTCAACTTGAAGAAATAAACCCAGGAGTATCTTGAAAAGTCATCAACAATCACCAAGCAATATTTCTTCCCACCAAGACTTGCATGAGATGGAGGACCAAAGAGGTCCACATGGAGGAGCTCCAAGATCTTGGTTGACTTGATGTGGTTCTCGGGCTTGTGAGGAGCATCATGCATCTTCCCTAGAACACATGCCCTACAAACACGATCTTTGGAAAAGGAAACATTTTCTTTTAGTCCAACAATATGTCCCTCCTTGTGGAGACTTTGCAAAGTTATCATATTGACATGGGCTAGTCGGCGATGCCATAACCAACCCACATCGGCCTTTCCGAATAAGCACATCGCGCTTGTAGTGGCTTGCCCCGAAAAGTCCACCACGTACAAGTCATTTTCGACGTACCCAACAAAAGCGACCTTGAGAGACTTGCTCCACATGAGGACCACAATATCATCATCAAAAAAGACGGCAAAGCCCATCTTTCCAAGAGCACGGACTGAAAGTAAATTGTATCCAAGGGTTTCAACAAGCATGACGTTCACAAGTGTAATGTCGTGAGCAACCACTACCTTGCCGAAACCCATTACCTTAGACTTTGACTTGCCGGCATATGTCACGGTGATTTGATCATCATTTGGCTTTAAATCCTTGACAATAGACGATCTTCCGGTCATATGACTCATGCAACCACTATCAAGCACCCACTTTGACCCTCCAGAAGCATATGTCTACAAAAGATCAAGCTAATTTTTAGGTACCCATTTTTCAATGGGTCCTCTTTTGTTAGCAACAAGGGTATTGGGAACCCAAATAGGCCACACAATATAACCATCATATGGGCCAACATATTGTGCATACACATCACCATAATAATCACGCATTAGAACATAGTGAGGGTTAGCACTTCCCGCAAAGTCATCATGAGACATAGTTTTACCACTTGTGGTCTTACTATCCATAATGGCCTTGTTGGTCTCTTGTGCGGGCTTGGCCTTCTTCTTCTTGTTGTTCTTCTTCTTAGTTTTGGAGACAAAACCAATGCCCCCTTTTTCACCACTAGGCCTTTGCTTACTCAAAAGATCATTAATGGACTTGTTGCCTTGTGGAAATGTGTCCTTCGCTAGCTCCCCCTTCAACCTAGCATTTTCTTCAAGAATAGTTGTACTACTAGATGGAATGAAGTTACTAGGTGAAGGAATATTCGTCAATTGAGTTTGAAGCGTTTCATGGGACTTTGTGAGTGACAAGAATTCACTTTCCAAAGCCTTGTCAAGCAAACTAAAGTCCTGGCAAGTTTTTCATCAACCACACCAAACTCAATCTTGTCCTTTTTAGCCCTTTTTCATTTAGCAATAGCATGATCACGTTCTTTGATGAGTTTATTAACAATAATGTCATTTGCCTCATCAAGTCCTTCAAGTTTTAATTCAAGTGACATCCTAGTCTCTTGTTATTCTTCTAGAGCATTGTTTAAAGCCTCTAGCTCAACCATGTGTTCATGCCCAAGTTTACATCTTACATCTAGAAGCTCTTGTGTGTGAGAAAGTTGATCTAAGATGTTTCCAAAATGTATCTTAGCATCCCCTTGTAGGTTAGTCATAAACTCATCGAAAGCAATTATTTCCTTTTTAACATCAGAGACATCGCATCATCAATTTCATCATTAGCTAAGGAGTGGAGTGAGATGATGAGGATACCTCCGTTCCTCTTGCCATAAGGCAAGTGACGTTCTTGATGGGAAAATTCTCATTTGGAGAATCGAAGAGTGAGAATGTCGGAGTAGAAGTAGTGGCTAGAGCCGCCACACCATTAGAGGTTTCCTCTTCCTCATCTTCATCATCTTCATTGTCGTAGGAGTATTCTTCATGAGTGATCAAGACAATTTCTCCCGACTTCTTATTGATGGGATTCTTCTTGATGAAGGGTTTCTTGTAAGGTTCTTTGAGGGTCTTCTTCAACATAAGCTTACCACCATGATATTCTCTTTTCTCATAGGGGCAACTCACCACAAAGTGATAGCGGTAACCGCAATTGAAGAAAGTTCTCAATCTAGTGGTATTTTCTCTTTTCCCGTTTGGGTTGCTTCTACGTTGCATTTCCATCTTGGCCTTGACGGGGGTTCTTCCAAAAGTTCTTTGCATAGAAGGCCATATATTGACTATGAGCAATTTTGACTTCATCGGGGTGGTCCATGAACAGGCCTTCATCACTATCATCTTCATCCCCATGGTACACAACTTTGGCCTTCAAAGCAACGTTGACAACATTGCTCATACCAAGGGCACGAGCACATGCATATTTGGCATTCTTGGTGGCAACTTTGAAAGAGGCCATCTCTTGCATAACTTCATTGGAGGTCATGAGATGGTAGTTGTGTCTTCCTTGTAGGCTCTTCAAGTCCGTGGGATCAAAGGGCATGAGTGCACTCACATATTTCCTTTTTATCCATGCATCATCCACATGTGAGGCACCCACATTTCTAAAAGCAGTGGCGGTGGTCTTGAGCCTACGGCACATGTCTTCATGATCTTCACCTTCCATCATGTAGAAGCCTTCGGCTTCATTGCTTAGTGCATCATACTGGTTCCTCCTCATGCTCTCATTCCCAACAAACAACACTATGAGAGCATCCCAAGCTTCCTTGGCAATGCTAAAGTGCTCAATATGTGGGTAATCCTTTGTACCCAATCCTTGTTGAATCATGTGCAAGGAAGTGGCATTGAGTTGACTATTGATAACTTCTCTTCTTGTCAAATTGTCTGGATCCCCAATAAAGAGTCCATGCTCGATGATGTTCCATAGTTCAATGCAAGAGCTACGCACATGAGTTTTCATTAGAGATTGCCATTGAGCAAAAGTAGCAGATTCTTCAAGCTTAGGTGGGTTACCTCTATTGTATACATGAGGGTGAGGGATTGGAGTTCCGGGAGAGTACCATGAATCACGGTGCTCACCCTTCCCACCACCATGTTGTGTGGAGGAATTAGTGTTGTCTTGTTTACCCCCCACCATCATACCCTCGGGGGATACCGGAGCATTCCCTTTAGGTAAAACGGATGGAGGATCCTCTTGAGGAGAGGGGGTGATGAGCCATCTTTGTCTTTAAGAAGTTGCTCAAGCATCTTCTTGACTTTGTTGACCAAGGAAGATCTCAATCTTGTTTCCAAGTTTTTGAGATCTTCCATGGTCACCGTGGTGGGCTCACCATCACCATCCCCTTCGTGGCTACCCATATTTTCTTAGGCGGTAAAGCCCAAATAAAGAGCCGAGGCTCTGATACCAATTGAAAGGATCGTATGGGCACCTAGAGGGGGGGGGGGGGTGAATAGGTGCTACTTCAAATTTTCTTCTTTTTCAAATTATGGTTTGACAATAAGGTAAATTCTCTAGATAATGCAACTAAGTTGAATTTACCTATATGACAAATAAGCACTAGCTAACACAACACTAAGCAAGAACAAGTAAGTAAAGTGCGGTAAAGGATAGAAGTAACCAAAGTGGTGGACATGGAGGCACAAGGATTTGTTTCCCGTAGTTCCTTCCTTTTTAGGGGAAGTACGTCTACGTTTCAAACCACCAACGCCACGAGAGGCCTCCCTTGTTCTCCGATGAATCTCATCCCAACGGGCTCGATCCACCTTCCACTATATCGACAACCTTCAAGGTGGAAGCCGGCACCTTTACAAGTTTGGGGCACACATCCACAACTTAATTGGAGGCTCCCAAATACAAGCAAGCTGTCAAGACAAATCAAATACAAGCTTGTAAGAACCAAATCAATGTTAGGGTTTCCAAAGAAACACTAGATATTGGGGACCCTCAAGTGAATGAGGGGGAAATGAAGATCTCTCTTAGTGAAGCTGTAGATCAAGGCCCCCTCCTTCGATTCTCCAAAGATCAATGACTTTGGATGGTTGGATGAAGAGATCTTGTAGATTTGGTGTCTCTAATGGAGTTGGTGTTCTTGAGCAGCTCGAGCAGCTGGAGGAAGAAGATAAGGGTCCCTTTTTATAGGCAGCCTCCTCCACGAACCATTTTCTGACTGTTTGAGAAAAGTCAGACCGGAGACTACGGTCTTCACACCAGATACTCCGGTCTACACCGGAGATTCCAGCCTATCTCCGGACTAGCCTCCGGACCACCCAACAGAATGTCCTGGGCCAGTAATGACCCAACATGACCGGAGACTCCGGTCCTCCAACACCGGAGACTCCGGACTGCGCCAACACCGGAGACTATGGGGTAGCCTCCGGACCTTGCTACGGACCCCCATACAGTATATCCCTGCCATGATTCTGAAGTCACCACCGGAGACACATCCGGAAACTCCGGACCACACCGGAGACTCCGGTCTAGGCAGACCGGAGACTCCGGTCTGGAATTTCCAGAACTGTGTCACATGAGTAGGAACCTTTCCCAAGTGTGAGGGTACTTTTCACTTGTCATAATACCAACCCGTGGATAGTGACAAACTGTAAAATGATCTACTTGTTGTTAACGAACACCAAAAGTGATTATGACAATAAATGCCTTTCAACTGTCATTTACAAAATCTCCACCAAGATGATTTCTATTAGGATTCGTCCTGTGCTAGAGGAGACGATCAATCAGGAACAAAGTGCATTTGTACCTGAACTTTTAATTACCGGCAATGCTCTCGTTGCCTTTGAATGCATCCATAGTAGGAGGAGGAGTAAAAAATCAAAGAAGGGGTCTTGTGCGGTGAAGCTCGATATGATGAAAGAATATGACCGAGTTGAGTGGCCTTTATTAAGGGCAATCATGTTGAAGTTGGGATTTTCAAAATCAATAGTGAATTTGATCATGAGGTGTGTTTCTTCAGTAAGGTTTTCAGTAAAGGTCAATGGGGAGCTCCTTCCTTTTTTCTCTCTGACTCGAGGTTTGTGCCAAGGTGATCCAATTTCTCCTTATTTATTCTTATGTGCTTCGAGGGACTGTCGGCCTTGTTGAATAATTTCAAAGTGGGTTTTGTGGATAGGGGTATCAGGGTGTGCAGGAGGGCACCTTGGATTACCCATCTTTTGTTTACTGATGATAGCTTAATTTTTATTGAGGCATCAGCACAAGGAGCAACAAGACTGAATGTCATTTTGCATATGTATAATGAAGCATCAGGCCAGTTGGTAAATAGATCAAAAAGCTCAGTCTTTTTTTGTCCTGGAATTGGGGATGATGTGAGAGTAGTGGTCAAACAGGCTCTGAATATTGATGTAGAGGCTTTGAGTGAGAAGTACTTGGGGTTGCCGACAGCGGTGGGTCGGCCAACCAGTGAATCCTTTGATTATATAGAGGAGAGGGTGAGAAGTAGACTTAATGGCATGCCCGAAAGACAACTCGCTTACTCAGGAAAAGAGGTGTTCATCAAAGCAGCCATACAAGGAATGTCTTTATTCATTATGAGATGTTTTCAGTTATCTAAAGCAACTTGCCAAAAGCTAATTTCATTGGCAGCTCGGTTTTGGTGGGATGGCTCGATTGATAAACGATCAATGCACTGGCTGTCCTGGAAAGAACTGTCAAGGCCGAAGAGTTGGGGTGGGATGGGGTTCAGGGATCTGGAACAATTTAACCTAGCTCTTCTTGGAAAACAAGGCTAGAGATTACTCAAAAATCCGAGTTCTCTCTGTGCACATGTGTTGTCTGCTAGATATTACCCTAACCGAGACTTCATGAATGCAATGGCTCCAAGAACTGCATCGAAAACGTGGAGGGCGATATTGGCGGGAAGAGAGACCCTTCTTATTGGGCTGATAAAAAGAATCGGCGGGGGACACTCAGTGTCGGTGTGGGTCGATAATTGGATCCCGGGATCTATTTCAATGAGGCCAATGGGACAACTGCAGGATAGTGGACTGCAAACTGTCAACGAACTTATCTTGCAGAATCCACAATGATGGAACGAACAACTTGTTCGTGCTACCTTTCTATCACTGGACGCCGATCACATTCTCCAAATTCCCTTAAGGCAAACAGCGAGTGAAGGCTGGGTGGCATGGGAACATGAGAAATCTGGAGTTTACCCCGTGAGATCAGCATACAAGGCCCTTATCCGGTCTCAGGAGCGAGTGGAGGCTGCTGTAAGCAATATTGCAACAGGTTCAAACTTGTTAGATAATGATAAGTGGAGACGGTTGTGGAAGCTTGAAGTATTACCGCGAGTACGAATCTTTTGGTGGCGAGTTCTCAGAGGTATTATACCTGATTATGCAACTCTCATCAGGCGCCATGTCAGAGTCCAAAGTATTTGCCCGGTATGTCATACAATTTCAAAAATGCTATTACATGCGTTGGTTGAGTGCTTTCATGCGCAGTAATTTTGGGATGCTGCAAAAGAGCATCTGAATATTAAATTGCCACGTTTACATCCGAATTCGTGGGGAGAGGACATTTTATGTTCTTTTGATCTTGAGAAGAAGGATAGGGAGAAGATTATATCTATATTGTTTGCTATCTAGGACTCAAGAAACAAGTGGAGCCATGGTGATCAAGTATATAATCCGCAGAAGTGGAAAATATTGCTGAAAGTTTATTCATGCTCGATACTCTAAAAGTTCAGAAGGAGAAGAAGAGTAAACCATTGCATAAATGGCAAAAACCGAATGAAGGAGTGGTGAAGGTAAATTCGGATGGTTCAATCCGAGAGGAAGACGGAATATCATCCACAGGAGGAGTCCCTAGAGACTCACAGGGGTTCAGAGGCGCATGGTGCAAGCTATATATTGGGATCACTGAGCCTCTGGTGATTGAGGCGCTTGCGCTTCGTGACGCAACTGTTTTCGTAAAGGAACAACAGTTTGATCGAGTTGTGTTTGAAACAGACTGCCAGGATTTGGTGCGGCTGTGTCTGAGATAGAGATAAACAGAGGGCTATCATTGGTCCTTTGCTTCTGGAGATTGATGAACTTTGTAATTCGTTTACTAGTTTTCATATTGGTTTAGCTTATGAGTGTGCTCGATATGCTACTATGCATTTGACATCTCTAGTTTGGTTGGGAGCTAGTCCCCAGTTCCTTAAACATTGTATTCAAGCGGATGGTTTTTCAGCTGTTATAGTCTAATAAAGTTGGCAGTCCTAAAAAAAATGAGTACTTGGGTATGGGTTCTACATTTCCACACCCGTACCTGTTGTATCCGATGGACGATGGGTACAGAATTTTTCTGTTTATATACCATGGGTAATTTTTTTGTCCCATACCCGAACTATTAATGGGTTTTTATCCGACAGTTACACGGATTATGGATACCCATTGACTGATGACTTATGCGTTTGCAAGTACTAGTAATCATGTACATGATATCTTCCCGTGTAATCTTAGGAGACAAATGTCATCAACTATTAATGCATTACTTTTCTATTGATGAAACGAAATCAGATTTCAAGCTTTTCTTTGGCAAACTTTCCCTACGTTTCATAAAAACTCATGGAGAAAGAAGTCCCCTTTAATCAAAGGTTAGAGCATCTCCACTCGTTTGGCGAACCCAGGCCGAAAACCGGACCTTTTTTCGGCCGGACGAAATAAGTTTTCGGCCTGGGTACGCCTAGTTTCCCACTCGCGTACCCAGGCCGAGTTCCCACGTTCGGCTAAATTTGGGCGAATTTCATTAAAGATGGGCGAATATAGGCGGATTACATCGAATTTAAACTAAAGTAGTACATAATAAACTAAAAAACATTTAAAAGGGCGCCACCGTGGCCCTCGCCGACACCGTCGCCGTTCTACATATGCCGAAGTTGTTGTAGAATGTCGTGTAGCCGGGATCGGCCCTGCCATCATCCTCGCCGCCGCCGTCGTCGTCATCGCTCGGCGGCTGGTGCGGGCGGGAGCTCCCCTGGCCTGGGTCATCGCACCTCCACGGCTGGTAGGAAGGGCCGTCATCCTCGTCATCGTCGAGGACGAAGAGCGGGGCGCCCTGGTAGGCGAGCTCGCGCCCGGACAACGACCGTCCCCGGGCAGCCTGCTCCTCGGCCTGCTGCTGCAGGCGGCGGACGCGCTGCCGCTCCGTCTCCTCCCATTCCGCCCTGGACCATTCCAGGATGTCCGGCGAGGAGGGCTCCACCAACGGCGGCTGCGACGCCGATTCGCGGAGCGGTGCGACTGCTCCAGCGCCATCCTCATGGCGCTGTCTTCGAGCAATGCTGAGCCCTCAGTCTTCGGGCGGCGAAGGCGAAGGTGGCCAGTTGGCGACGCCGTCACGCGTGGCTCGCCGATGACGATGCCGCGCGAGCGTGTCCGCGGCGGCAAGCGCACATGCGAGCCCGCCACGCGCTTGACTGGGCACAACCCCGGCGAAGGCCCGGTCGGCGTAGGAAGCGGTGTCGTGTCGGAGGAGTGGGAGGCCGAGGCGGAGGAGGAGGAGCTCATGCTGGCCATCCTCCTCGGCATCCAGTTTGCCGGAGGGCGCCGCCCCGACATGGCCGCCGACGTGGGTGTGTGCGGGAAGCCGACGCGCGGCGTGTTCCCGGCATTGATGTGCTCCAGCACCGCCTTGAGCGTCCGTCCTGGCGCGCTCCAGAAACACCGGCGACCGGCTGAGTTGTTGCGCTTCGGCGGCGACTCGTTCGGCGGCCCCTCGTGGCGGGCGAGCTCCTGGGCGCGACGGTCGGCGAAGAACTCCTCCCAGTAGAGGAGGTTGTCGGGGCTCTCGACGGCGGAGGGGTCGTCCATGGCGTCGATGTACTCTTGGATCTCGTATGGCAGCTCTTCTAGTGTTGGGCACCGACGGGATAGGGATGCCATCGGCGCTTAGCTTACACCCAGGAGGGTTTCGCGTGTCCGACGGCGCCATATAGCCTACCTCGTTGAGCAGGCGCGCCTCCCAAGCGTGGAGGGTGCACTGGCCAAAGCCGTTCGCCGCCGCACCGTCGTCGGGGTATCGCTCGGCCATGGCTAAAGTAGGGAGGGGAGAGTGAGAGTGTTCGCCGGAGTTTCGGGCTGGTGGACTGGGGGAGCTGTGAGAGAGTGTGAGGAACTCTGGCAAGGGGTACGGCTTATATAGGCCGAGGTGGGCGGCGAGGGCGGGAGAGGTGTAGCTGCGAGGGCGGGAAAAGGGGAAACGACGGAAAGTTAGTGCCCGCCGGTCCGTCGCGGGAGCCGAGGCGGCAACGGTGGCGTGGCATTTCGGCGACGCGTGGCCGACGCGGCAGGCAGTTAATGTCCGGCGGTCGCCGCGTGGTTCCGAGGATAACGACGACTCGGCTTCCGTCGCTGACTCGGCAGGTCCACGCGCTGCTTCGGTTTTTCTTCGCCGAGTTCGCTGCGTCCGGCGTTCCTAGGGCGTACCAGCAACCTGGGTTCAGCATGGGTAGTCCGGACCAAAGTTGGCCCAAATCCGGACGAAAACAGGTTCCTGGGTACATGACTAGGCCGATTTTCGGTGTCCGGACCTAAATTCGGCGTCCGGATCGGCGTCCTGGATAGGCGAGTGGAGATGATCTTATAACTAAGAAAAGAATTCTAAATTATTGGTCAGCTATAGGAAAAGGTTACACAACCCAAGATTGATCCAAGTTACCACACAAAAATATGCACTATATATTACACAGTGGTTACATTTCACGCTCCTCGCGACGACAGTGGTTACATTTCAGGCAATCTACACGTTACAAGAATATTGCAATCAGGTCCCATGGCTCCCGTCGACCCCGCTATATAATCAGTTCCTTGCGTTTTAAGCCATCATTGCCGCCCCGACGATCCTCATAGCCGAGGCCTTCCTAGAGGGTCGCTGGAACATCTTGTTCCAACGGACCTTTAGCATGGCCAAGGTGGAGGAGTATCAGCGCTTAACAGATGCCCTTCCTGGGTCCTTATCCGGGGAGCAGGACTCGGCCTCCTGGAACACTGGCTCCGTCAGGGGATTTCTCGGTGAGCTTGGCTTATAGGGCCTTCTTCCAGGGCCCGGAGCTTCGGTGGACCTCGCCCTTGTGGAAGGCCCCTCCGCCCCTTAGTATTCGCATTTTCGTCTGGCAGCTTCTCCGCGATCGCTTGCCATAAGGGGTGGAGGTGGCGAAGCGCAATGGCCCGGAAAATGGCATGTATCCCCTATGTGGGACTCTGGAGACATGTGCCCATATTATGTTCTCTTGCACGGCGACCCATTTTCTTTAGAGCTTTGTTCGGGAGGCATTGGGGCCATCTTGGCAGGCCCAGGAATTCGGGGAGTTCCTGCAGACCGAGGCAAACTGGGCCGGAAGGAGGAGTCGCCTCTTGTGGATAGTGTTTGTGGCCCTAGCTTGGACCCTATGGAACGTTAGGAATAAGATGGTGATTGAGCAGATCTACCCTACCCGTGTCTCTGACTATATTTTTCTCTGCTCGCCTTCTTGTAGCAGTGGTCCCTGTTGGTGAGACAACATGATCGGGAGGCTCTCGACATCACTCTTTAGGCCTTGAAGACGATGGCGCTTCCCTTCTCATCCCCGGATCACTCGTGATGGTAGCTACCACTTACGACAGCTAGAGTGTTGTTGCAGTCTCAACCTTTTTGTTTTAGCTTTGGGCTTTGCTATGTTGTGGACCCAGCAGACGTGCACCTATTTTCTCTTATCTTTTGGCCTTGGCGGGTTGTTGTGTGTGGATGCTTGTATGGATATGGGTGTTGCTTTATTTATAAAACATGGCGAAAGGCTGGTTCGAGGAGGAGCACGAACCAAACAACTTCAACCAAGGATAGTTTACTTCCATCACGACTCCAATGGTTTCCTAAGTATTTAGATGTTTTCATAGTATGCATGTGTAGGCTTGTTTATTGTATTTTAAGTTACGGTATGAAAACTATGTAGTGTAGTCATATGAATTATTGACCTTTGTTGCCCGCCCGGATTTAAGGAGTGTTTAACCGTTGCTTCGGTAGACATGGGAAATTGGGTATTGAAATGATAATATTTTTAGTAAATTTGACATATACCCGTTTTTGGACAAGGTCGTGAAAAATGTTTCAAAAACAAATTTTATCTCAATTTTTTTTTCTTCTGGGCGGTCCAGAGACCTACACGCTCGGTGATTGCGCCCGAAAGAGGATTGCACCCAGCAGGTACCAAAGTTGATGGAAATGTATTGCACCGGTTTGAGGACTTACATGCTCAGTGATTGCACCTATTAGGGGTCGGTAGAGATCTTGCACACTAAGCGATTGTACTCTATTGGGGATTAGCATATGTTTTGTTGAGGACTTGCAACCTAGTGATTGTGCCCAATGGGGGTCTTGCATATTTTGAATGCGCATGGCCGGAGTTAGCGTTTTCTTAGGGACTTGCACGCCCAGTGATTATGTCCGACGAGATCCTTGTACACTTTGCGAATGCGCCTGATTAGAGTTAGCACACATGTACAACTTATGCAGAGAGAATACTTGAAGTGAAGAAGTATATCCTACCTTTTTTGTTTTAAAAAACAAAATTGTTTTCCTAGTATCGGACCAAGCACTCATTGTTTCTACCTAAGTGTGTCACCCTATGTTATTATGGGTTGTATGGTATGGGACTGAGCAGACAATGTTGCTACCTAGTGTTTCACCTTATCCAATATTTGAATTGAAATGATAGACTATGTTGACGATTAATGTTTCCAAACTACCAAGGTATGCATTAAATTAGCTTTATGCAAAAGAAACCCTCAATCTTCCTTTGACATTCCTTTGCATATAATTTTTTATACTTTTCTACTGAAACTTGCCAATACAATCAATATATTGACCATTCGTGGCTGCAATGTTTCATGGTGTAGGTTATACTCTGATGACAAGTAAGATATGATGATAGGACCGTGAGTCTGCAGTTGGTATGTTTCGCATGTGGCACTGAATGGGACTCCTCATGTTACTTTTTTTCCACGCCAGAACTTTACTTGTGTTGTGCTATCCCTTTGGCTATGCAAGTTGTACGAGATTATGTTAAATTTCTAGATCATTCGATGTAATAGAATCAGACCTTTGTTTCGTGGTATTACATGTTGAGTTGTGTGTCTAGCTAGTCGATTTAGGGACTAGCAATGTAAAGCATAGAGATTCAACCCTTACTTGGTAGGATCTCTTAAGTTCTCCATCATTCCCCTTTGGGGGCATCTCCTTTGGAGGCCCAAACCTACGTCGGTGGGTGAGGATTGCGCCTTCTGTAGGGCTACCTTGCTGGCGAGCATGGAACAAGCCGGGGCGGTGGCCCTTGATGGTGGTGGTATGCTGAGGTAACAACCTTGGGAAGCAATCTGAGTTAGTGCCCCAAGGGTTGTTGGTTTGTCGCCATGAGGGTTTCCTGCTTTTATTTTTTTTGTTTGTTTCCAGATGGTTCGGGCGACATGGCATACTTGTTTTGTAGCCGAACACATGGCAATCATCATTGGTCCACATCATGTTATGCGAACCACTCCTACAAAAGTGAATTCCTTCCATCTCTTGTCTTTCTTTGATCATCACTTGAAAGGGATCCTATTTGAGCCAAGTGCCTATTATATGACTAGGCCCATGACCATCATGCCAAGAGGAGGAGAGAAGGATGTCTCAGCAGCCAAGACCCCCAAGCAAGAAGCATGGAAGAGGACATGCAAGAGACAGGCGCCACCGATTCTATTGTTGGGTCGGACCGGTACTACCGCACCGACTCGACGAGCTTCACCAAGACGCCAGTTACCACCGGTAATACCGCCCTGTCAACCGGTACTATCGACCCACACCGTCGAGTTGTGCAAAATCACCAGATCTTCTCGCTACCCAAGACCGACACTACCACTTGCAGCCGATACTACCACCCCCGACTCTGGTAATACCGGACCTGGAGCTCGCACGCCTGCCAAACCCTGGCACTACCGATCTGAACATTGCCAGTGGTACTACCGGACCGGATGATCGGTACTACCGATCAAGTATGTGCCTGTGCGCACTATAGTTGGTCCTTAACCCATGTAACGCCCCCAAACTTCCCTTTATGCCTGAACTACCCCTGTTTAAGTGGATGGCCTATAAATATGCCCCCACCTCTTCCTAGAAACCCTAGATATTATATGAATTGAGTTGAGACTCTTACCATGAGCCCGAGAACCCTAGAATTTGGGAACCTATCAAGATTGAATCTATGACTTGTATCAAGGCTCTCCTCAAGTACTTGGTCTCTCTTAGTTAAGGATCCTAGTAGTGCTTGGTCTTTCCCTTTAGGATTTTACTTGGTTGCCGCTACTCTCTGTAGGGATTCGTAGCATGGAAAACAAAAAATTTCTACCGCATACAAACAAACAAGCCAAGATCTATCTACTAGATTGTAGCAACGAGTCGATGGAATAACTCACCCTCGAAGATTCCAAAGTGTTTAACGAGAGCGGATTCTCGTGGGTGATGTAGTCGTACTCTTCCCGATCTCAAGATCGCATAGACGATCCTTCTGGCGCTGCGTTCCGGCAGCGCTTCCGCAGTCGGTCACACGTTCGGTACTCGACGAAGACCTTCCTCTCCCTTGTTCCAGCAGGCAGCGGAGGTTGTAGCACTCTCCTCGCGATTCTGGCAGCACGACGGCGTGGTACCGGAAGTAGAGGGGAGATCTCGCAGGGCTTCGCCTTAAGCCGGAGCGAGTATGGTGGACTATGAGAGAGCCTCGGTGATCTAGGGTTTAGACACACCAAGTAGAAGGGGCTAGGCCGGCGGCTAGGGCAAGTAGAAGCCCCAACTCGGCGGCTTGGGAGAAACCCTAGGGCGGCGGCGGCTATGGTGGGCGGCGGCGGCTAGGGTTAGGGTTTAGAGGGGCAAGGTGTGTTCTTGGAGGGGCAGCCCTGCCCCTCCTTATATAGGTGGAGGGGGCGCGCCAAGGGGAGGGGAGTCCCTCCCCAACTCGGCTTCCAAGGCCGGCGGTGGAGGGAGAGGGACTTCCTCCCCAAGTAGGTTTCCTACTTTCCCTCCACCAAACAAAATAGCCGTTTGACTTTTCAAATTGGCGTTTGACTTTTCAAACTAGGATTTTATTTAACCCTTTATTTTGTTCAGCGATGACACCTAGTACATGATGCAACCATTCCAACTTGTTATGACACATTCATGTACCATTCCCCTCCGGAGTGCCGGACATTCCGGAACCTTCTAGAACATTCCCGATGAAAACACCGGAACCATTCTCCAACCCCGAAACAAGACTTTCCTTATATGAATCTTATTATCCGGACCATTCCGGATCTCCTCGTGGTATCTCGGATCCCATCCGAGACTCCGAACAACATTCAGTCTCTTACTCATCATTCCATAACTACTCAAACAACGTCGAATCCTTAAGTGTGTCTCCCTACGGTTCGTGAATTATGCGGACATGATCGAGACACTTCTTCGAACAATAACCAATAGAGGAATCTGGAAATTCATATGGCTCCCACATATTTCTACGATTACTTTGAGATCGAATGAACCACTTACATACGATACCAATTTCCCTTTGTCTCAGGATAGTTTACTTATCCGAGGTTTTGATCGTCGGTATCTCTGCATACCTACTTCAACCTCGTTACTGATAAGTACTCTTTTCTCGTTCCCGTGATATGTGATCCCTTGTGAGTCAGTCACATGCTTGGAAGCTAATTGGATGACATTCCATCGAGAGGGCCCAGAGTATATCTATCCGTCATATGGATGGACAAATCCCACTCTTGATCCATGTGTCTCAACCAATACTTTCCGAACACTCAATGCCACCTTTATAGCCACCCAGTTACGGTGTGGTGTTTGATGTCATCAAAGCATCCTTTCGGTGATGGTGATAAGCATGATCTCATGGTCGAAGGAATTAGGTTACTATGTATCAGAAAGCATATAGCAATTGAACTATTAAAATGATTTGATCTTTATGCTACGCTTATCTATAGGAGTATGTCCATCATACCATTCTCCTAACGATATGATCTTGTTGTTAATAACATCTCAATGTTCATGATAGGGAAACCACAATCATTTATTAACCAACAAGCTAGTATTATGAAGAGGCTTTACTAGGGACTTCAATTTAAGTTTACAAATCACACAAGTATTAATGTTTCCTTATTAATACTGTTATAGCATGAATGTAAACATTTATCATAAACACAAAGATATAATAATAACTACATTTATTATTGCCTCTAGGGCATATCTCCAACACTCTCTCCTTGGTTGGGATTCTACCATTTTGCTTGACAACCTCTCCTTGGGTGATTCCACCACAAGGTCCCTCGCCTACGAATTCTATTGAATTGGTTGTTCGAACAAATAGGAGAAAATCAGATCGTGTGTGTGTATTTGCGTGTGTTTACATCTTTACCTTCCATTTGAGTTGAGTTCATCGCATTCGTCGTGTTTTCCCCTCACCTCGACCCCAAATCCGTTAAGACCGGGCCACCCAAGGCTCAATTCCTAAGGAACTCGCAAATAAATAGTATCAGTAGCTTTTGGTGACACGGATTTGACTTAGTCATTGATTTCCACCATAAATTCGAAAATACCCAAAAATAGCCCCAAATGGATTTTGGATCGATCTCTCGTTTTGGTGAGTTGGTCATGGTTTTGGTCCATAAGAAAAATTTCTTTGGTCTACCTTTTGCCTGCGTTTACCCTCTCCAATTTGGTCAAAATCGCTCGGATTTAAGAAAAAAATTGGGCCAATTTCTGCTCCCGTTCCAGATCTGCATGAGCATGATTCCACGCAACCAGTACTACTAGCCCGATAAACGGTACTCCCTCCGTCCCAAAATGCAAGGCGTCTAAGTTTTAGTCAAAAGTCAACATCTTCTAAGTTTGACTAAATTTATACAAAAAATACGAATATCTGCAATATCAAATAGACATATTGGGAAACTATACTTTATGGTGAATCTATTGATATTGATTTGATATTGTGGATGTTTATATTTTTACATATAAATTTGGTTAAAATATGTTGATTTTTGGTTAAAGCTTAGGGGTCTTACATTTTGGGACGGAGGGAGTACTACGGGACGCGAGCGGTACTACTGGTGGGAACAAGCGGTACTACCGTCCCCTACTTCCTAATTTTTTTTGTTTTCTCCTATTTTCCTTTTGACCAATCCTTCTATTGCTTGTGTTTCGTGTGCGTGTCTGTCATCTAACATTGCGTCTGCAACCACTCATCGCTCTCAACATCGAAACCACAGAACTTATGTCATCCCCTACACCAATAGTTGCAAGTTCGACATCAACATAAGGTATAACTTGCACCACCTTTATTAACCCATCTTTCTTTGTGCGTTACGTAACCTATCGAGTGTAGGTCATTTTGTGTTCATGGAGGCATTGTACACTTGATCTTGCATAGTGATAGTCCATCGGAAATAGAAAAAGTTGACTCCATGGCATAGAAAGAAAGAAAAATATAAAAAAGCAAAAGAAAAAGAAAGTATACCGATACAAATAGAGTCCCAAGTTTGTAAGCAAGAGCGTGAGTTAGAGGAAGACAAGTGTACAAATCCATTGCTTCTAAAACTTTTCATAAATGAGTTACAGTCTCTCCTCTTGGTGGCACGACACCGAGCATTAGTCTTCGCTAGGACCATTTTCATCCGTTGCTCGTTTTTCATAGTCGTGCTAGCCACAACTACCTACACTGCGTGTGCATAGTCATATGTTCTCATCACCATTTTTAAACTTTTCATTTGACATTTCTTTATTGTTGGATTTTACCCACTTTTGACAACAACCTTTTAGTTTGATTGTTCCATTTCCTATCCACCTTTCTAACCTTACACCATAGGACGTTTGTGTGTATGTCTTGTGTATCCTCTTTGCTCTAGGTGAGAACAATCTTTCCAATTTTTGACCAAGGTGAGGCAAGCTAGAAACTACCATTCCACCAATCTTTCATATATAAGCACTATTTAAATTTGATTACCTAATCTAGTTTATTTGCTTGTCAAATGTACATTTGTCTATGTACTTTGTGCTACAATGTGCAAAGAGATGATAATTCTGGCATGCACTCGAGACAGCGCGGATAAATGGGTCGCGCGGGCTGGCCGGACAGGCTGGACCCCGACCAAAACTTGTTTGCGGCTGACGCAAACGGACATAATCAAACTGTATCCAGGCCCGTCAACGAGGGTGTGCGAGATGATCGACCGCACAGGACCCCCAAGAATTTGGGGCCCCCAAATCCTATATACTCCATAGCTTGCATCGGCATGGATTGAAGGGTTGACTGTTTGCCTGTTCGTGCGTTTTAGAGAAGTTGCGGGAGGAAGAAGATGCACCTGTGCTATGAGGCCCACAACGAAGGGTAAGTGACTCGTTCTGTGCGGCTCGACCAATTAATGCATGTCCGACCCACGCCTGGAATTACTTGGGCACATCAGTGGCCAGTCTCCACGATTTGAATACAGACCACAATCAATCTTCCGTCTATGGCTGCGGTTAGGACTAGAGCCGAGAATCGCGGCCTCTCTCTAGAAAAAGAAGGCCCGAGTTTGCAGCTCAGCCGAATAGAGAGAGACGAGGGAGTACGCGTCTAGGCAAGCAGGCCGATCGGTTTGTCCAGATCGTGTATGCCGTCTTGCCTTGTGTTTCATCATTCGTCTTGTGTTTCTCTGTGATAACTCAATAACTGATCTCCCATGATGGTATTGTTTGTATTTCTTCCATGTATAGCCGATAAAACCACCATAGTTCATCACTTTGTCTAGGTAATAGCAATTTTCTATCGATATAGTTATAAAATAAAAATTGCTCCGTGGTCATTCATTGATTTCTTTTTTATGAGACACGGAAAAATACTAGTAATAAATTCTATAAAAGAAAGTATCAACAACTTAAAAAGCCTTATTTTCTTAAAGATTTGGGCTTTTTTAAAGATTCGCACCGAGGCCCCCAATTTCTGAAGACGGCCCTATTGGATCCTGCCGGTGGAGATGTCTTAATCCAAATTTGGTAGACGGATCCGGTCACAGCGGATAGGGTCTGTTTGGAGTGTTTTTTAGGCCATCTACAACAAGCTTCCCCATTTCGTACAGCGAATCAGTCCGATTCGGTCCGTTTGCGGGTTTGGTGGACACGTCGTCCGGGCTGAGCCTGTTTGTGATGGCCTGTGCCCACCCGCAAAAACAATTGCACAAAAAAAGGACAAGGCAAAAAATAATTATATAAATTATAATTAAGGTCCCAGGGTAGTCAAAATATCCACACACACACACACACAAAATACCCAATATTATGGGTGGCCGTAGCATGGAGCGGAACCGACGTTGCTGTTGGATGACCGACGCTGGTCTTGCTACTGTGTGCCGCCTACTCGTCGTCATCGATGATGAAGAAGACCTAGGGCGGTGGCCATGCACCGCTCGGGCCGGATCGGGACGAGGCGCCGGGAGCGCGGGCGGTGCTAGGGGCATCTGGGCCTGTGCCGCCACCCAGGAGTAGTGCAGGCCTACCCATGCCATCCTACTTCCTCTCCTCCTCTAGCTATGATGCAAGGATGCCAGCCTTGATCTCCTCATCCTCCGTCATAGGCCAGGGCTTCCGCGGTTCCGGCTCCTCCACATTAACAGCCACCTGGCCGGGCCACTACTGCCACACCTTGTACTCAACGGTGTCGGCACCCCTGTAGAGCGACCAATCTGGGAGGCCGGGCTACAGCGGTCCGAAGTATTCAAGGTCATCGACGCGGCTGTCCTTGGCCTCGTCCTCCATGCCGGAATCCTCGTCAGACTTCTCCTAGTAATCCTTGTCGGCGTCGTCGAGGTTCTCGAGGTGGACCTCGATGGCCTCGCACTACGTCGCGTGCTCCGCCTCGAATCAATGGTCCCAGAGGTCAAAGCGGATGGACTAGGTCGGGTCTGGCCGCAGATCTGGCAGCAGGAAGGCCCGACGGTGGTAGATATCGCGACGGTGAGAAGGGCCCAACATGGGGATGGCCAGCATAGGCACGCGCGCGGGGTTAAGGTGCCACCCCGCCAGCAGGTGCATGTACGGGCAGGGGCACGACATGCATGCCTTGGCCAGCGTGCACGCGGCCTCAAGGCTGACATAGACGCGCCACTCGGAGCGCGAACGCGGCAGCGCTGCTAGGCCGTTGTGGATGGAGGAGCCGCGAAGTGGCAGAGACCTCGACACGGAGTGGCGATGGAGGTGCCAGCCGCCGCTGGCGGAGGAGCAGGCCTCGTGTTCATTTTGTCCGGGCCGGAACCAGCCCTTCCAACCCCCTTTCGTCATCGCGGCCGGCGACGGAGGGGCTTGTCAGTGGGGAGAGAGCTAGGGTTTTGGGGTTTGACCCAAGTGGACTGGGAGTAGAGTGTGGTGTGGATGGGGACGACGCGGTCCTCCTGCTGGGACACCACTAGGTGGACCCCGTCAAAGCATCGGGAGGACATAGCCGAACACGACAACTGTCCCTCCCACCGAATTCCAACCCCAGATTTGGGACCGGTTTGCCCGGACCAGTTCGGACCATTTGCCGGGGGGGGGGGGGGGGGAGGACATTGAATTTGGCCATAGTCTACCATGTTTCTACTCCGAACTTCTCTTTTCTAAGGAAATACTTCCGAATTTGGATAGAAAAGAAGGCACGCGCCAGTTCCATTTTTGAAACCCACAAAGATACATTGTTCAATTTTGATGGTGGGGAACAACATCAACATCCCGAGCAAATACTTCAGCATTTCTAAATTCTTTTTTCTTGATGCTACGATTTTTCTGGCCTCTCAAAATGTGCAAAATAATAACAATTCTCACGTGCGTTTATTAGTAGAGTGCTAGTGGAGATGTAGGGATATATATTTTCGCAAGCATCTCTCCTTTGAAAAAAAATCACAAGCAACTCTCCTTCGATTTAAAAAAAAGTTATATTTATCCCCGTCATACATGTTTTAGAGACCATTTCATCCTCTTATCTATAATATCTAGTATAAAGTTGATCCCCACTATCTTCATTTAAGAGCATCTCCACTAATATTCCCACGAGGGCTTTCCCAGGCCGTCTTTTTCATCTGGACGGTAAAAATTCATCCGATCGTGTTTTCAGGCATCCAGTTTTCGTCGGATTTGGTCCAAATTACATCCGGGGTTCCAAGGCCGAACCCGAGGTGTTGAGAGTCGTCTGGGAACGCCAGATGAAAGAAAAAAATGTGGGCTAGCCCTGTCGGTGAGACAACCCATTCCGCACCATGATTCAGCTCTCCCACGACACAGTGCCTTGTCCCAGCTACCCCTCGCCGCCATGTCGCCACCGGCGATGACCGCCCCACCTAGCCGAATCCACGCCTATAGAAAGGTATGTCGCCGCCGCATTATTTCCCCTTGCCATAGCCATTGTTTTGCCTTCTCCCGCCCACCTCGCCCGCGAAGTGTTCGGTGTTTTGCCTGTTCGGCCATGGATTCCGACGACAAGGAGATGTTCTCTCTGCTGCTGGAGGAAGAGACCGCCACATCCGCTAAAGATGAAAAGCACATGCGGATCCTCGGATCCCTGACCAGGATGTACATGCGCACTGCAGTGCCAAAGCGTGGTGGCTTGGTGAAGGGTCGTCAAAAGTACAAAGCAAGGCAGTGGAAGGAGCGCTACTACATGATGTACGCCGACAACCCGCTGCACGAAGAGGCCGTGTTTCGGCACCATTTCAGGATGAGCCGGAAACTCTTTCTCGAGATCGTGCATGCCTTCCGGGAGTATGACCCGTACTTCATATGCAAGAAGGACTACATTGACATGTTAGGGTTTTCCTCACTGCAGAAGTGCACGGTGGCGATGAGGTTGCTTGCATACGGAGCTCCGGGTGACAGTACCGATGATTATCTTCGCATGGTCGATTCCACCGCCATCGATTGCTTGGACAGGTTTTGCAGGGTAGTGATTGCAGTGTTTAGGACACAATACTTGAGAACACCCACTGCTGAAGACACTGCTTGGATCCTCGCAGTAAATAAAAGTAGAAGATTTCTTCGGATGTTTGGAAGCATCGACTGTATGCATTGGCACTGGAAGAACTATAAATTTGCTTGGTGGGGAATGTACAAATGCCACAAAGGAGGTTGCATTGTGATACTCGAGGTAGTTTCTACACGTGATCTTTGGATTTGACACTTCTTCTTTGGCATGGCAGGATCGAACAATGACATCGACGTTCTCCAGTCCTCAAATGTTTTCGTCAAGATTATTGAGGGTCATAATCCCCCGGTGGACTTTGAGATCAACGGGCACCACTATAACAAGGGGTACTATCTTGCAGACGACATTTATCCAAGATGGTCAATATTTGTGAAGACTATCTCAAGCCCCATGTTCCCCAAGCATGCTCAGTTTTTCAAGGAGCAGGAAGCTTGCGAGAAGGACGTGGAGCGGGTATTTGGTGTGCTCCAACAGAGGTTTGCAGTTGTCCAGTTTTCTGCTATGAATTGGTTGAAAGATCGGATGTAAAAAATGATGAATTGTTGTGTGACCTTGCAGAACATGATCATTGAGGACGAGCGGAAGCATCTAGTGGATTTGCTCGAGTAGGAGTCATACTACAGACAGGGGCCTCTTGCAGAGTATGATCACTAGGTGTCGGCATTATGGACTGTCTTTATTGCGATTCGTCAGAAGATACGAGATCCGATAGAGCATTAACAACTGCAGGATGATCTGTGGAGCACATATGGATATGCAAGGGAAACACATAGCAGCCATGCCGAACATGATCTGGCCGAACTAGGTCGAACTATGTCAAACTATGTTGTGTTTCATTCTGTGGAGAATTATGTTAAAGTTTGTTGTCTTTAATTTTATGTCGAATATTGCTTTGTATTTATATTTATGCCCAAATGTGTGAATTTGAGCTGAATTCGAGCGAAATATTTTTGCTAAAAAAGTCTATCTAAAAACCACGCGATTAGAAAACTGATCGTTATTAGATCGAAAGTTATATTCATCCGTCACTAAATAGTGTCAAAATTCTGGCCGGAACGCTCAAGCGTCTGGAGATGCTATGATGTTTGCGAGCTGCACATGCACTGTGTCCACGTCGGCATACTCCTTCCGTCTTGCGTTCCCTGGTCTGGCTTTCATCTTTTTTGAACGGGTGGTCTGTCTTTCATCCGTAGCGCTTCATCATTCGCTTCGCGAATTGATATCCAGTCTAGCCCACAGAACACTCTTTCGAGCCTTCCATTTTAGGCCGGCCCAACTCTGCTTACTTTTCACATGCTGCAATCCATCCAGCCCATCTTTATTTCTTCTCAAGCTCAAGGAAATTAAATAAATACTCGCGATTTGTCTGAAAAAATCAATCGCGATCAGTAGCACCATGCTGCCGCTTCAGATCTTTGACGGACGCTTTCTTCGCCCTCACCACGAACTGATGGATGCCCTTTGATCTCCCATGTCGCCGCCGCTTTTACTACTCTCTCCGTCTATATCCGAATTTAGACAAAACCAAATCATTTATTTTTAGACGGAGCAAGTACTACTTTACTCTTGAAATCAAATCCACAACGTCCGCTGATTCGTATTTCCATATTCCATGTTTCTCCCCCGTGCGGCTGTTGCCTGATTCGTTGCAGTGCTCGACCAAAATTGCAAATTGAAGAAGAAATTCCAACAGTCCGTGACCGGCTGTTGCGTGATGCATCCATACGTATCCACATTTCCCTTTTTATTTGTTCTCCTTTCCACATAATTTTTGCTACTCCCTCCGATCCATATTACTTGTCGTAGAAACAGATGTACCTAGCACTAAAACATGTCTAAATACATCCACTTCTATGACAAGTAATATGGATCGGAGGAAGTAGTATTTTAGGCTTATACATACAAAGTGGGTATACTTGAGATGTTGTTTCTTATCAATAATTCATATTGTATGCAGGTTTAGGCCGCCAAATATTTTTATTATAATAGGTGAAACTTCTGTCGTGGATAATCCGATACAATTATTGCAGTGCGTGTGTCAACAGAATGTGCTAAATAACCTTTTTTTACATGATGTACTAGATAACTACTTCGCGAGTAGAAGCATCCGTTGATATTTGATACCTGATCGTCCCATGCAGGCCACCTTTCCACCAATCATTTTTATCACCATAAGAATAATTTAGAAGTAACACATATCACTATTCATATGTAGGTTTACATGCGTTTAAATGGTGGCATAAATAGCTTATTGTAGTTACTTTCGTATTTACACAAATACCTTCGGTCCAACCACCATATTTTCTAATTTTCCTGCTGATGATACACGTTTGTCCAGCAATTTTGTCCACCATATTTTTTCTAATTTTCAGTATAATCACGCAACACATACAAAATGCAATTTGACATGCGTTTCTAATTTTTCTAATTAGCCATTCATGACATCTATTTGTGTGCAATCATATATTGCATTTTGTATGTGTTGCGTGATTTGCAAAGAAAAACTCATTTAAAAGGCATTTTCAGGACATTCTTCTAAATTCCCGCAGCAACACGCGAGGAATTCATATGAATCTGTTACTCCCATAATCTGTGTCTAATATGTCTATTTTTTTACTTATTTTTTGCGCATGCATATGAATCTGTACTCCCATAATTTTGTTCTATGATTAATTCTAGACAAAAGGTACATATGTATATACACATGTACACAAGGAACCATTGGGAGAAATAAGTATCATGGTATATAGTTTGCAAAATCAATAAAATGAGTAGTTTCAAATGTCTTCATTAATTTCAAAGATCATTTGTCTATCAAATGTGCGGATTATCTAATTTGTTATTGCATTGCAATGATATTTCTTTTGCGGAATACTAATTTTTTTAAGTCTTCTGTGTGTGAACAAGCGGCGGATCTTGAAAAAAATATTGAGAGGACTATGACTACATTATGCTTAAACTTTGAGTAATACTTAAAATTTCAACATAAATACTAAAGATATCTTTAAGCAGTTTTCTGAAGTACGAGGGCCATTGCCCCCCTTGACCAAGTGAAACTTTGCCACTTTGAACAAGGGGCCTTGGGTGTCGTGTTCCCTAGGCCCCCAAAAATCTATGGACCGGCCCTGCTCACACACACAAAACACGCAGAAAAGAAAAAAAGAGAATGCACCACTAAGCCAAGAAATCGTTGGGCTAATCCCTAGCGATGCCCCTCTAAGACAGCCACTTGTTGCCACTGATGAAGTTGTGCACACATCCTTTTGGGTAAGGACATGGAAGTCGGGTCATTTCACTCGCCCGGTAAGCGATGCGCCGTGTCCCACATTCTTGTACTAGCCAAAGTAGAGGGTGTCCAGTCAGAGGTTGCTCTTGTTCCACGGACTGCAAAACTGAGCGAGCTGATATGGGCACCAAGGTTGGACCGCGTCACGACCACCCGGGCATATGTTGGAGATATGCTCTAGTGGCCAATAATAAAGGTCTTTTTATTGTAATATCTCATATGATCAAAATAG